>PVJD01000090.1:0-698419 GCA_004026545.1 Mormoops blainvillei | reverse complement strand
CATCGCATACTCCTGCCTATTTCTGGCACCTCCCTTGCACTTCCCCCATCCTCCCCTTCACTCTTCCTGTGCCACCACCCACCCACCCTTTCCCTGTCCCCCGTGCTGGAGCCTTCACTCCTCTTCCTCTGCTCCCCACCCTCTCTCCCCCAACCTCCTTTCGCCTCCCTTCCTTGCTCGCTGGATTTCCTCTCTACTTCCCTAGATCGATGACTGTTTTTGTTTCGTCGGCTCCCCTCTCTTATCTCTGCGGTCGCAGGCGGAGGGGACTGGGCCAGAAAGGGGCCACCGAGCTTGGGCCCAGGAGGAGATTTGCTGGGACTCAGTGCGAAGAGGGATAATAAAATAACCCTTCTTGCCCCTCCTCCCCCAATAAATCACACAGACTCTCCGTGTGTGTGTGTGTGTGTGTGTGTGTGTGACACAAAGAGCTCTTTCAGTACACAGAGAGGAGCCGCACAAAGTACCCAAGGATGGGCGCAGTTCTTCTTGTTTCTCTTCCCTGGGGCTTCCCTTTCTCTCAGATAAAGCAGTCGATCTTCTCTCTCAGAGTCTTTCCTGCCACATTTACCAAGGAATAAATGGCCCCAGATGCAGGGTGGCAGGTGCTAGCATTTTGCTGTATTCATGGACCGGTAGTGTTGACTGGCAGCTGCAGTATTTCTTAGATTTAAGGGGGCAATGATTCCAGCCATCTTAAGAGTTGCTGTACTTTCAAGGTACCCCTCCACCCACCCACCCCAGCTATTTTAACGCCCTCTCTTTTGGGGCATAGGTCCTAAGAGCCAAGGTGGGATAAATTGATGTGGAGGCAGAAAATGTTGTTTCTGAATCAGAGAATTAAATTGGTGTTTAATATGAAGGGAGCAGCCTGACTTCTCTCAAGTCTACAGAGTGCTGAAGTCTTTTGAAATGAAATCTTGCCTGCCCAGTAATTTTGTTTTGTCCTTATATTTAAACAAGTTTCTGGGGCATCGATCACAACATTAAATTGGTATTTGGAAGACCACTGGAGACTGTCTCTTCCTTACTTCGGGGTAGCCTTCAGAAGCCCACATCCTTTCTCTCACCACCCAACTGGCTACAATACTTTCCACCCTTTGTGCTCTCTTTCTCCCGAGTCCCTGCCCCATGGGTACTATGAGGAAGGGACTCACAGATTTTTGGAGGAAGTGGTTTGTTAACTATCTCAGATTTTGGAGGCACTTAGCTATGAGCAAAGGATGTAGAGAATCTTTCGACTGAACTCGAAATCATTTGCTTGATGTTCCTTTTAAGAGAAGAAATGTTCATGTAAATCTGGAGGCTTAATGCTCTGCTTTGTAAGCCAGTGACTATGACATGCCTAATCAATAATGTCAAAACGTAGGCTGAAACATGATTCCTAAGAGCATGGCTCTTTGACTATTATAAGTAATAGAACTATCTTATTTGTTTTTCAAGAATTTTATTAGAAAAGGATTGTTAAGATTCATTAAACATTTACTTCTGTACTTTCTAAGGACATTCATCAGGAACTTTTTGTATTAAAAAAAGCAAAAAGGTTAATGAGTGTACTGAAAAAACAAAGGGTTGTTTGTTTGATGCCAGACCCAGGAAGGAGAGTCAGGACACAGCAAACTTGCACTGTGTTGACCACGTTAGAGAGACTTAATGATAAGGTTAAATGTGAACAAATGCACACTCGGCTTTCTGTGCCTTTACTCTGTGCTGTCTTCTGGGTCTGGAATCTCTAACTCCATCTGATTTGCTTGGGTACCATTGAACCTTCAGGGCCCAGCTTAAAAGTCACCTCCTCTGTAAAGCTCTCTGCGCCCTCTCCCCTTCGAACACATCATGCTTCCAATTTTGTTTTCAAACTTCGGCAGCAGGCATTGTGTTTGGCATGTGTCTGTTTCTATCATTAGTTGGTCAGCATTGAGAGAAGGAACCTGGTCATACTTATCTTGTCTGAACAAATGTAAGTTAGGTCTTTGGTATGTGCTAGGCACCTGGATTAATTAGGCTAATGCTAATAGTTATAACAAATAGGCCTGCAAAAATATAATGGCTCAAAAAAGCAATAGACATTTATATTCCTCATGTAACAGTCCCAAAATGGGTATTTATGGTCAGTGGGTGAGATGGCTTTCCTCCATGTAGTGATTCTGGGCCCCATGCTCTATCCTTTGTCTCATAGTGCTCCACTGTAACCTGCTTTCAGCTGGCAGAAGGACAAAAGAGGGAGCAGTGTGGTGCACCCACTTTTGAAATGCCTTGGTTTGGTAATGACCCCCATCACTTACACTTACATCCTTTATACGAGGGCTAGTTCTGTGGCCTGCAAGGGAGCTTGGGAAATATAGGATAGCCATGTGAGCAGATAGAAGATCAAGAAGAAATGTATTTTTGGCCAGCAGCTTTGCCATATGCTGCCACTCAACAAGGCACAGTCATTGCCCTCAAGGAGTTCGTAGGCTGATGAGAATTAAATTAAATTGAAACTCCTATAGCCATCATTGCTTTTGATCTTTTGATTTTACAAGTTCAGATCTTTTCACTTTAAACATCTTTCAAAACACCTTGCTTTTCGTCAGTTCAAGTGACCAGTTCCCCCTCAGCGACCCCATGTAATATAGTGATATGATAGTTTCTATATTGTCTTCGATGTTTATTTTTAAATTTTTAAATTCTGGTAGCACCTTTCTTGTCCTAGTTTTTTTTTTTTCCTGTTGATTTTAGAGACTCCGAAAGTGGCTAAAGGGGTCCTTAGAAATCACAGTCCTACCTTCTGTTAAATGAAAGAGGAAATAAAACCGATTCCAGAGGAGAAACTTCTTGCCCCAGGTCATGCTAATGGCAAAGAAACCTTAGTCAGCCCAGCTCCCGAGTCCTGAATCCCCTGCATCACACAGCGGCCCTGACTTTGTGACTGTGTGCCTTGTGAATTCCAAGGAGGTTACAAGAGCAGGGTGAACTGCCAGATGTTCTACATAGCCCCTGTTCTCCCCAGGCCTCCACATTGTTGGAGCAATTCTGTCTGTTCTAGTCATTATATTTAATAATGTATGTATTTTTGCCATAAACAGTTTATTATATTCATCTGTTCTGAAAACATAGCCCAGTGTGTTACTGTGTGTGAGGCACTGGAAGATAGTCCTGAAAATGAACACATCTGCTGTTCTTGTTCTTGAGGAGCATGCAGTCTACTAGAGGAGAGAAAAATGATTACTAATACCTAACTTTTATTGAGCATTTGCTGTCTCTCAAGCACTGTTTAAGCGCTAATCCTAACAATAATGATATGAAGTGGTTTCATTTTTAATCCCCATTTTAGAGATGGGAAATTAAAGCAAGGGGAGTTAAATAACTAACTCAAGACTATGTAACCAGTAAGTGGTTAAGTCAGGATTCAGGCCCAATTTGGTTTCAAAGCCCTTCTTGCTCTTAACCACTTTGCAATATGCAAAATACCATATACAGATAAAATTATGATATTTAGTCAGTGTGTTACATGCCATAAAGGGGGTGCTGGTGTAAATGCTTTGAAATTGTTGGAAAATAAGACTTTATGTTTAGGTAAAAAATAAAACGTTCATTCCTACCTCCACTCCTTCAATTTAGACCCTCGTTTATTGCTCACCTATAGAAAATAGAAAATACAATTAAATTTTAAAATGGGAAAGCACAGCATGTTGATACTGGAAATACTTTTACTCAGTGTGATTCTTTATTTTAAGCTGGGTTCTTCTGGTGACCCACAGATAGATCTCTGTGAGATTGTGGATTGTCCTACGTATTTACTCATTCGGCAGCATTCATTCATTACATCTGTCATTTGCCAGACAGTGAACTAGATGATGGAGGGGCAAAGAGATGTGATTCTGCCCCAGAGAACTAACCTGCAGGAGGAAGTCTCTGACCACTAAGATAAGTGCTGTGATTCTAGTGATTCTCACAGGAGCAAGGGAGCATGCAGCAGGGAGCGTGACCTTCCTGAAGAAGTGGGAAAGTGGGGTGGCCAGACAGAGAAGGCTGGAGGAGGAGGTGTCTTTGGGATGAAGAGCGGGAGTCTGAAGAGTAGGAGTCACCCAAGTGACTGTGGTGTGATGACCATTGCTCCAGAAGGAGCAGCCCAGAGGGCCAACGCACGGATCTGTTGGGGAACTGCAAGGAGTTTAGGGTGAGTATGAGGGAGATGGACAGAGGGAGAAGACGGGGCTGGAGGAAAAACCGAGAATGTCCTTGTATTTTGTCAGGAATGTATTTAAGAGTTGTAAGTGGAGACACTGATTTGATCTGATTTTAATTTGTAAGGATCATTTGGCCACAATTAGCTATTGACCAGAGGTGGTCAAGATGTAGGGAAGGAAGAAACTCAGGTGAGCAATAGATGAAGCTTTGGATGGAACAAAAGAGACAGAGTAAGAGATGGTGAGATAGGTATGGGGGTGGGCAGAAGAGGGGTCCTTGAGAATGAGGTGGAGAGAGACACCGAGACCAGCAATTCAGTAAGAAAAGCTAGTATGTGTAAAGCAGTGACTTTATCATGGACACTTTGCGCCTTCAGCTCCAGGCATCTCATAGGCAGTTGAATAGAGGGTCTGGAGTGAGGAGTAAAACTCAAATATAAATCTGCTAGCAGCAATTTACAAAGTACTTGAAGCCACAGATGTGGGCAGCATCACCCAGGGAGAGCATAGAGAGCAGATAGAACAGACAGAGCTGAGATAGAGCCTGGGAGCAGAGGAGGAGGAGGAGGAGGGAGAGCCCAGGCCCTGAATGGGAGAGGGGCAGCTGGGGTATTGGGCAGGCTCTGGGGAGAGACGCATCCCTTATCCCCACGGGGAGAAGGTTATGCCCTAGAGATTATGCAAGATTTAAGAATTAAAAGTACAATTGAATTTAGCACCAAAGATCTCTGAACCCAGGCAGAGCAGCATCAGGGGAATAGAGGGTAGAAGTCTAAAACTCTTTGCTCCCCAGACCAGGGCAGGAATAGGAATCAAAACCTGCAAAACATACAACCCTGTGGGATTTAGAGAACATGTAGTCCAACATGTCCAGAGAGCCCCAAAGACTTAAGTGGCAAAGTTACCACTGAGAGCCAGATTTCAAGCCTTTCAGCCCAGGACCATACTTGGGGTATGGTCCTGATTCTACCCCTCCCAGCTGAGTAAGCTGGGCCAAGCTACCTAATCATCTCTGTGCCTCTCTTTCTTCACCTTTAAAATGGGCATGATAGTTTCTACCTCAATTTTTGCTGTAGGAGTCAATGAGTTAACAAATGTAAAGCACTCAGAAGAGTACCCCACACATAGGAAAAGCTGTGCGTTTGTGCTGTTGTAAAAGTGTATAACACACACACGTATACAAAACACATATATGTACACACACACACACACATACGATATACATGCCGCTTAGGGAAGGGAGGATGAAAATGTATTGTGTGCATAAAAGGAAATTTTGGATATTTTAGAAAGAGATTTGGGTGATTGCCAATTCTGGATGAAAAACTATTGAGAAAAGTTAGGAAATTAGTTTAGATAGTATGATTGAAAACAGCATTATTAGCAAGTCTTCTTAAGAAATGCAGACCCTTTTTATTCTTGGGAATAGAAAGCAAGAACACTTTGAAGTTAGCCCTTTAGAAGGGTTCCTTTGTTTTAGTCAGATAACCAGAATTTTAAACTATTTACAATGTAGATCCCTTGAGTTGGATTTCAAAATGTCATCATGACTTTCTGAAGGTGGAATAAACTACCTAGTAGGAAAACCCCCACAAGTTATGACTTGCATGTACTTGGTTCCCATGAAAAAGAGGTGATTTGGGTTATTTAGAGGAATATAATTTTTTTAATGTTTCTAGTTAAATTTTTAGCTACTGAAACACGTAAGTAGCCTGAACAGTATTATCCAAATGGACTTGGGTGTCATGCAGTACAGATAACTTAGGAATAAGTGGCACTCTGGACTTGATTAGAACACAGTAATCCTAGAAGGATATAAATTGAACTGGATTTATGGTCTAATAAAAACATGGGAAGAAAAGATAATGCTTACTGACTCATGAAACTTTAACAACGTTAGTAAGGCTCTGAGTTGTTGTAACATTTGGATGAGAGCATTTTTTCATTCATCTCAGCCTGCTTCCAAAATGACCTGCGTTGTGCCTCACTCTGGAGGCGATGCAGGCTTGGGCCGCCCTCTCCCTGGGTATTCTCAGAAAGCAGAGATCGTCCTTGCAGACTCGGGATCTCGAAGCAACACCTGGTTCATTCGGGCAAATGTGTATGGAGTACCTATTAACTGTAAATTTTGGAGAAAAAAATGCAGTATGGGAAAGTCTTGGCCCATTGGTTATTTCAATACAGAAGCCTCTTCCTGAGGGCTACTTATTTCTGACCTTGTAGCCCTCTCTCTGTGATAGTGTAAAAAACTCATGGCATACCACAGCTGCTCATGCCTCTCTAAATATGCCATAAAAATAATAATGCCTACCATTTTTATTAGACCCCAGAGGCCTTGTTAAATGCTTTACATACAGTAATTTACTTAGTCATAACAACTCTGAGGCAGAGTTATTATTCCCATTGGTCAGAGTTATTATTCCCATTGGTCAGATGGGAAGACTAAGGCTCAGAAAGGTAACTTGCCCATTGTCACACAGCTAATTACTAGAGAAGCCAGGTCTGCCTGACTCCTAAACTCATGCCTGCTGTTCCTCCAAAGCTGTCGTTCCTCATTCCCTGCCTATCTTCTTTTCTTTTTAAAAAGATTTTACTTATTTATTTTTTAGAAAGAGGGAAGGGAGGGAGAAAGAGAGGTAGAGAAACATCGATGTGAGAGAGAAACATCACTTACCTCTTATACATGCCCCGAACCTGCAACTCGCTCAGCGTGTGTCCTTACCAGGAATCAAACTGGCAACCTTTTGCTTTGCAGGATGACACCCAACCAACTGAACCAGTCAAGGTACTTCCTGCCTGTTTTCAAGCCTTCTTGCCTTTGCTTTGCAGTTACTTCTGTGTTAAGCGTTGGTGGTGCAAAGGCACCTTTACCAAAACCTATGCAAACCTCACTCCTTCTGATGGCTCCATTCAAGACTTCCTTTCCAGGGAGTACCCGCTTGGTCCTATCTCTGGGTTCCCATGGCCCTCGGTTATCGCCTCACTATCACCCTCCTCACAGGCTGACTTATAAAGCAAAGTGAGTCGGCCGGGTGGGAAAGCAGTCAGATACTGCTCTTATTTTTAATGTCTTGTGGGCTCTTTGTAAGTCAGGTTTGTATCATTTTCATGGTTTGGTTTCCCAACAAAACACCCAACACTATTTCATGAGGTACTGTTGTTATTATTCCCATTTAATAGGTGGGGGAACTGAGGCATAGAGATTAAGTGATTCAGTCAGGGTCACAGAGCTAGTAAGCCGCAGAGCTAGGATCTAAACCCAGGCAGTCAGTCTGGCTCCAGAGTCTGTGCTCTTAACATTAAATTTGTTCTATCTCTCAGATGAGATTATAAACTACCTAGGCCAGTACCTCACTGTCCACACACAGTAAACATCAGCCCTTGTTCTTCCATCTACCCTGGCAGAATGACTAACAGGCTATACTGAACCAGGTCTTAGTGCATGATAAGGACAGAGCTTCAGGGCCATGGTTGCGTGAATACCCTCTGAGAATCCTATAGGGTGCATATTCCCAGGCCATGTTCTCATGTAGTAAGTATGGGGTGGGCAGGATTGAACACTGAAATCTTTTATGCATATGAGAATGGCTTCTGAGAGATGAGGAATGAAGCAAATGAAGTGAATCTCAGCCACAGAGATGGGAGCAGGCCACAAAGTGGTAGAAAATCATCAATCAGCTTGAGCCAGAGGGGCAGCACCCCAGAGGAGGCTGGGGATCAGAAACCCATCACAGGAAGACCTCTTACCTTGTATTTTTAAGATTTATAAGTACCTGCTTCTTTTGAATGTGCCGGTGGGATTTTATCTGATGAATTCAAACACTTTCATTTTCTTCAAAGCTTCCATCTTTGAGGTTCTCAAAAATAGTAGGCTTTTCATGGAGTTGTATAAGGATTCCATCTGCTTTATACTGAAAAGTAGGGCTTTAATGGAAAATTAAAAATGAGCCAGATCGCCTTTCCCACAACAAAGCCCAGGGCACTTTTCTCAGTCCTTTCTTCTCTAATCCCCAGAAAAAGTTCCTGAGTCTGTATTTCTGTGAAATCCTGCCCAATTTATTCTACTGAAAAGGCAAATAAATACCAACAAGTTCCTTCATTTCCACTCATTGTAGAATCTATTTAAAAGCAATAACAATTTCAAATGCTGTCACTTGCAAAATTTGATTTTAATTTTAACTTTATTTCATGAATTGTATAATATGTTGCCTATAGCTAGGCACATGCACACAAGGATATTTAAAAAGTGCTGATTTCTGTTAATGGTTTCTCTTGTTTTCTCTCAGAGTTTGGAGGGTTTCACCTTTTTGTTGGGTAGTTTATTGTCTAACCTGGAAATACAAACAGAGCACCTCATTGTTACCAATTCTGACTTACGAACGCTAACATTCTGTCATTCTGTATCTTTTATCATTGTATATGAAAATGTCAATTCTGTGACTGTCCTTTGTGTATACCTTTGCCTGATCTATATTCTCCTGATAGTTAGGTCCTTCAGGGTCCCCCATGATTTGCAAATAACAATTCCAGTTGCACAACAAACAAAACCCAAATTTAAAAAAAGAAGATTCCCATTAAGTTACTCCTATATTTTCTAGATTGAGTGAGGAAGTGTTGATCCGCGTCAAAATGGACGTGCTGGCTGATGTAGATGCTGGTTCTTTTGCTTTGTCCCTTTATTAACGACCCAGTGAACAGGAGAAAAAGCAAATTTCTTAGCCTGGCATTCAGTACTTTCCACTGTCTCCACATCCTTAGTCATAGTTGGCTCACCTTATCACCACTGTGTTACCACTTCATTTGCCAGATGCCCATCTAAATACCATGAATATGGAATACGTTATTCAGCCTCCATTTGTTTTATTTCCTTCTGGAGTCCCCTAACCCTTCTTTCCCTCAGAATTCTATCCATTTCTCAAGGTCCATTTGGAATTCCAGCTCTGGGAAGATTCCCCTAGTCCCCTCATTCTTCTGCATTGCATATGTCTCTCAATTACCTCCTAATAAATGATGCCTTATGTTGTTAGTTAATTCCTGATATGAGGAATCCAATGTGTAGACAATTTTTGTGACTTACCTAAGGTTATATGGCCAGTTAATAATTTAGTGTTTTTATTATTACTATTATTTTTATCCTCACTCGAGGACATTTTTTTCATTGCTTTTAGAGAGAGAGGAAGTGGGGAGGGGGAGAGAGAGAGAGGACATAGATGCGAGAGAGAAACATCAATCGGCTGCCTTCTCTAAGCACCCCGACTGGGGATTGAGCCCGCAACCTGGGTATGTGCCTTAACCAGGAATCGAGTCTGTGACCTTTTGGTCTATGGGAGAATGCTCCACCCAGCTGAGCTACACCAACCAGGGCTCACTTACTAATTTAGTTTAGACATGAATTCAGGTCTCCTAGAAATACATATTTATGGGTCCTGTTTTCTCAAGAAACTGTTGGCTTTGTGTGCAAAAATATTGTTTGCTGCTCCTCCTTCCTTTTCTTTCTGTTTTGTTCCCCTATAGCATGTAGCAGGATGTCTTTCATAGTGTAGATAGTCAGCAGATGTTTACTCAGACAGGCCCTGGGGTAGGGCAGTGGAATGTATCGTTGGTTTCTGGCCATCTGTGGAGCCAGGCGGGCATCTCCTTGAATGTTGCACCTCTGTAATTTCTGATGGCACCGGATTCACTTTCTACTGACCTGCATAATTTAGGTTTGGTGATTGTCCTAGACTGTCTGAGGGCCCATGATTGCATTTTGAGAATGGTATGAGTTTCAAGATTTTTTTTGTTTATAATAGTGAGCTTTTTTAAAATTTAGGGTAGTCAAAGAAATAGTTACTTCTTTGCCCTGTGCCACCAGGCTTTCATCAAGATTTGTACTAAAAACAGTAGGAAGTCACCAATGCACAATGATATCCGAGACCAGGGTAAATGCAGAATATCTCAAAATCTGGAGAAAACTGGGAGGATACAGTAGTGAATAATGGGAGAGGGAAGAGTAGCGAAGCGGACCACCAGTGTGCCGTTGGGGGAGCTAGTGAAGACAGATGCTCACCTATTATGCGCCTGCCCATTTCTGGACTTCTCAAAGTAGCATTTAACTGCGTCTCTCAGCCATGTGAAACCCAGCCTTGGCTGTGGGGGTGCCTTCCTCACCAAGCATGAATTCGCTTGGGGGAAGCACCATTTGAAGGGTCTCCTTAGCAGGGGAGGGGAGCATTCTATCATGTACATAAGGTCCTACAAAGTTAATGATTTCAAACTATATTCCAATATATACCATAGTCTCTGCTTGTATATCCTTCAAAAGAATGATTGAAAGTAAGCCTTATAAAATATTTTCCATAGTGGGGGGCACTACTCAAGTAATATCTGTAATAAAAGACACAGTAGAACAACGGGCAATGTTTGTCAGCCTCTCATTAAGAGTCTTCCCAGCTACCTGTGAATAGCTCTCTGTGGTTCTTCATTAATGGCTTCCCTTGCTCGGCCCTCACCTGGATGCCAGATTTAATGTATCTGAAGGTTGGAGAACAAGCAGAACACTTTCTCTGTGGATGTAGACCAACTACTGCAGCCAAGGTGAGGAAAGTGGGTACCTGTGCTTCACCACGCACTTCACATTTGCACTGCCATCATGGTCTCAGGAAATAGGTAGTGAACTTTTTTCCTTCCTTAACCATTCATTATCTATTATTTCAGTGCTTTTTCTGCCCTTCTCCCCATTGTACAACCATTACCTTAGATGTGGGAGATCACACACCACTGACAAAATGCACTTTGCCCTTGGCTGGCATATGGTGTCATCACTTTATCCAGTTTGTTCACGTTCACTCACTTTTGTACATGTCACTGTCAGTATTGTTTATTTTCAGTAGCAGCTACTAAAAGGCTAAAAGCACACTTCATTTAATTTGTTTTGTGTTCAGTGTGTAACTCCTCACTGAACTGTGCAAGTTGGGAGGCCCCCCAAGTGTTTTCACTACTTCTAGAATGAGATGCATCTCAAATAAATTTTCTTCTTGTAGATAATACATTAGGTCCTCTGCGTTGATAGATCCTCAGAGTCATGGTTTAGAACCTAGACTTTGCATATAATGTTTTAGGTTCCACATTATATTCCATGTCCTTGGGTTAAAATGCAGTGATCCCAAATCCTAGCCCTATCTGCAAGTTAGGGTCAAAGCATAGATAATGTGCCATACCACACTCTTTTCATAAAAGTGTGGTTACCCATGTAATTCTCACTGACTTATAGTTGTTATTCAACTGGTTCTTGACTTCAGATTGCCAGGAGTTGGAGGTAGTTCTCTAAGAGGCTGAGAATTGCTAGTGAATGGCAGTAAGGTGTGGCTGGGAAGAACTTCTCTGCGGTTTAAGGAGCAGAACTGGATGTCTCTGTGGGCTCCAGTAATTTCCTGGGAAGTTCTGGTTACTTTATAGCTAAGTGTGATACAAGGAGGATTGGCGCTTGGAAAACTGATTGTAACTCAGCCCTACCATGCCATACGGGATGAGTCCAGTGTGGGAAAGTATTGAGTCTCTGGTCTGGGAGGCCCAAGGCAATCCCCACTGCCCTCGCTGACCTATCCCTAGCTGCGACAGAGGTTCGTCTTTCGGAGAGTGAAACATCCTGACCTCTACCCCCACAGAGGCACTCCTGTGCACTTGAAATCCAGAACTGCTACCGGGGCAAGAGCCCTGCTCTGTGTCTCCCAGCAGAACACTTAGCTGTACTCTCAGTGTCTCCTGAGTGAGCTAGAACATACGGAAATGATCCACTAAAGAAAGTGATGCTGGCGAAGCTGGAGAAAGAGGGGATAATGGACGGAAGGGGATCAACAAAGACTTGTAGAGGCGAGACGATGGTAAGTCATATAGAAGGAGCCCTTGTGTTAGTTCTCTGTGGCTGCCATAACAGACTTTCCCAAACTGGGTGGCTTGAAACAGCAAGAATAAAACCCCTGAAACCTCGCACAGCAAGGCCAGAAGCCTTGAAATTAACGTGTTAGCATGTTGGGTCCTTCCAGAGGCCCTGAGGTAGCCTGTTCCGTACCTCTTCCCTAGCTTCTGGTGGCTGCTGGCAATGCTGGGCTTTCCTGGGCTGTAGACCCATTGCTAGTTTCTGCTTCTTCACATGGCATTCTCCAATGGCGTTTTTACATGGCCTTCTCACTAGATTTAGGACCCACCCTAATCCAACTTGATCTTGTCTCTAGGTTCCTAACTTAATTACAATTGTAAAGACTTTTTCCAAACAAGGTCACACTCACAGGTTCCAGATGGGCATATTTTGGGGAAGTGGGTGGAGGGGGGACCCTTCAATCCGTGATAGCCCTCAAAGGAATCAAAATTAGCAGTAACTCGGAGGGAGAAAGAACAGGTGAGAAAGGTACTTGTAGATAGGTGTGAATACCTAAAGGGCAGACGCAGTACTGTATGTGTGTGATTTTTAACTATCGCTGTAAGACAGATGAAGATGCAGTGAAGTTTTTATGTGAAAAAAAAAGAAGTTTGAAGTTTTGAGCATCCTGAAGCTTTTTAGTAAAATTGGAGGCTTGAGCCTTCCTCTCGGAGTAGAAAACTGAAGATGGGATTGGCGGTTGGAAAATCTAGAAAAAAATCCAAACAGCCGCAAAAACTATAGGACAATGTGTTAATAAATAGATAAAAGGTATTACAGAGAAATTGTGAGGCCCCATTGGAATCTGAAGATATTTTTGGTGGTTTTCTTTAGCCCAGTTTTGTGACTTTGCCTGATAGTACTTATCATTTTGGAATGGAAAATCTGACCTTGTGGTGACCTAGAGTTGAGGGTTGGGTTAAGTAGTCAAATGAGGAGGCCAGTCTAAGAGACTAGAGAAAATATCAATTGAATCAGCTGAAAGTAGGATCAGGCTGAAGGGGAGAGAGCTGGATTTGGGATGATGGTTAAGATAAGAAAGGCTCTGAGGTTTTAGGCATGTGATGAGTGAACATAGCAGGTGTGGAGGAGGAGAGACAAAGGTGAGAAAGCCTTAGGAAGAGGAAACCCAGAGTTCTAAAATGGTACTGAACAAGGGTGGCTTCCTGTTGAATGGATCTCTGCCTAGTAAAGTAGAGGTTCAGGACATTCAATATAAAGAATTCAAGAAACTAAAAGGCTAGGTCTGCTTTGGAGGCAGAGCTCAGGCAGTAATGTGAGCCAGGCGTCACTCGCTTGCCCACAGCTCACCGCCTGCTGTGTGGCCCCGGTCCTAACAGGCCATGGACCGGTCAGTACCAGTCCGTGGCCTAGAGGTTGGGGACCCTTGTTCTAGGAAAATGACCTGTTTGTATGTTGCACTTTTAAAAATCCAGCATGAGTGTTCTGGGACCTCTGAGACCTTGCATTATGACCAGCTGATTTAGTGGGGATAATATTTTGAACTGGTATTCAATTTACTTTCCCTTCCTCCTAATTCTTGTTGCCCCAGGAGTCTCCCTCATTGAGGCTAAGGGTTCCATTACTTCAGGGGAAGGACACGCTATAGCCTAGGACAAAGAAGACATTGTTCAGCTTTCGACTTTCAAAACATGCACTTGAAGCATGTTTCAGAGATCAGAGTTGGCTCAGGCTTTCCTTTAAGAAGCAGACTTTGTTAGAAGAAAAATGATTTGTGGATTTCGAGGAGCCAGATCTCAGAAGACCTGGCATATATTGTACAGCAAGCCATGCGGGAGGGAGGCTGCAGGAAGGAGGAGATACCTTCCTGGGTTGGAAACTGGAGTGTGTAGAGATTAGGATGAGACTAGAGATAAATGAATGATTTGCTGGAATCCCCCACTCTAGGGGGTGGAGGATAATCTGCATGCCAACAGCACTTGAGCCCTGTGTCCTGTTTGGAACTCTGGAAGGAAGCACCTTGTGATGCACCCTGCAATAGGGCATGTTTAGGTGGAAACTAGCCCTGGGGTGATGTCCCCTCACGATTCCCCTGTGCCTGCATGTGGCATAGGAGAAATCCTGATAGTCCTGCATTCCCCTGAGGAAGATGTGGAGGTGCTAAGGGAGCAGGGTGGGAGAGGCCTGGGGTCAGAATGAAGAGGGCACAGAATGAACTGTGCCAGTCTCACTGCCGAAGGTGTGGGATCATGATGGCGGGTATCCACCAGTCACATCAGCAGAACCAGACCAACAAAGACAAAGTTTTGTCTTTGTTCTGACGGAGGCCAGTGTGAGCTTGGAGGCAGCACTTGGACCGGGCTCTCTCCCCGTGCCGTGGTAGCCTATCATCTTCTCTTGGGGGGAAGGAGCGAAAGGGAAAGAAACAGCCAGGAGAGGCTGTTTGAGATGCATTTAATTTGACTAATTGCCCAGAAGCAACTAAAATTTTAAATCTGAAGAGATTAAGTTATCTGGAAGTAGCAAGATTGTTTTCCTATCATAAACTGAAATACAATGGTCATGATCAAGATGAATTCAACTACAGAGAAATGAAGTAACATCTTTTGTATACAGCTGAGTAGTAAGTGTACATTTCAAACCTGTCACACTGCATTTGAGCTATTTGAATTTGCTGCTGCTGGTACTGCTGGTGGCAGCAAATTGATTTACTTGTATTCTTATACTATGCTTTTTCCTTTGAGTAAATTGTGGGTTAACATTCCTATGCTAGGTTCTTCTTGGAGAAGTGGGATGATCTCTCCTCTCAAGCAGCAGAGTTGTCCACCAGATAGTCCAAAGCGTAGTGGAGATTTGGGCTTTCCATTGTTTAGTAAGAGGCAGTTCTGACTGCCCTAGTGGGAAGAACCTTAGTTGCCACAGTGCCTCAGGTCCAGGAAAGTATTCAAATTTCAGACCTTTCTCTAATGAATATCCTGTGATGCTAGAGTCAAGAAGAGAATTTTCACTGGGTGTGATCCTTCCACATTTTAAAGGTATCAGGGTGAATACTAGAAATTGTAACCTCTGACTATGAGGAGAGAAGCTCTTCATTTTTATTCCATCCTCATGGACTAAATAAAGCATGAGTTTATGAAAGGATTCATTTCCAAGTATAATTCATAAGTAGTTACTAGAACACTCAAATGAGAGAGAGGAGAAAAAACCAGTTAGCTCTTTTTAATTACATTTCATTTCTCTTTGACATTCATACAAGGGTGATACTGCATTTAAGAAGATGTTTTCAAACCTGCTGTTTCTTAAAGTGCCTAGTAATTTTGGCAGAGAAACCTTTAGTCTTGCCTTAAAAAGCATGCATTTGGCAGGGTGGAGCGCGGGGGACATTGCCTGCTGGGATACTGCTTACGTATTTTCCTACTAGAAAATTACTGTGACGTTTTGAGCATATTTTCTCGAAATATAAATATATTTTATATTTCCCTTATCTACCAGTGGGAGCCAAGAGAGTTAGAGTGGGGGACCCAAACATTTACTGAAAGGAGTCACTAAAATAATTAAAATTATAGAAATTTTTAAAATGTTGATTTATTAGCTGACAAATCAGTTTATAATATTTTGGGTCTATGGAATAGTTCTATTCAAAATCTCAAAAATAAAATTTCTAATAGTTAAAAACATGTCCATATACATTAGAGGAAAGCAATACTTTTTGTAAATGTTAAAAAGAACATAAGACTAATTATTCTTGATATATATTCACTCACCTTACTCAGCTTTTTATCCGTATGTATCTAGTACTTATGTCACTGATATTTTTTAAATGAAGAATTTTTTTAATTCTTTCATAAAGTTGCCTATAATCTCCTTCGGAGTTATATTTTATAGTTAATATTTAAAGTTGTTGCTATGTTCAATTGACATTTATGTATATATCATATTTTTAACTGAGAAAATAACTTTCTAGAGATACACTTAAGTTGAGGGCAAATTCTGCTAAATGGAGGCTTCTCTTAGGCTTTTTTTTAATTGAAATTTGTGACCATTTTAGCCCAAATATTATCACAGGTTTTTTTACCCCCATTCAGCATTCTTCTCTTCAGCAAATATTTTGAAAGACAAAACTTATGAAAATGAGTTCTTCTGTGGTCCTTTTAAATGTTATACCACATTTACATGATGCAAAACCATAGATCTTTATAATTTCTCTCCATTCTGGTACAGAATATAAATGTATTCCATTAAAACTGGGAGCACCATTAAAAGATCACCACAACTTGAAGTACTCCAACACATAATACAATTTCAGAATTAAATCTTGGTTACTACTTGAGTTCTCATAATTCACTGTGTTCAGTTCCTCTTTCGCTTTGTTTTCTGTAACTGCAGTTGCCTAAAGGCTTTAGAAGCTGAAATGTCACTGCTTTGATCAAAGATTTGCAACTGTTTTGGAACAGAATGCACCCAGACTTTACAGAATTCATCTGTCCTATCAGTGTGGCATGCCTATGTTGATTTGGAGCTCATTTCTCGAACAGTTCTAAAACTTGACTATGAGGAGAGAAGCTCTTTGCAAACAGGCAGCAAAATAGAAGGCATGTACTGCCTATGCTGAAGTGGTTTTTTGTCTTTACAAAACCCTGTCACAAAAATTTTGTAGTTTAGTTTTTCTAATGATGTGTTAATATCTACATCTACACATATAGTTTCTTTGGCCTATGACAGCATATGACCACTTGTTTGAATGCATTTATAAATTATGCATATACCATACCCAATTCCAAAGTAATTTCTTCACCATAGGTATCTTAATTTAGTAAGGACAATGCTTTTAGCATCGCAAAACTCGTATTTGTGTTACACTGCAAAAGCAAATAACTTCATGTCTTGTATTAAACTTTTCACAATTTATAGTGGCATTCACAATAACATGAAATATTTCACCAGTGACAGAATGAATCTCCACAAGCTCTATTTTGATCTAAAGAAATAGAAAATTGGAATTGATTAATCTTTCTGTTTAAAATACCTGTTAATAATAGCATAAAGCTGGAATCACTTAACTGTCTGAATTTTTTCTTCTGCTAATAAAACCAATACATTAAAGCTATCACTTCACTTTCTGTATATGCACAAAAAACCTGAACTCAAAATTAAGTAGAATCAACAGAAGAGCAGCCATTTGATCTAAAAGAATAGTCATGTTTCCTAAGGTGCTATGTTAGTGAATCTTCCTTTGCTGCATGTGTTAAATTGCCATCCTTGGGCACAATCCTGTTACAGTGACTATTAACATTTGAACTAGTTGCTGCTGCATCTTGAGCAGATTGGTGACTTATGGTTTACATCTTAAATGATATCACTATGGCTTGCATGGTGGATAATAAATATCAATAAACATTTTATGTCAGTTCATATTCATCATCACCTTTCTTGAAAAACAGAAACCTGGTACGCAGTTGTTCATAAAATTTGCATTTTTTTAGCTCATTGCTGCCAAAATGGATATTGCAAAGTAAAATAGCATAACTATTAATAAATGACAAAAACACTGTAATGAGAGCAGTCACACCATTCTTGAGAAGGCCTGTTGCCCACAAATATTTCATGCACATTTCACCTGTAACTTTCTATGATTTCGGTTGGTCCCTTTGCCTGGTGTTTTCTATATCTCAAGCTGCAGCAACTGGCCAGTAGCACCCAGAGTCTGGTAGAATTGAGACTGGGAGGAGTTAGCTGTGCTTAGTTGCTCGTGTCCAAGTGCTTTTAGTTTCATTGGTGAGTATCCCACGTGCCTCTGTTCCCTGCTGTCCTTGAAAGGGGGGGGTGTTCACATAAACCAAGATTGGAAAGGACGGAAAAAAAGATGGATTGTCATTGATCACCTTTCAGACTTAATCACATGTTAAGGTGAAAATTCTCTTCACCATGCAGTTACATCACCCCCTGGTAGGCAAGACTATGGCAGAAGTTGGAAGTATATATTCACCAATCTCGGTGCATTTTAATGCAATTATTAGTAATAATACTTGGTTTTTAAAAAACCTCAATAAATCCTTAACCCAACTGGCTGCTAGAACAATAGGTATAATCTAGCATTTTCACAAACAAGCCGAGGTGTAAGGTCACCCTAATTACAGATCACATTTCTCCCTCTGCTTCGCACAATCTTTTTTTGTCTGGACTATTCTGCTAACATGGCTCTGCTTCCATTATTGTTGATTTCCAGTCCCACTGCCACAATAGCTGAGTGAGCTTTTAAAAATCTTTGTGAGATCACATTGTTCGCTAAAACCCCTCACTGTCTTCCTGTTACATGAAGTCTGGCTTGTCATGCTCCCACCCTCATCCACCTGGCCCCACTAGATTTTGAGCTTCCAGGCAACACGTACATACCTTGCCTGTCTGTTTTCTTTGCCAATGTTGCACATGAGAGCTGCTAAATATATTTCCTCAAAAGAATGAACATGTAGTGTCTTGCTAATCTATGGCAGTAAGGAAATTCAAGTCCAAATCTCTATGTTCTAAATATTATTTCTATCTCTATTAACAAAGTTGGACAGCAGAATGTATCACAAGACTAAAGCCTCCCCAATAGCAGAGGTGTTGTGATGCCTACAAACAATTCTGATTCTCTAGTCTCCGGGTCCCTCCCTAACCAGGGAAGTAAGTGTCAATTATAGGAGTCTATTGTTTCCACTAACAGGTCAGAGATTTTGTGTGAATCATAGGGAGTCTATTGTTTCCACTAACAGGTCAGAGGTTTTGTGTGAATCATAGGGAGTCTAATGTTTTGCCTGACAGGTCAGAGATTTTGTTTTAGGTACATTCGGTGTACATGGGAAGGAAGATGCTTCTCTGATTGATTTTGGGGAAACTGAGACATGATGTTGGTGGTGGAGGAATACTTTAGAGTAATGATTTTGAGATCTTGTGTTCTTGCACAACTGCCTTCTGTTGGATCTCTTTTTTAAACATGCCACTGTTCCATTTCATCATGAATGCCTTTCCAAGGATTCCAAGGACAGTAAATGGTTTCACACACTATGACATCGTTTCCATGGCAACTAATGTATTTTAGCAAAGAGAGGCTGCTAGAAGTAGGCTAAAAAGGACAAATACAGAAATGGCACAGTATAAAATATGGGACAATGTGTGTTGTAGTAAAGATTTTTTTTCTTTTTTTTTTCTGACTTCTTGTTTAGGAAAAACCTGTATTACTGGATCTTGGCTTCTTAGCTCTTATTAATAAAATTTTTACTACACCTACCACTGTCTAGTATTTTGCTGACACATTTTCTTCAGCTGGTACTCAGATTTGTTTGTTTGCTTTAATACGATGTATTCTATCAACATACAAACATTTGTAATTTCATCAATTTTTAAAATACATTATCTTCACCTTCACTGCTTTCTCCTCTGGTAACCACCCCACTTCTCTGCTGCTCTCTGTAGCAGTGCTTCTTGAGAGGTATTGTCTACAATACCTGTCTATACACAGTGTTTGTTTAAAAATCAAAGCCGTGCCGGCCAGGCTTTTGCCCCACAGCTTGATCCAGTTAGTCACACCCTAATCCTCTAAGGCTATTGCAGTTTACCTCTTTTGTTTATTTAGAAGCTAACATGAGTAAGAATACATTTCAAATAATTCTACCAAACATCAAGCCCATGTATGAGCAGGATGTAAACTCTGGTTAAAAAGAGGAGGGGCGGTGGATCATGTTACCCTGCTTTTTGCCTCTTATTGTACTTGGATTATTTCGTTATATGATAATAGAAACCCCTTCTGTGCTCTTAAATAAACCCTGAGTGGAGAGCAGATAGCACTCAACTTCCTATTTAAAAGAAAGAGAAACCACAGAATAGATCTTATATGAAGATGGTAGCAAACCAGCCTGTGGAGTGAATAAGGCCCTCATTTATGTTTGGTTGGGCCACATGGTGCATTTTAAAAATTTAAACTAGCACTTTGAAATTACACAGTTGTATATAAAAACTCAGATTTCTAGTTTCTCTTGAAAAAAATTGGAAGGTCTAACAAAACTAAGTCTGCATTCTCTCCTGACAACAGCCTGCCCAAGCAGCATTGCAGCTGTCCTCTTGGGATGGGGAGGGCTCTTCAGCTCCCTGTCCTCCTTTGTACCTGCTTTATTCATTTATGCTACCTGCTGGCCTGGCCACTGTGGCTGGTTTAATATGTGACCCTTGCTGCACCCTCTTCCCTCCACTCATTCACAGAGCAGAGCTAGGAATGCAACTTGGTTCCCAAGCCAACTGCTTCCTCCCTGGCTAGTCGTGAGCATTTATAGGTTAGTGGTGAAATGCACCTTTAGGTGGTAGAACCTGCATTTTGCACTTTACGAATTGAAAAAGACCCTGCGGCTAATTGTACTGGGTACATTGTCATATTGCCTCCCCGTCTTGTTTTCTTCGCTTCTATCAGAAGTCAGTTGTCTGTGCTATCAGTTGTGACGCGCAGGTGAAGGTGGAGGTGCTACAGGAGAGCGTTACCACTTCTATGTGTATAGGGGGCAGGGGCTGGGTGGAGGTGGGCAAAGAGGGGGAGATGGGACATCTGGATTAGTGTCAACAGTAAAAATAAAGTTAAAAAATATTTTTAAAATCTGGCCAGAAGGGGAAAGCACCAGCATCATACTAGGGGGTCCAGATTTCCTATGAGCATGTATTATTTTTTCGATGAGGTAAATAAATATTTATATAAAAGAAGTAAGAACAAGACAGTAAGACAAAGTATATATGACATTGGCCAAGCCCGGTGATGCCATCCTCTCCTAGACTAGACCCTTTTTTTTTAATTCCTTCAGAATGATGTCAATGTGCTGAATATTCCCTTGGGTAGCATTGACTTGTTACCAGCTTTGTCACTGCCCTGTGCTCTGCCCATTTTGAATGTGCACTTATCATTCACTGTACCTTTACAAGAGTGGGTAAGATGGAAGAAGAGGCTTCAGGTGCTGCGATCTCAAACTCTGTTAGGAGGCTTGTGTTTGCAGGTGGACGCAGGATAATGAGCTAGTCTAGGGCCAGAATGAATGGCTAGAGGAAAATACATTTTTCTTGGGGGAAACAGGGCAATGAGGAATACCCCACAACAAAGGGCCTTGTCTGGGCTGGGTCCTGTCTCCAGGGTTTGCCCCAACTGTGTGTTTTGTGTGTTGGGCACACAAAAGATTGTGGTGACCCTGAGCATGGATGGTCCCAAACACTGCACTTCGTGTCTGTGCAGCTGTGGAGGCATCTGGGCAGCCACTGTGAGAGTGGGCCTGTTCCTGGGCTTCCGGCAGGGAGCCAGGGGCCACCCCTTCACCAGAGAGCATTGAGGAGCTTCTCTGTACACTCTGTATGTGTCTCTGCTTTCTTTGGAATTGTGGCAGAGTCTGGCCCTGCCTGGTCTTTTTTGTGCCTTGGGTCTTAAGAATAACTGAAGAAACACTGCCCCTGTTGACACACTTGATATAGAAGTTGCTATCAAATGACTATTTTATCCTCAGTCACCACTGACATCACACCACGTATAGTTCTGAGGTTCTCCCGTTCGTCTTGATTGAATAGAGCTATGATCGTTGGAGCAGAAAGAAGCCATTCAGATGTGAATATGTGAAGACGTGTCTAGTAATATGCAGATGTGTTTTTGGCAGATCAATGAATATTTTAAATCTTCTGCAAGTAGTAAAAAGGGTTGAATTGGGAATAGAGAAGATTCTGTGGCATGAGAAAAGTACACCTCATTTCTGTCTCAATCTTCCTTTTCTTAAAATAATTAAACAAAATTCCAACCATGATTTAAATCTTGGACTTGCCATGATCCCCTTAGATGTCTTTTAGACTAGATTATAACTCTAATGTATTGAACCTCAGTTTCTCAGTCACATTTTTTTAAATAAAACAGGAACCACTGGGGAATACTACAAGTAACAGCCGAATCTCCAGGTTGGATTACTGTTGTCAATTTATAGCGAAAGACTCAGGACTAAATCGAAAGAAAGGGTCATCTTCTCGTTATGGATGTGCCCTGTGTGATATGTGGGTGCACCCTTTCTTCCCAGCACACACCCCTACTGCTACACGCAGCAGGACTGAGCGGGGCAGGTTTGGTTTAGCGCAGTTTCACGCCTTTCCTCCCTGTCAGTTATTTCTTCATTAGTTACTCTGTTACGGCCTCCAACCACCCTCACTCCCTGACCAGCAGAGATGGCACTCGTGCCCCTTGTGTTGCAGGCACTGTGCTCAGTGTGCCCTGGCCACAGTCAGACTGGCATTTGAGCAGGGGAGACTGACACAGGTAGTAAATAAAGTGCTGTAGGAACAGAGAGGAGAGGAGAGGAAACCTGGTTCTGGGCAGACGTGGAACCAAAGGAAACAAAAGTGAGAAGGTGATTTCTGTCCTGGGCTCTGAAGACGAATTAGGAGAAAAATATACTGGCCCAGCAGGGTTAGTGAGATTGGAGTGATGATACTAAGTCCAGGAATATGCTGAGGGCTGCATCTATTTTTCGCTCCCTTCCTGGGATAGAGACGGGTTGAAAATATACTGGTCAGAGGAACCAGGAGTGTTCCCATAACTGGCTGACTTTTTGGTTGACACACCATCCCCACCAGCCTACCGCCGTCCTCTTTCCCACCCCTCTATCCTGTAGCATCACCAATCATCTTGACATGCTCTGAACATGGCGGCTGATGCCCATTTGACTGTGTCTGGTTATCCCTCCGCCTGCCTTCTCCAGGCATAAGGTGCCTTTGGTCGGTGCCTACTGGAGATGTCCCCTAGGCAGCCGGAAGTCCAGAAGTGGTGGGGGCTGGCTCAAAGTTGAGGGCTTGTCTGTTTTATTTTTAGACTTTTCTCTAAAAATAACAACCTTTCTGTATTCTCCCAAAGATAGAGGATTTGATCTGATCTAAATAGTTGGGAGTTCAGTTGTCCCTCTTTATCTTCAGAGGATATATTTCAAGACCCCGAATGGACGCCTAAAACCATGGAGAGCACCAAACCCTATGAATACTATGTTTCTTCCTTTACATACACACACTTAATGCCTTGTCTTTGACATATCTGAATTGCCGGCACCACTACTCTTGAGCTTTGGGGTCATTACTAAGTAAAATTAGGGTTCCTTGAACACAACAAGCACTGTCGATCTGATAACCAAGATGGCTACTAAGTGACTAATGGGCGGGGAATGTATATAACATTGGATACACTGGACAAAGGGATGATTCACATCCCAGACTAGAAACAGGAAGATTTCATATGCTACTCAGAACAGTATGCAATTTAAAACTTATGAATTTTTTTTTGTAATTTTCCATCTGATATTTTAGGACTAAAAGTAACTGAAACCACAGAAAGTAAAACCATCAATAACAGGGGACTACTGTAGTTCTTTAGGTCAGGGCTTTGTCCTTCAGTTTCTATTCCTTCAGTGGATCACAAATTTGCAACATTTAGTAATCAGCTTTTAACCTGAGGAATCTGGGTCATTTTAGTCATGTTTCTTAAACAAAACATCAGCACTACTTCAGCAGAAAAAATAAAAGCATGGAAAATGCCCTAATGCCCACAAACCCACAGTTGAATACATAGTCAACTTTTTAAAATGTCTGTGTAACTACATATGCACAGCCATAATCTAAATACACACACAGGGGATGGAGAGGACTTACCTTGCCCTAAGCCTTGGAAACTTAAAACTTGAATAGCCTAAACATCTAGATTTCAGATAAAGATAATGTAGGAAAATAATTGGTCAATTTTTAAAAAATGATTTAAAGAAAATGTAGGAGTCGTTTAAATAAAATGTACTTCTTTTTCACTTGAAACATTTCATGACCAAAATTTATTTATTCCCAGCTTTTCAGAAACACCACCTTTATTTAAGAAAGATATATCTGGTTTTAAAAACAAATGCTGCTCTTCATTCTAGATGGAGACGCCATGTGAATTTCACTTTTACGCAATTCTGTTTCATCCATCCCTATCCTCTTTGAAACAATGGAGCTGGTATCTAAAAATATCTAAGGTCCCATGTGCTTGCTGGGAGTCTTTGAAGTTAAAGCTGTGACATCCTTCTGGTTTGTGGCTGCAGGATGATGTGTATATGTATTGTCTTTGTTAATTAGCTACATCTGCTTCATAAGCCTGAAACAAAAATCAGATGACGCTGTATATACTTATATGGATAAGATTCCTTGTGCAATAGTGAGCCAGCAGCTCCAAATGATTTTTCAGTTTTCCTTTTGTTACTCGTTGCTAAAGTGCCATGGAGTGAAGGCTCCTTCTTTCACAGCCTGTTATTGAATTGGGCATCCTGTGTGGTTGCAGTTGTGCTGCATGTGTGAGAGAGGTGGTTTCCCCAGGACTTTGGAAAAGGGTAATGATTCTCCAGCTGCTCTTTCTGTGGCAGATGAAGAAATCTTTCACCTTGCAAATAGAAAATTCCATTCTGCAAATCCAAATGAGCTTCCTAAGCCTCTCTGACAGTGTACAAGAATTGAAGTCAGATTTTCTCTGTATATATGTTCCCTTTGGTGAAAAGTTCTCATAGTACTGTATTACTCTTTTTTAGTTATAGGGAGGCCTTTTAAAATTTCTGGGCAGAGAGAATTCCCATTTTTTACAGCTTGGCAATGTCGAGATCCCAGTGGTTAGCCAGAAGAAAAAACATACATTGCCTGGTGGCAACTCCTTGGTTAGGACAGGAGAGCATATGTCAGAAGCAAGAAAGAGATGGAGTGAGGTGGGTTGCTGAGGTGCACGCTGTCATGGCACGCTCATTCGCACATTCCCTCCCTGCAGCCTCGATGCTGGTTTTCTTGCATGTTGGCAGTGAGTTCATGATTTGAATGCCCATCCATAAAAGACAATATATTAGTTTCTAATTTTCTTCCCCATGGTCATTTTTTCTTTCCTTTATTCTGAGTCATCTGTGATTAAACAAAACAAAGGTGTTACTGTTAATTATGCATCCTTTGAATCAGCATAAAAGTTCCCTTTTGTGTATGTGGTGGGAGGTGGTTTCGATGGCCATAGTAATTTATGATGGGGGTGTTTTAAACCATGGACCAAGAAGAAAGATGCTAAGATTCATATTCAACAAAATTTGAGTTTCTACTAAGATAGGAAAAATTGCTTCTGCTTTTTTTTTCAGATTTCCCAAACTTTTACTTTTTGCCCTAAACATATCATTGTCAACATAATTCCATTCAACCATCCTTATTGTTCTCATTAGACACCTTACAAAAACTGAAATTGTGTTCAAACAGCTAAAATTGCAAATAATAAATGAGGTACCATAATATTGGCTGGTTGTAGACAGAGTGTCTGAGCAAACTGGAAATCTGCCATCTCCCTGCTAGCACTTTGAAGATTAATGTGAAGTGGGCATGGGTGCCATCAGAATTAGCACCCAGCTTTGCCAGGGCCTTGGCACAAGGTTCTAAGGTAATCCTGAGGCTAGAGTTCGGTGGACAAGTTGGTACAGGCTGGTGAGATGGCAAGCCTCCCAGATAGGGGAACCCCAGCTGATGGGAAATGGGGATCATTGCAGAAAGACAGTCTTGACAGTGAGGCCCACCCACAATCAACTAGGAACTGGAACAAAATATGTACTGGGGCTAGCGAGAGATTTAAGCCAAGATATAAGCTGAAGAAGACCTTGGAAAATTTAGACTCACTTTTAGTGTGTCCCATCTACAGGTGACTTGTGGATACTCTGAAGAAAGTGTGTGTGTGTGTGTGTGTGTGTGTGTGTGTGTGTGTGCACTTCTGTTCTTCTCTTTCCTGTCTCCTCAGACTTAAAATCTTATGCTGGTTTCTTTTGGTGGTACAGGGTCAGGTCTTTGCACTTTCAGGTGGGTGTTTGTGGCAACTGTGACTTGGCAATAATTGTGTGAACAAGAAAAAAATTTGTGGGCGCAAATTGATTGTCTGTAGCAAATGGAAATTCTATGGTGGTGTTCTGTGGGTGGTTTACAGAGTGGTTAGTTCTCTTTTTTTCTTCTACAGTTGTTTGAAGAAGCAGGATGCTGATCTAGACGTGGAAAAAAGTAAGTCGACAAGTTTCACACTGACAGAACATGCCTGATGAATTAAAAAGGATTTCCTGTTGGAACCCAGGACTTGGTCCACTTTGAATTTGAGATTGTGACTCTTGAGTACCTAAATGTCTAAGGGAGAGGTAGAGTTGGAGCTGTTATATGAAAGAAAGTCTCAGCTCACTAAGATGAACCTGCTGTTTTCCTCTTTCCCAAAGTTGACTTGTAATACTCACTTTTGATAAGCATGAGAACATACAGTCATACCGAGGTACTCATTGGCTTCGAACTTGTCAAACCCTATACTCATCACATTTTCAAGAGAAAAAGAATGTCTCAGCACTCAGTGCTTGCTCGGGACTCCTTGCACTTTATAGAACTTTTATAACTCACAATGCCGTCGCACAAGACAAAATGCTTCATTGTTTGGTACTCGTTGATTTTGGCACTCGTCACAGGTTCTGGAATGAATTAACGATAAGTGCCGAGGTACCACTGTCTATTTTAGCTATAAGATATGTCTCCAAACCCTAGAAATAGAGTGGAACAGCTTTCCCATTCATGATGAGCCTGCAGGGACTTGTGAGTAGCACTCTGTCTTCAAAGTGGTTAAGGGAAGTCCACGTTAGTCCCTTCACTGTTCTTTCCAGCCTCCGATGGCTGCCGCTTACCTCTACCCTAGTCACACCTTTGAGTTGCAGTCACTGTGTAACAAGTCATTCTTTCATTCACTTAATATTTTTGGTGCCCATCGGTGTTACACACCATGCTGGACTCTCTTGAGACAAGAATAAATGGGACAGATGAACACCCAGGTACTTACTGTATAGTGTAATACAGCTGTGCAGAAGGAGCTCCCATAGCTCAGGGTGAGGACTGGGCTATCCAGAAAAGCTTCTTGATGGAGGGGATGTGTGAAAGAACTATGTATACGTTCATTCTGCAAATGTTTGTCGAATCTTCTCTGCTTCTACTTCTCTCTCATCTTCCAGGTGCCTTAGGTTCCCATGAAAGGTTGGACTTAAGTCTCACTAGCCACCCATGGGATCCCTTTCTTCTCGAGGCACCACAGCCCAATTCCATTGCCTTGGGTGTGATTTTTCAGCATTCTGAGTTACATTCCTTGATTCCCTGGCCACTTAGGGGCTGCAGCTTCATCATCTGAGAATGACTTGGGGTTATGTCTCATTTTGAATTTGGGTGTAAGAGAGGTTCTTCACCCTGAACCAGCACCATTCCATATGCAGACATTGTATCTTTCAGTTGAGGAAGTGCACTATCTGAAACATCCGTCTAGAACAGTTATGAGCATCCCCTCTGACCTTTGACCCATGTAACCTCATAGCTCCTGCAGAATGGTCTGTGATCTACTTCAGTCAAGTAGCTCATAAAAACCAAGGGGACTCGGTAAAATAAAAGGCTCTAGTCAGAGCCAGGCAGATGGGAGCTTTTTTAGAATGAATCCCTGGGTGCTTAGGTTTTGGCCATGGAAACCAGGGTTGGCAAAATCACTCCCTCTGGGGGAGGAGGGATAAGTACTGTGGCCCCCCTGGACCAGGCCTGACTCGCAGCAGGCTGGAGCCTTTGGGTGCCAGGAGCCCCCTCAGGATAGCGTAGGACAGAAGAGCTGGAACCTATGGTGCAGCCCAGGAAATGCCCGATGCCTGCGCCAGGCTGCAGGTTGTGCCCCGTCTCGTGTAGCTCAGCCTAGGGGAATCCGGCAACCACGAGAGGGGAAGGTCCAGTTTGTGGAGGAGGCAGTTGCATTAACTCGTGTTCCCAGCACAACCCAATGCCTGGCACACAGGAATGCTCAGTTAATGGGGTGGGAAGCCCTGAGTGGAACGAATTAAATTCTTGCTTCAGCTCTGCTGTTCCCTTGCTCTGAGACCTTAGGAAAATCTTTTCTCCTCCCTGGGCCTCATTTTTCTCATGAGTAAAATAGTCTCTTTTTCAGGACCAGGTAAAATTCTTCATTTTTTAATTTAAAAACACAAACCACACAAATGTTTTGGTTTTCTGTTTTGGACTTTGTGCCAAAAAGAGTAAAGGGCTGTTAGCCACCAGTCTGAAGAATGCTTAATAAGGCCCGCCACATGTTGGGGGCTTCTTAAAGGCAGAGCCTCATGTGGTGTGCCTGGAGATACAATGAGTGTCTAATGAAGAATGACCAGTGTGACCGGCTCTGTCATGGAGGGTGGGTATTTGTAAGTATTGAGGGGATTCAGAATAAGAGAAGCTAAAACTGGGGTGGGAAATGCTTCATGCTCTGTGTGAATTTGAGCTGCCTCTAAAGGGCTCTATCTGCACCCTCTCAGTTGAGTGGTTAAGAAAAACACTTAACTGCGCTACAGGAGTTCACCGTTTTAAGAGCTGTAAAACAAAAGCTCGAATTCTATAATCTTTTTCTAATGCTGATGGAACTGTTGAGCACGGATGTATCAACTGTTCTCTTTACCTTTACATTATCTGCTATCATACAACTAAATGACAGCAGTTGGCCAATCCAAGTGAAAAAAACCACCGAAGTCATAGTATGTTTTTTAGGTGCAGTTTAAATTTTTCCTTTTAGTTGAATATTTTTGTAAAGACAGAACTGTGAATGGAAAATTAGCTTTATTTGGACATGCCACAGCTCAAAGATAAATCATAAATTCTGCAATTATTAATTACGCCTTGTAGTGTACTTGACTCCCACTACACACTGAGTGCAGCCACGTCCCTTCCCATGAGCTGCTCAAGGCGCCACAGTGACAGCAAGGATGCTAATCCTTCTCTCTGGGTTTAGAGCCTTCTCTTGCCCATACACTACCTTACCCTGAAATTGATATAATATTTGAGACAATATGTTTGTGTGACCTTTTAAAAAAAGTTTTATGAGTAAGTGATTAAAAAAAAGCAACGTTACTTTTTAGACAGACCTTCCTTGACACTCTCCCTCCCAGTCTGGGTGGAGCTGCCCTACCACCCACCTTGCACTTCTTCAAAACTGTCGTTGTTCTTGTATAGTTATTTGTACAATAACTGCGAACTATCTGTGTTCTCTATTGAAATGTAAGCTTTGTTAGGTCTGAATCCTTATATGTGCTAAACCTGTACCTGACTCCTAGTATGCCCTCCTAAAAAGTTGATTTCAGGCATGAATGAATGGCACATGACCAAATTAAGGGGTGATGAGAGCCAGTGATAGCCACTTTGGTAGGTGGCAAAATAAAAAATATTATTGAATATGCCAGAAATCATGTTTTTCTTCTCCACCTATGGGTTTTATCTGTGGAAACCATGCTTATTAATAACATTAAATGGAAGTAAGACAATCATTCCTTGGCTTTCTCTCCAAAAATACAAAGTTTCAAGCAGGCAAATGAATAGATAATTCTTAAAAATGAAGGAATTTGGCCAAGCAAAGAGAATCTGAAGATAAAAGAGGGAGGGGTAGTAAGAGCACAAAGGAAATATTAAAACTTTTTTTTGCACAGAATCTTCTAGAATTATTGAGAGATACACTTCTGAGAATGGTTTTCTTAAATCAGATTTAAGTATATAAAGTGTACCTTCTGAAAGTGAAACTCGTACTCAACTGAATTTTAAAGAGTATGTAATCAGGTTATGTCAGAGGAACAAAAATACATTTTTTAAGTAAAACTGATTAAATTGAATCACCTTATTTAGTCATTTAAATCATCATTTAAATGGATTTGATTAAGATAACATCCACTTTGGTCATAACTACTCTCAAAGGGCTGAGGGGAGAGGCTTGGTTTTCGTGTATTCTGCATGGTCTTTGTTTAACGTGATTAAAAGCATTTTGGCACCTGCCTTGAGAGAGGCCTCTGTCATTTCTGCAGTTTCAGTGAGACCAAGAATCCCTGTGTTGCTATTCCAACTGTTGGCAGGATTTAGATCATCACCTTCATGGCACAAATATGGCCATAGATACTATTATCTATTTGAAGGGCATAGAGGCCTCCCCCACAAAAAAAAAAAAAATCCAAAAGAAAAGCAAATAGAAGAATCACCTCCTGCTTAGAGTTATTTCCTTTTTCAGTGAATTCCTTGAAATATGTTAGTCTGTAAATGTAGAATGTATTGAGAAGTTGCTCCATTTTTCAGCATTTCTTTTGCTTTCATAAACCACAAGAGAAATGATGAAAATATCTTGGATTCTTATTGGGTGGCTATAGTCTTGTGAAGACAAAATCTGATTTTAAACAGTTGAGGGTTTTGAAACTGCATCTGGAACCAAGCCTTAAAGCTATAGGTACATGATACCTACACAGCTGGTTGAGAAGTAGAAAAATTAATTCATACAAGATTTTTCTTTAGTGGGAAGGAATAGGATTTCCACAGATCAGAAGGTCAGCAGTGCTTACCTCTGTCCAAAGGCTTGAGAATGCTAGTCACTGGGAAGGTGGGACTGTGGCAGAGGAGTGTGTGGCACCGTCTCACTGTGTGTGCTGGTTGCCATAAGGAAGTGGCGAAAGAGTAAGAGGAGGAAGAGAGGAGCCGGATAACCGAACTCCCTGCCATCTGTAGAAGCCAGTGTTTCCTGAATGGGGGTGGGGTGAGGGCTCACAGGTGCTTGTGGGGACTGGAGAGGGCAACTCCCATGAGCAGAGGGCCTTTAGGTCCTCTCTGAGGTACATGCATAGGACTGCCAGCCCCAGGGCCTGTGGGATACCAAGTTTAGCCCCAGAGTCTATAGGATGCCAAGTTAGCTTCCATTCTTCATCCCCCTGCCCCAACCTCACACACAGATAGACCCATTCTGCTGGTGATCAGGCACAGGAGAGAGCAGCCTCTGTATCACTGAGTAATCACTGAGGAAATGCCAGACTTCTTGAAGCCTGCTTTCTTGGTGACTGGGGATTAGGAAAGGGAATGGCTTTGGGTTGGGTGGAGGGGGTTGGTGTTTAAGGAGGGACTTGCTTAGAATCCTGTTTTAGACTGAAGAGCAAACATTTTTAGTCCTGGAGCAAAAATAGTTGTTATGCATCACCCATAATAACTGACCAACTTTCTTTTACATAAACCTCTAGAGTATAAAACTGAGTGCTGCTGTCTAAGAAGAAAAAACATGCCTCCTGCCAATTCAAATATCCCTGATAGTAAGTGATATCTCTTCCTAGACATTATAAACTCGGGGATATTTATGACTCTTGGAACAGCTACAGATAACAGTATTTACATTGTAATTTAAGGAAAGAGTTGAAAGATTGTGGTGACTTGTCTAGTCTGGGATGCAGAACAGTTAATTCATTTGTTTCTCGAACATTAACGAACACCTGTGGGCTAACCACTGTTCTAGTCCACATGTTATCTTATTCAGTTGCCCTATTTTACAAGTGAGGAAAGTAAAGCTCAACAGAAGTAAAATGATTTGCCCAAAAACTTACATCTAAGAAGTGGCAAAATTCAAAAGCAGGTCTGGGACTTGGCACACCCTTCTCTTTCCACTCCACCATGGATGTTCTCTTGTTCGGCAGCTCAGTGGAGCAGAAGGCAAGTACTGATCATCAGTCGCATGTACTTGGTAATTTCATGTGCATTTTTCATTTTCTTTTCACTGAATTTAAAAATTTTCTCCCTTATTTGTGCTTTTAAAAATTGTAAGGATGTTTTCATCAAGGAGAAATTAGAAAACTTAAAACAGGAACAATCTGTTTAAACCTGACCTGGTTTTACCAGGTTGTCCCCTAGGTGACAGTGTTAGAATGACTTTCAGGGATGGCATTTGGCTGCAATGGGAGTCTGGGGTGGTCTGTTGGATATTCATTGTCTTTCCATGGCCAGTTCCTAGGCTCAGGGATCATTTTATTGTATTCCTCATCTCAGTAGCATTCATCATTCTATAGGATGAGAGCAGGATTTTGCCAGGAGAGCTTGAGAAAGGCTGCCCACATTACAATAGAGAATTAAGACTAGTTTCTCCTGTAGCCAGGAGATGCTATATAATTTGTTTCACTGCAGCCAGGCTTGCTGGATAGAGGTTGGGATCATTTGGTTGTCTACCCTGCATAGATATATTGTCTGCTTAAGTCTTATGCAAAGGAGAGATTATTAGTAAAATATATATGAAGATTGGCTTAAAAGATGCTTTTGTCCCTGCCCCTAAACATGTTTAAAAGCAGAGCTGTACTTTTCTGAGACTGGTATGAAATAAGCCATAAAAATACATGAGAAGTCAAGCTTTTTCCTTAAAGAAGATTAATGCTGCCCCTTTTAGCCCACACCAAAATTTTATTTAAGCAGAAAACCTTCTAGATTAATTTGTTATGGCTGTCATAACAAATGACCTAAACTTGGCAGCTTAAAACAACAGAGATTTATTGTTTTATTTATTAACCTTGGTCTGCATGAATTTACGCTCTACTAACACAGACCAAGACCACACCTGTCGTTTAGCCACTTCACCACACCTTCAGCTTGCACTGAACTTGTGTTCAAGAAAAATCCTTAAGACTTTAAAACGTGAGTTGCTGTAAACATTCCCCCTTTGGCCCTGCCATGGAGAAGAGCAGATTTCCATCAGTAGCAGGATGGGATCAACTTGGGAATCCAGAGCACCGTCCAGGTAGGGATCCAGAGAACAGGTGGATCCCTGGGCTGGGGCATGCTCTTGGGGACAGCCAGCGCCAGCAGCAGGCAGCCGATGGGTGGCAGTTATGACAGTTGGTAAGGCACAGCACTGGAGAGGTCCTTCCAGAGGCGGCAGTCTAGAAGGACAGACGTTCAGCAGCAGCCTTGCCTGGTGGAGCAGGTCCGGGGCCAGATGAGAGGAGCGCTGGCGTGCAGGAGCAAGGCTCCAGCCAGCACGCAGGTGAAAAGAGCTGGGCCCGCAAAAACGAGCTACCAGGGTCAACTGCTGAAACAGGGACGGGGCGCAAGCCAGGAGCTTGAGCCCAAAGAGTAAAAACCCCAGGTCTAAAGACAGAGTCATAACAGTAATGTGAGTCTGAGTGTCAGTGGGTCAGTGGCCTGGAGCCTCGCCCACTCAGAGCCGGGGCCTGAGTCACGGCATAACTTGTGAACAGGGGTGAGTTGTCTGAGCTGAGAAGATTGGAAGGTATACAGCAGGTGATGATATATATGATTTTTTTGACAATTAAAAGCAACATTTTATCTCTATTAATTTGCGGGGGTCGTTCTTTGTTTTAGTCAGTTCTGGTGGTCATTCCAACCTGTTGAAATCTTTTACAATTTCTGTTCTTTCTTCCAATTAATTAACTGTCCCCTTTCAGCTGTGAATTATTTGTGATTTCCATAAACACATCCTGATGAAAACATTAACCAAGAACGGACAGCCCTGCTGTGCAAGGACCTTCTTCTAGGTCGACGTTGCACCTCTTGGGTGTGGTCATTCAGTCAACTCTGAGTTCACCAAACTGAATTATCATTTGCTCTGGGATTCCCTATCTTGATCAGCTATGCTTTGAGTGGCTATCAGATGCTTCGCTGGCATCCAAGGGTCCTGTGTCCACAGTCTATCACTCTGACAGTCCTGTGAAAATACCCTGAGATAGGGGCAGAGCAGAGGTGCCACATTGTTCTCGCTGATGACAGTGGGTTTTGATCCTGAGCCTCAGTTCCTGTAGTACACTGAGTATTCACCTGCGAATGATTTTTAAGGAAAGACTAGAACCCCATATTCAGATATGGAGTCCTAATCTTCGTTTTGAGGGCTCATCTCTACTAAAGACTGATCCTTCTCTGTGGCTTATGTGTGTTTTGTGAGGAGCACTGAAAAGGCTACATACTGTATGATTCCCCCTTGGGTGAATACAGCTGCTTCTCAGAAAATGAGGGGGATGTTCATTATGTTGTGAAATGTGTCACTACTGAATATAGTCAGAGTGTAAAGTGAAGGAAAGGAAGTGACATGCTGTGTGGATCATTTATGTTAACAGAAGAAGGAATAAAATGATAATTTATTAATTTGCATAGTCCTTCCAAACGGGACTACCAAGAAAAAGTGAGATGACTTCAAGGTCAATCAGGAGGCAGTGAGATGTAGCAGAAAGAGAACTTGTTCCTCAGGGGCTTGAGTAAGTCCTGACTGTGCCACTGAAGAGCTATATGATTTTGGCTGTTGGGAAAGCAGATAGCCATCAAGTGTGAACTTGCGGTTGTGGGGAGTAGGTCAAGGGGGATGCTGTGAAACCCTTATAAGAGAATCCCAAATAGGAGTTAGATGAAAAGACACTGATGAAGAGAGGACATAATGATAATTTGCCAACTTCTATTTGTGGTTCCCCCTTTCTCTGGTCAATATTGGCCAAGGATTGGATACCTTTCAAGTACAAGGTAGAGTAGATTCACACTTAGGGTTGAAGGATGGACAGGGGAAGGTTCCTTTCCACAATATTATTATTAACAAACAAACAAAATCTTTATGTTTGGGGAATATTTTTGTCCATCTTTAGAAGAATATTCTGAAAAGTAGTCTTCCCAGACTAGGGGTGGGGGAAATAGTAATTTAAAAAACAAAGTAACTACCTTGTTGCCTACTATACTGTTATCAAATGAGGGGAAAAAAGTTTTTGGTTCATGTACAAGGTACTGCTTATTGCAAAAAAGTAAATTTGAGCCCTGGCTGATGTGGCTCAGTGGTTGGAGCATTGTCCCGTGCACCGAAAGGTCCCTGTTCAATTCCTGGTTAGGGCACATGTCTAGGTGGCAGGTTTGGTCCCTGGTCAGGGAGTGTGCGATAGGCAACTGATTGATGTTCCTCTCTGATGTAGATGTTTCTCTGTCTCTCTCTGCCTCTCTTTCTCCCCCACCCACCCCCTTTTCTCTCTCTTAAAAAAAAAAAAAGTAAATTTGATAATGGGAAAAAGTTTAAATACCCCTTAGGTACTGAAAATGAAATAACTTCTAAAACCTGTTAATGAAGTTCGGCAGTTGTCACAGGGATCCATAGTGAAGTTACAGGTATGGGGGAGGCTTCATTGGCAAAATGTCAGGAGGGCTGTTTTCATATATAACCCAAGTACTGATAGAACTAAAAACTTTGACAGTTACCATAATATTTATTATACTTTCTTATATTTGTGTTAATAAATATTGGCTACTAGCCAATCAAATAATTTTTTCATTATTCAATTTTTACAGTGTCTGAGAGGAAAATACAATTAGGCTTTTGTGTTTGCTAGGTAGTAAATATAGCAACAGAAACAACAGTAAGATATGATATAATGTACTTTGAAGTAAAAAGCTTCAGAAACTATCATTTTGGGACCAACAGACCAAGATTTGTCAGGGCAAGAAAAAGCACTTGTTAGTTTTTTTGTTTTCAAGTCTTTTATTTTTTAATAGATTTTAACTTTTAGAGCAGTTTTAGGTTCACAGCAAAATTGTGGAGAAGGTACTAAGATTTTCCGTATACGCCCCCACTCCCACACATGCACAGCCTCCCCCACTATTAACCTTCAGCATGAGTGTTACATTGATTACAACTGATGACCCTACATTGACACATCATTATTGCCCAAAGTCTATAGTTTACATTGGGGTTAATTCCTAATGTTGAGCACTCTCTGGGTTTGAATAAATGTGTAATGACATGTATATACCATTATAGTATCACACAGAGTATTTTCACTGCCCCTAAAAAGCCTCTGTGCTCCATCCATTCATTCTTCCCTCATTCTAATCTCTGGCAACCAACAATCTTTTTACTGTCTCTATAGTTTTGCCTTTTCCAGAATGTATTTAGAATCATATAGTACGTAGCCTTTTCAGATTGGCTTCTTTCACTTGGTTATATGCATTTAAGATTCCTCCATGTCTTTTTACGGCTTGATAGTTCATTTCTTTTTAGTGATGAATAATATTCCATTGCCTGGACATTCCACAGTTTATTTACCCATTTACCTCTATTCAACAAAACTTGATTGCTTCCAGATTTTGGCAATTATGAATAAAACCGCTATATACATACATGTGCAGATTTTTGTGTGGACATAATGATTAAAAGTACTTGTTTTTTGTTGGAAATTGTTTTTTATTTTCTTTTGAGGGGCACGGAGCCCAAATCAGTGCATGCTATAGGCCTGTTTATATGTAAATTTTAGTCAGCCATCATTTCACTTGATGCTTTAACCCATGAACGTCCATTGCGGTATCTTGGTTTAATTTGAGGTGGTTGACAGATTGACAGATTTTTGCATTTTCTCTCATATCACTAAATCAGTTGATCCCCTGACTATCAAGAGCTCTTTTAACCCAAATTGAAGGACTTGGCCAACTTGCTTTTCCCCAAAGTCCCTCCTTTTTTATTTTTCTGTTTTCCCACAACCAGATCCCTGCGAGGTTCTTGTTATCCCTCACTTTGTCATCATCTTCACTGGCCTGGTATTTCAGACTTGTCTTTCAGTCCCTTTGTTTATTGCTGAATTTAGACCTCTAGGTTGAAGTAATCACTTAACGTGGCGCCCTCACTGTAACAACACTGCGCTCTTCCCTGGGCTGGGTGTGGGGTTGTCCCACAGGATCCTATCAGCTCTTTGCATACACTTCACTTACTTTCTTGTGATTTTTTTTTTCATACTTATTCTTTAATATGTCTTCCGTAATCAAATGAAAATACGCTCATTAAAGTGAAAATGGAGATGTGCTATTCTGTTGCCAGGTTGTGGTACAGATGGTATGAAACATTTTTTGAAGAAACTCTAATTACCTAGACTCACATCACCAAGACAATAGTTATAATCTATGTATTTTTTCTACAACTAGTCAGTCATGGGAGAAAAACTGAAGTAAAAACAACAACAACAACAAAAAAACTTTGCCAAATTCATTGGCTTTTGAAATAATTTATCAGTTTTAATTTTTGAGTGAGAAATAAGAGAAACGTTTAGAATAAACAGTCCTGAAATAGAATAAATCTATAAGAGCTCTTATTTTGTCTAAATTAAGGCTATGGTACCGAGATCAGGGATTCCCGAGGGAATCTAACTGTGGTTAGAGCAGAAAAGTTATCTCAGAGCTTACTATTAAAAAAAGGGAAAAAAAGATGAATTATGCCAAGATTGGGAGCTTGGGCATCTGAGAGATGGGTGGACCTGAGATGATGATGATGATGATGATGATGATTTTATCCTCACCAACAACATTTTTCTTCATTGCTTTTTTTAGAGAGAGGAAGGGAGAGAAACATCGATGTGAAGGAGAAACATTGATTGGTTGCCTCCCGTATGTGACGGGACTGGGGATCAAACCCACAACCTAGACATGTGCCCTGACCAGGAATCAAACCTGTAACTTTTAGGTCTGAGGATGATGCTCCAACCAACTAAGCCACACTGTCCAGGGCCACTTGAGGTTATTTGAAGGGAATGAGGAAGGGGTGGTTTGTGGAGGTCAGGCTGGATAGCAGTAATTCGATGGAGCAAATGGCACACTTGGAGACCCCGCAGCTGGGTCAGTGTGGGAGATCCAGGCCAGCATTGCTACCTATAGCTCCTTGGTATAGTTTAGCAAATGGCTGTTGCATTCTGAGTGGCATTTCAGGCCCTCTTGCAACACAGTTGGCACCACCTTCTGAGAGATATTCCACACAGTTGGCCATCCCATTAATGGAGGTCTGGATAAATGCTCCAGGTGAGTTTGTGCAGAGAGCAAAGGACATCATGTTGGGTTTTCAGTGGTCATCACATTTGACTGGATCAGGGAGTCAGACGGGCAAGTACTCAGTCTAAAACAAGAGTCCGACCTGAAACCTCCTCAGAGGGTCAGAGTGCTGGCAAGGAGGTGCTAAGGTGGGTCCAGAGCTCAGGGTAACATGAAAAATAATGATGACGGTAATGTATACAGAAGAATATATATGCATACAAAGGAGTGTGTATGTCAGAAACATGCATATATGTATATACTGATAGATATATATGTATACCTATCTACACACATACACAGAGGGTAGTGGAGAGAGAAAAATATAACCCCTGTCTATACCCATTCTGCAGCTTAAGAACCAGTATCTCACCAGTATCTTGGAAGCCCCTATGTATTCCTCCCTGGCCATATGCCTCTTTCTCAAAAGGAACCACTGTTCTGAATTTTGTGTTTGTCCCTTCCTGGACTTTCTGTGTGAGTATGTTTCCCTAAGCAATCTATCATTAAGTTCTGTTTGCCTTGGGGCTGTATGTAAATGATATTCTTGTACCATGTGCTTTTTTCAATCAGCATTTTTAAATAAGATTCACCTCCACTGATGCATGAAGTGACGTGCATGAAATTCATTTATCTTAAGTGCTCTGTGGTCTTGTATTGCATGAATATAGCACAATTTATTTATCCAGTCTCCTCTTGATGGAGGTTTTGGTCATTTCCAGTTTTGTGCTATTTAAACACTGCTACTCTGAACCTTCTTGCATGTGCATCCTGCTGCAAACAGTTTCTCCAGGATAGGTGCCTAAGAGCCTTAGAGCATGCCCATCCTCAACTTTACTGAATAATACTAAATGGTTTTCCAAAGTGATTATAGTTGGACATTCCATTTGACATTCCCATGAGTAAACAGATCAAATTTTAAGATAACGGGAAGCCCAAAGGAAAGATGAAACACAGGATTAGCTAAATGTTGGAGAGGAAGAGGATATCATCAGGGTCTCATAACTCCCTATCAAAGTGTGGTAGAGAGAGGTAGGGATATGAAGAGAAAAGTGTGGGCTTTAAACAACCGCTGTGGGAAAGGTGAACGTTATCTTGCATGAATGTAATCATACTGTCATTAGGGAGTGGATTCCTCCCAGTAGGAATGAACACCCAGTTCTCTTCATTTGCATTTAGTTTTCTCCAATCAGCCATAATCTTTAGTTATTACTATATATAATATTATAATACATAGAATAATAACTAAAAATTATTATTTATCTAGGGAGCAGACAGATACTGCCAGGCATTTAAGTGTGTTATTTCCACATCAAACTGATTTTACCATGGATTCTAGTTAAGTTTCCAAAACAGATATCCACCCAGAGGTGCACACTGATTTTGGATATTACTTTCCTCCAAACACAGGAAATTTTTCTGACAGCCATGTTTTGTGTTTTATAAATTCAGTAAGCTTACACAGGGTTTCTCACTGTTATTTGAGGAGAGCTTAGAGCTGCTCTGTAAATTGCTCATTCACTTGACCTGAGAAAAATGGGTCTATACCATTTAGAACAGCAAATTAACTATGAATCATGACACAGTCCTGAGGGAGAATTTTGACTTTATTTGTAAGTTCTGACCACTCTGATATGTAAAGCTGATAGGATTTGTTTTCTTTTCAATGAATTTTCATTCTTCCAAATCTAGATTTTAATGAAGATAACTTCTTTGGTTGGCATTCCTATGAAAGTAAAAGTAGAGCATTAAACCATAAAAGCACATGTACTCTGGAGTCTCAGAAGTGCAGCTTTTTTAAACTTTTTATTTTTGGGTCACCCTTCATTAATAGCATTCATCAGATTTATCTGATTCCAGGTCAGAGAGCTCAGTAGTGGTGGCATTTTCAAAATATTTTAATCATAGTTTTTCAGCATCTGTCATTTGGTATTGCCTGTTTGAAACTTTCAGTGGCAACATGACATATCTGGAAAGGCAGCACATATACTAGAAATAACCTTTGTGCTGTGCCAAAAAATTTAAAAGAACCTCAGTGTTCCAAAGTTGAGATCTCGTTATGTAACCTATGACATGACTACATGTCTACTCAATGGAATATTATATATTAGTTGAAACTGTGATTATAAAAGTTGTTAAATAAGTTGGATAAATGTTTATGTAGGTTGTTCAGTAGAAAAAAGCAGGATACCATAAAGTCTGTGGAATATGATCTTAAGCTTGAAAGCAAGATGCACATGTGGGAAAAGCCTACAAAAATCACACCAAAATACTAACAGTTGTATCTGAGTTAATGAGATTATAGGATTTTCATCTCAATGTTTGTTAATGCCATATTACTTTTATAATAAAATTAATTAAAAGGATGAACTTCAGAGAGATTAATCTAGATTCAAATTGCTACTCTACCATTAACCACCTGTTTGACCTTGGGCGATCTGCTTAACGGGCTTCCCGGGGAACTAAAGATGGCGTGTCTGCCTGCATAGGGTTGTTGCCCAGTCAAACGAGGTAGTATTCCTAAGCCGCCCCCCTTCCCATGCGAGTAGGTAGCGTGGTGGTTCCCACCCTCCCCAGCTTCCCCTTATCTGGTGAAACAAGCCTTGCCCAGCACATACCCAACAACCATGAGTGCTGCTCTTTTAATATCTCATTTCTATTTTGTCCAGTTGGGGCCTCGCCCTAATCTCAGGAAACACATTTAACCTCTTGGAATTTCTCTTTTAGCAGTGACAACTGATGGTTATTTTAGAGAAGTGTTAGATGAGTCTGACTGCTTGGTCTTATGTGACAAGAAGGGAAGTTTGAAGAATTGGACTTCCTAAAAGTCCTAGAATTTCAGCTGTTCAAATATATGTGTTTGATTGACAGAAATATGCTTGCTAATTTGAGAACACCCCTTGTTAACATCCCTTAGCTAGTGAGGAGAGAACATGTTATATGCTTGCTAAACAAGCTGGTGATTTTCTCGTTCCTGAAAGTCTTTCTAAAAGACTTGTCCAAATACAGTTCACCCTTGAACAGCACAGGGTTAGGTGCACTGACCGCCCTTGCTCCGCCCCTGCAGTCAAAAATCCACGAGTAACTTTTGACTCCCCAAACACTTAACAACTGATAGCCTACTGGTGACTGACTGGAAGCCTCACTGATAACATAAACAGTTGAGTAACACATTTTTTGCATGTATTATATACTGTATTCTTACAATAAAGTAAGCTAGAGAAAAGAAAATGTTATTAAGGAAATCATAAGGAAGAAAAATACATTAACACCATTTATTGAAAAAAGGTTTGCATGTAAGTATAGTTCAAACCTATATTATTCAAGGGTCAGCTATAATATGTAAGAGTTCTGCCAGGATCCCCAGGGGCTATGTGAGCTCTCAGATGTTAAATTGAGCTTTTAAGACTTTGTGATGGTGTGAGATCATCATGTTGAGCAGTTGGTGTAAACAGGGACAGAGACACTCTGTGAGATCCTAACTTACTTCCGGGTAAGTTTACCTGGAGTGGGGAAAGGAAAATTCATTTTGTGATGTCACAGCCAGCTACAGATTGGCCAGGCCTTGGAAAATGTAATCTCGTCCTGCATTTAGGGAGCACTTTTAGCAAAGGTTCAATAGAAGATGCCCATACTCACATGGACCCAAGTTATCTCATCTACTTGGACCAGGACTCAGAGTATCTAAGGTCTCCCCTAGACTCTTACAGTCTTACAGACCTACAGTCTAGGGCAGGAGTGCATTCCTGACCTACTCGAGGCTAGAATCCAGGTCTCTGAACTCTCAGTTCATGTCTTGTCCAGAATAGCAGACTCTGCTTCTGCCTCTAACTGGTCTTATGCAAGTCACTGGACATTTTTAGCCTCACTTTTGTTATAAGAAGTTTAATCTCTAAGGGCCCTTCGGGATCAAAAGTCCAAAAATTCAGTAATTCTTTTTGGTATTTCATTTTTTCTTCTTCTTTCTTTTAAGTATCAGTATCTTGAGAGGTACAAGTAATTAAACCATAGAACATCAGCTATAAATTATTTTCCCTTAAAAGCATAAGGCTGTGAATCAGGCCCCTAGTCATCTGCAGGTGGCTTGGTGGGACCTGCCAAAGGCCACGGTTCCTCATGGCCCAATTTACATGGCCCCACAAGGGCGAAAAATGGTATGAAGCAAATAGGAATGCAGTGGCAAGAACTTTTTTTGCCAGTGAAACAGGTTGTTAATAGGTGGAAAATGAAGCTAAAGAAACAATTCTCTGTATAATATTAACAGAAAAAGATACAAGCAGGAATAAATTGAACAAAAACCAATCAGTTGGTGCTGTCTTTGGGGACCGTGGAGAGCTAATGGGTGCTAACTATCCCAGACACTTCTCCAGACTGGACTCTATTTTCGTAGCCCCTTTGTTACTCAAGGGGAAATGCTATACGAACTTGTATAATTGTTGCTTAGCATCAATCAAGACATGTATTGTAGTGTCAATTTCTATTTAACAAGCCAACAACACTCCTGTGACCATTTTATATATCTGATACCAAGTACATCTTCTCCCCGCTTTGGGTGTAGGGTGAAGTCCTGACTAATTTTCAGGCCAGATTAAATCTCAGGAATAAGATGTTCACTCAGAAAGTTGCGATTTTTCTTTATTTTTGTGCCTACTTCTGCTTAGGGTATGATGAGGCATTTACTCCATCAGGCAGCAGGAGACTCTATGTAATGATTTTTTACATGCCTCGGTCAGTTTAATGTAATCGTCCTTCTTTTAAAAGGCTTCATTAAGTCTACTGTTAGGATTGTAAAACTGCCTGAGAGAAAGGAGGGCTTTTCCCATTTGCAGAATTCAACAGACAGTCTCTTAATTGCACCGCTTTAGGTGAACAGTAATTAAATGGGTTGGGAGAATATGCAATATTTATTTATAGTAACATAGGCATGTCATGTATTTATAGTCATTACTGCACAGTCTACTTGATAACATCCTTTTGGGGAAGAAAATGTCATGACTACTGAAAGTAGCTCCTGTTTTTGGCAGGTCTTCAAATCTAGCTATGAATGTTAACAGATTCAGGTACCCTTATATTGAAGAACCATACATAGTTAAGCATTTTGCATGGAACCTATCAGTATTTGTAAAGTTCTAAATGTGCTTTTAAGTTTTTTAATTTTTAAAAAATTTTTATTCATTTTTTGGTATATTTTATTGAGTATACTATTACAGTTGTCCCATCCCCCCCCCACTTATCCACTCTGCCCTGTACCCCATCCCATCGTCCCCACACCTCTTAGTTCATGACCATGGGTTGCACATATCGGTTCTTTGGCTTCTTATTTTCCTATACTATTCTTAGCCTCCCCCTGCCTATTTTGTTTTTGTCCACATTTCCTCTCCACCACTTTCCCCAGCCCCACCAAATACGTGACCAATATCAGTAGCCTTTGGGGTGTTAATAACACATCTTACTTTGTACAAGATGAAAGGAGAATGACTTTCATGGTTCCTAAATGTTGTAATAAATACAGTTTTAGCACCTTACCCTTAATGTGCTCTAACATGGCATATTTATCAGGAAGATAGAAAATAAATTTTCCGTGAAATACTGAGGATCTTCCTACCAGCTAAGCTGCTGTTGCAGGGCCATTTTGAGGCCCAGGTGAAAGCTAGGAACCCTCCATCCAGAAGAAAAATGTGTAGACATGCCCTCATGAATAGCTACAGTATATGCTACTTCAAGAGGCCCCTGGAGCCCCAAATGCTCCTCCCTGGATCCAAAGATGTGAATCCTTGATATAAATGGAATTTGTACAAACAGCTTCTTCATGTTCCATGCCCCCTCCCCATTCCTAGACTCTTTCTTGCCCATGTCTACAAATCTATTTTTATTCATACCTTTTTCTCCATCTGGCATTTTTATTCAATATTTTCATTACCAGTTTAGTCTAAATGTGATGGAAACTGACATCCCTTTTCTACCACCACTGATTTCTAGCTCCTCTCATTATTTCCTTAGCCATTATAGGTCATCATCAACCTCTCCCTCTACCTGGTCTCCCCAGAAGCTAAGAACACGCATCTCCATGCATCTAATAGATTGATACCTTTTTATCACATGTCCTATCAGGAGCTACCTCTTTCATGCTTTCTCTTTATCAACATGACCATTGTTCAGGCCTTAAACATCTGACCTTTATTTAAACTGTCCCAACCTCCTCTTCCCTGCACTCCCTTCCCCCAGCACCGTCCTGCCACTCATCTGGGGCTCTCATCTTTCCTGTACATGGTCTAACTCATGAGGGCATACTTTTACTTGCCCCTTACCTCCTTGGCCACCGTCAGTGGTCCTCCCTCACTGCACACAGCAAATTCAAAGTCATCTGCCCCTTCGTGTAGGGACTGGCTCTCCTATTCTCATTTCCCCTAGAGATTATTTCTTTCCCCAGGTTCCTTGAATGTCCCTTTCCAGCCAGTCCTTTCCCATCTTTCTACACCACTGACGCCCTGCCCCTCCCCTAACATGTCTAGGAAAGATTGTCAGTCTGCCGACAAGCAGTGGCTGGGCCTCTCACATTTTCTGTTCATAAAATCACTGAACCTGCAGGAAAATAGGTCCTCAGGACTGGGCAGCCCTATTTCTGTCAAAGTCTATACTTTCATTCACTTAGCAACTTTTTCCCACCACCTACCTGGCTCAATTAAGTCAGTAGTTTGATAAAGATACTTCGGAAACATCTTTTTTTTAAAGTATGAGGTGAGGGACTAGGAGAATAATATGAAAGAAATGAGCCCCTGACATCCTCCCAAGTGCACAGTCACATCTTCTGATGCTGGCCTGGAGGCCAATGACTCTGTATTTACTCCCAGGGAACGCAGCGATCGGCTCCCTTTGTGTACTAACACGGAGCGAGGCACAGGCCAGGCCCTTAGGTGTCTGACGGAAGAGTTGTGCAGAGCACTGCAGCACGGCTATTTCAGTATTTCATAGAGTCAACTGGGGGTGACCTTTGCGATGATCTCCTCCAACTACCTCCCTTGACAGCTGAGCAAACTGAGGGCCAGGGAGGTCAAATGACTTGTGCAAGGTCAGAGAGCAATGAAATCAGCTTTTGAACTTATGTTTTCTGACCAGGCTCCCAGTCTCTCGTTTTGCTCCACTATAAGTACTCAACTATGGTCCTTCTTTTTCCCTTCTCTTTCATCTCTATACTCATTAGCGCCTGTTTGGTGTCCAGTAGATATTTGGAGCTCTTAACAATGCCTTAGGTTGTCTGCTGCACCTTAACAAGACTCAGTACTTAATAATCATCTAACATTTTGAGTAGCAGTTGGCACTTTTCAGGTTCTTTCGCATATGTTTTAGCGTTAGATTTCACCACAAACCAGTGAGATAGGTTGAGCAGGTATTATTCTCATGTGTCAGAGGAGAAGAAATAATGACTTGCTCCAGACCATGAAGTTGATAAGTGATATAGTGAGGAGAGAATTCAGTTCTCTTCTATCTCTAGAGGATGATAGTGAGTTAAAACTTTTGAAAATCTGACTTCAGGCTCTGGATTCTTGCCTTCCTTTATGTAAATATAAAAAACTGGTTTTCCTATTTTCTAACAATTTTCAGTTTTAGTAGCTCATTCTAAAGTATGTTCTGAAGCACACTGGTCCCATGAGACGCTCTGTGAAAAGTGGATTGTGTGGCAGGATCAGCTGGGAAAACTGCATGCTCTACCCCCCTCTGAGGGATTCCTGATGCACATTTAAAAGCTCTGAGAAGTCCTACTGTAAAGAAGACTGTAGAATATATATATATTTTTAATTGTGTCAAATACACTTAACTTAAAACTTATCATCTTAACCATCTTTAAGTTTGTTCAAACAATCTTCAGAACTCTTTCACTTGCAAAACTGAAACTCTGTACCTCTTAAACAACTGCCCATTCTCCCCTTTCCCAGCCCCTGGCAATCATCAGTCTACTTTCTGTCTCTGTGATTGTGGCTATTCTAGGTAACTCGTAAAAGTGCAATCATACAGTATTTGTCTTTTTTATGACTGGCTCATTTCACTTAGCATAATGTTCTCAAGACTCATTCATGTCGTAGTAGCATGTCTCGAAACTTTTCACCTTTTTAAAGGCTGAATGATATTTCATTATATGGATAAACCACATTTGTTTATCCATTCAATCCGAGTTCACAGTTAAGTTACTTCCAACTTTGGGCCATTGGGATAATGTTGCTACAAACATGGGTATGCAAATATCTCTTCAACCCAATTTCACTTCTTTTGGATATATACCCAGAAGTGGAATTGCTGAATCATTTGGTAATTTTCTTTTTAATATTGTGAGGAACCACTGTTGTTTACTGTATTTTTATACCCAAGTTTCACAAACTGACTTGATCATAGAATTCCTTTTTCATATTATACCTTTGAGTATTGCACACACGGGCCACACAGAAAATGCTTGGGGAAACCCTGAGTTCAGTAAGGATTTCCACTTGTTCCGAGGGGCAGGCGAGCCTTAGCGTGCTGACTGGCAGTTCAACCGCAAAGCTCCAGCCCAAGGACAAGGTCGACAGTATTGTGCCTGGAACCGCGGAGGCAGAGGAAGCACCCAGAGTATAGGCAGATAGTAGTAAGAGCTCTTCCACTTGAGATTGACGCTGTGAACTTGGCCCTGGTGAAGAGGCTGCTGCGGAGCCGGTGTTACTGTCTGCACTGGTTAGACTGGCGTGTCTGTTTGACAAGAGCATAAAGAAGAGTGAGCCCTCCCGCCTCTATGCAGCAGGGACCTGGGGAAAGCTTTATGGTGAGAATTATTAGAATTCAGAAATCACTGTTTCTTTCATCTCCCTAAGAGGAAGGAATGCCACCTGGTCAAAATCCAAATGGGCTCCTCCGCATTGCTTGTGTTGACTCAGTCTAATTCGCCCTTAATGTGGTTCCTAAGTAATTGAGGGGTAATTGTAAACACTATAATTGTGTGGGTAGGTAAAAATTCCAACAGAGTTGGTTTACCTTCCACGTTTAGAAAGGGTATGTGGGGCAATGGCAGTAAACTGAGGAAAGAAAAAGTTCCCTACCCCCCAAAAACCGCTGTGTAACATCAGATGTCCTGGTGGTCTCTGCCTTGCCCTAGGACCAGGTCAGGAAGTCCCAGTCATCGGTAACCTGGAAGAAGGCTCTACATCACTGAATACCCCAAATGCCCAGTGTCATTTCTCTCTACAATAGTTTAAAAATTGGCATAGGCCTGAACGATTCTACGGGTGTCTAAAAGAGAACAAACTGAGGAGGTCACTATAGCAGTTGCAGCTTTATCAGACTGTTTTTGATGTTGATAAGGATGAGGACATGGACAAACATAAAACTGTGGAGTGGATATGTTGTCCTAAAGAGCTTTGACCCAGCCTGCAATAGGCCAGAGAACGCCCAGCCTCTTAGCTGCCTTGACTGAGAGAAGATAATGATACCTCACATTGTGGGATGAGAATTTCGTAAACTCTCTGAGATCCTTAGATGAAAGCATCTACTGATGCACAAACTATTATTATTATATGAGGCTTTACTCTTCCGTAAATAAATGCTATAGCTTATTCTCTCTGACTCTCTTGAGTTAATGGGCTCAGATTGGCCACCTCCCACCTAAGTTCTTTCCGCAGGATCTCAGCTCTGAGTGGAGGCACTAAGATGAAATGGAAAGAACACTGACAAGAGCTTGGGAAACTGTATAACCCCAGGCCAGCCACTTTCCCCCAGGGGGCCTCAGTGTTCTCATCTCTGAAGCCCCTGTCTGAGGTTCTTTCCAGCTCTTAATCGATTTGTGATTTCATCAAAAATTAAACCAAAAATGTTTATTGAGTGTCTAGTGTGAGTTAGGTACTGCACTAGGTACTCAGGATAAATTGATGGACAAAGGAGCTTAACCTACTTGGGGAAAAAGGAGAAGAGACAACAGCAGTATATGTTCATACATAAGCTAATTATATTATTGTTAGAAGGTAATATGTTCTGTGCAAAAAATAAAATAGTGTGGTAAGAGGAATTGGAAGTATAGGCAGGAGTGCACTTTTTAAAATGTAGCACAAAGGAACTTTTCCATCATGAGAATTGTTAGCAGGTCAACTACATAATTATTGGGAGGCTGTACATGAGAGGCATCTCCTGTGGAGATTTTTAGAAAAAGTTTACTTCTTAGATTCAGTTATATTCTTGTGTAAATGTGGAGGGATGAATCAGATGATCCTTTGGAAGCCTTTCTTTTTAAATGATTTAGCAGTTTGTGCAGGGGTAGCTCCAGCATTTGTGTGTTCATGTGCATTGGTACATATACACACACGTAGGTATGTGTGAGAACTTAAGAGGCAGTACAAGCCATAGTTAGAAGGACCCAGCTGCTGGCATACTGCCCGACCAACTTTTAAAAGGTCAACCGGTACGCCGTAATAATATATAGCTCGCCCATCCTGCCGTTTTACAGGGGAAGAACTGAAACACAAGTGCCGACTGATGACTCACCAGAATCAGGGTGAATCAGAGATGGGTAATGGGACTTGGCCCCCTGTCCTCTGACTCTCAGTCACCCACCTCCCTGTTCCACCCTGCGTTCCATTCACAATGACCACTTCCACTCCCAAGTGTGTATAATAATAAAATTGATGTAATACTCACTCTAACCCATATGCATCCAGACCCACATGATCCAATTTCAGAATGATGTCAGAGTCAAACAAATACTGTCCGGTGACAATAATTTCCAAACAGCAAATTCTTTACTTGTATTTCTCAATACAGCCAACAGCAGGGGAGAAGACTCCGCGGCAGCGCTGCAAATCCCTCTTTCCCCTGCCAGCTTTCCTCACACCCAACAGCCCTTAAAATCTTACAGATGTTCCCTGTTACCCACATGCTCCTTCACCTTTCCTCCTGATTCTGCATCATCTAATACCCCCCGAACAGGACAGGATCAAGACCTTCCCAGGAGGGTGGGCGAGAGGAAGAACCAGGAAGGCAAAGCCAGGGTCTGCTTCAGCACCTGGGGGAACAGAGCCTGGGGGCTTGTATTCTTAATTTCTGCTCCCTTGCATCACTGTTTACTGCTGTGCTGTGCTAGTCATTCTTCTATATTACCTCATATAATTTAATCCTCACAGAAGTCCTGTGTGGTAGGTATTGGTATCTTCACGTCACTGGTGAAGAAACTGAAGTTAAAGAAGTCAAGTAACTTGCCTGGTATCCTGCTATATAGAACGAATGCTAGGATTTGAGCCCAGGCCTATCTAGTTATAAAAACTGTGCTCTTTCTCCTATAATATAGGACCTATATGACACACTCTCCAAGTATCATACCTTCCAGAAGCTCCATGTTATTTCAGTTGCCAAATTTGTTTGGGTAGCAAGCAAAATCATAAGTAAACTAACTCTTTGGGTTTATTTGAGGCCGTTAAATCTGTTTTCAGCAAAGACCTTGAACTTGGTAGCTAAATGGAAAAGTGGGTGTTCTCCAAAGGCTTGTGGAGTGGAATCTTTGTCTTGTTTGGAAGTACAGAATGCAGTCTGGGTCTTTGCACAGAGAGATCCCAGGAAGTTCTGTGGGCCACCTTTTCCACACATCAGAGGCGGTAGCTTCCTGACTCTTTCAGTCTTTTAGCACGTTTTACGACCAACAGAGTCTAATGTTGGGCCTGGTCATAAGAGGAAATGCCTGCAATGCACAGAGGTAGAAGCTGGGAGGAGCTTTCAAACACACAGGAAACTTTAAGTAGTTCCTTGGTCAATACAATAAAATACAGATACTTTATGACAAAAACACTCGTTCACTATGTGAATCTGTGAACTTGATACAAATAAGAACCTTAGGAGTAAGGGTATAACAAGAACGCATTTTGTGGCCACCTAATGTTTAGGGCAAGGAGGGAAAGGGGAAGGTACAAGAGACCAGAGATTTATTGCAGCTAAACCCAAGCAAATTCAAAGAGAAATCCAGACTTAGAATGAGAACAAGTGAGGCAAACTAAATGAGACAGAATGGAGGGGAAGATAAACTACAGCAGAACTACAAAGGAGCTGAAGACAAGGGACAAGACAGAGAAACATTCTTATAGATCGAAAGACAAAAGCACAAGGAACCAAATTAGGCAAGAACCTCATCCAGTGTTAACAAGACGCTGTACAGGATTCTGTTCTAGTCTATGACAGGGCCAAGTTTCTCCAAGTTTCAATAGAAAGTTAAACCTGATGTGTAGAGGGCTTTCACATGAATGCCCTTTTCATATGACTGAAATTGTATTATTTGGGTCAGGAGGAAAATCATTTGAAAATAGAAACATTAATATTTATCATCATCCAGATTGCCCCTTAATAAACTCTGAGGACCAGGGCAGAATGAATGAACTTAAAATAGATTCTATGTCAATGACCTGCCCACTGATGTTATCACAAATGAGTCATTACCAAATAGATTCTTCACGTCTTGTAATAGATGTTTTTCAGTTTTCAAAAGTTTTCGTAAAGATTTTTTTAAAGACCATGCACTCACATGAAAGTATGAAATGTCGATACCTTTCCTTTGGGTAGATGCTCTGCTTTTCCAACTATTTTTCCAGTTAAAAATGGTATTTGACTTCTGAATGCTCTGTAGCATAGTTGATGACTTTATGAACTTCTGGCTTTCTGTTCCTGAGACATAGTGATATGATGAACTGATTAAAAATAGCATTCTAATGAAATTATTGTGTGTGTTGTTGTAATATAAGTCAGCTGCAAACGGGGAGTATTTTCCGGAGGAAATATGATAAACTGAAAGTCAACTTGAGTGTTTATATATTTTCTGTGAGAATTTCTGATCCTTCCTTATGTTTCCCATTTTAAAATTACCACTTAATTTGTGCTTCCCACCCAAACACATATTTTGACCCTTGTAATAGTGAGCTGTGTTCTGTTATGCCAGCATGATACAAGAGTTTCGATTAAATGTTTAGCAGCAGAGTATGTGAGTCCATCAACTCTTAAAGGAAAGGAAAGTGAGCCATTTTTTTGTTCAAATATTAGATATTTTAAAACTAAGAAAGATTTAATTCTTTTTTATGGTCAAGTAATATTCATTCTGTTGTTTGTATGTACCACAGCATTTTTATCCACTCATCTCTTGATTGGCACTTGGGTTGCTTCCATATCTTGGCTATTATAATAAATAACACTACAGTGAACACAGGGGTGCATATATTCTTTTGAATTAGTGTTTTCTGCTTCTTAAGGTAGACACCCAGCAGTGGAATCACTGAGTCATAAGGCAGTTCCTTTTTTCATTTTTTGAGGAACTTCCATACTGTTTTCCATAGTGGCTGCACCAGCCTGCCACTATGCAGTTCACACTGGTCCCCTTTTCTCCACATCCTCGCCAACACTTGTTTGTTGACTTACTGATGATAGCCATTCTTCTAGAGGGTATTATGCTAAGTGAAATAGAGCAGTCAGAGAAAGACAAATTCTATATGATTTCGCTTATATGTGGAACCTAAAGAACAATAGAAATGAATATACAAAATAGAAACAGACTCATAGATGCAGAGAGCAGACTGACGATTGCCAAAGGGGCGGGGATTAGGGGGCTGGATGAAAAAGGTTCAAGGATTGAGGAGTACGGGTTGGTAGTACGAAATAGTCATGAGGCTGTAAAATACAGCATAGGAAATACAGTCAATACTATTGTAATAACTATCTGTGGTGCCAGGTGGGTACAGGAAATATCAGGGGGATCACTTTGTAAAGCATATGATTATCTAGATACTACGCTGTACACCTGAAAATAATATAAAGTAATGTTGAGTGTAAACTATAATTTTTTAAAAATTTAATAAAAGTAAGAAAGAGAAGATGGTCTTTATCCATTGTTTCTTTGCCCTTAGCTTAGCCATGTGAAAAGTTCTCATTCTTTTAAAAAAAGGAGAAAAAATAAAATTCTTACTTGATATTTTCTCCTCAATACCAAACTTGTAAAGAGTCACAATGCTAGAGGTGGACCATAGACATATTTTCCCTACTCCAGTGTTTTTTAAAATTTTGATCCAGCATTTAAAAGTCAGGATTGCCCTGGCTAGTGTGGCTCTGTTGGTTGGAACATCGTCCTGTAGAACAAAAGGTCACGGGTTTGATTCCCGGCCAGGGCACATACCCAGGTTGTGGGTCCATCCCTGGTCAAGGCAATATGAAAAGGCAGCCAGTCGTCGTTTCTCTCTCATATTGATGTTTCTCGCTTCCTCTCTCTCTCTCCCTTCCTCTCTCTCTAAAAGCAATGAAAAAAAAAGCCTTCAGGTAAGGATTAAATAAATATATAAATGTATATCAGGACATTTCACATTTTGTAAAATCCGGATTTATGGCTTCTCTTTAAAAATAGGATAATCTGGCAACACTGGGCCAATTGTCTCTTGGGAGCCTTGCTGGGCCTGGAGCTCAGAAACATCCACCTCCTGTCAGTGGCTCCTAGGTCCTCTCTCCGGGTCTTTATGGGTGCCCACGCCCACAGTCTATGGCCACAAGTGTCGGTTGTCACTCATGATCACATTTTTACTATGGATGTTTGCAAAATGGACAAGTGTTCTCCTGCACTCATTTGGCAACATGGAAACACAGAGACGGCAGCATAATTTTCCTTGTGCCCAGGTCACTGTGCTCATGCACTTTTCCGATTCTGTGGCATTTAATCTGAATCCCATAGTCACCCTGCTACAGTCTTAATTCCACCAACACTGTTTCACAGAAACAGCCATATGCCAAAATAGAAAGTCCCCCTGCTTACTAAGCCCTGTCTTGGGTCCTCACCCTCCTCCTTCTCAGTTTTAAAGGTCCGATGACTTGACTGACTACCGTCTCTTGCAACACTGTCCTCCGTGGCCTCCATGACTCCACCCTCTTCTGGATTTCCTCCTCCTCCTAGCTTGTCTCTGGGTCTGCTTTGCTGGCTGTCCCTCCACTGTCTACTTCAATTACTATTATTTCTTCCTTATTGAAGTATCATGTGAACATACAGGTTGTTTTTTAAATTCAGACAATAACAGAGGTATGTAAAGTAAAAAGATAGTCATTTATTTGTTTGTTTGTTTGTTTATTCATTTATTTTACCGTTGTCCTTTCCACTCGGCTTCCCAGGGGGAACTAACCATGGTTAACCTCTAGATGGGCTTCTTTTCCTGACCCTTTTCTATGTAATTTAGTCTGTTTGTTGTTGTTTAACATAAATAGGATCACTTTATAGATGTTGCTTTTTGACTTGGAGATGACCTTGGTCAATGTAAATAGATCTCCACCTTCCTCATTTTATGATCCACCAGCTTCTTAAATGTTGATGTTTCCTAGCATAGCACATTGAATAATCACAGTACTTAACAAATTGTCATTTTTATGGTTGTGTGCCTGTTTTTTCTAAGACTCTAAGCTGGTAGGGACAGTGTCTTTTTATATTTCCGTCTGTCAAAGCACCCATCAGTATATACTCAGTGAATGAATGAATGAATGTTGGTATTTTGCCCATTCAGTTATATCATTATAATTTATACTATACATTAAGCTATATCATAATTTAAATCTAAGCTAAAATATCCTAAGTTCTATAGTAAATATAGTATTAGTTTAATTACCATAAGGTACAGTTAATCTATTCCTCAGGTCATTTCCTAACAGTAATATTAATTTTTCTTTCTTCATTAAGATTACCCTACTATGCAAAAGAGAATTCTTTACACTGCTCATTTTGGCTGGAGAAGTAGTGATGGCCGGGGTTTTTTTTTTGTTTTGCTTTTTTGTGTGTATTTTAAATGATTGTGTGTTTTGGCATCTTTCCAAGGCAGATAGTATTTTGTGTGCAATTCATTCTTCATAAAAGTATCATTTATCTTTAAAGAAAATATAAATGCATAATGGTTGTATAAACAGAACTGAATTAATACAACATCTCTTCAGTAGGAACATAGATGAGGTTCATGAAGTGAGCCTTGTCGGATACAATTTGAGCTCTATTGCTGAGAGTTCCCATACAGTATGTGCTGCTGTTCCCCGATTTAAGGAGAAACCAATGAAAACATCTATCATCTGATCACTCTGGGATATCATCCAAGCTTGTGTCATGGTCCTGTAATGTTCCTGGGTTTGTGGGATGAAGAAAATAATACTTGGTGTTTGGAATTTATCCTTAAGCTGTTTTTGTCAGGGCTGGATGAGTTCTTGCTCCTGAGTTGAAATGAGACTTGTATATACTCTTAATAATTCTCGTATCACCAGACCCTCTGGAGGAGACACCAAGGGTGAGTGTGTGTAAATAATATTTTTTAAATGTATTTATATATAAAAAGATGGGGGAGGTAAGACTAATCTATAATCAGTAATGAGCTAAAATCAGTTGGTCACTAACAGTCTATATCATGACATGAACCCTACTTGCATAGTTTGAGAAATGAGTAAATAAACACAAATTAGAAAATAAAGAAGCAGGAAAATCTTCAATGCACATGTGTCTGTTCAACTGATTAAAATTCTGCCCAAGGGGTTGCTAGAGTGGCTAAAACTCATTTTATCTGGGTCAAGGTCTTGGGGAAGGTGGTATAAGTGCTATGCTTTTAAAGAAAAGTTTAGAGAGGAAAGAATGTTTAATTTCAGGGGACTGCCATAAAACAACAATCTTAAGATCTAGTTGGAGACTCAAAGTGAGTCCAGATTATAGAGGATTCAAATACTGGAATAAGAGTTTGAATGAATTTGGGGAACAGAAATTAATTCAAATGATTGTACCCATACTGATATATTTGTGTATCATATTATATCTTACTGACTCCTTCTGAGGATATTAAATTTTATCCGTATTAAATCTTGATGAACTACAAGCCTTTGTGAAGATGGAATCCCCAGGGTTGATGGTGGCAGCCTGCCTGGGTGTGGGGACTGAGAGAGCAGACGTGAGACAAGACTGTCTGGGCCTGGGAGAATATCTGTACCTCTGACCAAGATGAGCAAATAGAGAGGGGCAATTTGAGCAGAAGATGATCAACATAGCCAAGACTGGCAGGGAGAACACTGACAAGTGTTGAACTCTTGAGAATAAGGGAGGTTAACTTGCTGGTGAACTTTACAAGAACACTTTTGTAGCCTGGTGAATTTGAGAGGCAGGGGCCTGGTAGGGAGTTGCGGGTCAGTCTGAAAGCGACAGAATTAGAAAAGAGAGGGAGCTGATGGGCTAAGGGTAAAAGCAAGGGAAAGAAGAAAGAGAAAAAGTGAGTATCGAATGATATTTGTAAATCATGGAGTTGCCAGGATGCTACAATTTAGAGAAACAGCAGCATGACACCATGAGATCATGTTTTGTATTGTTTATTTGCAGTTTGTTGAGTTTTGTATCCCTCAGGAAATAGCTGTGGCTCAGAAGCAGACAGCTCTGGGTAGATGAGGCACATGACAGTAACATCAGAGGAAACTAGTCATCAGTGGCAGCAGCCAGGCAAAAGATCAGGCACTTAGCACCATAATGAAGCCAGGCTCCTGAGACGGGCCACGGTCTGGGCTCCTCCTTCAGGAGGCCCATGGTCGTTGAACAGCACGGGCCCCCAGGCTGGCCACACATCTTGTAAATGAGTGATACGGGCATCCAACAAGTGTGACTACAAACTGTCACCACCACTGAAAGCACAACTCAAAGCTCATATACAGGGGTGGCCAAAAGTAAGTTTACAGCTGTGAGTACACAGAACACAGAGTTTATTCTTGTATTATTTATTAACTATTGTATTATTATATTTGTATTACAAATGCAAATCTACTTTTGCCCACCCTTGGATAATGGTTCCTTTTTAAAAAAAGAGGATTTGCAACATTCAGGCCATACTCGGTTTGATCAGATCAAACCAACCACCGTCATGCCTGAGATATTTAGAATGCTTTGTTGCGGGGGGCGGGGGGTGTACGCTGTTGCTGTCCTCAGCACCCACCCTGGATTGAGACTGCCCCAAGAATTGCAAGGAGGAAAGCAGCAGACGTAGTCTGCTTCCAGCATTGTCTCTTCTCTCAACCCTCCATCTTGCTCTCACTCTGTGCATGATTATTTTGGGGAAAACACTACAAGACCAAAATATGTAGTTTATTTTTGAGTTGGTGAACCCATGCATTGGCATGGCATGAGAGAAATGTCAGCAAATGCCTTTAATTCAGATAAATAGCATCCAGAGGAGGCAGCTTGTCAGTCATCAGCTCATACGCGTTTTCTCTGTCATTCTCACTGGTGGTTGATTCTTCAGAGCGCATGCGCACAGAGGTAACGTGTGTTGGCCCTGACTCCTGCTTTCAGAGGCTGGCTGGAATCACAGCCCGGCACTGTTGTAACCAGACAGTCCCGCAATGGAGAAATCATGCGGCTCTTGCTTGAAGCCAAAGAGAGACATTTTATTGTTTGTGTATCAGGGATGCTTATATTTTCTCCTTGATTGAAAAAAAAATTACCAGAAACCATTTGTTATTAATATAAGCCATCCCACTTTTAAATTCAATTCAGCATTCAAGAAAAGCAATGTTTCTTTGCCAGATAAGTAAAGGTCTCTGTGTGTGGAGCTAACAGACGGAGTCCATTGATAGTGAATGTACTTGCATGCACACAGCCCAAGAGAGCATCCTTGGGCTGTATGCATCAGCCAGAAAGTTAACAAGGCTGGGTTCAGAAGGGTCCTGGACAGAGAAGAGTCAAAAGAGTGAAATATCATGCACTGAGGCTCTCTTTTCAGTGTAATGGGTACCAGGGCATTGATTGCAAGTGTTTTAATACAGATATGCCTGTGTCCAATCTGTTTTAAATTTAAAAAATAGGACTCTCCTCAACCAAATAGAAAATATGTAGCTATTGTTATTTTTTTATCTAATACCAAAATACAAAAAGTGAAAAATTTCCAAATCCCACCTATACTGTCTTTCCAAACACCTACACACAGATATATACAGGTAGACATACACACAATTTTATGAAAGTGGGATTATACTACATAGGCTATTCCGTGATCTGTTTTGATCACTTAAATGCTGCGGAGTCTTTTCTATGTTGTTGAATATAGCTTTACATTAGGAATGTTAATGCCTGCATAAAATTCAGTTATATACTTATATTCTGTTAATTTATTCATTGTGCATTTATTCACCAGAAACTTCTTTTTAGTCCTACAAGTAGTACACACTATGCTAACTTGTGGGGATACAGCAGCAAACTCCCCTACCTGTGGATATTTGGGTTGTCACTGGTTTTTCTACCTCATAAGCAATACTCATTGAAAAACCGACACTGCAACATACATCTTTATATACTTAATTTTCTCCTTAAAATAGGTCCCTAGGAGGAAAATTGGCTGGTCAGTGTATTTACGCATTTTGAAGTTTGATCCATTTTCATTGCCTAACCACTCTCCAGTAAAAGTTTACAGTGGGCCTGTTCAATACTCTTGGTGGTACTTTTCATTGGTTATTATCTTTGTCCGAGTGATAGGTGAAAAATGATGCTCCATGGTTTTAAGTTAGATTTCTCCGATTGATGGTACCCTTGCTATGGGAATTTTAACCATTAAGAAATTGTGACCTCCATATGATCTATGGAGTACCATCTTTTTTAAGACCTAATTTTATTCCTATTAAAAGGGAAAACTCCTTTTTTTTTTTTTAACTTTCTTCTTTGGGGTTAGGTTAGAATCAATGAGGGGTATCTATTATAGGTAACTGAGAGGATGTTGTATAAATATTATTAGTGATTTAAACTTAGTGCATTGGTTTTAGCATCATATAAGATTTGCTTTATTTCCTTTTATTTTCAAATTAATATCATACTTTTGAAAATTTTTAAAAAATCATAGAGGCATGTAAGGGCTACCTAACAAAAACCTTAAACATAAATGCTGAGAAGTATATTGTCTTGGTTTAGCTTTTCACCTGGCTATGTACAGTAATATTTAAATTTATTTATAAAGTGGTGGGGTTTTTTTCTGGCCACAAATGAAATTCAGTTGTAACTAAATGGTTATGAGACAGACATGGCTGAGTTCAAGTCCCTGCCCCCGAAGTGTGAGTTGCCTCCTCTCCACTTCCATATGTGCGGGGATAATAATACTACCTAGCTCATGGAGCAGTGAGGATTCTGTGAGAAAAACAAAGTATCCTGCATACTGCCTGGTATCTAACATGTACTCAATAAATACAAAATTTGTTATTGTATGGAGTTTTAGCAAAATTAGAAATACTAAGAAAAGGTTATAATGTCTTTGCTGAAATTCTACCACCTACAACTAGTGTCTTTGGTTTGGGGGATATTTTATTCTAATATTTTTTCCACTAGATGATACACATTATACCATACTAAAACTGTGCAACATTTTGAATTCCAGCAAAAGGGTGCACTTAATTATTCAACAATGACACGGAGTAGTTACCCAGATTTATTTTTTTTATACTGGTTTAATGAAAAATTTTGTTAGTGTTAATACTTATTTATAATAAATTTGTATTAGAATGAAGATTAGGTTTAATTGAAAGACATTTTGGATAATTAAAACTCCCAGGAGAACGGCAAGGCAATCTTGCACTGATCAAATGTGGACTGAATCTTTCTTGACTTTCTATGTCTCATTCCATGAGGCTGAACTGGATTTCATGATATACTCGTATTAATCAATGGTGGTGAAATTAAATTTCTGTTTATTAAATTTCTTTTAGGCCAGGCCAACTCTTCAAAGAAGACTCATGGTAAATCTTTTTAAAGCTTACACACACATACATAGACACATGCAAAATTATGAATTCACCAATTTACCTACCTTGTCTGTTGAGATTGTCCAGGAATTACACTTCATATACTTTTTGAAAGTAAGGAACTCAAATATTCTCTGCACTCAGTGCTTTTATGTTCAGCTGTCAAATCCTGGCCTATATTTCTGCCCCCCTAGGATTTGCCTGTGCATTGATTTTAGTTAAAAAATTGTCTCTGTTTTATTGCCTTTTTTTTGTTTTTGTTTTTGTTTTAGTTTTAGAGCAAGTTTGAGGTATTTTGAAGGAGTTATTTTGAAGACTCAAGCCAAGTAGATATTTTTTAAATATTTATTTTGTTTAGCATTAATCCCTTAATGTACTTTTGTCACTGGGTAAAATTCATAATTTCGGTTTATGTTTTCTTGATTTAATTCTTCACATAGTATACATTTTTATGTACTATGTATATTCAGTTTTATATAAAGTTTTTATACGTTATGTATAGACAGATTTTTGCATGAAAAATTTTCAAGTTCTTAATTATTTTCAACTATTGGTTTAAAAGGAAGATCAAAATTTACCTGCATTAAGTTCACAGCTCTAGTTGTATTTTTGTCCTCCTAGGAATTCCAAAAGCTTTCAGTGAAAATATCTTTTATGCTCAGGTTTTTACTTTGTTTTGTTTTTCCTTAGAGTCTGGGATGTCATGAATGGAATGTGGCTGTGTCATTCTCCTCCCCATTTTTGTCTTTAGAATCAAACTTAATTCATAAAACCAAATTCATTTTCGAAAGCTTACCCAGTAGTTAGGATCCATTTTTCTCCCCAACATTTTGACCTGTTTTTGAAGTTTTCAATAAGAATAGTGTTGAAAACATTGTTGCACTGGTTTATTTCCCCCTTAGTTTTTAAACTCCTCCAGGGCCGACACTGCACTTTCTCTCTGCAGTTAACATAAACCAAGATGGCATTGAGGCACTCCTGTACTGGGAGATGATGGGAAAGAAGTTAAGGTTTCCTAGTGCTGCTTCCAGGGCAGCCTGCGCGTTCTCCTTCAGCTCAGATAGGAAGGACTGTCCATCTTCCTCAAGTGCCTTGGCACCTCTGTGCTTTTTGCCTAGCAAGCTCGGCAGAACTGCGGTGGGAACTTAGAAGTACCAGGGTCTCCCTTCCCACCCTCAACTCACTTTCTAGTTTCGGTAACACCTCTTTGATGACACATTCCATTACCACCCAGTAAAGATCTCTGTACTAGCTAACATTCATTGAGACCTTTACTGTTTCAACTGACACTTCTGGAAATCCTGTGAGATAGGTAGTATTATCTCCTAGAGGTAAAGTAGCTGATCTAAGACCACTGTTGTTACATTATGGTGTAGGGGTTTGTCTTGAGTCCAGAGTGCCCGCTCTAACCACTGCATTTGTTACCCATTCTTTATTCCAAGGAAACCCTGATAGTCAAAATTCGGCATCATGAAAAGTATTTGAGCAATCCTGGGAATGCATTTTATTGTGATTTGACCTACATTATCTCTGGGGATTCTGTCAAGATGAAACATAGTTTGTAAATGAGACTGACTAATTGTCAGTGTGATTATTCTCTGAAGGTTGCATTTTACAGACCGGGATGCTGCTGCTGCGCTCATGTTGTTTTAGGGAGTTTAAGTTGTTGGGCCCCGGGGGTATGTATAATATCTATGTAAAACTGTTGCTGTTAGGCCTTGGGAAAAGTTCATCCAGGTTGATGAGGGGGCTCTTTGAACTCTTTTAAATCACTAAATTTTAAATAATCACGAATCTAGAAGTTTTAATTTTGTGAACTGTTTAATGTTGAAAACACAAGTAATTTCCAAAAAACACAGTTGAATTTGTGTTTTCAACATTAAATTGCTTGCAACAACATAAGTCTGTGCTTTTAGAACGTCATCATACTTATGGGAAATTATTCCAGGATCTAGAACATACTATATGCTCAGTAAATAGTTGTTCCATGAATTAGCTACATTATTTATATAATTTTGAGAAACAAAAACAAATGAGCAGTGAGCAATTTCAATGTGTATATGAGGGCAACAGTCATATATAATGTCTACTCAGTACTTTATAGAGGGCATGACTGTCTCTCTAAAAAGATTTAGTCTGTTCATAATATCTTTTATCTAAACAACTTCATGTTGTAGACATGAGTTAATTCTCAAAATACCACTCTAAGGAAGATGAGTAACACACTCCTCATTTATAGATGAAGAATTTGTGGTTGAGACTGGTTAAGTGTGACAAGCTCAAGACTGATTAACTTCAGTAGTAGGAGACTTGTCTCCAGCACCATTCTGTGTTTGTGACCTGCTCTTTGACCTTTGGAAAGCTGTGCGGCCTCCTACTGTTTAACACTACCCCCCATAAAAACAGCATTTTAAATTTAATTCCACTGGCTGGGTGGCTCAGTTGGTTGGAGCACCATCTTGCTATAACAAGCTTGCAGGTTCAATCCCCAGTAGGGGCACATATAGGAAATCGTGAATGAGTGGAACATCAAGTCCATGCGTCTCTCCCTTTCTCCTCTCCCTCTTTCTCTCCCCCACTGCCCTTCCTCTCTGTCTCTAAAGTCAATTTTTAAAAAATTAATTGCCCACTTTAAAGAAAAGATAATAATTTAGCTGTGTAAGCATATTTGGTTCCTAAGTAGATAACTGAAGTATTTCTAGCCTTTTGGCCCCAAATGGTTTTTTCTTCTCGCAGTTCCACAAAGTGCACACTAAGCAGATAATGCAGACAAGCATATTGTTTATTTACAGCCAGTACAGCAGACAGAGGCATATGTGCTAGGCCCTCTTACACCCGCTCCATGGGAACCATTAACACATCCGTTTAGGTGAAAGAGTCTCAGGGTTCTGCTGTCGGCATTTCTTTTTGCCTCCCTGAAGCATCACCATCTGCCCTACCTCCTCTCAGAGGTCCTGGCACCCTCCCCTCCTACCCAGTCAGTCACTGCCTGTTCTTCAGAATTCCCTTCATTCACTTAGATAAAGTAGTGGTAACAGCTGATCTGTTTTTAACTAAAACCAGTTCAACTGTAAGCCTGTCCGAGTTCCACCCAAGGCTGCTCTTGGGCCAATTTCAGTCCCACACAACTCCACAAATGTGTTTGAGCACCTTCCACACCTCACGCTGGGTCCTGGGGTGCAGAAGGTCTTAGGACGGGATCCCTGGGAGCTGGCACATATGTTTCTTCCTTTGTACTCTAATTTGAAGACTACATCTTTCCCTGTCACCTGGGATGCCTGGAGGGCCAGCAGCTGTCAGGTCGCAAGACTTTGTGCATCAGACCAAACACCAGCCCCCTACTTTCTGCTCCACTCACCAAGAAATAATGTATATGCTTTTCTTTGTTCTCAAATGGTCTCCCTAGGTAAATAATTATTAATTATATTTAAAGGGCAGTCATTCAGAAATGTTTTCTACCCAAAATGTTTTTTGGAGGCAAAAGATTCTGTGGATACCTCATCCAACTATTTCTGCTTACTACTCCCCCAATTTTTTTTTAAAAAGGTATTTTAGCTAGAATAAGCTTTCAGCTTAGCAACCCACAACTAACTGGTAATAATAGCCTCCTCATTTTTAAATATCAGATTCCTGGTAGAATTTATCTAACTGGTTTAAAGTTTCTTTTTAAGTCAAACCACACAATTCGTACATTCCTAGCCAGCATATAGAGGTGGCCCTCCTTTGGGTCATTTGTTCACTCCTGTCCATTCCTATGTTGCTGGGCCAGTTCTGGTCACATGGCTCTTTGTGAAACTGGAGTCTGTTAGAATAGGAAGCCCAGAGGCACCTTAACCCACATTGCCTAACATTTGTTAGGCTTACATTTATGGGCCCAAACTCTGTTATATGAACTCCCCCATCCCTAAAATTCACTACTATCTATTATGGCATGTTTAAAACCATTCCACTTGAATCTAAACTTTAGGACTTAAGTAAAATTAAAGTCTATTTATTTCCCATAATTCTATCAACTAAGTCAAAAATATTCACAAATGAAATTCTACGGTATAAAATAGTATTCTTCTACTTTATGTGGCTAAAACTGATACTTAGCAAACGCCGACGGCCCGCCCGTCCAGCGAGGGGCAGAAGGCTGAGGGCTCGATGTTTGCGACATACATCAGCTGGCGCCTGGCTAGGCCTGCTTCCCGTGCCAAGCAAGTTGGATTATTCTTTGCTAAACACACTTTTTATTCATTGAGGAGCAGTTGCTTGCCAATATATCATACAATTATGTAGTGAATAGAGAACAATAGATACAGTGTAGAAATATTTTTAAAACAAGTAAACAGCAGACAGTGCATAGGAAAAAGGCCCAGCCCCAGAAAGAGGTCTGCTGATATGTGGTGTTTAGCAAAGCACAAGTGTAAATAAGGACGCAGAAGCAAAGAACATTTTGTTTCTAACATGTCCCTCTGGAATGGGGCTAGGCAGCATCAGCTCCTGGCTCTACTCACAAGGTGGGTTTGGGGGTGTGGACTTAGGGAGCAGGGGCATGCAGGTTTGAGTGGAAGTCGGTGCAGGTGCACCCAAGCACTGAGCTTCCTCACTCTCATGTTTATAAGAAGAAAAAAGGCCCTGTACATTGGTAGATTTCATGTTTCCTGAGGCCTTGACTTGAATGGAACATGAGCATAAGTGTAAGTTTCTCAAGAGGTTGGAATTTAGGGCTTTGGGTGACTGGAGATGGAACAGGCCTGAACTAAAATGTCTTAAGAGATTTACAGTTCATGTAGGAGTGTAGGAGGTGACTATTGACAGTGTTTTCCCTGATCAGTACCACAGAATATGCAGTATTTTTACAAGACTAACATCAAAAGGATCGGTGTACCATGACAGATTGCTTTTGTAATGTATTCCGCCCGGATGGCTCTGGAATACTCTCAATGAAGGTCCTGTGTGGAGGTTTTCTCTTCACACCGCAGTGATGGAGGAGGGCAGCAGTTAGCTTATCTTCCTCTCACCTCATTATCTATGTTCTCCCATATTTTCATCCTTCAGTACTATATTTTGTGTGTGTGTGTGTGTGTGTGTGTGTGTGTATATATATATATATATACACCTTAATTTTTAATAATTTATCACAGTCATCTCTGTTATTCTAGGAAAAAGATAGGATTTAGATTGTAAAGCAATTTTATTAAATTGTTATTATACTCTTTGAGCTGCCGGTCTCTGACCAGAAGAACTACTACCTTCAATGAAAAATTGTTTATTTACAAGGCAACAAAATGAGTCATTATTGCCTATTTGAAGGAAGTTAAAGCTAAAACCTATGTTCTCTGGCTCATGAGGTACGCTCAGCATTAGATCAGTGATTCCCAAACTTGAATCATTTGTGTACCACCTGCATGATTTTCACCATATCTATGTGCCACCTGTATTGTTTGTCTACGGTATTTCCCTTAAACTAATTTTTGTTCTAAACCGAATTTGTTTTTAAAAGAAACTTTCTGTGATCTTAAGTAGTAAACAAGTATTATTTGATATAAATACATGATAATCATTAAGGTATGTACAGAAAAAGAATAGTTTCACCACATTCTCATACCGCAGGCCCTTGCCTGTGATAGACTCTGGGCCTAAGGTGTGCCTCCGATGAAGAAGGTGTTACAGAGGGGCCTTTGCACACCTGCGACACCCAGCTGGGACTTTGGGTTTGAAAAGGCTTGAGAAGTATTGAAAAAGAAGTAAGATGCTCATTTTGGAATCCTACAATACGCCCCTGAAGTCACCCAGAGCACCTGTAGAGGCACCGCTGCACCATACGCGCAGCCAACCCGGCCAGCCCAGCAAGCCCAGCAGACTGCCACTTTCACTGACGCCGGGGAACAGGTGTACTCGGGGACAGATGGGAGGGTTAAAGGTCAGTCACTGGGCACCCTCTGCAGGTGGCCATAGAGTAGGGAATGGCGATCAAACATAATGCTTCCTGATAACTTCTTAATTTTAGTGGAACTAACACTGTTGGTGGAAGTTGAAAGATGGAAGAAATGTATCCCTCAACTTACTTGTTTCAGGCCACCTGATAGCACATCATGCATTTAATTGTCTGCTAATATGGAGGTGAAACCTAATTGGAAAATCAGATACGTTAAAAGAAAAAAAGTGGGTCACTTCTGTAAGGCTATGAGTGCATGAAATTAAAGCTAAATGGTTTTTCCACGTTAAAAATCTGAGATTGTACTCTTTTTCATAGTATACTTATTTTGACTTCTTTTGGAAAAAAATAGTGATGGGGGCTTCACTAAATCTGATGACTTCTCTCAGCAGTAGCCCTATTGAGTTTGACAGAAAAGACAGCTTTACTACAGGTTAAAGTAAAATCTTGTGTCTGTCATAGAATCAGTGTTCAGTAAATGTTTGATAAGTACATCTGTGGATTTGTTTTTGAAATACTTCCTTGGATAAAGCGGTGTACTTTCTGTAGTGACCCGTCCTAGCAGGTGCTTTCATGAGTGGGCGTGGCAGGCGCTTCATCATTTGCATGTGGAATGCTGCCATCTGCGGTGGGGGTGAAGGTTTGACGTCCCTGTTCGTTCGGTTTCTTCAGAGATACAGTACCAGGCATCTTCTCTTCTCCCCTGCGATTCCAAACACTCTTCACCCCTCTTTGTTTTACTCTGACCCCAGAAAGTTGAATTCTGTGCACTGCCTCTGTGGGCTCCTTTGCCGCTGGTTTCTAGCTGAGTTCGGCAAGGGGAGTGCCCAGATTGGAGGGCCATAGAGAGTGAGGTCAGGGTACTTATTCCCAGCAGAGTCTCTCAGACTGGCCAGTGGCCCCTATGTGATGGCCCCAGCTCCTGTTGGGCAGCACTGCGCACCGGCACTTCTGTCCCACATTCAGGTATCCGCCCCTCACCTTCCTCTGTCAGGCCTCGGGGTGTGAAGAGCCTGCCCCTACCCAATTCCCCCTCATTACTGGCCCAGGGAACTGCACTGAGCCTTATGGCTTTTCTGTGCCCTGCCGGCCTCTTTGTAAGTAGCCCCTTTATTAAATTCCCTTCAGATTATCATAATTGGAGGGTGTGCCCTGTTTCCCGCTGGTACCCTGACTGATAAACCATATGCAGGTTTCTTTGCAACACAACAAAGCTGACTGGCTCCAGAGGGACCGACTCCTGACTTCAGCTTTAATAGCAGTGTGTTCTGTACCAGTCTGGTTCCCAAACTTGGTGCTTCGAGATTACCTGGGGGGTTGTGAAAATGTAGGTTCCTTAGCCCCACTCTTCCACCTACTAGGTGTACTGAGGACAGTTCTAAGGCCCTTGCAATGACTGACCTTTTGAAGTTCACTAAACACAGAATATGATAATTTATACTACCTCAAAGACTACACTTTCAGGGATCATTTCTATAGATCGTTGTACTACCCCAGACCCAGATGGCCTTCTGAACTGATAATTGGTTGGAGGAGACTAGACCCCTGCTTTTGTGCCATGATTTGTTATTGCCTGGGGGATGAGTGAGCGAATGAGCAAGAGAAACAAACACCTAATGGTTGTAAATAAGAATCTTCCTAAAAATTACAATATAATGAGGGAAAAAATAAAACTAACATGAGATAGGGGAAGAACTGCTCTTTGAACTCCATGTTAGCCCATTAGCAGGAGCGACCAGAATCCTCCGGACTCTCTGCAAGATTTGGAAGAGAAGAAAGAGTTCCCTGTTACCCACAGGAGCGACGGGAAGATGCCTGGTACAGCATCTCTGAAGAAACCGAACAGGGACGTCAAACCTTCACCCGCACCGCAGACGGCAGCATTCCACATGCAAATGATGAAGCGCCTGCCGCGCCCACTCATGAAAGCACCTGCTGGGACGGGTCACTACAGAAAGTACACCGCTTTATCCAAGGGAGTATTTCAAAAATAAATCTACATTACATAGGAAATGTAGTTATCTAAATACTAGACACTGTTTTCCTGCAAAAAAAAAAAAACAACAAAAACCCAAAAACCAAGTTATAAATAACACCTGTGTTAAAATAAATGCCTGCAGCGGAGCCTATGAAATGTTTAATCTGTCCTTGTCAGTGACCACACTCTGCAAAAACAGCATTCCAGTCTCCCAAGGGAAAAGTGAAATAGGTGCTCAAAACCCTGAATGAAACAGGGTGTGGTAGACAGTGGGCATCAAAGGACACAAGTTCAAATCATGCTCAGACCAAGAGGCCCATTTCTTCTAGTTGGGCTGTTGAGAAGACTAAATAAAAATATAAAGCTCTTGAGACGTGTGATTCTCAGAGGTTGTTACTCCCTGCCCCCACTCTCTCCTCCCCATTCTCACCAGAACTCTTTTATTATCTTTTAAAAATTACATCTCTAATCTCATGGCAGAGTCACAAAAATATAAAGATAATTGGAAGGTATATTCTGCTGAGTCAGTAGGGTAGACCCCAGGTGCCTCCAGCTACCCTACAATGGGTGTTGCAAAATTGTAAACCAGGATTTCTCAATCCCAAGTTAGTAGTAATTAATTTCACCTTGAATAGTGAGCCAGAACATGTGGCAGCTTTGTCTTCCCAAAAGGTTGAGTGAGCGTCACTCTGATGAGGGCTCATCGCTTGGAGAAGGATAGTAAATATTTTGCCATTTTATTCATTGTAAACCTTTTCTTTTTAATGTTTTGGTGTAGTGCTTTTAGATGACAGGTTGTGGACATTAAAGTAAATGTTCATTTGGAATAGAATAACCTAGGAACAGAAGTCCTTCCCAGAAGGGCAGAAGTGGGCCTGAGGAGAAATCCAGCTGACCTGTTCGGAAGTGCCTGAGTAATGCTGATTGAAATGTGTCTTCTCAAACCAACCCATCTCCTCCTCCCCAATAGCTTTCAGAACCATCTAGACTGATTCGCCCTGTAAAAAGAGAGGTGGTTCTTAATAGCCCCTGGAGTTATTTTGCCCAACATTTAGGATTCAGGATGTACAAGCTTATGCAGTTGTGTTTCATCTCTGAACACAAGGTGGTCAAAAAGGAGAAAGTCCAGTCAGGCTTTACGTTTCCCCATCTAAATTAAGCCGCTGGCACTAGGGGACCCTACGTACTGCACTGGTTCAGAGTACAGTGACCAGTTCACAAGTAGACACCCACTTCCTACTCCACCCCATTCCACTTCCCCCTTTCACTCGCCCCTTATCAACGGGTCTTCTGCTACCATGGGAGCTGTTGTGAGCTCAGAAGAAGATGGGGGAAAAAAGCAGAAACACTTTAGAGAAACTGTCATGACAGCCAGTTCCTAGGTGGTATCAATTCTATCCTACCCCACTCCACCCCCAACAACGCTTTACTTTCACACAGCCTACAGCTATTTCAGTTCAGTTCTTTGATGGCCTACAATTTGATCATTTTAATTCGAGAGTATACAAGGTCTGTCCAGAGGTATCCAGCCATGTAGTATGAAAAATAGAGACATTTATTGAATAAGATACAAGATACAAGAAACATTGTACATAGGACAATGATGCTTTAGTCCCCTTCAAAGTAGGCACCTTGGGACCTCACACAGTTCTCCCAGTCGCCATCAGCTGCCCTGTTGTGTTTTTCCGAATCTCATTGAAGATCTGAAATCTCTTCCCTTTCAAAGGTGATTTTAGTTTGGGGAAAAGCCAAAAGTCACAGGGTACCAAATCTGGGCTGTAGGGGGGCTGAGTCACCTGGGTGATTCGATATTTCACCAAAAAACTCTGCACAAGACATGATTCATGAGCAGTCATATTGTCTTGTTGAAGCTGCCAACCACCAGTTGCCCATAGCTGTGGCCTTCTGAGTCATCTGAATAGTTTCTGTGGAGGAATGTTCAAGCTTAACACAAAATTTGATGCAAATTCATTGCTCTACTCCCTCCGTCATTTTGAATGCGACGGCCACACAGTACGCATGTTCACTCAACGGCATCTACCGCCCCCACTGACTAGTACAGTGCAGTCATCATTGTTCACCCACGTGCATTCCAGTCCACTCTCTTTGGCTGCCAGGTCACATTGATGTCGGGCAAACCATTCACTTTATACTAATAATGGCTGGACTTTTTCCGGACACATCTTGTAAATGACCTTTAAAGAAATGCAGTTGCTTCAGAGGAGGTTGATAACTCATGAAATGATCAATGACACATGTATACGAATTCATGCCATCAGATTGATTATCCAGTGGGAATCGGGCTGTGATCGGAAAGGTGGTTGGTCAGCAGACAATCTGGGCACCTTTGGGAGGGGACCCAGGCAGGATATGTGGTGATATGAAGCCAATAGGAGGATTAAAAGGGGGCAGTCGTAGGAGGGGAGAGAGGTTTAAGGAGGAAAAAAACTTGAGCCACATGGACTCTTGTTCCTAAGGCCCAGAAGTCCCATCAGTGGTGGTGTTATTCTGCCCAAGGCTGCTTTGGTTGCCTGCCACCACCAACAGCAGCATCTATCATGTGCTAGAGGTAGCAAAATAAAAAAACATACAGGAGACTCAGTTAAATTTGAATTTCAGATTAACAATGAAGAATTTTTAATATAAGTATGTCCCAAATTGTTTATCCAAGATTAAAATTTAGGTGGGATCCTGAATTTTGTCTGGCAGCTTTCGGAATGGCTGAGCTCCTGACATTGGTAGCTCTGAAGAAAGATGTTGTTTGCCCCACTCTAGTGACGGGAAAGCCGCGGTTAGGAAGGGTTGTGGCTTTCTGCCGCTTAGTTGGTGAAAAAGCCTGAAGAGCTACTGTTTCTAACCCCTGACCATCCATGGGGAATGCACTGTAGGAGCAAACAGTGGCTGTAAACACACCCACTTCGAGCCATCTGGTGTTTATCTTGGGTGGCAGAAAGGGCCCTAGAAGGAGGTGAGATCGGAGGAGGAGGGCTCCACACTGGCCCTTCCTGGAGGCTTGAAGGGCTCAGAGGTAGAAACAGGCTGGCAGAGCCTCCAGGAAGTGTACCCCCACTGGGCTAGAGCAGAGGACGGGAGGGAGCCCAGCCGTCACCTGGTCTACCTTCTTTATTTAATGAGGAGACTGAGGGCTAATGAGGCAAAGTGACTCTTCAGGTCACAGGGGAAAAAAAAAAGAAAGAAAGAAAGAAAGAAAAACATCAGTGAAGCCTGGAGAGAGTCAGGTTTCTTAAGTCCTCACTCAGTTCTTTCCACTACATGGTGCTGACACAGCAGATTCTTCTTCAAGCCTCCAAGTTTCCACACAACACCACTTTATACACAGTACCCACTGAGGCTGCCCTTGTGGGAAGGACCACATTCTGCTTATGAGTCAGTCACCTCCCTCATTTTCTTTTCTGTTGCTGTAAAAACCACCTAGGTAGCCCCTTTTTACCAAGAGGCTGGGTTTTGTTTTATATCCCACTTACCAGCGACCTGGAGCCAAAAAAAATCCAGGTTTTGCCGTTCGTTGCATTACATGCTTTTTAAGGCAATTTTGTATGTTCCCAAAATCTGGCTACTCAGTAGAGAGAAAGAAAAACCTCAAGCTGTGCTTCCTCCTGTCTTAAAAATATTTATCAGTGGTTTTGCAATGTAGCCTTCCATTTCTACCCAGGACAGAAATATATAGTGGGGGACAGTGGACACCAGTCTGCTAATGAGCACCCGGAGTTCTCACACTCAGTAGGGAAGAAAGGGGTGCTCAGGGTGGAGCAAAGGAGGGGGGTCCCTCCTGAGATGGAAAAGACTGCTCCCGACTCCCCCAGGGACTGAGAGTTATATGGTAACGGGAAGTGTAGGTGCTCCCCAAAGCCTAACTGTGCCTTGTTTTTTCTGAATCCTTAAGCATGGCCTTTCTATGTTTTCAGCGCCACGATGCCTCTTCCTGGCTTTTAGGCATGTGGGAATGAAATGTTCTTTTTAAGTTTATTTGGTTTATTTTAGCAGTTTTTGATGTAAACTGTGGGCTTAGGATAAGAATACTTAAGTGAAACCAGTGCTGTGTCCACGCTGTTGTATCCACTCAGTAAATTAGCACGTGGGAAAACTATGTAGCGGGGAGAAGGTCATTCATGGGAAAGAAGACGGTTTCCTTCTTCTCTATTCATGTGGTTTGCACCGTTCCTGATATGATGGATATTTGCAGTGTTTTCTTGGAAAGCAAAATATCCCACATTAACATCATGGCTTCTTTGTGAAAACTAAAATTCCACATGCTCTTTAGGTACTTCTGCATTTGCACGGTTTGCTGTAGAAATGAAATTGTCCTCAGCACGTTGTTTCTGTGTTATCTCAGGAATTATAATGTTAAACATCAGCCAGCCAAAACCATAGGCAAAGACACCTGTTATTCAGGTTCTTACATTACCCTCTTATATAACCTCTGTAGACTCCACCCCCCACCCCCCAGGAAGTCACTGGCTGAAGACACTATGAAGTAGGTTGCATCCTTCCCTGATATTAACAATTATACTTGACTCTTCACAGATCGGAGAATGTGAAACTAAAAAGCTGACGATATATGACAAGTGAAACTGGCTGGGATATGACCAGCTTTGTAACTTGTGGTCCTCAATTTGGAGCAGCTGGAGAATAGGAAAACCTCTTGTACCTTTATTAATGTTATCTATCTACTTTTAAAAATGATCTGTAGGGTGAAACCTCACTCCCAGAATCAAACTATAAAAGTAGCATTGTTTGGGGAAATAATTTTTTAATGAAGCCCAAATATTTAAAGTGATTGAATTAATTCCCTTAAAACAGCCAAATAAATGTATATTATGGAAAGGTACCTGACTTAGAAAATCAAAAAAACTACCAATTAGCCTAGGACAGTGCTCAGAGGATAAAGCGGCAGCATGCCCTCGGAACTGCAACTGGCCTCGGAGGTCAGTGCGAAGCTGCTGTTTTGAAGCAAAGGGAAAATGGGTAAACAGGCTGCTTAGTGTCCATTTTTCTCAGAGAGACTTCAACTGGATTCTGGTCATCTTCTAGTCCCAAATTTTAGTTTCCTAGCCAAGAAAAACATGTATGGTTGGGAAATCTAGGCATTTTACCCAGCTTTTTCAAGACCTACTCTGCATCCTTCTTGGTAGTTAGTCATTGGTTAAGTATTGTGTTGTTCACTTGGCATGTGTATATAGCTTATCTGCCAAGTTGGCTGCAAACATCTTGAAGGCCGAGATGGTGTCTGATACTTTTCTGTTCTCTTCATGAGCACCTAACCAGCATCTTCCACCCTGTTCGGTCTCCTGTTACACCCTGGTGTCCAGCAGGCTCATGCCAGATCATTGTGGGGAGCTGAGATCCAGGGCAAAACCTTTTTCTCAAAGGCCATGCTCACATATAGGCTATCACTGGAACACTCCTGTATCTCCAACACCAGCAGAAGTGAGGAAAGAAGTAATCCAAAAACAGTGCACAACCTAGGTACCATTTCATTTGCCACAGCCTAGAATGCACTTGCTGTTTTTGTAATTGGCTAATGTTTTTCTAGCATAATCTGGACCACTGGAGAGATCCATTTTCTGATCATTCATAGAGTGGCTGGTATGGAAGTTCTGTTGAATTTTGGCATTCATTTCTCTAGCCAACAGATTTCTCTCCCTGTAAATATTTGTTCAGTTAAACTACATGTTATAAGAATTTCCATATATTCTGCTTCGGGTGACTAGGGAGGTGTTTCAGAAAAACGGGGAACTGCCTTGAAAAGCCACATAATCCTAAATGAAATGCACACAGTATATGAAGCCCTGCCTTGGTTATGAAGGAAACAATTTACGTTGGAATGTGTAAGTGCAATGCCCTTTAAACCCAAAGTGATCCGAAGTCTGCCAAGTGGGAGGTGACCACTGAGCCAAGCAATTAAGGTGCCGCCAGAGGTTAGAGGGTTAGCTTAGCCACCTAAACATTACAGGTGAGGCAGACGGTGTTAAAATCTCTTGAATGTGAAACTGGATTCTCCTCAGCAGCTAAGAGAAGACACCCCCTACAGCTGTGTACCTCGTTCTTTAAGTTTTGGGGTCTTGTGTTTGTCAGTAGAGTTCTTCTTCACACTATCGGCAAAGCGTTACGATAAAATGTAAGGAAGGATAAGGTGATTAAGTATGAAACAGAAAACACTGAAGAGATTTTTAGATTAAAATTTTCTTCAGTTTTCTTACCAAATCATGGAAGTTTGGCATGTGCTATTTATTCTCATCTTTGCTGCAGCCACCACGGCAAATTCCCCATCCTCAGAGGATATCAGTCATCTGGCATTTGGTTTTCTATGAGAATAGTTGAGGAGAGAGAGACCTGCAGGCCCAGGAGAGAGAGGGTTAAATCTGAAGCTGGGTTTCCAAAAAGTGGAAGCAAAGCTTTGTGTCACTGCAGAATAACCTATTCATTATGAGTTCTGCTGCATCATCCTTGGAACTTAAATTCCAATTTTATCTTGGTGGGTATTTTTGGGAGTCAATGAATAGTATTACCTTGTAGAACCATTCTGGGACAGATTTGAGAAGCTGAGTTGCAGTCAGTCATTTCCATTTTAGATTATGGCCAATTCCTTCTGCATCAGGCTCGCTTTTGTGTTTTCCTTTCCTCCTTTCATCACATTCCTTATCCCTTGGGTGAGTGGTGTCTGTCCCTCCTGCTCCACTCCCACACACCATGCAGAGGAGTTGTCCTGCGGGGCCCCAGGCAGGCCTCCAACCGGCTGGAGAGCCTCCTCTCTCCCATCCCCCTGGCCTTTCCCACCCAGTGCTGAGACCTATGCCTAATTTCCAGCTCTTCTGAGTAGTGTGTCATTACTTGGGACAAAATTAGAAAGCATTTTACGTTGCTTACAGTGTAAATCATTTACATTGCAAATCATTAATTGAAGCGCCACTAAACCCAAGGAATTTATCCTCTCATTGATGTGTGCATAACTCCTATTAATGTTAATAATAAAGTTGTTAAGAATCAAAGAACCAGAAAGAACCCATAACAGAGGATCCATTTTTATCCTTTTCTACAAAGTGACTCATACCCACTGGGCATCAACAAGCATGTTAATATAATTTTCATAACTCCTTTTTAAAAAGTAGAGCAATTACTGAATATATCAGAGCACACTCATGTTCTTCAGAATAAACCATGGTTGTCACATGGACAGGGTTGCCCACTGACCAGCCACCCCCAAAACCCCAGGTTGGAAATTACAAGCTTTGTCCCTGTGTGTCAGTGGTGGAGATTTCACCTATGGCTACCACTTTTGGCACATGCCCACTGGGGGCATTTGAGATGCAGCAATAACAATGGTGTTGAAGCAGTGGGAAGGGAACCATACCTGTTGTCACCCACAAGACAGAGAAAAGTAAATAGAGATGTTTGTTTCAACTGAGCCGCTTGTACACTACCTGTGTGGTTATTGTCAGGTAACCACTGAAATGAAGATTTTGAGGGGTAGGGGGAACTTAGTCCAGATCATTGTAAAGCTGTCCGAACACTCCATTTACTAATCCTTGCTATAGTAGAAGGACCACAAAGAATCTGAAGATGTTGTAACAACAACTGGAAAATATCCTTAACCTTTCATGTAAAATGCGAACACTAGGAGTTAGAGCTGCACCTGCTCTGTGTATTTCTAAAGTGCTTATTTATTCACCTTAGTAGCCGGTAAAGAGGGACTTCTCTCCTCAATGTGCTCAATGTTTAGGTCTGTCTGTTTTTCCACTCACTTCTTCCAGCTCCTCCTCTACGTCCTCTTCTGTCTATAATTAAGGGCATTGATTTATACAAATGTTCCCAATGTTTGGAAAATGAGTTCAGTATGGCAGAGAAGAGAAATTTTCATATTTTTTTCTGATTGGGACATAATGGTTGGTGTCCTTTAGTCTTTCTTAGAAATGTTAAATATCATAACTTAGCTTAACACTTGTTCGTTTTTAAATGTTGCTTTTTAAAAATCACTTTTCCTAAAAGAGAGAGATGGGGAAAGTTCATTTTATTAGATTTTTGAAGTATCAATATAATCGAATTATTTCCTTAAAGACTGGCAGCATCTCACCCAGTTTTGTCCTTAGAATATTACCTAACCTTGTGAGAACTCTGAGTTCTCTGTGCTCTTGCCTGAGGTTGGGAAACAGGTATTCATTTCCGTAATTGTTAATTTGGATATCCTAAGGAAGAAAAATACAGAATATCCCTTTAATCACTGAACTTCATCTCTACCCCTTTACTTTTTCTTAAAGAATATACAATTTCTTTAGGGAGAAGCAAAACTGGTTATTAACAGGTAGAATCCCATCTGGTAGTGAAGAGATTAAAACAAGCCCAGAATGCTTTTCATTTATTCTTCACCACAGCGCTGCAAACTAGGTCAGGATTATCCTTGTTTTACAAATGAGGCAGCTGGAGCAGGAAAGGTGAGGCCAGCCTTTCTCAGGGCCACAGATCCAGGCAGGGTCAGAGCCCCAGGACGTTGGAGGATTGAGGGTGGGGGCTGCACAGATCTTGCTAGAGTTGAGGTGCATAGGCCCGGTGTCAGCCAATGGGTCATTTGTTCCTGGAGACTCAGTCTGGCCCTTCAGTGCCTGGCAGGATGCTCAGAGCGCGACAGGCACTCCGTAAATGTTTGTGGAATAAACGTGCTGTCAAAAGCCAAAGGATTCGTTATAATTCATCATCTCATCCTGGCGACTGCCCTAGCCACTACCATATCTATTTTGAAATCTCTTTACTGGGGAGTCTAGAATATATATTTTAAAAACATTATCAGGATTTGTCCCATGTGCCAGTGTGGTCAAAGGCCTCTGGCAAGTCAAAGATGTACAGCAGAAATATGCTATATGCATACTATTGTTTGATTTAAACATTTTATATGGTTTTTATTTTTTACTGATTTGAAACTATGTACTCATTGTAGAATATTTGTGAGCTATAAAGAAGATAATAAAAATATTTCTTAATCACACCATATTGGGATAGCAATGTTAAGATGTACTTATTTTCCCTCTTGTGTGGTTGATGCATATCATGTATGTGTATATATGGTTTTGATCCTGTTTCTTTCGTTTAATATTAAATTGTGATCATTTTTAATGAATTAAATAGTGAATCTGGAGCTTTCCATTGTATAAATAGATGTAATTTAACCATTTACCATGCTATTATTGTACAATCAAATATTCTCATGTTTGATATCATCAATAGCACATAGTAAACATTCTGGTGTCAGATATTTGCTCCCTTCCCTGTTTATTTCTTAACGAAAGATTAGTAGACTTGACTAGGTAAAAATATTAAATTTCTATACATGAAAAATTTTAAATAAAAGTAAAAGCAAAGAAACCATAGAAACACTTTTGCCACACTATATTAAAATTCTTAACACTCCATGCCCTGGTTTCCTTTCACTGAGCCTAATGTTTTTTGCCTTCTCATGACCAGGCACTGATTCTGATTTCTTAAACCATTGTACTGCATCTCATTTGATTTAGCTAAAATTCTTCCAGTTAAATATACAGCCTTTGCTGATACCCTCGATACAATTCTGTAATATGTCCTTCCCCACTGGGACTTCCTACGGATTGTCTGACTCTTGTTATTACATCCGACTTGCAAGTCCCTGAGTAACATCTATACATTTCTCTTGGAAAAAAACTTAAAAATAAATAAAATCAAACTACTATGCACCACGCCAGGTGCTGAATGGGATATCTAAAGCATGATATAGCCCCTACCATAGAAGAACTTCCAGTCAACTGAGAGATAGGACATGCCCACATGATAAGTAAAGCTGCATGTAAGAGATGTTCAATAAAATTACTAGAATTTATTTAGTAAAACTTACTCCCCTTCCTCTGTTTTCTACAATTTCATTAGCCCGTGCTTTCAACACACCTGAATCTTACTTCTCATTGCATTATCTGTGAGGTCATTTGAGTCAACATTATGGTTATATCATAAGGTTTTACAATGGTGGCAAGATTTCTGTCTGTTTTCTTCACTGTTGTATCCTTAGCCCTCAGAACAGGGCTTGGTACATAGTATGTGCTCAGTATGTATGATTTTATGTATGATTTTATGTATGTATGATTTTACTGGATACATTAATAGAAAGTATGCATTTTTCTTTGAGTGGAAACTACCAGCAAATATTTATACACTGAGGTTGACAATATTTATATTAGTTCAAAGGAGGGACTGTGGTGGTTCAAATGTCAGACAAATGGGGGTTCAAATATAGGATCTGACGTTTACCAGCTTTGTAATCTTGGAAAAATTAATTAATTTCTTCCAGACTGAGATTTTTCAGATGAAAAATGTGGATAACAGAACCTATACTGTTGGGTTGTTAATAAGGATGAAGTGAGGTCATTTATAAAGTTTAGCATAATACCTGGCACATAGTAAGTATTCAGTAATGTTAGCTATTATTATTTATAAATGTTTTTCCCTTTCCTTTGATCCCTTCATATTATCAAACCACAACCTTTTCTCAGGGATGTAGAAATATTCATGATGAGAAATAATATAGAGGCTTTGGAGTCAGACCTGGTTCTGCCGCTTATCTAAATGTTACTTCTTGGTTTCTTTATCAGTTGAATGTATATAACATTATCCATGCAGAGGGTTACTATGAGGACTAAATAAGATATTGTATGTATTGTGCCTATAATATATTTAATAAGTGCTCTTTTTTCTTGGTTCAATTTTTGAATACCCCTCTGTGATTGTGCAACCAAGCATGTATGTCTCTCTCCAGTGCAGCGTTCTTCAATTTATTCTGATGTAACACACAGAATTTAATACATTTTTATATCACAACCATGTCACACACATCTGTGATTTTTAAAAAAATTTTTTTCACCAAATAATACTATGTATGATACCTGCATTAGTTTGCTGGGACTGCCATAACAAGTACTGCAGATTGAGTGTCTTAACAGAAATTTATTTTCTCACAATTCTGGAGGCTAGAAGTCCAGGATCAAGGTGTCAGCAGGGTTGATTTCTTCCGAGGCCCCTCTCCTTGGCTTGTAGACAGTGTCTTTTCCCTTGGCTCTCACATGGTCTCTCCTCTGAACTTGTTCTGTTCTCCTCCTCCTCTAGGGACGGAAGTCGTATTGGATCAGGGCCCACCCTAGGACTTCATTTTACCTTAATTGGCCTTCTTAAGGCCCTATCTCCAAATGTAGTAACATTTTGAAGACTGGGAGGTTAGGACTTAAACATGAATGGTGAGAGGGCCATAATTCAGTCCCTAACAATCCCCTCAATATTTTTCTCTTTTACCTCATTATAGAAAATGCTGGATACAACCATCTAAGGTTGAATTTTGCAAGCCACTAAATTGATTACCAAGCCATACATTGAAAGGCACTGCTCTTGTAGGTCGTATTGGTTTACCAGGTTAGTGCCAATTGGCATCAGCCTTAGGACTTGCCTTTGACTCATTGTACATAGAGATAGTCCCAGAAGCTCAAACATGTAAGACAGAGTAAGAAAATCAGAGGGGATGACCTTCTGCAAACACATAACAATTATCTGAATTCAGGGGTCAGCAAACTTCTTCTCTAAACGGCTGGATAGCAAGGCCATCGTATGGCTCTGCAGGCCATACAGTCTCGGCTGAGGCAGCTCTGTTGTATCGTGACAGCAGCCAGAGACAATACATAAAGTAATGGGTATGACTATGTTCAACTTCATTTATAGGCACTGAAATTTGAATCTCTTATAATTTTTACATGTTACGAAATATCCTTTTGATTCTTTTTTTCAACCATTTCAAAATGTAAAAATCATTCTTTGTGCCTGGGCGGCGCAAAGACAGGCAGTGGGCCAGCGCTGACCCAGAGGCTATGGCTTTCCTACCCCTGTCCTGCCAAGGTAGAGAAAACACTTTCAAGGAACTGGCCTGGGTGGTTATCATGTTTGACTCTTGTGATTTCTCTATATTTTCAGGTGGAAAGTCTCTATGGCCACTCATAATAAAATTTATTTACAAATCAAATATTATTTTCTTACCAGAACTTCCTTCTTAAATGACCCACAAAATCATTGTCAGATGGTAAAGTTAGGAGTAGAATTAGCATCAGAAATTCTGCACCGAAACAACAGGGTTTGAATCTAAGGGATCTCCTTCGGCAGCTTAATATTCAGAGAAATGGAGTGGCCAGAGAAAGAGCAGCTCATCTAGGGCCCCGCCCCGCTGTGCTTTGCTCTCAGGGTGAGGATAAGTGCGGTTTCCTTCATGGGAACCCCACGCCCTCCACAATCCCCTCACGCACAGGTCTTTCCCAGCTCCGAATGAAGGCCACGGCGGGATTGGCCTTCTCTCACTTCCTTGAGGGGGCCGCCTGCCACCCAGGATGCTGTCTAAGGGCCCAAGTCAATCTTCCTACCAGAAGGTCCTCTGAAAGCACACAGCTATCTGAGAAAGCCAGAGTCTAGTCTATAGTTTCTGTACTCCAAGGATTAATTTCAGTGGTCAGTGCAACAGTTGTATGGAGCACATGCCTAATGATGATGGGCTCGCCTCCACACAGACTCTGACCAGAAGCAAGAGAGGGCCTTGCATAAAGGCCCAGGTCCAGCTGCCCTCAAGGCTGGGGGACAGACTTCTCTGCTCACCAGTGTGATGCTGGGCCCTGAGGTAGGTCAGGACTCCACCTCATGACCATGTGTATTCCACAGCAGGAATCTGAAGGGGACAGAAATCAACAAAGGCAGGCATGGTATCCTGGGATTTATTTTCCATGTTTCAGACTGCCAGGTGGAAACTATACATTTATCCACGGCAAGGCTGCAGAGGCAAGCTATAAAACTGTCTATTGTTTCTAGGAATGAACTGATCTCGTGTCGTGACTAGAAGGGAAATCCTGAGTGCTTACTGTGTGCCACACAAAGAAAACACCTTTATCCACAGAGCTTTTCTGTCTAGGGATGCTGTAGGCCCTATGAAACTTTTTACATTGACGTGAAAAAAAAATTGGACTTCAATATCTGAATTTTCACTTTAAAAAAGCCAATAAGATAAAATTAAAATGATTTGTTATTTTATTTCGAAACTATTTGCTTCATCCTGTCCTAACATTTCATAATAAAATAGCTTTGGCATGACAGTCATCTTAAGTGAATAAAAACACAATTAAATGGAATGGCACTTTTAAGCTTTTAGCAAAGCAAATTTTTGAATTATCTTGCTTAGATTAAATTGCTGTGCTCTACTGCTTTCAGTTCTTATAAGAGCTTTGTTTTGTCTCTGGTTTCACTGCATTAACCACTGAAATTTTTTTTAATTGAAGTATAACATTCATACAGAAAAGAACACATTGTTAAGTGCAGTAATTATGAATTTTTACAAAGTGAATAATCCCCTTTAACCAGCAGCCAGGTGGGGAAAGAGCATCGCCCAAACACCAGAAGCCCCTGAGACCCTTTTCTAGTCCCAACCCACCCCCACGCCCACCAAAGGGAGAATGACTTCTGTTATAGGTTGGTTTTGTCTATTTATATAAATAAAATCTTAAATATTGTATATGTACTCTTGTCTCTCTTTCCATTATATTTGGGAAATGAATCCATGTTGCTACAAGCTGCAATTTGTTCATTTTCATTGCTGTGTAATATATTATATAACTAGGCCAAAACTTATGAAACCCTTCTATTGTACATGGGCTTTTGGGTCGTTTCCAGTTTGGTCTATTACAGATAGTATGACTAGGAACATTCTTGTACATGTCAATGGGTGAGCATTTGTAACATTTCCATAGGATAGATTTCTCAACAGCGAGATCCTTCCTCTTTATCAATTTACATTCTCACCAGCGCTGTGTGAGAGTTCCAGTCGTTCCATATTCTCACCAGCCCTGTGGATTTTCTCTCTGTCATTTTTGCTAATCTGGTAGGTGTGTACTGACAATGCATTGTGGTTTTAATTTACTTTCCTTTGATGACTAAACTAGAGCATCTTTTTCTGTATTTATTGGCTGTTTGGATTTCCTTCTTTGAGAAATTTCTTATCAATTATTTGCCCATTTCTTTATTGGATTGTCTGCCTTTACCTTAAGGATTTGTAGGAGATTTTGGGGGTATATATATTGCAATTATTTTCTCCACTTTGTGGCCTATCTTTTGATTCTGTTGATGTCGTTTCATAAACACGTTCTTAATTTCCTTCATGGTTAACACTTTCTTGTGTTCAGTTCTTTAAAAATCTTTATTTTTGCATGATATGAAACTGTGCTCTGTTTTCTTCTATAAGTATTATTATTTTACGTTTCACATTTAGTTCTGTCATCCAGGTGGAACTGATTTTTTTGCATGGTGAAGGTAGAGATTAAGATCCATTTTTTAGGGTTGCTGTGACAAAGTACCCAAAACTAGGTGGCTTAAAACAAAAGAAATTTATTTCTCACAGTTCTGGAGGCTAAAAGTCCAAAGTCAAGGTGTCAGCAGGACCATACCCCCTCTGAAGGCTCCAGGGAAGAATCCGTCCCCGCCTCTTTCAGCTTCTGGTGGTAGCTGGCAATCCTTGGTGTTCCTGCACCTGCAGCTACATGGCCCTGACCTCTGTCTCCATTGTCACATGGCCTTCGTCCCCTCATGTCTCTCTGTGTCTAGATTTTCTTATTATTAGGAGATGTCTTTTTGGTCTTAGGGTCCACCCTAATATACTATAACCTCATTTTAACTAAGTACTTCTGCAAAGACCCTATTTCCAAGTAAAGTCACGTTCTGAGGTACTTGGGAGTTAAGACTTCTATATATGTATTAGGGGGACACAATTCAACCAACAACACCCAGTGAACTTCAGTGCCATCTGTCACAAATTAGGTGACTATCTCTCTAGGTCAAATTTTGTACCTTTTGTAGGTCACATTTTGGACCTTTTATTCTATTGGTCTATTTGTCTGTTGTGGCACAAATATACTGTCTTAAGGGCTATCATTTTATAATGAATCTTGATATTTGATAGAGTAAACCTTCCAGCTTTGTTGTTCTTCTACAAGAGTGTATTGACTTTTGGCACTTGAATTTCCATATAAATTTTAGAATCTACTTGTCAGTTTCCCAAGGTGGGGGGAGCTATTTTTTTAATTGAAATTGCACTGAAAATGCAATTTTGGGGAAGAACTGACATCTTAAAAATATTGGGACTTCCAGTTCATGTACATGGTATAGCCCTCTATTAGTTAGGTCTTTACTTTCTCTCAGTAATGCTTTGTAGTTTTCATTGTAAAGGTCTTACACACCCTTTGTTGGACTTATTCCTATATATTTGATATTTCTTTTATGAAGATTTGTCTTCATGAAATAAAAAGCAGAGGAAAGGAAGAAAAGCCTGTACTGGGTTTACTACTTCACATTATTAAAGAATTTTCTCAAGTTTACCAAGCTTAGCAAGGCTAAGGTTTAAGTCAAGGTTTCCCTAACTTCAGATAGGAACTGTGCATATAAATTAGCTACCATTTCAAAAATGTAGTTTTTATGAGAGGTGAAATGGTTTGAAATGTGGGGTCCGCAGAGGTGAGTAAAATAGATCCTTGGTAGAAGAAAGGTAAAAATGTTAGGTCACCCACATTGCCACATGGAGAACCTGCACACAGACTGAAAGAGATGTTAAGGATGAGGCGCAGTTGTTGTGTGGAGAAGGGGACTAGATCAGGAACTCAGTGTTCTTAGAACATTAGGTTTCCCCAGAAGCGCCATGCAGGCCAGGAAGATGGTCAGGATGGTAGCATTTTGACTCCTTTTCCCCTTCAACCAGAGTTGTTATGTTCCCCTGTTATTAATGTATTGGAATTTAGCATACACCTTTGAAATGCATGCACATGTGTATATGTGTGGTGTGTATGTGTGTATGTGTGTGTGTGAATGTGAATACACAAGGTTCTTGTACTAAAAAAAAATAGTTTAAAAATACCAGACTACATATTCTTTAACTTTCCATTCAGGCCTTGAATTCTGGGATTCTAATATTGTAAGCCAACTTGTAGACATCATTATTAACCTTGATCTTGGCAGCATTGCGATACTGTGTGCATTTCACAGACCTTCCCAGGAGCCACTGCAGAGTGTCTATTTGGAGGGTCTTAAGAGTGGTAATCAGGTTGGAAGAGTGTTTGGGGATTTATCCAGCAGCTGCACCTGCACCGTAACAATGCAGCGTTTCTATTCAGACTCGGGATTGCAGATCCTTAGAAATAGCTTCATTTACAAGGGCAAGTCAGAAATAATTCAAGTATACTATAAAAGCAGAGTTTCTGTTTTATTTTACCTGCTACATAAATGATGTGATCGCTTGACGGCAGCAGCTCACTACCAGAAAGAAAAGAAAGACATGATTATAAATACTTACTTCATTCTCATATGTAGAAGCAGAATCTTTTGTCTTTCCACCTGACAGTCAACTAATTATTCTAATGGCATTTACTTCATTTATTTCATCCCCAAATAAATGGGGCATCCCCAGCCTAAAAGTTTAATAATATTAATAATAATAATAATGGTTATTTATTAAGAGAAGGAAGAAAAATCATATCACTCCTCCTCCTCTTTGGGGTTGATGGAGACTATGCAAAGCAAGGAGAGCCTTAGAATCCCCCCCAGTCCCTCCAGTGACCACTCGGCATGACTAAGCGCAGGTACTTGTGCCAGTGAGCCCTACATGTAGGTGTCTCTAGTCTGCCTTCAGAGCCAGCCTGTTGGGCAGATGAGGTAAGCTGTTTTGCTGGTTTGGTGGTGCCTTACTCCTTCTGTCTCGTCCGGGCAATGGCTGATGAGACAGGAGCAGCTATCCTCTTGCAGTCTGACCTTCCTATGCCCTGATTCCATGATCAGTCTTACCCTTCCGCTGGCTGCGTGTTTTCCATGTTCATCCCTTTCTGTCCATCTATGCCTCTCCACTTTTCTTCTGCTCTTTACTCTACCTCTAGCAAATAATAAAGGAAATAACAACTACAAACTTGCTTGGGTTTCCCCAACTTGTTGGAGTGAATCCAGAAGGATTAGAGTCCCTGAGGGCAAGGGAAGCAGATGGGTCAGTCGTGCCTCCTCAGAGCCTCCCACCCTCGCCCCCATGGGAGGAAAGGTCATAGGCAGTCATACAGTAGGTTTGGTTTCCTAGGGAACCCTGCTTTCTGGTTCCCATCCTCCTTCCTTGCGATTGGGCTTTGTTTATGCGTTTGCTTGTTTAATGTATTATATCCCACCACTTGGAACACTTTAATTTTTCAGACAATTTACTTTGACCATGCAGAGAATATTGTAGCATAAAAGGAGTCAGAGCTGTATTTTAAATCTATTATTTTTTACACAAGCTGCCCAGCTTGTATCTCACATTGCACTGAACAGCCATTGCCACAGAGAACTTTGGAGGGGAGGGGAAGTCATTCTCCCTGACCCCACCCCCACATTCTCTGCTTTTGAAACTAAGACTCGGCAAAGACTCACACAGCTGTTCCCTAGCAAGTGGGCCTGCAAGTGTGTGCTGGCTTTATCTTCAGCCTGCACGGGCTAGGGCAAGACTTGGAATCCCCATTACAAACCTTACATAATTTCGCTGAATGCGGCAGAGTCACTAGAAGTGCCTCCTCTGTACAAGGTGCCAATGGTTCGAAGATTAATGGAGTTTCCTGCCCTCAAGGAGCTGGCTCTTTCACTTGAAGCAGATGGGGTTGTAAGTTCTATTGTAGAGGTATAACTAGAGTGAGATTAATTCCAGTGGAGGAAATTGGGCAAGAACCTTTAGGGAAGGATTTCTATTAGAGCTGGGTGCGAGGGACAGCTTGTTTCTCCACTCTTGCAGGAGGAGGTAAGAGGACATAAGAGGGAAGAAACAGTGCAGGTGAAGGCCCAGGGGAGGGACAAGTGCTGGGAACATCAGGTGCTTTGGTAAGGCTGAGCATGAGAGAGAAAGAGGAAATGGAAGATGAGGCTGAGATGGGGCTAGAACAATGGTGTCTCTGAGTGCAAAGCTGAAGAGTTTGAATTTGTGTGTCTTTGGTTTTTGTAGCAGTGTCATCAAGCCCGGGGTTCCCCGAAGATGACTCAAAGGCACCGCCGGGGCAGGGGCCCAGAGCAACTCCTCTGTTCTCCATTTTGTGCACTGGGGTATTATCTTTCTTTTAAAGAGGTTCCACTTTTTTAAAAAACCGAAACCCTTTGGCATATGCCAGAGAGGGCCATTTGTTTCTCCAATTAGTCAGTCAACAAATATTATTGGGTGTCTCCTACATACCTAGCCCTTTACCAGGTTTTGCTGAAAAAGAACACTTTGAACTAGTCAGTGGCATGTTAGCAAAAGCCACTTAGTCAGCAGCCTGAGTTATAATCCTGTCTCTGCCACCCCCGAAACGTAAAACCTTAGGCAAGTCTTCTGGCCTTGGTGAGACCAGTTTCTCACCTGGAAAATGCAGTGCTGGGCCAGTAAGTCCTTCTCAGTGGGGACATTCTAGACCTGACATAATCAGTGCTATAATCCAGAGCTTTCATCTGTGTCAGTAGAGTGGCTAAAGGAGAGACCAGAGTCAGGCCAGTTAGGAGGCAGTGGCAGGAAGTGCTGTGTGAAGCATGTTAGGAGTCTGAATGAGACCTTTCACTTATTCATTCAACAAACATGTAATACTCAGCGCCAGCGACCATGCTAAGCATTGGCAATAGAGCAGTGACCAAAACAAAGTCTCCGCCCTCACTGCACTTTCTGTCTTGGGGCAGCAGAGGAACGGGGGGCATGTGTGATACATCTAGGGATATAGTTTGAAATTCATGACAAGGTATGATAGTTGGAGCTATGGAAGTGTATGAGGTACCAGAGAAGAGAAAGCCAAAATGTTTGGGGAAAAAAGAGACCTAAGGTGATAGAACTTAAGGAACATTCTGTGGAAAACCAACTAATATTCACTCTATGATAGCCTGTTCTTCATCAAGCCAACACAGCAAACCCATCCCCAAAATATCCTCTTGTAGCTAAGAAACTATGACACACTAAAGAGGTAATGTCCATTTAGACATCCAGTTTTCCTTGACTACATTACTGCTGTGTATGAGGCAAAATTATACCAAGGCCATATATGGTTTTATATAATAACAGGTCTATTTGGTTTCCTTAGAAAGGCCTTTAATAAATACCATTGATGTGTAAAAATGGTATGGGCGGCTACCAAAGCTGTTAGCCCCTCAAATCTTTTTCCATACCAGCTGACTCTCTCTCTCTCTCTGTCTCTCTCTTTTTTTCCTTTTCCCCAAGTTTTTGGAGTGGATCCAGGAGCATACTCTGAGAGCCTCAAGCTTTTTGTTATTTACCCTTCAGTAATTATATGTCACAGGTTGTCTTCTCTATTAGAGTCTGAGGCTAAGCAATTAGTCTCCCATTGTCCTTGCAGGAAATGACACCCTTGTGAGCTCTGGGGAAGGCAACTGTTGATCACTTTGGTTAAAATAATTTGGAAAGTGTTCAGCACTTCCTCTGGTTGATAATTTAGACAGGCTAATTTAGAAAGCTTTTGGAAATGGGCAGAGCAAACAATGGTTGTCAAAACCGGAAACACTACTGGGTCAGTTCCCCCAACAAAACGAGCCTGAACTGTCGCTCTGGTCTCTGGATGCACCGACTTGTCTGGACTCCAGCATGTGGTTGAGCTGGTGCCTGGGTTATGTTCCTTTTATAATGCTTTATTTAGGGATGTTTTCTAGCTGCAGATAATCAAAAACCCAACCCCAAGAGACCTGAATAATAAGAACTGTACTACTGGCAGTTCAGCGATTCCACAGACTTCAGGGTTGACCTAATGCAATAACCCCCACTCTGCTTCCCCATGTTCTTTCTGTCTCTGCCTTTCTCTCTGGGCCAGTTTTATCTTTAGGTGGGAGGAAAACAGCTATAGAAGTTCTAGGTGTCACATCCCACACAGCCTTCAGGAGGGAATTTCTCCCGAAAGAATGAGGAGAAGCTCCCCACAAAACCTTCACATCTCATTTTCCTGAATTGGGTCACATGCCAGCTCTTGAACCAATCACTGGAAAAGGGGTGGTTCCCTTAGATCATTGCATCTCAAACTTTAGTGTGCACACAGATCACTTGGGGATCTTATAAAATAGACTATGATTCAGTAGGTTTGGGGTGGGGCCGCAGAGCCGAGGCTTACCAGAAGCTCCCAGGGGATGCTGATGTTGCTCATTGGCACACTGTAACACCTTAGACTACTCAGGTCCTCACCCTCCAGCTGGGGCTGCTGTCACCTGCTCATGAGACACTGTAATTGAAGGAATATGGAGATCTGTTAGGAAGAAGGACAAGGGAATGGCCCCATGCAGATGGAAATTTTATTAGAGGTAACTTGTTCCCAGTGTGTAATTAGAATGTTCCTTTTAAACTGGGAGCCACACAATAGTCTCTGATATGTATTAGAAGCAAAAAGTACATGCAGTGCAATCTGTTGTTGTATAGGAGCACCTATAAATACCTTATTATTTATTTCTGAGGATGTATATATCATAATTCCTGAAATGGAAGATAAAGTAGTCATGCTGCCCTCTTCATTGTCATTCACCTATTTTTATTTAGTACCATGGATCTAGTGCATCTCAAAAGGAATAAATTCAAATGAAAGAGGTTTAAATGTCCTTAAGAATAAAAAGAGTGTGCCAAGTCTAGCCTTTGTTCTCTGAGTGAATATGTCATCAGTCTTGGTTACTAGGATGGGAGAATACACCCCACTTATCATAAGAGTCATTTGACATGATGCAGGGCTTGAAAAATGTTGCCAATGGTGAATTTCTGCCAAAACAAATGGTCACAATGCCCTTATGAATGGTTTCAGTGGAGAATATCATTGTGCTCTCTTCATTTGAAAAGGAAGAACTAGTCTATTATATTTTTGTTTTTCTTGGCAAAGATACACAGGAGTCCTGAGCTGCAGCTATTCAGGAAAAAGACTGATAAGACTGAAGGACTGATGTCCATCATAACGCTGATCCATTACACACTCAGTGGAGTTCAGAGTGAAAGATGCAGCCAGGTGTTTAGTAGACTTCCTGATATGGCCACTTTGGTGGGGTTGCCATCTCCAACCTCATTTGCTAAGACGTCGCTGAGGAAAGGAGATGTCACTTCGCTGCTCCATCTACGGGAGCCACCTACCCTGGAATCGTAGACTCACATATGTGAGACCAATAGGAATACACGGTAACTCTTAACTGGCCTTGCCTACGCAAGTCATGAAGGTACCTGTGCTTAGGAAATAACCAGCTATTCTTTGTCTATGCAAAGGCCCTGAAAGGTTAAGGCCCTGAGAGATTCTCAGGAAGGCTTAAGTCAGTCAGGCACCCCATCTGTTGCTAGAATGATTGAAGAACTGATCTGTTCCCCAGAGATCTGTCAGTCGGCAGCACTGACCAAGCATTTACTTTCTAAGGAGAAAAAGTAAAGGAAAAGAGCATTTTTTTTGCCTAATTTCAGTACTTTATACTCTAAATATGGAATGTTTAGGTGCCCCTTCTACATATTTAGGACCTCCTAAGCTGCCAAAGAGATGTAAGGTAATATTAATATTAGCTGAGCCTGCAAAGGATAAGCAAGATTGCACTGTTATTTATTGATTAATTCAGACAGTGCTGACCGAACGCCCTCCTACTGTGCCTGCTGTAAGGTAAGGCATTATGAGCCATGGGAGGAATTTTAAAAATGGGGAAAAAATAAGACCTTCCCTTACAACTAAAAGACATACAACTTGAAAAGTAGGAGACAGTAAGTACTTTTAAAGTATCTATATCAACTAATATAAAATTTTTAAAAAACAAAGAGGAGTAAGGTAAACCCACATTAGGAAAGTCAAGATAGAAAGGGCTCAAGAAGATCAGCATAAGCTAGGCCTTAAAGTGGGGATACCTGACCTGGGGTACATGGGTGGAATTCAGGGGGTCTGTGAACTTGGATAGGGAAAAAATTCTCTCTTTATTTTCATTTACTCCTAGCTGGAATCTAATATCTCCTTCTATTATGGAAGTAGCATTAGCTGTTCATTGCCAATAGAAATTATGTGTATTATCATATTACATTACAGTTAAAGATATCCTGAAATATCATTTATACTCAACACTACTTCAAAATTAGTCATTATTAGACTTTTACTGAAAATTATTTAAATATTGAAAAAGTACATAACAATTTTGTTATATATTTTGATAACTGCCACATGCTGTTTTAAGCCTTTCTGTGTCATTTAATATACTTCTTTTGCATTTCACGTGTTAATTTCAAGCATTTCAAAACATTATTCTGAGAAATAGCCCTGGCTGGTATGGCTCAGTGGATTGAGTGCTAACCTGCCAATGGAAAGGTCACTGGTTTGATTCCCAGTTGAGGGCACATGCCTAGGTTGCTGGCCCGGTCTCCAGTAGGGGGCATGTGAGAGGCAACCTCACACTGATGTTTCTCACCCTCTCTTTCTCCCTGTCTTCCCCCTCCCCCGAAAATAAATAAATAAAATCTTTTTTAAAAATTAAAAAAAAAAAAACATTATTCCAAGAGGCACATCTCTAGATTGTTATGGCACAAGATTAGGTAAAGAGCCCTTGCCTTAGAGAATGGCTGGGCCTCTTACCAGCACTTAGGGGACAGAAGACATGGCCCAGGCAGGACAGGTAACTGGATACTGCAGCATTTGATGGGAAGATGTGGAGATAAAGCTGAGGTGAGCTGGAGCCCCAGGCTAAGATTATTTCACAGATAAATTTGTAGGTGATAGGAAGCAGTGGAAGGTGTTTCCACTGAGGCTTTGTGTTTAGGAAGGATGCTTTGCAGAACCAGGAGAGTGCGATTGGAAGGGAAGAAACAGGAGGCCAGAGACCAGTTTCTGCCAGGAACGCTGCCAACAAGAGAGAGTAATGATGAGAATGGAGAGAAGGCCTCGAGTTTCAGCACGCCTGCAGGACTGGAAGGGCAGGCTTGGGCCACGGTTCCCAGTGAAGGTGAGGAAGGCCATGGAAGGCTTCAGGCCTGAGTGACTAGGAGAATGAAAATTGCCCTTCTCGTTCACTGAGTGCTTACTTTGTGCCACATGCTGTTTTAAGCCTTTCTATGTCATTTAATGTCATTAAGTTTAGATCATTTAATCCTTATAACAACCCTGTGAGGCCAGTAAGGTGATTCCTATTTTTCAGATAAAATGAAGTCTGGAAAAGAAAGATCAGAGTTTCACAGCCAGCAGAAGAGAAGGGAATGTGTAATTGAAAAAAATAGGAAAGAGGAATGGTTTGGGGGAATAGATTATGAGTTCAACATTAGATATTTTTGCATTGTTCTGTTGTCTTCAATAATTTTAAAGGGCTAAAAATTCAAATGAAGTATTTGTAAGCACAGTTTCTGGCTTTTTTTTTTGTTGTCCAGATTTTTATTAATTTGTTACTATTGAGTATTGAGTCAATTTGTAAATCGGTTTCATCTTCCTGTGAAAAACAAGAGGAACCCGGCAGTAAAATGTTGGTGCCCTGATGGGCGCTCTAGAGAGGGAAGACCTGTGGTATCCAGAAGGGAAACACTATATGTATATAAAATTACTTCTTTAATGATTCATCTATCCTTTTGTTGTGCTATTGTTTTTCAGGACCACTCCAACAGCTGGATTAGAAGACATGTGGTGTATATAAAGTTTGTGTAGTTGGGGGACATTTTGGTAAGTGTCACTGCACTGTTTTCTAAATACCTTTTTTATAAAGTAGTACTCACAAAAGGAAGCCATTGCCTGGTTCTGTGTATCTTTAAATCTGCACTAAACTTAGATGAAATGCAGTTTTATAATTAAATATGACATTCAGTTGGTGTTTTCTGACAGTATGACTTTTTTTCTTGGTATTGCTGATGTTATTAAGCAATATGGGGTTTTCTAAGACTTACTGACAAGTCTAGATTTAGGAAAACTGGTGGATGCAGGGTAAAGAATGACCTTGACAGTTTAGCTTATGTTCTAAGTCAACCATAGAATATGAGTAATAAACTTGTGGACCAAAAGAGTGAACTAAAATGAAAAGCCTAAAGCAGAGAGATCCTTATGGCCTCTATGTTGAAATGAGAGAGAAACAGGCAATTAGCCGGCTGGGGAATGGGGGGAAATTAAACGGACTTAAGAACCCAGCATGCCTGGGAGTCAGACAGCATAACAGTGGCCTCAGAGATCAAGGTCATTTAGCTCAGCAGCCACCCAGAAGACCTTGCTAGCAATAGTAAAAAGGATACTTTGGGTTTGGGAGACCTGGGTTAAAATTCAAGTTCTACGCTTACTTGTCGTTTCATAACTTCTTAGAGCCTCAGTTTCCTCATCTGTAAAATGAGACTTACAATGTTACCTACCTCATAAGGTGATTGTGAGAATAAAATGGACTAGCTAGTGCTGGGGCATAGTTGATGCTCAAAAAAGTAGTTATTCTTGGTAACAGAATAGGCTTGTTTGGAAACTGGACATTTGCCACTGGGGTCAAGCCACCAAAAGGTGTTCATATCTCCCAGCAGAGGGGCTGCTCGGGAAGGGTTGGTTGTGTCCCATTTGCTGCCACAAGGGACATCAGACCTGGTCACCACAGGCCCTCCTCCAGCACCCATTCCATAACAAGCCGTGAGCCCAAGACGTCTGTCTTCTCTAACCCTGTCAACCCACTCTGCTAATGTGGCTAATTTAACTTCCCTTCCTGCCACCTTTTGAGCCAATTGCAGTCACATTGTTGGAGCTTTGTTCAGTTTTGGAATTAATGTTATTTTAAACCAAAATAACAAGAAGAGAAAAAAGGGTTGAGAGTCGATGGTACCCTTAGTTTGGACCTCAGTTACCAAGTTCAGGCTTTCATTTCCAAACCTATTGATTTTTTTTTTTTAATCTATGTATATTATGTAGCTTTCACAGAGATCCCATTATTGGACTGATGTTTTTTTGAGCTTTGACTAAAAGATTTTGGCCTTGGGGTGGAACCTGTATCTGTGGTTGGGGAAAAAGACCCATATCACTGTAGATAGGCCAGGGTTTCAAGAGCAGGTGTCCATATGACAACCCTTTAGTTTCATGGAATCAGAGGAATGGACTTGACCTCAGGGTTTGTCGGGCCCAGTCTCCCACTAGCTAACCAAGCCTCCTCCACAGTATCCCTGCGGAAAGAAATTCACATTCTCCCTGAGACATCCTGCTATTGCCCCAAGCCGCTTGCTCCAATTAAGAAAACAATCAGGAGCGCAGGAAAATTTTAGGGGGTGGGGAAATTGTTCCAGATCTTGACTGTGATGGTATTTATACAACTGCATGAGTTTGTGAAAACTTACAGAACTATACAACGGAAAGGGTAAATTTTGCTGTATATTAATTAAACCTTAATTTTTAAAATGCGAAAAAACAAGCAGTTAGACAAATACCTGGGCATTTGGCTCAAATTGTTCAAAAGAAAGAGGGAGGTGGGGTGGAAGGGGAAGCAATCTAGTCCTTATGGGGAACTACAATGTGAACTCCACAGGACAGAGACTGGATCTGCTTCCTTCTTGTCGTCCCAGCGCCTGGCACCCGGAAGGCCTGCCATACATATTTATTGAACTGCTTGCTGCTCTTAATCGCTTTCTAAGAAATGAGACAAGTCCACTCACTTTCCCACACACCAGCTCACCAGATATTTAAAGACGATCTCCTTCTTCATGCACCTTTTCTTCTCTGGGCTGAACCTACCATCGCCCATTCATTGACTCTTTGTCTTCTGATGTTATTTTCCTATCTCCCCCAACCCTGCAACTCTCCTTGAGGAAGCACCTGCTTTACCACAGCCTTTTTCACACTTGGCACAGCTTTAAAAACTCAGCCCCTGAGGTGGCCTGGCCCCAGAGGAGTACAGTGGGCCATTGATTCTATAGAGGATGGTAATAGACGCCAACCCAAACCTTCTTCCTTCGTAATCAGTCCTGAGTGCCTGGTAATGGACGGTGAAGGATTTCTTAAGAGCAGTCTTCTAAGAATGGAGCTCCCAAAAGTAGGGAGGATAGCAAGCAGTCCAGGAGATCGGGTTGCAGATTCATCCTCTTAAATGTCTTGACTGAAATGAGGTCACGCCACCCTTATTTTGAGACAGCAGTAGTGCTGTTTATAAATCTCTTGGGTTGTAGTGTATCACAGATCCTGATTCTTCCTTATGAGTCATAGGAAGTTTGAAATGCTTAAAACTAAAACTTGTGGATACCTTGAAAATCTAGATATATATTTTTCCTGGCCATGCTGGGGGAGATACATAAATACATAAATAGAGAGAGAGCAGTGGTTCTCGATCCAGGCCAATTTTGTCCTCCCAGAAGACATATGGGAATGTCAGAAGACATTTTTGATTGTCACAACTTGCAGAGTGTATGCTACTGGCTTCTAGTGGGTGGAGGCCAGGGATACTGCTAAATATCCTACAACATGCAGGACAGTGCCAAACACACAGAGTGATCCATCCCAAGAAAATAATTCTGAGGCTGAGAAACCTGATACAGAATTTAAAAATTTTTAATGTCTAAATTACTCATTATTTTGAAGGTTTAAAATGTTAAATATTTTAACATTTAATTATATGTATATAACTAGAAAACATTAAAAAGTTTGTTCAAAGAAACATAGATCTAAAAGGGCTCCTAAGAAGCTATCTCTTACATTAACTCTGACTCCAAGCAAAAAAAAAAGATCTAAATGAAATTCAGACAGATGGGTGTCTGAAGGCTTATGCTGACAACTGGCAACTAAAGCCAAAGGCGAGACTCACACAACGTGATCCCAGCATTCACACAAAAGAGATTGTCTTATATTTTAAATTTTAACCCCAGCTTCTACACATGTGTTTGTCTTTAGATGACCTCTGAGATAAAGCGGCATTTCTATCTGGGCTAGTCCTTCCTTCTGGATCAAGGGTAGCGATTCTAGTGTGATAAAAATGTGCTTAGGGAGGAGAGAGATCTCATTACAGATGATTGAGATTGGGTATTTTGGTACACAGGGCTGTGTATTTGCATCAATTTCCTAGTGATACCACAAGTCGTTTGGAGCCTTTGGAACCCAATATGGCTACATTTGCTGAAGCAGGGAGATTAAAGCAACATATGTGAAGTTGTGATATAGGACAATCCACTTGAAAAGACTTTAATTATAGGGCCTATTTTGAGAGGGTAACTGTGCCGTTTGTGAGGTATATTTTGGAATCCACTAACCTAGCTTCAAAACCAGTAATATCTTCCCAGAAAGGGTGTGGTGTGTACTTGCAGAACTAAATGTTTTCCTACTGAAAGCTTTGGTGTGATATTCTTTCGACTTTACTCCCCTTCATTTTTCTTTTTCTGATAATCTTTCTTCTTGCAAGAGTGGTATGAAAATGCATTCTGGAAAGCTGGAGAAGGATAAAAGATCTCATTTCAGATGGCCAAGCCCAGAGATTTAGGGACTTAAACATTATCAGACTGCTGTTTTTAAGATGAATAGAATTTGGAGAATGTACCAAAGCTGAATAGTAAGCAGAGTCAAGTGAGACTATAAAAATATCATGTCGGCACTGAATATTTGAATGTATCTATAGAAGAACCACACACCTACAGCTATTTGATTCCAGAACCCCCTTTCCAACCCCTCGGTAATCCCCATGGATCATTTCCATGCTCCTTCAGAAAGGCCGATAACCTAGAATGGGTGCCTGCTTTCGCTTTTGTTCTTCGAGACTTGTCCCCTTGCCCTGCTCTGCCTCTGGTGGCTTCCCTCATTCCCTGTTAATTCTGAGGCCTTGGCCTTAAAGAGGACCAGACTTTCTGCCCAGTCAGCGCATCCTAGTCCTTATTTAAAAGTGAATGATAAAGGAGAAATTAGATCAGCAAAACAAAATTAGCTTCTCACTTACACAACGCGGGGGAGGGGGCGCGAGTGGAGAGGAATACACATAAAGAATAAGAACAAGCAATTTTGTAACCCAAATGCCCAACCAGACCTAAGGGCACAGAAGCACTTTTACATAAACTCTGAGTTCATGAAGGCAACAAAATGAGATCCAGAATGCTTCATGAGGGGAAGCTGAGAATCCCTGGAGAGGCATTATTGTTCTCCCAGAGGCGATCTGCAGCCCCTCTGCATTGTAATCACCCAGAGAGCTTGTCGAAAAGTGCAGGTCCCCGGGCCTCCCCTAGACTGACACAAGCTGAATCCCTGTGGCGGGTGTGCGTCTTCATGCTTACGGCTCTTCTGCACACTAATTTGTGCCACTCACTGCTCCAACCTTCATTCTCAGCTTTGTTCAGTTCCATATGAGACCGCATGCGACAGCCCTGCCCGGCCTCTAAGCTTCCCTTCTACGAGCATTACTGAAGAATGTAAACTGCAGAGCACGCCATCATTTTGTGAGTCAGACCTGTGCATGCTGCTCCCTGCTCTGGTGTGCATGAGAGAGTATTCTGTCACCTGGCCCCCGTGACCCCTGAAGTAATTCTTGGCCCGTTCCAGGTTAAACCAGATCCTCAGAAGCTACTTTGAAACTGCTATCCTGCTTGTCAGCTCCAATAGCCCATTTATCTGCCCATCAGCTTTCACTCTAAAAGTCACACCGTGGTATGGCTTTTATCTGCCGCAACACTTATAAACCAAAATTTCCCACCTACCGAGAGAAAATGTTTCCAGAATAAGTAGCTGCCGTGTATGCTAGTACATGACTGGACAGCTAACAGCGTGGAATAGATCCTACCTGGGATCCAGGTGGTGGGACTGCCCCTGCCCCTGACTGGCAGACTGCCTATGTGAATGTGTAGTATGATATCACTGGTATAGCTAGTTTAAGTTTATAAGGAGATGTGGCACATTCGCTCCTCCTAAACCACTTCTTGGGCGGTGGAACAGGTATTATTCCCAGATAAAATCTGAGGCTCAGAGAATTTAGCCTACGTCTCAGGCAGGGGGTGTCTGAGAGTGTGGGGTGTCTGTTCTCTCATAGACTGGAGGCGGGGTTGGCATGTAGTGACATAGGAAGCGGGGCAGTGATGGTTAATGTTGCAGTGCTGGGTCAGTCCTCCCTAGTGAAGAGCTGTCCCCAGCACAGGGCACAGTGACCATTGTGCCCCCACTGAGAATCACTGCCCTGAGGTTGCACAGCTGAAATGCAGTAGAGCCTGACATGCAGGAGAGCCAGACTCATACCTGCATTCTCTGGATCCAGGCCGTTTACGGCCTTCTCCATGTTAAAGGCATCCCAGAGTTAATTTCCACTTAGTCAGGAGCTCTCAGGCATTACAACTGAACTCAGAATGACTGTTGTGTGGGTGATGCCATGCCACTTTCTGCACCAGAACTCAAGACTCAGCACCCTGCATGTGGAAAGAGCCTCTGAAACCTCAGTGGTCTGCTGACCAGCACCCTGTGCCTGTCATTCCTCTGTCAGCACCCAGTGCAGGTGGAGGGAGAGTGTCGTCTTTGAAAAAGATCAAAGCCCAAGAGAATGCCCACCCACAGCCTTTGATCCAGTCTTACCTGCTTAAAAACCATTCAGATAGTGACTTAGGTGTCAGTTTCAGGAGGTTTTGATATGATATCTTTGGCCTCATACCTACCTGGTCGACTTGTACAGCCTGCTGTTGGAGCTTTGTTTAAAGTTTGGTTTTGATGTCAGGCAGCAAAGAAGCTAAGACAGTGGCTACATCAGTTTGAATAAGCACACATGAAATTTTTTAAAGTGGTAAAAATAAGCATGTATTGAATGAAAAGGCACACAGTGAAGCTGACCTGAATGTAAATATAAATGTTGAGGTGATTATGAAAAGGAGAAGTGTGTTATTATCTAGTCTGACTATTTTTCTTTTCTGTTTCTTTTTTTCTTCTCTCCCAATTTCCTTCCCAACTTTCTATTCTGAAAAATTTCAAACCAGCCATTTAGGAGAATGGTAAATCCAACACCTCTATGTCCATTACCTAGCTAGATTCACCAACCTTCAAAATTTGCCACATTTGCTTTTTTTATTTCCTCTTTCAATTTTAAATATATATAAAACATATTGCAATGGTATAAATTTTTGCTGCACCATTTGAAAGTTGCAAACATTGACATTTTAACTCTAAATATTTTACCATGTATCTCCTAAGGATATTCTTTTGCATAACAATACTATTATTATACCTAAGAAATTCAACAATAATTTCATAATATAATCTACTGTCAAGTCCATATTCAGACTTTCTTCACTGTTCCTGGCTGGTTGTGGTGCAGAATGTTCTGCACTCTGGGACTGTCTGTTTCTTCATGGTGTTAACTTGCTCCTCACTTTCTGAAAATTGTTATATTTAGAAGCTTGTTGTTAGATGCAGGTTAACAGCATCTTTTGACAAGAATACTTCATAGGTGGCATTGCACTCTTGATATTATATCACATCAGGAAGTGGATGATGTTAACTTATCCCACCATCTACAAGGTAGGACCCCCAAAAAACCGGAATTATCTTCTGGAGGGCTGACCCCTTATAGTACAGGGTTCCCCTGCTAGCTAGGTATTCTAGGAACCCATCTGTATCATTGCACCCTCTGGCATTGTTGGGAGAGGCTGCGTCAGGCTTTAGTGAATTTTTTTGAAGACTCTTTCATTGCGTTTGCGCATTTCATGATAGGTGATTTATGAGTGCACCTGTCCACACCACACCCAGTGTTCAGCAGTTTTTGACCAAAAATGGCATGATCCTCGTGCCTCAATCATTATTACATTGGAATAGCATCTTTCTATTATTTAGTGCTAGTATTTTTTTACCTTTTGCTTCTCTTCCTCGGTTATTTATAGTGAGTCATCCAGGCCTTATTTTTTACAATTATGATTTTTTAGCTACATCTCCAGTGGTCAGCTAAATTTTGTTGTGATAGTAGATTATGCCACTTTTCTTCCCTGCCTTTGGGATAAGAAGGAGTAACTTTAGCAGAGCATTTACTACATGCTAGGTACCACAAAGGATCCTTACCTATAGAAATTTTTCACTTTCTTCCCACGCAACAGCTCAGACTGGTGATCAAAATACTTGCTCAAGGTCACACAGCTACTGTGGTAGAGACCTGTCAGGCTCAGAGCTATAGGGTTTTTCAGCTCTTCCATGTTCCATCTGACCCCCAACCCTAACTGTGTATCCCACCTTACAGTCCTTGCCTTAGACAAATGCCTGCATGACTGGGTAGGTCCATAAACAAGGCGAGTCAAATGGGGGGTGGATGTGCAACTGGAGAAACACAAGCCATAGACACCTAAAAGGGACAGGTGCTACTGGGTCTCAGACAGTACGGGCCCAGTGCTGTCAGAAATCTCAATCAGCATATTAACGACTCTAATTTTTTTAATGTTGGCAGCTAACATACACTCTTCTGACACTCATCAGTCGAGTCGTCACGTTTCAGCACCCACTGCTGCTGGCGAAGGCCACTGCGGGTCAACCAAGGCTCCGTTTAGGAATGTAGTTCATTGCTCGTCTGTTTGCTTTTAACTTTCTCTTTTAAACAGAAATTAATATTTTTGAGATTTGGTTTGATGGGTGTTTGATTTTTGGAGAGAGGGAAAGTTAGATTTCATGAAGGTAGTGCTTAACTGGCATATTATTATGAAACCTGGGATTTATTAATTAAAAGATTAATAGCACAATAGCAGATAGTTCATCTGTAGCTTTGAAAGAAAGTGAATTCATTTCCCTCTGAATATCATCCGTAGGATTTTTCTCTTGCTAAATTGTTCTCTGATTCCATAAGAAGGGGGTGAAGTCTGTCTGTCCAGTCCATCTTGCACTCCTTGTTCTTTGCGTGTATTTAACTGTGTTGATGAGTCACAGAAGAATCTGTAGGCTTGTCCCCATGGGAGGAACGGATGCAGAACTGACATGGATAAATGGTCATGCTTCCCCAGGATGGGCCTCAGTTGGCACAGTGCTGGCTGAGGATAAAGACCTATTAGGTTAATTCTAATTGTCTTTAGCAGAATTGTCCTTGAATTTGGAGTGATGGAGAAGGGCTGCAGGTGAAGACCTCTGCTCTAACTCTACCATATAGGAATTTACTCCAGCCCTCTCATTTTATAGGTTAACAACCTGAGGCACAGAGAAGTTGAGTTGGGCCCAGGTCAGACCTAATTAGCTTGGGCCTCTCTAATTGATTCTCACTTTTCCTAAAGCTAAAGTTTTTAGTCAAAAAGTAATAACTGTAATGCTTCACCCTGGCATGTTACTTATTGTCCGCAATGTTTCTCATAATTAACATGACGGAAAGTGTGGTTTCTCACTTTCCTGCCAGAACAAAGGTTCTCACCCGGGAGTGAACCTGCCACCTGGGGAACATTTATGAACCACACAAGTCCTGTCCTCCCTCCTCTCCACTTCACCTCCCCACCTCACCCTGAGAGTGAGAGGACCAGGGGCCTCCCTAAGCTTGCACTTTTACCCCAGTGTCATCACTTCTTACTTCCTTAGAGGTTTCATATTACCTTTTTCAAATACAGGATTCCCTTTTTTCTCCTCTTGACAAATCCAGTGACCAAGTCATATTTTTTAACATTTTGTTGTTTTATTATGGAATTTCAGATTTATAGACAGTAAACAGTATAGCATAACAGACCCCCATGTACCCCTCCCCCAGCTCCCACAATTGTTGACATTCTGCCATTCTTGTTTCATCTGTACCTGGATTATTTTTTGACTAATTCAAGCTTGTTTCATAGGTGAGATGGAGAGCATAGTTTGTGAACTAAAAATTGGTCATCTGTCCTCCCAGGTTCTTCCCCACGCCTTACTGCATTTAATCCTCACAGCACCCCTATGCATTGTGACCCACATTTTATGACTTTGGAAACTGAAGCTCCAAGAAATTATATACCTGCCTAAAGTCTCCCAGCTCATAAGCACTCAAGTAGGGATTCACACCCAAAGTTGTTTAAAAAGCATGCTTTTCCCCCTAAGCTGCACCTTAGAAAAATAAGTACCGTACGAAAAATGTGTAGTTAAAACTTTTTACGGTATGGATAGATGGATAGCTATGTGATAAAGCAAATATGGTATAATGTTAACATTAGAAGTTAAGTGGTAGTATATAGATGTTCAGTGTAAACTTATTAAAACTTTTTGTCTGAAGTTTTTTACCATAAAGTGTTAGCGGGGGTGGGAGTAGATCCCAGGAGAAGCAAACTTTATCTTACCCATCAAGCAGTGGACAAAACACACAAGGTATTTTCAGATACCTATTCCACTGGTATCTGCTCCAAAGAAACAGATTTGAGACTTGGTTGAATTTTAATCTTAAAAATAGCAAGCCAGGGATAGAAATTACATGATATACTCAATCAGTATTAACCAGCGAGGTCTTAGAGAACTCAGAAAACCACTTGCAGAAGTAGAGCCTCTGTCATGGTGGCCCCTCAGGTGTGGACAGCTCTGGAAGCCTCCTCGCTGTTGCTGTTCATGAAAGACCAGAACCTGACATAATAGTGGACAATTCTCTTTTCTAGTCCCAGCCACTTAGGAGGTACTCCATCATTTACCCAGTGGACATTTTGCATACACGCAGCCTACATGTTGAAGCCCTTTCTCTGTGTGGCAGGGCATAATCATTTTTTTGTTGTTGTTATTCTTGTTTATTCTATTATAGTTGTCCCAAATTTCCCCCCTTTGCCCTCCTCTGCGCAGCCCACCCCCCGCTCCCACAGTCAATCCCCACACCATTGTCCATGTCCATGGGTCATTCATACATGTTCTCTGACTAATACCTTCGCCTTCTTATAAACACTGCATCATAAACACAGAACCACCCACACTGCCCCGTTAGTTAAGGCAGCCCCTGCTCTGACGTGGAGCCGGCCTGGTCAGGAGCAGCTGCGCAGCCTGCTGCACTGGGAATGCTGGTTGGAGGCAAAGATACCCTGTCCAGGGGGTTCCACAGGGCATTTTGTCGCTGACGGTACAAGGAGACCCGGGCAGGCAGCCAGCGTGCCCCTCCCCCGCTTCTGCAGAGAGCCCTGTACATCCTGGCAGCTCAAGCTCTGCTGCCTTTGGCATCACCCAGCCTGCCCTTCAGTGCTTGAGGCCGAGTGTTCCTGGTGCAGGGAAAGCCCGGCCCTTCTGGCTTTAGCATTCTGTGGAGGAGGGAGCTGCTTAGGCGTACAAAAGCTGCCCTCCAGAATCTTCCAGGGTCCCCACAAACTGCTAAACTAGGGCCATACCAGGAAATCAAGAAGTTCCCAGTAACAATCATTTCCACTGATATCCAAGCCTCCGATTGAACCTTGGGGCCCTGTGACTCACGGGTGTCCATACCATTATGCTGTCCTCTTTTCCCTATACCCTGCACAGAATCTGAAGCCCTCGAGAGGCACCTGTCTCTTGAGGTAATTACTCAAGAAGCAGCTTCCTTCACCCTGCAGAGTTCTGGCAGCACAGGCTAGAAGAGCAGGCTTTGGTCATGAATCCCAGCTTCACCTTTACTGGCTGTGACATTTGGGGAAAGTTGCTTAATTTCTGGGAGGCCAGCTCATACAATTATTATAAGGTTTGAATTCAGATTAAGTATGAAAGTCACCCAGTATAGTCTTGGGCCCGCAGCAAGTGCCACTAAGCTCTGGTTTCCCTTTTCTGTCACATGTGTGATATGTTGTAGGTGTGAAATGAAGGCTCCTACCCCTGCCTGTAGCTGGTGGTGTGAACGCATCTTGTCTCCTGGCATCTGTGCACCACAGTTTCATCATCTAAAAATGGACTGCCTGTTATCCTAGAAGCTGTGATTTTAAAAAAAAAAAATTATACTATCTGATTGCTCCTTGGGGTGCTTCCTCAGGAAGGTCCTGAACATGGGGCAGCCCGGAAAGGGTGAGGCTGGGACGAGACTGGAGACTGTGGGCTTGGTGAGATTAAGGTAGGGAGGGCCCAGGAGAAATGATCAAAATGAGACCAGAATCAAAAGGTTGGCATTTCTAAAAACAAAGATTGCCGCTTGGGAATTTAGCCAGTGGCGGGCCCCAAGGGAGACTGAGTTGCACCACACTAAGGGGTGTGGGTGTCTGTGCTTCCAGTCAGTTTCCCACAGGAAACCTAATTGCAGCCTGGGGCCCGTGCACCTCCCTGCCTGGGGGAGGCTGCTAGCCGCTTCTGCCCGAGGAGCAGCCCGCTGTAGCATCACAGCCCACGCCTGCTGCCGCCGCTTTCCCCTTGAATTATTTCCGTTATTATTTCATGTGGTCTGGAAACCAGGAGAGATTGTTTGCCCAGTTTTGCATAACAAACATTAAAACTGTTGTTCGATGTGCAGTTTAGCTTTGTTTGCGGACCTTCCGTCCTCGCCTGCTGCAGCCGTTCAGGCACTTGAGAAGCATTTCCTTTCTTCTCTGCCGCTGCCAGGGGCCCAGGAGTTGGGCTTCCTTAAATGCAAGCAGATGGAAGCGAGCAGGGGTGTGGAGGCAATTAGAGTATTTCTTTCTTCAAGCAGTGCGGCTTTGCTCCTTTTGGGTGTGTGGCTGTTCTTGCTCATTTTATTTTCCATTTGGGTTTTGTCAGGCTGTCAGCTTGTCTTTTCAGGGTGTATTTTGCTGCTGGTTGCAGGAGTGTGTAAAATGGGGCAACTTGATTGATTATTGTTTGGAACCAAAGTTTTCACACCGAGGTATGGCTATGTCATAATGATGATGAGGGCACTCATATTTGTAAAATATTCTGCAACATAAAGAGGGCTTTCACATACATCACTGTCTCCTTTGGTCTGGGCAGAGGCTCAGAAGGAAAAAAAATAGAAGGCTCTACTCACTCGGCTAGAGTTGGAGTTTTTCCTTGTCTGTACATCATCTCTGGTCAAACCACAAAGGAACAGTAATAGCATGAAAACTGCAGCCTTGTGCTTTGTTCCATTTTTCTTTCTTGTTTCAGTCAGTCAATTTAGTATTTTCCAAGCACTGTATGAGCACACTACTAGATTCTCTGGTGATATTTAAATAATTGTAGCAGACAACCTCTGCCATCAGGGACCTTCCAATCTAGATGGGGACACAAGACCTCCAGCTCTGAGTCTAAGTAACAGTGCTGTTCAAACGGGAGGTGCTCAGTAACTAGGTGTTGAAAGAGTGGGTCAGTAAATGAATGAAAAATGTAAACCCCCAAAGTCCTGAAAAGCAAGAAGAACTAGGAAGGAATTGAAAGCTGCACAGTCCTCAAAGGGAACAGGCACAGAAGGTGCAGCACCCTCAGAGGGTCAGGGTGCCTGGGAGCCAGAAGGAAAGAGGACCAGGTGCCTTTGCGGATTGTCCGTGTTAGTGATTTGCCATTCATTAGTATAGCTAAATGAGAGCTGAAGATGTTAAAGGAAACCGCATCAATATGGGCTGAGAAGAGTGAGCAAGGAAAATACTCTCTCTTAAGGTCAGGATAAGCAGAAAGAGGGAGGGAAGGGGGAAGACAGACAGACTGAAAGGGATAGATTGCGCATAAAACTGTCTTTGGGAGAAGTACCAGCAAATTCACCCCACCTTAAAAGTCTGTGTCCTAGATTTGAGAAACTACTGCCTATATTGCAGCCCTGTACTAGGAGCTAGGAGAAGGCGATGGGGAGAACCCAAGAGATACAGAACCGGACCCGACCTTACGAGGCCCTGCCATGCACAGGAAACACTGAAATAATACGAATGCCTCACCCTCACATGATCAATGCCAGGGGAAAGCCGAGGAACTGAGAGACAGGGAGAGACCAGTCTGAGCCTGGGAAGCTGGGAGGAAGGACTCTGGTGGGTCGGACTGGTTTGGGGACTGGCACATGGTGAGATGTGGGAAGTGTGTGGACATTTATGTGGAGATACATGCCATCCTGGGTGGACATTGTGTTGGGGCAGTGGGAACTGATGAAAGAGGTCTGTGGGCCCTGGTGTGGAAGGCATGGAAGCCACGCTGGAGAGCTGAAAAAAGTTGCTGAGCTGGGAAGTGACTTTATGAAGGTGGTAAATGCAATTTTTTGTTCATGCACAGAATTCTTGTTAATTTCCTACTACCTAAGATGCTGGACTGGGGGCTCTGTACTGTCCCTTTGCTGATGGTGCAAGAATAAGCTAAGGGAAGTAAATGTCTCGTTGGGTTGGGCACTGAACACTTTCAGTGTCTCCTGGGGGCCCTGATATACCCCAAGCCAAGTATTACCACTCCAGGCTCAAACAGGAGTAAGAAAAGAAGAGCCTCTAGTATGACTGTCAGTATGACACTGTTTTTATTGATTATTTTGGCTGCTATGAAACTGTGCCTACTTTGTGAGTGTTCTGGAGAGCTCCAGAAATTTATGCTATATGAACTGTAGATATTTTCATCTTGACGAATTCTTTAAAATAACAGCCGCATCAATACACACCCATAGTGTAGAATACTTAGAAAAAACAGAAAAGCAAAAGGACAAAAGTCACCTATTATACCCTCAGTAAGAGATTATCACACATTAGTTTTTCGCTCAAAGTCCTTTCCCAACGCGAATTTGGAAGATTTAACAATGATTTGAAATTGCATTCAGTGTTTTATATCTTATTTTTTTAACTTGGCAGTCAGTATACCATAAATATTTTTCAGTGTCAATATATTTATTTTACAATATGATCTTACTGCTACATCCTATTTCACTATAGGAATTCACTATAAATTATTTAATCAATCATATAGAAAACCATTCTCTTATTTTTGTTTGTTTTTGTTGTTTTCAGTGAATTAGGTTTTAAACTTTTTTAAAACATCTTAATATAGTGTTTTCAGATAATCTTGCTTTCACTGAGTGAATTGCCCAGTGAGATCCAAATGAATATAGAAAGGTTTTCATGAAGTTTTATCTTATTTTTATCGTCACTTCATCAAAAGTGATAATCAATCAACCCAGAGTTGAAAAGAATAATATGTGCCATAGTACCCTCCCCTAAGACTGATAAAAACAAGAAGACCAAGCCCCATGCTGATGGATGTATTTGAATATAGAATAAGAATTTAAGGGTCTCAGTTGTATCTAGTAGTCTTTAGAATTTAAATGTTATCCTGAGCTTGATTGTTGTGAAATTTCAACAGCAAAATATTTAAGTAACCTTTAATATTATCTTCATGTAGATGAAGAAGCAAACATTCAGGAAATTCTTAACCCCCTCTCTCTACCTACCTTTTGACAATGTCCCCTTTCATGACAGCAGCCTCCTTCCCAATGTGGGATGCCATTTGGAGGGCTGTTTCCTGCTGACTTTATTAAAAGCTGAGTAGAAGAGAAGGTGTCAACCTTATTTTTCCTTTGAGGCAGAGTTTGATTTGCAGAGGTCTGGAACTTCCTGCCTGTGTTTCATTTCCAGTAACATGAGTGATTCACCACAGTTCAAGGTAACCCCATCTACAGCATCTCCGTGGGTTTTTGTTTATTTTTTTTTTGAAAGTGGAACTTTTCTGTGGAAACCGTAAAATAGAGAGGAATCCTCTAAGTTTTTCATGAAATTGTGTCCCTGCCTGTCTGAGCTTTCATAATATCATTAGGTTACTTGTTTTTCATAATTAATTTTTGTCAAGATGAGTTGAAGAAGAAAAGATGAAGGTCAAGAGAAATAAGTACAGTGTTCTTTTTTTTTAATTACTTTGTCTAACTGTTACTGGTACGTAGGAACAGTTTTTCATATGTAATTTATCTCTATTGCTCTTGGATTTTCTGTAAAACCAACCATATGTATAAATAATTATGTTTTGGTCCTGCCTTCTCAGTCTTTTATCTTTTATGTATTTATTTTTCTTATCCTACTACTCTGGCTAGGACCTGCAGTACAGAGCTAAAGAGATGTAGAAAGAACATACCTTCTGAAGTTGTTCCTGATTGAAAGGGAAGGCTACTAACATTTCACCATTGAGTATAATGCCTCCCTACTACTGGGTTTTAGTAAATACTTTTCGTTAGGTTAAGAAGGTCTCCTTCTGATCCAAGTTTGCTACAAGTTTTTGTTTTTTAATATACAATTAAGTGTTGGATTTTATTTAATGTTTTTCTGGGCCTATTAATAAGACCAAGGGGTTCTTTTTTTTTTTTAATCTGAGAGTGAGATAATTACTATCATCAGTTTTCTAAAGTTAATCCATTCTTTGCATTATCGGTAAAAGTCCAAATTAGCTAAAATATGTTTTATGAACTGTTGGATTCAGTTTGCTCATTTTTTTTTAGGATCTTTATGTTTGTATTTATATCTGAAATTGGCTTATAATTTTCTTTTCTTCCTACTCTCTTGTCTGAAACGTGCCTTTTTTTCCTCTAAAACCATCTGATCCAGATGTTTCTTGGTTTTTTCTTTAATGGAGGGATGGGTAGTTAGATGAATCATTTTCTTTAATGGTTATAAAAATATTCAGTTTTCTCTCTCCTCTTATTTCAGTAATAAGTGGTATTTTTCTATGAGTTTTTCATTTCATTGAAATTTCCAAATAGGGCATTTGTACAATTGTTCAGGTATGCTCTTATTTTTTAATCTCTGCTTAAAATGTCATTGTGTTCTCTCTTTCATTCCTAATGTTATTATGAGTAACTTCTCTGTGTTTTACCTGATCAGTTTTGGAGGGTTGTCTATTTTATTAATCTTTTGAAATAAACAGTTTTTCTTTGTTAGTCTTCTCCAATGAATGTTTGTTTTCTGATTTTTATAAATTACTCCTCTTCGTTACTTTTTTTCTTCTAATTTCACTGGATTTACTTTTGTTCACTTTCTCACTTCTTGAGTTGGATACTCATTATTTTTTTTATGTCTAGGATAAAGCTTACGTATTTTTCTCTTAAGTACAACTTAAGCAGCATCTGACAAGTTCTAATATGGAATATTTCTATCATCACTCACTTCTAAGAATGTTGTAATTATCATAATTATTTATTCTTTAAATCATTAGTTATTAACTATGATTTTAAGTTCCTAAATGACTCTTTTAATAATCATTTTGCTTTGGAGCCTAACTTTAAAAATCTACTGTGGCAGAGAAAGTTGTTTGTGTGATACCAGTATCACAAAATTTATTGACACTTGATTTATGACATAATATATGGTCAGTCTTTTAAAACAGTCCATGAATTTTTTTTTAATTCATACTTTCTAATAGGGGCTGAGGAGACACTGTCCTAAAAATACCCATTAGATTAAACCTCTTGATTTTGTTATTCAGATCCTTTAAATACTTATCCACCCACTCACTGTGTTTGTCCTTTGTCCTTATAATTCTGATGATTTGCTTTATATCTGGTTAGATCTATTTCCCAGGAAGACTACTAAAGAAATTTTCACTGGCAGAATGTTGATTCCTTCTATTGGTTTCTAAGCAACGAGGAATCCAATTTCTCAGGATCCCTGGCCTCAAGGCATACATCCTCAGATTACCTTGCTAGCTTCAACATGGGGGAAAAATATATCATAAAATCTTAGAGCCACTGTACTTGAAGGAGTCTTAAGGTTCATCTAGTCCAACTGGTATCCATTTATCTAAATTCTGCCAGAACATCTCTAGTGTCAAGATGGTCTCTACCATCTTTGGGAAGTTCTCATTGTTACAATGAGTCATGAGAAAATATTCTTCCAGCCCTGGGTGGTATGGCCCAGTGGGTTGAGCACCAGCCTGTGAACTAAAGGGTTGTTGGTGTGATTCCTGCTCAGGCACATGCCTGGGTCCCCGTCCCCAATTGGAGGTGTGCAAGAAGGAACTGATTGATACTTCTCTCGCACATTGATGATTCCCTCCCTTTTTTTCTCCCCTCCTTCCCCTCTCTCTAAAAAAACAAACAAACAAACAAAAACAAATAAAGCCTTTTAAAAAAAAAGAAAAAAACATTCTTCCATATAATGCCCATCAGTTTTTTAAAAGACTACTGAAAATGTCTTCTTCTCTGGGAAAAACAATTTTCAGTTTTTGTATTAGTATTTCCTCACATAATTCCAGGTCTTAACATCCTGATTACTGTTTTCTGAACAAGTTCTAGATTTTATATAGAGGTTTTCAAATTACACACACACATAGGTGTGTATGTATGTATATAAATGTTTTAAGGAATGTTTTGCTAGATAATTATTAAGGAAACACCTCAGAAAAATATCTTATGTTGAGACTAAAATTCACTGACTCAGTCATATGATTTCTCTCTCTTGAGGGAAGCAGTTAAGAACAACTTTTACCTACCATTCTTAATCATGTGCACCAAGATCCATGTGATCCTTTTGTGAAGATCAGTGGCACGTTGCATGAGGAAGGAGAACACAGATAGCAATGATCTTCTGTATTTTAAAAAAATTCAACTTCACTTAGAAATGATGGCGGTTTGCTTTCTATATTTCTAATAGAGAATAGGGAAAAACTTGCCCTTTATTTGCTGACATGAAGTGTTACTTTTGAAAGTTCCAGAGTCCATAATTTATACACTGAGGAATAGTAGTGTTGTGCTTGTAGGGAGTTGGCTGTCCTCATGGGCACTTCACCCCTTATCCTCATGATCCTCTCCAACCATCAAGAAAGCAAGCCCCAGCTTGGAACCCAAAACTATTCAGACACTTGGAGAGTCCTACCTTCAGACAGACAATGCAGGTAATATCTTAATATTGTTTAGCATTGTTATTTAGTAAGAATAGAGGGGACAGCCCTTTGAACTGGTCTCTGTTTCTTGGTACCTAAAATGTTAGTATCATTGCAATTTAAAAGCTCCAAGTTCAGACTTGCTAAGAATGGGTAAATGCAGCCTCTGCTTTGGCAGATTCTTGACTGTGATCTACTAACCTCCTTAGCTCAGCCAAACTTAGGGAGAACCTCCATGATAACAAGCACAGCCCATCTCCTTGGTTAAGCTTAACAAGGTTTGTGTAGCAGCTATACCCAAAATGTTTATTTCAAAAGCACTCACATTTCTAAGTGTTTCTGGAACCCCAAGTTAAATAAGGCCAGACCTAATGCTATATCTCTTTAAATACCATGTTAGGTCACACTGGCTTTTAAGCAGCCAGGTGAAAGAATTGACTCAAATTGAAATGACTTTCAGCTAACAACCCCCCCAAATTTTTTTCACACCTGCTGCTGCTAAACCACATGTCCCCATCCTGCACTTATGCAACAGTTTTTTGTCCGGGTCCTCACGTTTCCCTTCACTAATTTTATCATCTCAGTTCTGGCCTATTACTCTACTTGGAATGTCCAACTCTTGGGCATCTGTGGGCCACACTGGAAGAAGAGTTGCTTTGGGCCACACATTAAATACATTGTAACACATAATCGCAAAAAAATTTTCATAATGTTTTAAGTAAATTTACGATTTTGTGTTGGGCTGCATTCATAGCCATCCTGGGCTACATGTGGCCCACAGGCCACAGGTTGGACAGCCCTCTAGCCTTTCATGATATTTTTGTCTCAAGATTGTCACCTACAACATTTCATATCCCTCCAAAAATTTTTTGCATGTGAACATTTTATCAAGCACATTTTCCATATCTTTACCTAAGCTGTTCAAGAGCTCAGAGCCCTGCTTTATGTCCCTAGAGATCACCTTCTAGGTGGACTTGGACTCACTGATCAGCCCCATTTAAATATTACTATTCATTTCATTGCCTTAGTATCCAACCCACATTTTCCTATCTTATTCCCAAGGATTATGAGAGGCCTTTGGCGTATGCCTTGCTGAAGTTCATAAAGAACCACATTTCTCTACACCCTGTCACAACAGGAAGTGAGCTGACTCTCCTCCTCCGAAAGCATCCTGTAGGAGAGTCAGAGCAGATGCTGAAACATTGTAGTAGCATTACCCAGATTTGAATTTTTTCCTTCTCTAGCACTCCTTGACACTTTTCCATGACATTAACTTTTTCATAAAACCAATTAATGTTGAGATTACAAGTACTGAATTTCACCCAAAGTAATTTTTACACCTGTTTTGTGGCCATTCAATTTAACAATTTCCCTCACTTATGCTAAACTAGAAGATACTAGAATGCGTCAACTAGAATGTTAGAGATAAACTACGTCCCAGTCCACCAATCCACAGCCTTGTCTACCCCTCCATTCCACCCTCATCATCTCCTCCCTAAATCAAGATTCATTAACATAGGCTTAGACTGCTTCCTAGTGAGTCCCTCCTTCAGGTGCTCCTTTGGCTGAGCCATCCTGCCCAGAGCTCTCAATACCAGACCAAGACACTCTTGCTCAGAACTCTTCGGGGATGCCCCGCCATGCTCCAAATTAAGTCCAGTCCTCCTCTCTAGGCTGATCATCTGTTCAGAGCAGCCACATCCCCATTCCTCTGACCCAATGCCATTCTTCCCTAAATGTCCTCCAGGCCTTCCTGATGCCTATCTTTGTCCCAAATGTTCCTGAGGACAAGAATATTCCAACACATTTCTAGATTTTGAAATCTTGTTCGTCTCTCAAGTGATAAACTAAATGCTTTTCCTCAATGAAGCTTTAACTGATCCCTCGATTGGAAGTTGTTTCTTCCTCCACCAAGCTCCTGTTAGCACTGTGTAATTTCCAAGTGACAGTTGTCTTGTGTAGAATTATTGATGTATGTGTTTTATCAAAAGCTCTTCTGGTGCTGGGACAATAGCTCATTCACCTTATTAGCTCACCAAGGGCTAGGCACCTGCTAAGCAGGCAGGTAGATAGACACCTGGTTGGCATTGAGACTCAAGAAAAGATAACTAACTTGTCAAGATCATGAAGTTTTGACTAATAGAATTAATAATAGAGTCAGTTTCAAAATTCAATAATAAGGTATTTGTCAAGCACTGCACCATATTCTATTCCATGATTTGGCTTTGATCTTTATGTGAAAGTACTAGTAATAAACATCCAGTTTTAAAAATTAGAACGAAAGTCTCATATTTGATTGTTTGCTATATTAAAAATGTATTACCCCTTAGTTTTGCATGCTTAAGAATATAAGTTAGGGAGAAGGGTTTGATGGGCTTTTCCTACCACAGTCTTCAAACTTCAGAAATCTTGGGAACATTTGTCCCTCACAGTTTAACACATCTGCAAATACATTGGAAAGATTGGTCTTCAAATCTAAAAACCCCAATTGTTTGTTTTTTGGTTCTACTTATTTTCAGTGAGGGATGGGCTAGGGATCTGATGTTAAAAATAGAGATTAAGCCCCAGGATGAAATTAGTGATTCTCTCTTTCTCAGGGTACAGTTTAGCAAAGGCATGATATTGTCAACCTGAGCTAGGGCTGATTTATCTTATTTGAATCTGAAAGGGAGCCCACATCCTTCCTGTTGCTATGCAAAGATGCTAAAAAGAATTCACAGAGAAAACAGATGGGTAATATGAGTTATGTTTCCCAGCCATCCTGTCCCTGTGCCCCCCAAACAGTGCAATAATTGGGAATGAGGTTGAACAAGAGAAGAACAAAGGAATAAAAGTATGAAATGCTCAGGAAAAGCCATCTAGAAGCTATTCTTTTTAATCAGCTCCTCTTAGTGTTTTTCAAATGTGGTTCTGTAGAGAGTGAAAGGGGGAAAGAAATGCAGGGTCACTTTTTCCTTTTTCAAGTCAAATTGTTTTCTTGCACAATAGACCCATGGAGACTTGCTCTCATTCATGGGTTGACCAACTCCTACACCACCAATTTCAAAAGCGAAGGAGGCTCGTCTATCCTTTCATTGTCCTGTGACATTGGAGCCCCTTTCCTGCTTTTTAAAAAAAGTTTTCCTGAAGTATGGATTGGCTGAAACACAAGTCATTTGTTTCAACAATGCAGTCAGAATTTCCAGCTTGCCTTCAATGTTAGTTAAAAAAGAAACAGACATAAATTATTATATTGGTATGATATGGATAGACTGGCTATGAAAGAAAGAGAAAGAAAGAAAGAAAGAAAGAAAGAAAGAAAGAAAGAAAGAAAGAAAGAAAGAAAGAAAGAAAGAAAGAAAGAAAGAAAGAAAGAAAGAAAGAGAAAGAAAGAAAGAAAGAAAGAAAGAAAGAAAGAAAGAAAGAAAGAAAGAAAGAAAGAAAGAGAGAGAGAGAGAAAGGGAGGAAGGAAGGAAGAAAGGAAGGAAGGAAGGGAGAGAGAGAAAGAGAGAAAGGAAAGAAAAAAGAAAAGAAAGGAAAGGAGGGAAGAAGAAAGCAAGAAAAGGGAAGACCCTTCAGGTCTAGCATTTCTTTTCTTACCAGATGTTTCTTGGGCTACCTCCAGTACAGACAAGGCTCATCAGTATTAGTGATATGGTCATATTACAGAAAGTCACAACTGAAGGAATCCGGAGCCAGTTGATACGAGCAAGGACTGCTTCAAAATAAGCAAGTATATTAGTAGCAACACACTGTCAGAAGTTAAAGATGTCAGATTTAATTAGATATAACAGAGAAATTCTAAAGAAATGGGAATGTAAAATAATGGATTCTTTCCAAGGGAGATCATGCAATATTTCTAGAGGTCTTATAATAAATAAGATTGCTATTCTATGGTATAGGCATTATCCCTACACTTTCTTAATTCCAAATTTGTTTCCTCCCATAGATTCTGAGCAAACATATATTTAAGATATTTATGGGGCCCTGAATGCTATTTACCTTGTATTGTACTGAAACTTTACCCTATTAGTTATAATTGGGCTATCTATTGACATTTTTACCCTTTAAGTAAAAACTTTAAGTCATATAAAAAGTGCATAATTTGCCAGGGAGATACCGAAATAACTTCCAGCAGATAATTAGATACTTTGAAAATAAATAGAAACAGGTAGAACCCGAACTAAAAGAATAACTCGTTCTCCCCCATCCCTAGGATGTTTTAGAACATTTGGGGCTCCCCTTTTATTAAGTGTTTGTTGGGTTTTTCAGATACTACTAAGGTTTTTTCCTATTGAAACTATAATCTTACCATGTAAAACCCATTTATTTGGCTACACAGAGCAAATGGAATCATCCTTCCTTTAGGGTAGCCCAGTCTGTATATCATAAACACAGTTATTATTGCCGTTAAATTTCAGCTATTTTTCCAGAAAGATTTAATCTAAAGTACATAACATGTGAGAGATTAGTAGACAACATTTAGGACTGCAAATGTTGAGCAAATACAGGGCTTTTTTTTTTGTTCACCTTCACCCGTGCGTTACCAACGCTTAGGAATTTGCCACAGACTCAAACATTAGTGCTAGAAGAAACATTCACGATTGTCTGGATCCATCATAATAGAGGCTAGGCTCCAGAAGAATGAGTGGCTTACCTGAGGTCCCCAATGGACCAGGGCAGAATAGCTGTAGGCATGTTTACTTTCTGTGAAATCGTTTTATTAAACTCTCAGGGAACATATGTAACCAGACAGTGTACCACTTTTGATCAAATGCCCCAAGTCTTTGACCTGGATTAATCTCTTCCATTATTGAGTGTTGTCCAAAGACATATAATACAAACCACAGTTTCAAGCAACACAGGTTTTTGTTTTGTTTCGTTTTTTAACATTCACTCAGTAACACAGGTTACTAGTAGCTATATTTTTTTTAAAAAGAAATAGATGAAAGTAATTTTAATAATATATTTTACTTAAGGCAATATAGCCAAAACATTATCATCTCAACATGCAGTCAGTATTTTTTAAATTATTAATGAGATATCTTACATTCTTTTCTTCATTCTGAGTCTTTGAAATCTGGTCATACGCGTATGTTTTACGCCTACATCACGTCTCAGTTCGGACCAGCCACGTGTGGTTAGTGCCTACATACCGTATTGGACAGTGAGGTCTATACAACTGAAGAGGACTAAGCTTTGCAACAAACCACAGGCCCCAACCCTTGAACTGTAAATGTCTTGTGGGTCTAGTCCACAGTTCTTTTAATTCTTGCCCCTGATAGGCCATGCTTGTTTCCTGAAAACCCAGAGAGAGGTAAGCAAGCCTGAACTGCTATAAAATGAGTGTATCTATTGAAAACATGCCCAACTCTTGCTAAGATAGTGTTGCTCTATGTTATGTTACTTCTGCCTTCCTCAAATTCCATGAAGTTCTGTATTTCCTTAATGTCAAAAGTTCCCTTAGCAGCTGCAGCTGTTTCCTGTGGATAATGTTCTAAATGGCTTTTATTTATGAGATATCTTGAACTGTAACTGTTATCGGAAGGAATCTGTATTCCAAAACCTGTATCCCAAGTCAGTCTCCTTAACAATCTTCTAAGAAATAAATGTTAAACTTTAGCTGTAGCTTTAAACATTTCATCTCTCACTTTGACCTAATTATAAAATTTAATGTTAAAATATGTAAGGAGAGAGATGAAAGAAGGGGATCATTTTGTTTGATCCCCTTCTGTTTGTTCGTGCATCGTCTTTCACATCTCCCCACCCCCACCTCCAACCAGCTAGGCAAAGGCACTACATGGAATAGTAATGAATAGCTGTAGAAGCTGAGGCTTTTTCTCATTATTGAAGTACAAGTAATAATAGTGCCTACCCCCAGAATCTTGTGGGAATGGAGCATGAAGCATAGTACCTGACACATAGTTAGTGCTCAACAAAAACGATAGCTACTGTTATTATTTACTTTGTAATTGCTTCAGAAAAATGGGATGGACAAAACAGAGAACAAGGAGGTGTATCTATTCTGAAAAATGGAAAGAAAGCCTGCCAGCTTTTTTTTTAGGATGTTGTCCACATGATTCTTGGAACCAAACCAGGCTCCACCCGGAGCCGAGAGCTTTTTGTTTGCAGTGCATCTTCAGCATGACTGTGCGAACCAGCCTCACTTCCAGTGATAACAGGAATGCCGGAGCCGAAAGAACAAGCTCGTTTCAAAGGCAGCATAACAATGGCGGAGGGCAGAGCTGACCCAAATAGTGTGTCTCAAGTCATCACAGCACGTTCATATATGATTTTCATAGTGAATTGTGACAGCTGTACAGGAGAAGGCAGAATAAGTGTTTTAGATGTCATTTGGGATGCTTCTTTAAACAGTTCCATGGAGAAAGGAAAAAAATTTGAATGTAAGACTTGCAAAATAACTACTCCCTCTTCCCTTGACTTTTGCCTTTTCCTCTGCTGCCCAATAAACCCTTTAAGCTGGAGCCCATTTGCTCTCCTTGAAGCTTCCAGGCATCATCTTTTGGTCGAACACAACTAAAGTCATGCTGAGTAGTGACTTGGCATTCATGACATAAGTACAGTTCTCTTATTGAAAACTAATGAGTTCTTAAAATACTCTTGAATCACTTTCTTTGTCTGCTGAACTTCCTCAGTCTACTTAACTAAAGTGCTGCTTGAAAGGGTACAATATTGACACTTAGGTGGGAAAACAATGTAGAATCCTGGGCTATATGCAGGCCTCTCTGGACACATTTTAATTTTTTAAAGAATATTGCAGTCATCTAAATTATTAGTCTAACCATTCATCCTGAGTATCTGAATTCTCCATAAGTTGGCATCTCCCTTTTGGGAACCATTTTTCATCGGCTTCTGTGATCCAGATACAAGCACTAAGGTAATACAAGGGATGGTCTCTCTCTTGGTGTTCCTGGTTTGCCTAGAGCTTTAGCTCTCATTACTGTTGGAAGGTTTTGAACAGGAAGCCCTCTTATAAAGTCACTACCTGGCGGCATAGAGAACAATCAATCAGCCACTTCACCTGACCTTGTACACCATGCCTTTTTTTTTTTCCCTTGCCTTAGCCAGCTACATACTTTAGCAAAAGAGAGAGCCATTGAAAATATATGAAATAGTGGTATATTTATGCCATGGAATACTTCTCAGCAATAAAACTACTATATTGAATAGAGTAATAAAAACTACGATACTACTCAGCGATAATGAACTACTGACATGTACATTATCGTGGATAAATGTCAAAAATAAGTAGACTCAAAGAATATGATTACATTGATATGAGGTCCAGGACCCGGCAAAACTAATCTACGGTGGTAGAAATCACACCTCTGGTTGTCCTGGGTGGGATTGACTGCAAATGGACACTCCTAGATCTTTCTAGGGTGATGAAAATGTTCTCTCAGTTTACACAGGACTTAGTTTCGCCAGGTATATACATTTGTCAGGACTTATCGAACCATACACTTAACACCCACACGCTGAACTGCGTGTGAATGATACCTAAGCTTAAAAAAGAAAACAACTATGAAGAAAGAGAGAGGGAATTGAAAATTTTCTAATACTTGTTAAACCTCCCCAAATTATTAGAAATTCTTTTTTTTTCCTGAGATTTTTTCTTTAAGCTGGATACTAGTCCTTTTTGGACCAGGTGCATAGTGGGACAGTAGTTTCCTGTTTCTTTTGAACTCTTCCTGATGCCACAGTACACAAATGGTCAGCCACAATTCAGAAGCACAGAGTAACGTAAGTACCTTCCTTTTCACAAGGCTTGTCTTAGATTATATGGGAAATCAATGTTTTGTAAGTTGTACAGTGAAAATTTATTATTACTTGAAGAATACTTTTGAAGGCATAGAGTCACTCCCTAATTAATGGTTGGTTTGTATTAATTTGGAATTTGCAAAGATTACACAAAGAACCAAGACTTTTTATAAAGTGCTCTGTGTTGTGAAATGTAGATGTTAACATTAAATTCTGAACCATTACTCAGCCCCCCACCCTCTCCCTCCAGTCCATCCCCCCTGCTGTTAGTGACCTCCTGAAAGACAAATCTGTTGTGTAGTTCTTGCTCAGAATCCTTGATGGCCTGCTGCCCCTTTCACATGTAGGCCCCTGCCCAACTTTCTGGGTGTCTACCTACACAGTCTTGGCGTTTGTCACACCAAGCCAGGCTGTGTCCTGGAATGCTCCTTCCTGAACCTGTGCCCTCATAAGAGCTGCATCTGGGGAGCACTTAGCCCACCCCACTCCCTCACAAGTCCTTCCTGCAGCCTCGTACCAGGTGCTCATCCTCTGAGACTCTGTCCCAGCTTCCTCAGGGTAGGACAGACCCCCACGCGCCTGAGCTTCTCAGAGCACCACATACATTTATTCAGAAGAACACACTTGCCACTGTGAAGCAGAACGAATCCTTTCCATGACTACCTTCTCCTTCCCCCACTGGCCGGACACTCTTCAGCTATGGGGATGGCGTTTTGCATCTTTGTGTTCGGTGCACACTGCTGGATACATAGTATCGGTCCGTGAATGGTAGATGGAGCAATTCATTTGTTTGTTCATTCCACACTGCAGTAGCCGCCTTTGTGGGACCTCTGAAGAGGATACAAATAAGAACCAGAATGTGCTGTGACCATAGCAAAAGCAGACTTTCAGGGACAGTGTTACAGTGTTCTGGTCCTGTTCTCTTTGCTCTCTTTGTCCAAGTGGTAACAAGAACCTGACAATGCTCTCTCCTTGGGTTGCACTTTCTGCCTCTCCTTCTCTGCATGAAAGAATTCCTACCCAGTTCTGAGAAAGAAAACCAGAACATAGCACTAATAATGTAAACTAGGGGAGGAAAAAAGTAAAAGATATAATACAAATACCACCTAACAATAAATTAGCTTTTTACATTCCCTAAAAACCTTCACATATACCACTTTGTTTTATCGTCACAAAAATCCTGTGAATTAAGCAGGGAAAGGATAATTGTCCCAGCAGGCAAATGAGAAAACTGAGGTGAAGTAAAGGCCAGATGATTTGCCCAAAGTCACACGTCTGGTTGGTGATAATGCTGAGACCAGAATAGAAGTCTGTGTGCTCCCGCCAGGCTGGGAGATCGTTCAAAAGTACGAGTTCCCAGGAAAGATCAAATAATTGCTGGGAAAGCACTTCCGATCTCCAAGGAAAACAAATCTTTCCAGCTGAGTGCCCTCCCTAAAGGCCTGAAGAGTATTATCTGCTGAATAGCTACTCTTTTGTCTTCTGCATAAATTACCCCAGGCTGAAGGCCCCTGTGAAATCTGGGAGAATCAAGAACACTGCACACTGCCAAAATATGTTGGAAACCTATGGAATAAGTAACTGTCCATTTAGACAGAAATTAGGGAATATCTTAAATCCGTTCCCGGACACAGGTGTGGGCACTAATGCAGATACAAGGCTTTGCTGCTGTGCATGTGTGTCTGCATGCATGTGTGATGAGACAGCTATTCCTGCCAGTGTAATATTGAAAAGCAAACATGTAACAGTAGGATAATGGCTGCTGAACCTGCATTTGCAGCTGTGGCTGCATCGTTTCTCTGGGGAAGGCAAGTGGCTTTTCTCCAACCCTTCATAAGGGCAAGCATCGGGAACAAAAAGAGAACTTGCTCATATTTAATACTGCACGGTCCAATTCGTGTCCCGCATTACATGCCTAACTCAGAAGCTAACAGAGACAGCTCATTGGCTTCGAGACCCAGGATTCATTCTAGAAGATCTTTCAGACCTTTTTTTCCCTATAATAAATAAAATCCCATGTATTTCCATTGGGAGTAAAAGCGCCGGATCTTTGCAGACATTAGCAGAAGAGGGGCCGTGAATTTGGCCCACCACACCGACGTGCTGCACAAAGATGATCACCATCACTTCGAACCTCAATATATTCATAACTGTGTTTAGAGCAAGGTTGCCACTGACATCATATTTGAGGAAAATTCCTTTCTCTAGTTTAGGTTTTATACAGTAAAACGATTAAACAAACTGCAGATCCTCTAACACAATGCCTGGTATAGAATAGGCTCTCAGAATTGTTTATCCCTGTCCCCCTTCTTCCAGAATAGACTTTGGTGAGGGAGCCCAACAGGTAAGGCGTTCTATGAATTCTTTGGTTGAAGGTTTTTTTTTCATCACTACCATTCCTGCAAAAAGAACAAAACCTTTCTAAAGGAGTCATGAGAGACAACGTGGCATAGTCTAGTGGTTTTTAAAGTGTAGCCCGAGACCAGCAACATCAGAATCACCTGGGAACCTGTCAGAAATGTAGGTTTTCAGACCCCACCCCAGACCCGCTGACTCCAAAGCTCTGGAGGTGAGGCTCAACAGCCTGTGTATTGATGTGGACAAGCCTTCCTTCCACATGACTCTCATGTCTGTAAAGCTTGAGAGCCACCGGTGTAGTGAAAGGAACACGGGACTAGCCTTTGCCATGTTCTGCTGTGTAAACCAGCAGTCACTTCTCCAGGCTGGGCCTCGGCCTCCTGGTCTCTCAGACAAGAGGTGGGATTGGACCAAGCATCCTTTAAGATCTTTCCCAGTTCTAACAGCTGTGGCAGCATTTCCTTAGTGTCCATATCTAAAGAGTAGATAAAGGGAAAACAACTCTGTTTTCATTCATTCAAAGGTAAGTACCTTATTGCAGAGAATAAAAATAAGCAAAATAAGGAGTTTTAGAACCATCCATAATCTCAATATCCAGAGATACTCCTTTGTGTTGTGCTATTTCATTTCTGTTTATTTTTACGTGAATGCATGAGTGTACATTAATCTGAGTGGAGATACATAAACATCTCCCCACAGTCATTCAGTATCTGTCTGCCGAGGGTCTACTCTGTGCCAGGCGCAGTTCTGGATGCTGTGGGTGCATAGTGAACAATCATGAAAAGTCCCTGCCCCCATGGAGTTTTCATTCTCGTGAGAGGATATTGACAATAAACAAGAAAATAAATAAATAAATAAATAAACAAACATATATATATATATATATGATCATTTCTGCGAGTGTTAAGTGCTATGAAGGAAATAAAACAGCGATATGATAAGAGTGACAGGGCAGTAACCAACTGAGAGTTGATGACAGGAAAAACCTTTCTGAAAAGGTGACATTTGAGTTGAGACCTGAGTCCTGGGAAGGAGCCAGCTATGTGGGTACTTAGGGGAAGAGCATTTTAGGCCAAGGGAAAAGCTTGTGCTGAGGCCCTAAGGGCAGCCAGTATGCCTGAGGAAGAGGCACGGGGCGGACGGGGGTGCTGCAGGAGATGAGGCCAGCGGGGAGGATAGGCAGAGGCCTGAGCTAGGATGGCTATATAGTTTTAATTTATTCCAAATACAGTAGAAAAGCATTTTAAGACTAGGAATAGCTTGTTTAAAAAGATCACTCTGACTGCCATGTAGAGAATGGGTATAGAGGGCAGGAATGAAAGCAGGAGAAAAGGGATCATATTTCCACCTAGTGTTTTGTAACTTGCGTATTCCCCGACTTTATCATGAACATCTTTCAGGATTATTAATATTCTGCCACATTATCATTTTTAATCTGCATAGAAATCTGGTATGATACCATACCTTGTTAACCCCCTGTGGGTAGGTACCTAGATTATTTTCAGCTTTTTATTATCACAAGTAACACTGAAATGAATGTTGTTAAATCTTTATGCACATCCTTGTTGTTTCCTTAGGATAATTCCTAGAAGTGGAAATCCTTGGCCAAGAGTAGGGTACATCTGAAGGCTCTTTCTTGAGTCTGTTAGTCGATTTCATCTGTAATTCTATAACTGGGCAGCCTCCAGTCATTTGATACCTTTAGCTGACAGACTTTTACCAGCCTGGGACCAGAGAGAGGCAACTGAGACACTCTCTTTAAGTAGTTAATTTAAAGGCACCCAAAAAATTTTTTTAAAAAAACCACCTCAGTAATCAAGATAAATAAAACCTTAGTGCTATCTTTTTATCCTGACTATTGAGCTTTTTGGCATCTCATTATATTTTGCTCCTTGGGCAAGCATCCACTCACTCCATCCCGGGCCTGGCCCTGGCGCTTTTATACAGGAAAAGCATAAGTGATGATTTGTCCCTGGGTTTGAGTCTCATTTTTTCATATCCTTAGTGATGTACGGAATTATTACATTGTTAACTCATTTGCTACCTACATATTAACATTGTGTGTTTCCCTTATCATCTTCATTCTCAAGTAATTAGAAAACACAGATACCTAACAGTGCTGGGTCTTAGATCCATGTTGGTCACTTACAGGCGTGTGGGGTGCCGCTGTCTTAAGCACCATACTTTTCCCTGACCTCAGGAATGGCTGCAGTCATGTGTGACCTGCTTCCTGTCCCTACTAGTTACCCTGGGGTTATAACTAGATCTACATGGCCCTCTGTGGGATTCACAGGAACCCACTGGGTGTCAAACGAACCTAATCTTGCAGTCCCAACAGTGGCCAGTTATTTTCTCCATTGTTAGACCCTTTAATGCTTTCTACCTTCTCAGGGAAACTGGGGGACAAAAAATGAAAGCTGGAGCTTTTTGTTTGGTTGGTTAACAGAAAAGAGAAATAGGCCAGAATCCAAAAAAGAAAACTCTTCGAGTGACCAAATGAGTTCTCAGTTCTGTGTTTTAGGTTCCTTCTCTGCATCACCACTCCCAGCACTTGGTCTCAACTCAGATATCAGGAGCATTTTAGGTTCTTTCAGCAAATAATCGAAGACAAAGTAGGGATCTTTGTAGGTTGTAGGAGCCACTCCCCTCGCACCTCTCAGCCACAGAGCTATGTGCTCATGGCACCATTGACCTGATACGCAGACCTCCACCCACGGCTGGCGTGTCAGCCTCTGATGATTCCTGGGATAGGCGGCCCATCACACCACAGAGCCAGGGCCACCATCGACACTCCAGAGGTTCTCCAGACACTACCAAGCAAACTGTCTTTTTCCTCTGTAATTTTCTTCTTTTCATTACGGAATCCAGTGAGGCTATTTACAGCAAACAAATGAGTGCCAGTCATAATGCAATAGGTAGTTGGTTAGCAAGAACGAACACCATCAGAAAAAACCACAAGTCCAAAAACTGTTAACCCAACATGTTTCAAAGTCACATCTCTCCAGATCATTCAGTTTTGGGTCAAAGGGCGAGTATATCTGCTTGGCAGAGGACTCTGTTCTTACCTTAACATAGGAAAAGAAGAAGACCCAGGGGACCTTGCTCAGATGATTTGGAGATGGTGGCCACCGCTGGGATCAAGTGTCTGATTGGATCCAGCAGCCCTTCCAGTCTCCAAAGGTCCCGGGGCGTCCAGGGCGGGCCCTGCACTCAGGCAACTCAGGCCCTCTGGGGAGCAGTGTAACGGGGGAGGCCAGCAGGGCTGCACGGGGCCACAGAAGTGACCCGTAAGGGGCCAAAATGTGTCTGTTTCTATTCCCTTTGGGCTTTTCGATCTCATATTGTACCAGGGCAAGGGGGCTCTGCTGAAAATACCAGGGCTTCAGAGCTGTCTCTTCCAGCATCTTGAAGAGTAGAGCTAAATATAACACCTTCTGCCTTGAGAGCCATGCACTCTTCTCTGTGTCATCAGTCACCAGAGTAGGGCTTGTAAACAGTCTGTGCTTGAACATGGCCAGTTAGGTGAAAATGAGCTTATTACATGCAAAAATACTGCCTGATTGGAGCGCCTTAGTGACCCCTGGACATGACTCTTAGATGGTATGATTCAGACTCCGTTTCCCTCTTTAACCCAAGAGCTACACTAACACCTCCTTTTCTCACTAAAAGATAAACAACCTGCCACCCCCACCTTCCAAATAATACACTAAAAGACCTGCATGTAGCATGACTGTTGCGGTTCCTTTGGAAAATTCCAGGCAGTGGATGTTTTCTGGAGTTGAAAGCAAGTTAAGATTCGACAGAAATTCAGCTTTCTCCTCTCGTTTTCTTTTTTCTTTTCTCTTAATTTTTATCAGAATAATTCATTTCACTGCCTACTCAGTTAAACTTGTTGAATGTTATCCTTAATCCAAGGTGATTAGTTTGGCATGTGGCTGAACTCCAGTGATGGCAGACTGGCTGTCTCCTGGGCAGCCAGGAGGTCAGTGGGTGTCATTTGTGCCTGGGATAGAAAAGCCAGTCATGACCCCAAGAGAACCCCAGGCTCCAGCATGCCTCCTATCCTCACACACGTGCCTCTTAAACCTATGGTTTATTGAGCACCTACTATGTGACCAGATAATGGTCTAGATGTTGTCTGCTGATTTGAATCATATGAAATGGATGTATCCCCTTTTTAACTCAAAGATGATCAGGTATCGGTAACTTCTTACCAGTAATTAGTAGTAGAATATGGCTATTCTTACAAAAATTGGCATAATCCACATTTTATAAGACAGAAACCAGAATAAGTTTAGTTACATACACAAAATGTAAACCCGACCCCTGGCTCATGGCTTTCTGCCTTCTGACACCCTGAGGCAAGGAGAGAGGGTAGGAAGAGCAGAGAAACGAAAGGAAACCCATCTTGGAACTGAAAGAGCGAAATTGAAACCATTAAAGAAAAAAAATCACTCCTGTCTCTCCCCACATGCCCAGAAAGTAAACTGCCTGTCTGAGGCACTTCTTGAGACCTTCAGCTGGGCAGGCGGCAGGCAGCTCCAGTGGGGACCACAGCACCCCCAAGTGAGATAAAACCCAGCAGGGCTGTGGGATGCGGAGACGGGCTGTGGCCTTCCTGACGCCCAGTCCAAACTCCACTTGTATTCACATCATAACATCATCTTGATTTCCTTCCAACATAACATCATCGTCTCCCACACATATGTAATAATGTAAACTAAACAAATTGCCTCCACCCTCAGTACATTACTAAGGTGCTAAATAACAGAGCAGGTTTCAGGTGCCCAGTGGAATCGGTCAAGCTTTGACACCATGAAGATGTTTTTAAACCTAAAAGTATAGTAGCTACACGATAATTGGTACATTGCCCTGGGGATTTTTAAGTTTCAAAATAAGAAAATTATTAGAATGGACCAGCAGGAGGGCGGCCTTCTAGCCAATCTGTGCACTTTCCCCATTTGTTCACCTAGAGATCGGGGAGGGAGGGACAGCAGAAGCCATTCTTGACGTCAAGAGGAAAAATGAATGGAAGTGAGGGTAACAGAGCTACCCTTGCACAACCTCCCTGAATGAGAGCAAACAGAGCAGAAGGAAGGCAAAAGAAAGCTTCACACAGGAGGGCAGAGAATACCCTTCACTTTTTTAAAAGAGGTTGGTTCATTTTCTCACTTCCTGTTCATTGTCATTTGAAAGTATTCATTAAAGGGCAGGTTGTACCAGGCATTGTGCTTGTGTTGGGCTCAGTATACCCAGAATCACAAACATAGATGCCCATGTAAGGGCATGCACAGAGGAGACACGCCTCCTATGTGTTCAAGAACCATAGCTCTTTACCAGAGCTCACCTTGCAGCCTCATCTAGATGTTTCCTCTTCCTGGCAGGGAGCACCACATCAGAGTAGCACCCTGTCGGGTGAGCTTTGCATTGAAAATGAAAATGATGATGATGTTGCTGACTCCAAGAGGAGGTGAGGTTTGAGTGAGGAACACACAAGCCAGACTTCGCCCTGGCAGCCAGGGGTGACAGAAAAGGAAGAGCAGGAAACAACAGTGAGTTTTCCTGAACCCGAGACTAGCTGTCTTTGTCCAGGAATCAGAGCCCCCAGAACAATGGTCACACAACTATGTGCCTTTCCCCAGCAGTCCTCAGCGAGCTTTCCTCCGGCTGTCACCACAGGCCTAGGGGGAACCAAGCTCCAAAGACAGATATGAACAGATATTGTAAGCCTTCAGTTCCAGACCCTTGCAGTAGAGTGAGCCCCCCATGTTACCAGTGGAGCTACTAAAAATGTAGATCCCTGGGCTTCCCCCAGACCTGGAGGGTGCACACATCCGCCAGCTGACGTGGCATGTTTCTTTAGGGCATGTGCCTAAATGGGGCGCAATTGCTGCTCATTGGATTGATTCCTCTTCATCTTCAGTAAATAATGTAAAATTGTTTTCCCGAATTAGATGTACCATTTTACATCCCACCAGCAGTATATGTGAACTTTGTTCCACATTCTCCAATAAAGCAGGTCCTTGAATAGCATCCTTTTGTTACCTCATTGATGAGATGCCCAGGAACTTAACTCTTGTTTATATCAGTTAGCCTATTGTTAAATGTGCTTGTTATACATAATTTCACCACAGTTCTAAGAACCTGTTGACGACTTTAAGTGAGGACTTACTGTACTTAGTATTAGCAGATTGAAAATTCTGCCGATAGCATCACCTCTCTATGTTGGCATCACATCATAGAAACAAAGGGAGGGTTTGGGGTAGGTTTTGTTTTGTCTTGTCTTGTTTGCAAAAGATTAACAGTTTTGTCACCTGGCCTAAATGAGAAAACAAAATGCGCTGGTACCAAAAAAAGTGATAAAATTTGTTTGCTTTTTTAATAATGGGGAAACAAGGCCAAAAGTAAAAAGGAGAAATTTATTTAAGAATATTTTAAGATAAAGAACAATCAGATGTGCGAGGCACAAAAGAAATAATAAGAATAATAGAAGGGAAGATTAACCAGCAAGGGTGTTAAAACAGAAACAGATTTAAAACAGTGGAGGTAGGGTTAATAAAAACAAAGTTAGTAAACAGCTTAGTAGGTTTGGAAAGGCAAGAATTGGTATAAATAATCAATTTGTTCTATAAGAGATACATAGATTCACTAATTTTTAGCAACAGTTTAATTTTAGCAGTGGAACCTATGTAGAAAATACAAATGTTAAAAGGGAAACAAGATGGCTAAGAAATGAAGAGGGGTTTTAGAGAGGAGTGCATTCCGGGAACGTGTGTCCAGATTAAAAATGAAACCTGGTGGAAACTACGGCTGGTTTATACCAAGGACCTTTTTTTTTTCCACCTGGGCTAATAACCAGCATGTTGGGTCAGGCCGTGACAGAAAGAATTATGGCCGAGCTGTTGCCTGGGCTCATTCCAAGCGTGTGCCATTGTCACTCACTGAGCCCGCTTAGGTTGTATTCACCCAGAACTGGGGCAGAGTGTGAAGGCACATTTGGGTCGTTGTCACCTGGCGCTCAGCATAAACGCTGGGGACAGGCCAGTTCTGCTTAGTGCTGGGGCAAATTGCTGCTGCTCAGGTCTGCTGATTGATGACTGTTGCTGGTGGGTAAGGAGTTTCTGTCCTCTGTGGTGAGCCTGTAGATGTGAGCAGAGCCGTTGTGGCTAAAATAGAAGCCGTATTCTAACCTTATCCCAAAGAATTTGTTAATATTACATACTTCATGCAAAACAGGTGTAACTGCCACTTCTGCGTCATGATAAAGACATTCCTGTTAGACTTGATGGAGGAGATGCCCCACAGTTGGAGGGGGAGAATGGTGGACCTCTGCGTACCTTCCACTTCCACGCATCTCTAACTCCAGCTACTTCTTCAGTTTCTTCTTGTGAACATCAGAAGACATCAGTTCATTGTCAGATGTTAGCTGGCACATGCCCATTTTAGTGTGCATTATCTTCCTCCAGATGTCCTGCATTGCAGTGTCTATCTCTGTCGCTGCCTGTTCTTGTCATGTTTAGGCAGCTAGCTACACGGCAGCACACAAGTCTTTATTTCCCACTCCTACCAGCCCCGAAAGATCTTAAGCTTCTTTTTGTGACAGGGCTCTCGGAAAATGTAATCGCATAACCTTGTAGTAAACCACCTCTGCAGCAGTATGGTTTCAGCTCTGTATGCTCCCCAGCAACAAAAGCTACAGCTTCGCTACGGTCGGGGATGATTTATGAGGTATGAATTATGCATAGACACATGGCTAGAATGGATAGAGCTGTTTGTCCAGCTGAGCAAGTCACATCTTACTCAAATACCTCTCTGTCCACATGTGTGCAATCTCTTCCCATTCTTTGCCTCCCTGTCTTGCTACCCTATGCTTCTCTTTCTCGTTTCAATACATGCCTATCAAGACCCACTTTTACTCCCACTTAATACTGAATAAGTGGCATCTGGATGATGTACAAAGATTTAGCCTATGAGCACATGGTTAAGAGTATATGTTTTAGATTCAGACAGGCCTGGGTTAAAATCCAGTCAGCCTGGCTATGAACCTTAGGCAAGTAACTCGACCTCCCTACACTTATTTCCCCATCCGTAAAATAGTGCCCATGATAGTAATACCTAATTCACAAGGCTGTCGATGGGTCAAAGGAGACCGTTTGCTGATTGCACACAGCAAAGGAGCAGGCACTGTGGTGAGCGCTCAGTAGAACGACATGTAGTTGTTTATGACCTGGCTTTTTTCCAGCCACCTTCCCAGCTGCACATATCCATTCCATTAAGCTATACACTCCTTTTGAGCAGAATCTGTCTCCTTCACTCTCCAAGCCCAAAGGCTCGCAGTGTGCCTGGCACATGTTTCAATGCTCCAACATGGGAACAAATCAAATAAACCACATGGAACCATGCCGTACCACATCTCTGTGCTCTCAAATGTGCTGTCTCACGCCCTCTTGGCCTGGGCCAGTGTCCAGTCACCTTCACAGTTGCTGACCTGGATGAATCTGGGCTCCCTCTGTGCTCCCTTCCCAACCCAAGCCCGCCGATCGACTTGTCTGTCTCCCTCCTGAGTATGTATAAGCTCAAGGGCAGGGCCTTGTTTACTCGGCTTTATACCCACAGCCCTTCGCACAGTGCCTGTCACAGAGAGAGCGTCAAAATATGTTTGCTGAATAAAGGCTGAGTATAAATGAAGGGTATGTGCAGAGAAACAAGAATGCCAGGGAAATTAAACAGCTAAAAACTGGTGATTTGTTACTATGGTGATTTCTGAGTAACTTTTATGGGGGGGCGGGGGGTCTTTGTTTTATTATTTGTTTTTTTAAGATTTTATTTGTTTATTTTTAGAGAGAGGGGAGGGAGGGAGAAAGAGAAACATCAATGTGTGGTTGCCTCTCGAGTGCCCCCTACTGGGGACCTGGCCCGCAACCCAGGCATGTGCCCTGACTGGGGAATCAAACCAGCGACCCTTTGGTTTGCAGGCCAGCACTCAATCCACTGAGCTATACCAGCCCGGGCTTGTTCTCTTTTTAACTTCCTCATTTCCAGCAGTTCAGAAGAGGGACTGTTGTACCTAGTAAGCCCAGGGAAGAGCCAGAGAGAACTGGAGCCATGTAGTGATGAGGCTTTTGCAAAAATAACAAAGAAGATGGCTGGGAATAGAGCATGCTTCTCAAAAGGGAGCATGGGGTAGTCAAAAGAAGATGTGATTGCTTTAGACATGGATTTGGATCCAGGTCCCAGTGACTGGGTAGTCCTGGGTAAGTTACTTAAATTCTGTGAGTCCAAGGTTTCTTAACTGTGAAATACCCTTTTAAGGTTGTTATGAGGAGTAAACGAAATAACATATGTGAAGTGCCAAGCAGAAAATACATTCCCAATAAATGGTAACTATTGTTACTATTCATTATTGTTGTTATTTTACCAACCTGCCTTAATCCCAGGTTAACTGTCAGTATCAAAGGAGGTCAGACACTCTTAGTTCTAGAGGCAGAGAAAAAAAACAAGTGGTCAAGCGTTAGGTTTACTTCCTCCTTTTGTTGGGGTATAGGCTACCTATTATAATCAAAGACCCCGCCTCACCCCTCCCCCAAAATAGTGGCTCACACAAAATAGATGTTCATGCCTCTCTCATGTTAGGGTCTCAGATCAGAGCTTTCAGGTGAACAAGCAGCTATGGTTCACAAGGCCATGTGGGGGCCAGGCTCCTTCTGTTCCACAGCTCTTCCGTTCCCTGTTAAGCCACCATCCTCTGTCTAGCTGAAATCAGTTCACCAGCACCACAATCACTTTTCAGTCCACAAAAAAGTGGGAAGAAGAATGGAGTGCAACCTACTCCCTTTGAAGGACTCATCAGGTGAATAGATCACATCCACATGCAAGGGAGTCCAAAAAGTGGAGTGTTCAGTTGCATAGCCATAGACCTTGTTAAAACTCTGTTACTGTGGGGAAAGGTGGTGGGTTTGGCGAGACAGTGAGCAGTCAGCACACCCTTCACCTGCCTTATCTGCCCGCTACTCGCTTATTTTAATTCGGGCCCCAAGGCTGTAAGGCTGTGTTTCCTTATTTCCAGGACCAGAATCCTGTAGACTCTCAGGAAGGGGGAAGATACACTTCTGTGCTGTCATCTTTAAGGAGATAACCTCAAGTTCATTCCTCTGCAAGACAACACTCTAAAAAAAATCATAGTCTGCCTCCTTGATATTCCAAGGAAAGGTCACTACTGAATTGCGTTACTATACATTTCTTAAGCAAAAGTGTTTACAAAATGTATACTGGTATATAAATTAGTCATCTCTTTTGGATTTGTTACCAGAAACCTGACTGGATTTCTATCAGGTACCAAGTAGGTCATCAACAAATGGCCTAAGCCATGTAGCACATATACCTCCCACAGAAAACAGCCACCATTTGTCATCCCAAATACTGTTTTCATACGCTGCTGGGGAAAGCATCACTGTTGTCCATGGGCCCCATGTCCTCTTCCTCTTACTACTCCCTCCTTTAATTTCCTTGTCTCTCTGTCGGTACTCAGCTCACAGTCATGAGTGCAGGCCTCTTGTAAAAGCCTCCCTGAAGCAACTACCACCCAGCCAACCAGCCCGGCCTCCAGGGGTATGGAAAGTAAGCCCCACGTGATCTCGGCCAAAAGGCCAAGAAGCGATGGGTAAAGTAAACTCAAGGGAAGGCAGAGACCGTCCTCATTTCCTTTAGGCGAGGAAGTGGTATGAGGAAGTCAGCTAGAGTCGGTCGGCTCTCTGCTCCCCATATCCCATCATCACTGTCACTGTTGTTCCTTGTCCCAGGAGAGGCCGTGGAATTAGAGAGAGGTATGTTTTCTGACAGGCTACTTCGTCAGCATTCACACCAGAATAGCTGCCAAGAGAAGCACCGAAATTCTAAGCCACTGCAAGGGGCACAAAAGCCGTGGCCCCTGGCCCTGCTGATCCCTTGCCCCTTGAGAAAGTGCCAACAGAAAGGCCCAGAGGAGCGGGGACCGGGCTTCACGTCGTCCCTCGAAGAAAAGATGCCATCCTCGGCTCCCAACACGTGGTACAGATGGCCTCGCCACCAGACTCTCAGGGCAGTAGGCTGTGGTGGGCTCTGGCTGCATAACCAGATAAGTGAGCAGTGCAGAGGGGAGACGTGGAGGCCACAACACACACGTGAACTCAAGGGCAAAGAAAAGAAAAGAAAAATTTCCCTGTTTGAAGTCCATGCTGTTTCTTTAAAGGAATGGACCTTCTTAACTGGAACTAGTGAATTAAAAGGAAAAAGAATTCACTGTTTTTTGAAAGGATGAGGCCACATTTACAGCATCATCTGGCAAGGAACCTCCATGGAGACCGGAAAGACTGGCGGAGAGGGGTTTGGTTCTGCCTTGTGGAGTGAGCCTCCTCGGCTCTCCTTCTCGACACTGGCGGGGAGGGGGCGTTGATGACGCCTGTTCAAGCAGCTGCTTTGTGCTAATGTGTTTTCTTGTGGCTCTGCCAGGCGGCACCCTGACCCTTAGGCCCTTGGCCAGTTCAGCGCAGAAAGCCAGTCTCTGCCACTGTGGCCCAGATGTGACACTACTTTCCTGTTTCTCTTTGCTAGTTCATGAATAAAAGCCCATATTTTTGTTTTTATTTTTGTTTTCCTCTGGTTGTTTTTGTAGAACAGGGCTGAGGAGGGTGGGAAGACACTTGACTGAATATCAACATTAGAAAGAAACTGTTGGATCTTTTGTTTCTGAAAAATTTCAGGTCGCACAAACCGGTGTTGGTATTATTCTATGCCCTGCTTAGATTACCCCAAATTCTAAGGAATGGGGAATTCTAGTCAAAGTCAAAAGTCAAAGCATCAAAATACCAGGCTGACTATCCCAACAAGAAAAGGTAAAGACAAGAAGGGAAAAGGTGAGAGGAAAATACAGAATTTTTCTGCCTGGTGCCCTAGGCAATTCTTGTCTCTGCTGCCAACAGACACCCAAAGAACAGTGCTTTGCTTCACCCTCCCCCCTTAGAGCCCCGCCAGCGTGTGGTCTTCAGGCTCTTGCTCACCAAGAGGTCCTGCAGATGCCTCAGTAACCAGAGCTCCTCAGCTGGGGTCCACGAGTGACTTGAATGAGTACAGTCATTCTGAGTTTACTGGGTTTTCCCAGGTACCTAGGAGTTTGGGGCCCAAAGATTCTCAAAAGACCCACTAATCCAGCCACCCCATTCCTGGCTTATAATCGCAGATTCTGCCACTTGCTACCAACACGATCTTAGGAGTCGATTGCATACTCTGGCTTTGCTTAACCTGTGCCTGTCGTTAGATTCCTCTGGTGGTTCATCTGTGTGCGTCGACTCCCCCACTCCCAGCACTGCTCCCTCACTGCCCCGTACTCAGCTACTCAGTGCAGATGTTCTGAAAACACACTCGGGAGTCCCTCTGTGCTTCGGTGCTGTGGCCTTTCACACCTTCCTGAAGGAGAGGTTGCCTCTTAACAGGCTTTAGAATCAGTCACTCTCCGCCTCTTAATTTTTAAGTTCCTGAAGAGTACTTCATCAATGTGTGATTGATATCAACTTATATACAGATTAAATCAGTAATTGATAAAATTAAAGGGACCTTCCTTTTTATTCTCATTATTAAAATGGAACATTCTCAGTATAGAAAAAATCTGAGAAATAAAGAGGGAGAACAAAGAACAGCCACACACAGTGTTATCGCCTACACACTACCGGCAAGCATCTCGCCATCTTTCTTTCCAAACAATTTTCTAATTATATAGTCTCAGTCATGTGATCCTTCTTACTATACCATGAGCATTTTTTCATATTACTAACAATTTTCTATAAACATGAGTTTTAATTTCTGTTTAATCTTATATTATGAGCGTGCCTTACAATTTACTTGGCCATTGCCTTCTTGTTAAACAATTAGCAAGTTTTCTAATTAAAATTAAAATTATAAGTAACACTTCATAGAACCTCTTAATATGTCATTTTTTAAAATCTGTTTAGCACAGACTCAGACAAAGAACAGGCCCATTTTTAAGGGTTTTTTTTTTAAATAATATTGCCAAATTGGTTTACAAAAAGGTTATACACTTCTTCTCCATCTTGTATCATCAGTGTATGAGAATGTGCATTTAAAGGAAACTTCATTGCTATTGGGCAGACTTCTTTTTTAAATTTTGTTAATTTAGAGATGAAAGTATCTCACTAATCTAAATTGTGTCTTTGATTACTACGGAAGGTAATATTTTTCCACATGTTTCACAAGTTGTTTTTCCTATCTTTGAGTTGCCAATTCACGTGATTTCTCATTTACCTAATCTTAAGGTTTTCCTTTTCTATATAAGTTCCTAATATATTAAAATACGAACCCAAAGGAATTGAAAGCATATGTCCACACAAAAACTTACACATGAATATTCATAGCAGCACTATTCATAATAGCCAAAAAGTGGAAACAACCCAAATGTCCATCAACTGATGAATGGTAAACAACAAATGGTATGCCCATACAATGGAATACTTTCCAGCCATAAAAAGGAATGAAGTACTAATTCATACTACAAAATGAATGAACCTTGAAAACATTATGCCAAGTGAAAGAAGCCAGTCACCAGAAGCCACATATTGTATGATTCCGTTTATACAAAATGCCTAGAATGGGCAAATCCATAGAGACAGAAAGTAGATTAGTGGTTGCCAGGGGTTGGGGTGAGAAGGGAATGGGGAGTAACTGCCTAATGAATACATGTTTCTTTTGGGTGTAATGAAAATGTTCTGGAATTACATAGTGTAATGGTTTCCTTTGTAGATATATTGAAAACCACTGAACTGCACACTCTAAGAGGGCGTACACTTATGGTGTGTGAATTATATCTCAATAAAAACAAAATAAGATAAAATTTTAAAATACTAACCACAAGGAACCTCTGTGTGATCCAAAAAGGGGTGGGGGAAGGCCCGAAAAACTTTACAATCTGGGCTCTAAATCTTTCTGAACCCTTGGCATAGACAGTTAAAACATATCCCTATTTTTACCACCACTTCACTCCAAGTGAAGTGAATGCAAGAAGAAAATGTTCTTCCCTCCCTTTGGAGCCTTTCCATGGTTTGGCATTAAACCCTCATTTAGCCATTGGGGTGGGAACGGTTCCAGCATTTAGTTGACTGCAATGTTAAATCTTACCATTGCTGCCTAATGCTTCCATTTCCTTTTCATTAAGTGCTTTTGAATCTCTTGGCATTGGGGAGTGCACGGTGATACAGAAGGGAGAGGAGAACATGCTTTGGGGGCATGAGTTGCTGCTTTTAAGTTTGGGGGTCACTTGAGCAAGACAAGCCATTGGGGGAGCCAAAAAAATATTCTAGGTGCCAGAAATATGGCTTTTACTTAAAGTAATGTGCCATTTTACAAGTGGTTCATATTAGTTAAGTTCCCTTGCTGTGTGGTATAAAACAAAATCCATCCTCCCGCTCTCCAGAGGGCCTTTGCAAGTCGTGCATAAATGATCAAATGGGCCCAGCTCCACCTCTTATTATTTCTGAAGCAAAGCTTTGATTTGATTTTTAAAATAGGCTCTGTTCTCCCATTGTTGCATGTGGCCAGTGCCAACATTGTATTTGTTTCTGCTTTTACATCAGTCTTCTCACCACAGAGATGTACTATTTTATCACTTGTGTTTGGTGGAGGACCCACCCTCACAGGACTCCATCAAGAGTAGAAATCTGTTATTTTGTGTTTGGAGACAACATTACATGTATAGCTCGGTTAATGAAGTAAATATGTCGCAGAAAGTTTTGCCTGTAAAGCAAATCACCTTTTAAGTGCAGGAGGAAGGCTCACTTTTATACCAAGGAGACCAATGCTGACTCCATCATATATGTAAATATTCCACCACGTCTAGGAAATATCAAGAAACCAAGGGCTTCTTTAGTGTCATCGGATCCAATGTTCATTAAAATGCTAAACTACATCAAGGAAGCTGGTGACTCACCACAGCTGTCATGGTCCCAGCATCCCTACAGAGCCAATCTCAGGGTGGGATGTGAATGTGGGAGAGTGAGGCCCAGTACCCAAACCGGGACCTTCATCAGTCATGCACATGAAACTGGGCTCTAGAACTGGAGGACCTTCCCCCCAGGTCTCTCCCTGCAATCCTCCTACCCTTGCACCCACACCCTTGCATGGACTGGCCTGGATTCCATGGGGCGGGGGCAACTCCAGTCTATAATAGAGGCTTCACGTGCTGACCGCAGAATTAACCTGTCTTGCATCAAATCCCATTTCCACCCCTGGCTTAACTGTGGACAAATTCCCAAACCTCTTTGTTCCTCCACTGTAAAGTGCGGGAAATAAGAATACCTCCATCTTAGTATTGTCCTCAAAATTTAGTGAGACAGCAGGGTCCTGCTTTTTTTCCAGCCCCCCCAGTCATCTCGGGGCCCTCTGTCCTGACTGTACCCAGAAGATAGCATTGCCTGCACTTCCCTGCGGGGTGTCAGGACCCAGTGTCCTACAAAGAGGACTGAAAATCATCATAAAGGATTGAAAGTGTTAGGAAATTTGGGTAACAGTTCCTGTGTCTCAACTCCCATTGCTACTTATGTGGCACTCATCTCATAAATGTCCTGCTTCCTGCAGTCACACGGGGAAAACTGAGGCCAGCCTTCCCGAGGCTTCAAGGGATTCGTTTTCTCCATTGAGAGTGTAGCAGAACACCTTGGGTTGATTCTTGTGAGTGCTACCAATTTTGCAAGGATTAAGAACCCCCCCCAGCGCTCCCACCATGAACCTTCTATCTGGACGTCATTTCTGATGTGTCTCTGCCACATCTTATTATCCTCTAGCCTCATGCTGTTACTGTTGACTGAAAAGTAGTGTTTGCTTGTTGAGCTGTCAGCTTTTGCCTTCCTTCCAGAGAACTGGATGGAACTGTGTAGTAGATCTACAGTTCAGCTTTTATTTCTTTTCCAACTGTCCCACCTCAGTTACTTGTGTTCGGTTCTTAATGTTCCCTTCCTTGTCCCTTTACTTTTATTTTGTTGCCTGCCCAGATAAAGTGGAGACCAGCTAAAGGAATAGGGAATGACAGCACCAGGAAACATGCCACATCAGAGTACAGGCCGATGTGGCTTTCCTGTCACTCTCCAAGGTCTGGGCTGTCAGGAGCAAGGACGGTGACTTATGCCTAAGGGCTGTCACTTCTCCACACATACCGAGGCTGGTTTCTCAGACAAAAGTGCTTAGACTGCTGAAGTTAAAGTTATTTGTTGTCAGTTTCACCTTTCCTCCTCCTTCCATCGCCCCCTTTTGCCGGCAAGTTTCTGTGTCTCAAGAGAAAGTAATTTGCTTTTGCAGAAGACTGCCAGTAGCCTTTTTCCATTTTTGGTACCTAGCTCTCACACACACCTGAAATCTTCTCAAAAGCCCTGCAACATTATAACCTGAGCATACAGGCAGTGCTTCGTTGATGGGCATATGAGAAAACATGAACATATTTGTGTTTAATGGCCACCCAGCAGACCTAGCATCAGTGGAGGGAATGTACATTCCACCAGACTCACTGTGGATCAGTAGCCTCTGCCCGGAGTGGCAGAGAGAGTCAGTCCTTTATGTCGGCTTTAGTCAATCACTCGAGGGCTGTGTGAAGATGGGACTGCACATGGCATAGCACCAGAAAGTGTTATGATTAATTGATGACATCTGTCATGTTCACGGGAGCAGGGTGTGGCGATCCTTAGAGTCTCTCTTTGGCAACTCTTCCTGGAGTTGCATAATGCTGTTGGTACATGTGAGAAGGTCCAGCAAACTGAAGAAATTGTAAGTAAATCAGATTTCACAAGCATTGCAGAAACGGAGGCCCTCAGTCTGCAGGACTGGCAAATAGGGAGCTTCATGGCTATAACCGAGACGCCTTGACCACAGGCCAGGACCCTACTGGTCAAAGCGCTTACCCATCAGTTTTTCTAAGCATAGTACCGTGCAGAGAAAGACGGTCATGAGTTCACGGTGTGTGATTTACTGCTGAGAGTAACTCCAGGGCCCCGCTTTCAGAATGGCATTATTCAGAGTTTCCCAGTGCCCCGCAGATCCTGAGCAAGTATGTTAGTTCATTGTATGTTCATGACGGACCCACAGCATTGTCCATAAAAGCCCCACCACAGAACTTCACATGATAAAGAATGTTTTTATTTTAACTCAAACGCTGCAAAGTTGGCCTTGTGGCAAGGAGCCTGAAGTCACACTGAGCACAACTCATATGGCATCTTCTGACTCTTCCACCAGGAAGTGGTTAGTCAGACCACCCCAAGTGGGAGGAAGAAGACCACAAGTTCTTAAACAAATATTTTCATTGTGATTAACTTTTAATGGCTTGAGCCTGCATTTACTGATTTATTTTGGTTTCTTCATGTTTGTCAAGGAAGGGAAAAGAATAAGCAAGATCTGTGCAAAAACATTCCTTACTCAAAATTCCAAATGCATGAGGTGGTAACAGAGCTGTCCCTTTATAAAAGAGAATTGTTTTCTGCAGTTCTCTTTTTGGTTTTTTGCATTTAAACATTTAACAAATATTTATTGAGCTCCTACTGTGTGCCAGGCACTGTTCTGGACACTGGGGATATAATAATGAAACAAAAAACAATCCCTGTCTCTTCAAGCAGCTTACTATATATTTCCTTCTATTGCTTCATAGAATTATATGTAAGCTGTTATTTATTGCAGTGGTACTACATTTTCTAGTGGGTTTTTTGAAAGATTCTTTTTTCTTTGGTTAGATGTAGGATCCTGTTTTGAGCAGGGTTCTATGTAGGGTTTGTTTTGTTTTGGTGGAGTTGAAAGAGTAATTTACAGCAATTTCTAGTAATTTATTGATTTTAGATTATTTTCTCTATCACAGGGATAAGCTTGTAGAGAAAAATCAGAGCCTCTCCTGTCAATTTCTTAAATTGCCCCCTTTTACCTAAAAGCCTGTTTTCCTGAGGAAGGCAGTCTAGGTTGCAATCACACACACACACACACACACACACACATAAGGGAAACAGCTGTTATACTCTTCCAAAGATATAGATATAAATTCCTTCCTCTCTGTAAGTAGGATTTCTCAGCCTTGGCACTACTAACATTTAGAGGCCAGTAGTCCTTTGTCATTGGAGGCTGTCCTACTCATTGTGGAATGTTTGGCAGCATCTTTGCCTCTACCCACTAGGTGCCACTAGTACCTCTTTTCCCTGAGTTGAAACAACTAAAAATGTCTCCAGGCATTGCCTAATATGGCCCTTGGCGAGGGGAGCAAAATCAATCCTGGCTGAGAGCCACTGGCATATAAATGATGTTAATCTGTGATTCAGGTCTCACATCCTCTAAATACAGCACATCAGTCAAATCCCTGAAGAAAGCACCTGGGACAAAAAGTGTCTTCTGTCTGTCCTTTCTAGAAGCCTGGAGTAACTTTCCACCCTGAAAGAGTTAATATAAAGTGAGCAAGATATTTTTCAGTCTTATGAAGCAACACCAGCAACAAATGATGAAATTTGTTCAGTAAATCATGCCTTGGAAATAGTTTGCATTTCCTATTGGAAACTTGTTAAAATCATATTCATTTTCCGTAAGTTAGAAAGCATGTTGGACACAGTATACTGTAAATTAATCTCAAATGATTTACGAGTAAATGTGTTCCAGATTTGGTGATCTCAGCTCAAGCAGTAGGCGGCTCATTTCCAAATATTTCTATTCTCGGGAACTGACATTCAATTCAATAAGTATTTATTGAACCATGTAATGTGAGAGGACTTTAGAACAGTCTGATATTGCTTCCATGACCCTGTCCAGCAGAAAATCAGTGCTCAGAACCGTGCCCCCCGAGAGTCTCCACACCTGATGTGGTGCTCCCCACTTTGGTTTGCAAGATACTATAGAAAAACCTGGTTTTCCATTCTCCTTCCCCACCTCAAGTCCATTCCCAGGCTGTACAAGCTGTGCCCTCCCCAGTGAATACATGTAATTACACATGATGTAATGTGTTTCTTATTTAGTTCTTTGGTCCCAAATGGGCCACTTTTCAGAGTTTTGCTAGGGACATCCATTGCATGCTCTGCCTCCCCACTGTCAGTTCGACAAGGGCATTGCAGTCCATAGAAGGGTCATTTAACCAACTCACCTTGTATTTTTGAATCATCTTCATTTCTCATACACACCAATAGATTCAAAAGTACAGGGCAAACTGTTGATAAAAGTCACTGGAAGAAGGGTTGGTCTTAACGCGAAGGAAAGAAAGGGTGAAAGAGAAACATACGGGCTAGAGAATCTTCTCTCATTTGATTGCTCTTTCGTGAGCATGCACTGTGCCAGGCACTGACAACACAGCTATGACAAAAGTGGACAAGGCCTCGCTTTCCTGGAGCTCACAGTTGATTGGGCAGTGAAACAAGTAGACAAGCCATTTATTTTTTAATATGGTGCGATAGGTACCAATATGAGGGAAATCAAGACCTGTGGGAGCACTGAAGAAGAACACTGCCTCAGGCTGGGGGAGGGTGGAAGCAGTGTCTCAACCAGGACATGAAGGATATGTTGCATATCAAAGAGGAGAGGGAAAGAGTATTCGAGGCCTGAAGGAGAATGACAGAAATGGAACCGTTGAGGAACTGAGAAGCTTAGCATGTTTGGATAGTAGAGTGTGAGACAGGAAGAGTAAGAAGTAAACAAGAAAAAAAACAAATAATGACACTTCTCAGGATTTTGACTTGAGCAACTGGGTCATAAGTGGCACCATTTACTGAAATAAAGAGCTCGGGAGAAGTAGGTTTGGAGGAGGGTGGGGCAGTGAGGACTCCAGTTTCTAATCCACCACTGCCTCTAGAACATGGGAATAATTTTTTTTTTTTAATGAACGCTGTCAAAAGCTAATGGAAATGTAAAGAGTTGAGTAGCAGCTTTCAATGATTTTGTTACAGTCGCCTGTCATGACATCCTGCAAATACACTTCAACCTCTTAGTTTCTGCCAATTTAATTTTTCATCCAGCAACTATTTCTTCATTTTGATACTTATCAATATCTTTTTTATTTGTATTTATTAATTTTAGAGAGAGGAAGGGGGAGAGAGAGACACAGTGATTTTTTGGTTGTGGTTCCACTTATCGATGAATTCACTGGTTGATTCTTGTATGAGCCCTGACCAGGGATCAAACCCTCAACGTTGTTGTGGGTCAGGATGATGCTCTAACCAACTGAGCTACCTGGCCAGGGGCCTCATCATTATCTTAGTGCTTCATTTTACCAAATGAGCCCTGAAGAATGGGTATTCATGAGTGAAGAAGTATAGTCAGTCATTTAGGGGCTATTTTCTGGCTTTTCCAACACACCTCTACCCTCTTCTTTAAATTTCCTTTGTCACGATAGGAGTTTTTATCCTAATATTGTATAGACTCATTTTCTAGAGCATACATTATTTTTGAGATGACTAAAGAAAAACATAATAAGCCTTATTGGTCTATCTTCAGGCAGGTGTGGGATATCACGGAATTTTAAAGGGTGCAGGCAGACCTCATTTGAGAAAAATTGCTCTATGGCGAACGTCAGTTCTGTGTGGATCCCATTGCTCAGAGCACATGGGGAACAGCTGTGATCGTCACGTTAAGGGCACTGAGCTTGCTCCTAGCCACCAACACTGGCCACCGCGTTTACTCACCCTCTCACAGGCCTGAAATACCCAAGGGCAAGCCTCAAGAATGAGCCCTCTGAAACAGTCAAGCAGCCGGCAGCTAAGGGGCATCCGAGTTTACGAGCCTCCTTTATGTTTCCGGCAGGAATTTAGATAATGGGCTGTGTGCAATGTAAGGATAAAGAAGCAACAAAACTGACCGAGGAGAGGGATGGCAGCCTGAACCAGAGCTCCGGGTACCGCTATGGCACAGACCCCACTCCTCAGCACTACCCCAGCTTCGGCGTGACCTCCATCCCGAACTACAACAACTTCCACGCAGCCGGAGGCCAAGGACTCACCGTCTTTGGGGGTGTGAACTCTTCATCTCATACTGGGACCTTGCGTACGAGAGGAGGAACAGGTAAGCCCCAGCGGTGGCAGAGGGCCGAGGCGGGGAGGAAGCAACTACTCTTCATTTTTTTGGCAATCGAACATTTATGCTCCAGTTCGTTTCGACTAAGGACTTAATTTTTAAAGTTTTTCATCAGTTTCCATATATAATATATTCTACCAGGTAAGGGCTGTAAAAAAAAAAAAAAAAAAAAAAAAGCCAGAGCTTCATGTGCACATCAAAATGCTGGTGACAGTGGCGCGGGAACCCCGCATTGCTGCCCTTTGAGAGCTCTGCCTGCGCTATGAGATATGACTGTCCTGACGCACCGTGGGTCGGGGGTCTCCGGCCCAGCTGGCTGGCTCAGAGTAAGGAGGGCAGCTTTTCAACATGCAGATGCCTGAGCCCCGTCGCGGAGCTTTCGAATCAGAAGCTCCGGGACTGGACCTGGGAGCATATCTTTTTAGTTTTCCAGATATTAGTGCACTGCTATCACCTGCTTAAAAGCTAGGGGTAGCCCCTTCTCCCTCGTCATCCTAACCTTCAGCCACCCTGTCACTGCCCAGCGAGTGGGGTCATTTGGCAGCATTATTTTTTAGCCATTCATCATCTTTGATTCTCTCTGACCTTCCCATTATCTCCCATGTGACTGAAGTTAACAGGTCTCAAGTATTTTCATATATCTTTTGTATTTTAAAATGGAATCTTATGTATCCTTAAGGGACCTTTTCCTTTTTTTTTTTTTTAAGTTTCCTTCTCTTTCCCACCATGGGCTATGTTTTACTGCCATGTACATTTGCTGACTTAGCTAATACTTTGTAAAATATCTGGCGTACATCCACAGACATAATGTTTTCTGAAACATTTGCAAGTTATCTCATGCATCCTTAGTCTTCCAAATCTTCTCCCAGTATGTGAATCATGGTAACTAGATATTTGACATTATTTGTTCCAAAATTGTTTTTTCTTCATTGCAAAAGTTTAAGGAAATATACATCAACCATTTTGCTCTCAGCTCATCTGGGAGCCAGTGTCTTATGTAAGGACCCATTCTGCCTTTTTACCTGGGAGTTGGCACTACTAAGACATTACCAGGGGTTTTCTTCCCACTGCACACACTAGGGCATTGTACTTAAATCCAGGGTACCTGAATCAGAGCTTCAGGCATTATGTCCTTGTGTTACGGTGAATCTAGCTTTCCCTTCAAGCAAGCCTTGCCTGGGCGAATGAGTGCTAGGTACACTTACTGTGTTCGTCCTTCCTGCCTTCCTGGAAGGCACCTGGAATGAAGGGAGGAAGGAAGGAGGCTGTCAGGCTGTCTAGGGACGTCTCTTCAGGATGCAGGAGAAAAAAGAGAGCCACCACGGCACCCAATACACACTCCCTGTGCCTATGAGTGCTTTGCCAGGCGGACTCAGAACTCTGCTGACACAGGCATTGTCCTTATTCATTCATTCATCAATGCTGGATATTAATCCCTGTATGAGTGTCTGCAGGCGTCACTCATAAAGTCACTAGAGAGGGTCATAAACTACTTGCCTTGTACCTGTGGGCTTATACTGTAGTCAGGGACAATCTTAGTATAAGAGACCATCTGGTCCCTTGTAAATTTGAAAAATAAAACACAGTACCCCCTAACATTGGCAGATCTTTTTGCCTCGTGCTATCTGGCTTTATTATAAATGTGTGTCTTTCTCCCCATCACTGCTTTCAGTGCTTTAAGGCCAGGAACAGTGTCTGTGTGTCCCTGTGACCTCCTGTGACTTTTTTTTCCCACTCTAGAAGATAAAAACACGCAGTGAGAACTTGCTGGCTGATGGAGGGAGAGAGTGGAAGTGTCCATCCTCATGTGCCATGTCTTCCACACAGTGCAGCTTGGGTTTGTTTTTAAATTACGTAATGAAAGGAATCTGTTAATAGAGTGTTAAATGAGACTAAAGAATAGGCATGACCTTACAGGTTCCTCCTTTTTTCTTTGTAGGCAGTCTGTTTTTTTTAACTTTTAAAGAAATCTAAAGAAAGGAGGAGAGCTTGCCAAATGAGCCCTGCTTTGCAGGGTCAGACCCTCTGAATGCCAGCTCTCCTATGGGAAGTCCCACTTGGGATGGGATAGAAAGACAAGCCCTGCCTCCCTCTCTGGTCCTTGAATACTTCCACGGGCACCTCTGTTCCCCTGGAACTACCTACACAGAATCAATCTCTCACAGGCCACAGTCGAGGTGTGTTAGCTGTGCTATCGTCATCTCGCCATCCAGCCGAGAGGGTCTGCTGCCAAGCTCATGGCGCTGGCAGGATTAACTTCCTTGCTGGCTGTTGGCCAAAGGCCACCCACACTTCTTTGTCATGTGAGCCTCTCCAACACGGCAGTTTGCTTCATGAAAGTATTCGAGTCTACTAGGAAGGCAGAAGTCATGATCATTTGAAGCATAATCACTTAAGGGACATCCCATCACCTTTGCCATGTTCTTTTGGTTAGAAGCAAGTCACTGGGCTTGCCCACACTCAAGGGAGGGAGTTGCACAAGGGCATGAATACCAGGGGGTGGGAATCACTGAGGGAGGCTGTCTCAGAATTCTGCCCACTACATGGGGGAGTCCTAGGCCAAATGGGACACTGAACATTTTTTGCTGTTAATAGCAAACCTCTGCAAAGCAGGAAGGGCCTGTGCGGGGAGTCAACCAGATGAGAAGAGATAGGATGGGTATGAGGAAGGGCGAGCGCTACAAGCCAGTGTGAGACTAGGTGACTTCAAGACAGAAAGAGAGTGAGAGAGAGGGAGCCGCAAAAGCAAATGCAGGTGCAAAGGGCAAGGCACCCTCTGATTGGGTGACCGTTGACAGAGGGGGCCTTCTCAGCCCCCAGGCTGCAGGAGTTTCCTACCGTAATCTACAGTGGTCTCATGCCAGGGCAAAGAGAGATGCATTTTACCCAGAACCTAATGCGGGCCCCTGGGCGTCAGTGCAAGGTGTCTGTGATTGCTGCTGAGCTCTGCAGGTCTGAGCTATATAACACTGCTGCTTTGCCCCTTCGGTGTGGACGCGATATTGACATCCGTCTCTTCCCAAGGAGTCATTCAAAAGTGTGCAGAGAAAAGTCCTTCTACTCCAGACTGTAGTCAAATTAAAGACGAAGACATAAATTCAGCCCTGCGACTCTGGTTTCACATTAATTACAAGGCCACATCCTGGTATCTGTGCTGATTAGGTTTTGAGCATGAAGTTTTAGCGAAGATTTAATTTCTTCTAATTAATTTCTTCTTGTGTAATATCTTTCCCTTTTTGATTCATTTTGTCAGGAGTGACCCTGTTTGTGGCCCTTTATGATTATGAAGCACGGACGGAAGATGACCTGAGTTTTCACAAAGGAGAGAAATTTCAAATATTGAACAGCTCGTAAGTTTGGAGAGGGAGGGGGAAGCATTCGTGCCTTTCGGATTGGGAGAAAATCCCTGATGCCAGTCTGCGCCTTTTCAGATAGTTGAAATACCGAAAGAACCCTTGTTCAACTCATTAAGTCACACGAATTTAACTTGAGAATCGAAGAGTCGGTGAACCAGGGTGGTACTTTATGACCAGGGGTGTTTGGAGGGCACCCTAGTAGCCAAGTCGACGGTTTTGGTTTGGGTTTAACTATTGTAAAAGCGCCAGCGCCAGCCTCTGCAGGTCTGCACTTTCAGATGACTGGCCCGAGGCCTGGCTGTGTCCACGTCACCTTCTCTTTGCCGGGCGATTTCCTTCACATTTCAAATGTTGCCCTTGCTAAGCCCTCACTTAAGGCTAGCAACAAGTTCCTTCTGTTTCCAAAACTGCTAAACATTCCAGTTTGGTGAAGCCTGTGGAGGCGTTGCTCCATAACGAAAATTTGCAAGTGACTGAAATCTTTGTGAGATGGAAGGAGAAGTGATTTCGCCCACTCGTGAGTGACTACAATGTGTGCATTTTAAATGTGGCCGGTAGGAACAACAATTAAACAGGCCACAGGGAAATTTCAAGGATGAGAATCACTCACTCTACAAATACTACATTTAATACCTCCATTAGGAAGAGTAAATATAGGTCACTTTTCCCTGTAGTTTTAAAATATTGCTACTGCTCAGTTAAGGCCCTCCAGAAGAATCCAGGCACTAAAGAAAATGGCATTGTCCAAGGACTGCAAGCCTTCTTTCCTTCGTTTCCTTGCGAGCGCTCCACAGTGGCTGGGAAAGCGTGCCACTTGAGAGCTGAGATCCCACCTAGGAAGCGGTCCTGTGCCGCCAGGCCTGGTCGCTCTATTCTCTGCAGCCCAAGCAAACTGAATTTCATGATGGCGGAATGACCTGACCGCCTGGCCCCTGGCTTTCCAAAGGGCCTGAGGCTGGGGGCTAAGCAGCCCTGCTCACACCAGCAGGTCCTGGAAGGGAAGTGTGGGCACTGTAACAGGGATCTCCCTCAGGCCCTGAAATTGCCTCTTTGGAAAGCCCACCGCTTCCCTGGGATGCCACCATCTCTCAGAACCAAACCCTGAGATTGTTCCGCCTTTCAACAAGAACAGAATTCCTCCTGGGAGAGTGCAGAACTTTTCTGGGCATCAGAAATCATGACTATGTAGTAACCAGCCTGTAGTCAGGAGCAAGTAGGTGGCAGAGGCTCTACAGTTTTTTAATTATTATTGTTGTCATCATTAAGAGGGGTATAGGTAGGAGTTTTTTTACTTTTTATGTACACGCATGCATGAAAGTACACATATCAGAAGTGTGCACGGTGGCAGCTACACTGCAATAAAATGTGCTTAATGCCACTTAACCGTACACTTGAAAATGGTTCAAATAAGTTTTATGTTATGCATAATTTACCACAATTTTTTTAAAGTGTACAGTTTGCTAAATTTTTATAGACTGAACATGTCTTTGCAACCAGCACCCAGATCAAGAAGAACATTCCTTGCCCCCCAGATAGCCTCCCCCTGTGGCCACAGGAATATTTTTTAATTGGATATATCACATTTTATTTATTCACTCCTTGGTTGATAGACATTTGAGTTGCTGCTACAAACATCCATGTACAAGTGGTTGAGTAGATGTGTCTGCAATTGTAGTAAATTGTCGAAAATGGAGTCAGTGGATTTCTTCTTCCTTTCCTCTTCTCTGCGGAAGTTAGTATGTCCTCATCCACATTTCTAAGTGCAAAGTCCTCAGGAGTTGACCTGCCCACCTCTTCAGGGTCACCTGTAGCAAGTCCCTTTTTAGACAAGACTCATCTGTAGAGACCACCTGGTAATCCTCCAGTTCACCACACTCTCTCCCAGCCACCTGCTTTGGTAAATTCTCTTCATGTTGCTAGGAATCTTCCTCTCTGATTATTTGCCTTCGTGGCTTCATGGATCTCCTTGGCTAGTGTTTCTCCTCTGCATTTCAAATTTTCCACACAAGGGGCTGGATCAGGATCATATTTTAGGTCCAGTGGATATAAAACAGGGCAGTACTGCTCCAGAATTTCTCGTTTTGCTTTTATGATTTTTATGACATATTCAAGGATCTTTCCAGGATACTGCTTACATTTTTGTGGCTGAATTTACTATGATGTCATCAAACTGATCTTTAAGTTCTTTGATACTGGAATCCATAAAACAATTATCTGAAGCTCCTTGCCGTGCTTGCCCATGAAGGCTGACATTCACCTGCACAGCTGATTCAAAAGTCCACTGGGCATCTCGCAGCTCAGGCTCCTGAATTTCCTCTGGCAGCATGTCCCCAAGCTGTTGCACAAAGCTGCCGCACAGTTCCACCTGTTCCTTCGTGGCCCGCCTAGCGTTGCAGCACACAGAATTCCTCATGGGAAGTGTGGGGGACCGAGGTACCGTCTGCTGTCCCAGCCACTCTCTCCACATCCTGCGGAGGCAAAAAACCCAATGAATTTTCTTAAAAACTGTAAACAGCTGCCATTTATTAAAGGCTCCTTATGTGCCAGCCATGTGCTAAATTGCAAATGCCTCATTTATTCTTTTTTTTAAGATTTTATTTTTAGAGAGAAGGCAGTGAGAGGGGGAGAGAAACATCCCTGTCTGGTTGCCTCTTGTGTGCCCCCTACTGGGGACCTGGCCCGTACCCCAGGCATGTGCCCTGCCAGGAATTGAATCAGCACCCTTTGGTTCGCAGTCCAGCACTCAACACACTGAGCCACACCAACCAAGACTCACTTATTCTTCATAGCAACTGTCTGAGGTGTGTCTCATAGTCATCATGTGACACACGAGGAGTCAGAGGCTCAGGTTCAGAAGCTACCCAGGTGCACTGAAGAGCCAGCAAGGGGCAGAGCCAAGGGTAACAGGTGGGGACGCATCCTAAGTACAGCGTCAGGTTTTTGTCTTGGAAGGGCCCAGAGACTCCCATCAGAGGGGACTGAACCATTCAAATTACATACAGATGAAAGGTTGGCTGGGAGCTGGGGGAGGAGGAAATTTGCCTTTGATCCCTTCTGATTTCTGATACCTTATTGTTAGTTTGATTCTCTGATGAATGCTTCTTGTCAGAGTCTACTGACTTTGAAGTCTGAAATACACTGCCTTTTCCCTACCCATTTCATGTAATATTCTCTCAGTGCCAAGGTTGGCTAGAACTTTTAACCAGCTTCTGAAAAATAAGAACTAAGGAGTAGTAGGAAGTACCATACCCATCTCTTCTGTAGGTTTTCTTCACACTGCAAGGGGATTTACACACCAGGTTGTAGGGCACTTGCAAAGCCAGTCCTTGCCAAAGTCAAAGGCATGACTTCTTCCTTTGTTAGTATGGATAGAATCTATAATGGCATCCAAATGAAATTTTAGAGAAACATTCAAAGAAGATCTGATCTATCTCCATCTATATTTTGTTATTTGCATGGATGGCCTTTAAGGTTTATAGGAGGCTTCGAGCCTCTGACCCTGTTCTCTTAGAAGAAAATATTACAAAGGTTTTTTTCTCCCTTTAACGTTCTTTCTTCTTGCCAGAGGAATTCCTCATCCTACATGCCATGTAAATGCCCTTTATCAAGGTTATGGAGGAAAAAAACAAGGGTTTTTTTTGTTTTGTTTTTTTGTTTTTAACAAATACAGTATCCTGAAATCAAGGGTAATAACAGGGAAGACAAAATGATGAAGGAAGAACAAAGCAGCAATACAGAACCAGATGGCGTGTGCCTCCTTCCCCTCCCCCTCCTCCCCCAGCTCTCCTCAACTGAAAGAGGGAGGGATGGGACTCTGTCTCTCTGGGGCAGCTGCCACACCTCCCAGTGTGTCCTCCCACTCCCTTCCCTGACAGGAGGCAGAAATGGGAAGCCACAGGGCTGGCTTTTGTGTTTTAAAGTGCAGCATGAGCCATGTGATGTGTGCGTGTAGGTGTGCCCAGAGCCAATGGCCCTGCTGCCCGGCCTGGGGGTGGGCGGCCCTTCTCCGACCCGTTGTAAATATTCAGTGTAATATATTTGGACGTTATTATACTTGAACCCATTTTGCAAAATATTTAAATTCATCTGTTTCGTTCCCTATTTTCTATTTCATTAGGAGTGATACACCATCTAGAAACACAGCCACTCTTCAGAATATAATAAACAGTAAAATAGTGGTCATTGCCTGGAGTAGTGACTCCTTTCAAGTTCTTTTCAGAAGAAGTCCTGGTTTAAGGCCCTGTCTAAACATTTACACTCTCTAAAAGTAAGATGGGTAGTGCCAAATTTAGGAATAACCCAACATTGATGATAACACTGCTCCACAGCTGACTTTTGCTTGCAAATGCCACTTCCCAGTCCATCAGTGTTCCTAGTTCCCGGGACCGCAAGCCCCGAGAGCAGTTTCGGGGATTGGAACTAGGTTCTTTTAAGGTCTTTAAATTAGAAGGACAGGGGAAGCTGGTATGAAAACTTAAAAGCTATTCAGAGCCAGGGCTTAAATCGTATATTTGAATCAGAGCAAGATAACAGTTAAAGAAAATCTCACCAACTCTTAAATTAATGAACTATCTAAAGTGTAAGATCAGTCTAAATACATGTATCTTTAATAATGCTAATTATAATAATTCAAGTAAAGAAATAAAAGGTAGTAGAGATTCTGTCTTCCTAAAACAAGGTGAATGATTTGTAAAGAATGTATTATTAATTTGTAGGTGAATTAGGCTTCTAGTGTCTGTACCAGCCTCTCTGGGCACAACATAGGAAGTTTACTACCTACTACACTGTGTCCTTGTCACCTCATATCTCCTTTGATAAAGAAAGTGGCCCTAGATGACCTAGAAAAAGAGAAAAAGTTTTTATTTTTCTTATGAATAACTGAAAACCCTTATGAGATCAATGGAGTCACTTAAGAAAAAATCATGAACCCCTGTTTAGAATGAACCGATAGTTGGATTCTAATTCATGCTAAACTCGTTACATACCACCCAGACCAAAATGAGGTAATTTATTCTGGATTTGAAATGGAAATTACTTGATTAATACCAGATAACCTGAATAAGCCTGGGCTTGTCCCAACCTGCAGCAAAATGTTTTGGCTTCCTGCCCCATCTGGCATAGCCTTTACCCCAAAATTGATACTATATTTTTATGAGTTTAAATAAATTAGAACTAACTTGATGAGGGTTATCTTGCATTAAAAAATAAGCCTGTGCTACAAGCCCTTAATTTTTTTCCTCACCATTTTGGAGCGTTTTCCAGGTGGCTGTGGGGTAGCGGGGAAGAGTAGGGAAGGCAGGGAGGATGATAGGTATTGTTTTGTATGATGAAATGTCTCCATCTAGTGGAACTTCAGAGCACTAAACATTGTCACCGTATTCAAGACAATGTCTCCAAAGCCATTTCTTTAAACGCATGCAATGTTTTAAAAAAAATTTAACTTCCACATATGTTCTTAGATGATGATATCCTTACAGCTGCATGTATTTCTTTTGGAAGACACACAAATGAAACCAACACAAACTGTTACAATGCTGACAGTTTTAATTTCATGATTTGAACCTGCAAGGCAGAGGAATGCGATAGGGAAGAGACACAGAACAGATGACACACAAAGCTCTTAAATTGGATGGTGGGTCACAGGTGTTCATCTGTATGAGGGGAACCCAAAAAACCTGAAATTTATTTATAAAAAGTTGTGTATTTATTTTCACATATTTAAATGTAAGTCACTTTCAAAGTACTCTCCATTTGATGCAGTACGCCTATTGAGATTTTTTTTCCACTGCTCGAAACAGTTTTTGACTTCGTTAATTTGGCACCTTTTAGTGCTTCTTCCATTTTTGTTTTACCTCTTCCACATTAGCAAAACGTTTCCCTTTGAGGACTTTTTTCATCTGGGGAAACAAAAAAATGTCTCTTGGGCAAGGGGGGCGAGACCCAGGGAACAGGGAGGATGGGGCTTGGGGGTCATGCCGGTTTTGATCAACAGCTGCTGAACACTGAGCACAGTGCAGACAGGTGTGCTCATAATTCACCCATCATGAAACAGACAAACATGTTGAAACAGACTTCAAAAAAAGTTCGCTGAGGCCAAATGCAGCCTCTCACAATAATGCCAGCTGGTGCACTGAAACAGACGGGTTCCTAGATCACTCACTCACCTAGTTGGGGAAGCCTGTACTACAAGGGGCCTTCCCTCCAGAAGATAATTCCAGATTTTTGGGGGGGGGTCCCCCTCGTACATCTATTATTTGTATGTATGAATTACTTTATAATAAAAGTCTGGGCATGAACTAAATTTAAGTTTATTAAAGGACTTCCTGGGTATGAGAACAATTATTTCCCTCTTTTGATTGATTTTTTTTTTTCTGTTTAAATTTGTTTGATGGGGTGAAAAGGAAAGAGTTGAAAAATTAAATGTAACGAATGTTTTTAAAAACCTTTGCCAGCACCCTGTTTTCTTGTGGCCTATTCTGTGTTACTTGGGCCAGCAAACACTTCCCACAAGTGCACCTATGACAGCTGTGGGTTTGTCACCATTTGTCTGTGGCTTTATTAAGTCCTATCTGGAGGTATTGTTCATCAGTCACCTTGCTCAGATTCAGTCTTTAGGGAATGGGACTCTTGAGTAGAGCTTGTGTTTAATATGGAGGCTGGTTATTCTCTACCTAAGTAAATGAGTCTGGGGAAGATCTTGACCAGGGCCAAAAGGCAACACATTTTCTTCCCTCACTGAGGACTTTGACACAGAGCCCAGCCAAAAAGGTGATCTTAAGAAAGGCCTGGGGTTTCTCTTGCTGACTCCAAGGACCAAAAAAGGAAGGAGAGAAGGCGCTGGCCCTCTGGTGATTGGGTGGGGTAGGTATTTCAGCTCTGGTCTCTCAGTTTGCTCAAGGACATTCGCATCCTTCCCTGCCCCTCACACTCCCAACGTCAAGCTGGTAGAGGGCTCCGTGGACAGCGTTGCTGTCGGAGCTATAGTCCCACATACATCTGCTAACCATGTTGATAGGGAGAGGCACACACTTCGTCCCTGTTCTCTGCCACACACAGCTATGTGAGTCTGAGCACATGAACTCTACCCATTCGATTTACTCATCTGATTTAAGCTGAGCGGTGTTATAAGCGCCCCCTTTCATGTCCTTCGGCCCACAGCGCTGAGAGCTCCGCAGACTGCGACCAGGCTATTGCATATGTACAAAGTGGTGTGACTAAGAATCCCACTACTTGGTCCTCCCCCTGCACTTGTACACACACAGCTACACCCATCGTCCTCTCCCCCGACCAGACTCCGGTCATTGCTATAAACAGACAATGAAATAACCTCAGGTTGAACATGTCTGCACAAGGCTGACCCTACTGTATCATTATTCTACCCATTTTCTTCAGAGCAAGCAAGGCAAGTATTCAGAATATGCTTTCATCCCTTACTGGGCCTCCTAACAGGCTTCCTCTCTCAGATGACCTGCAGCCATAATGGTGTGTGTGTGTGTTTTTCTTTTTCTGATGAATCTTTTAACGTCTGGCACGATGGCATTAAAGCCAACGGCTTGCGTCTCTCCAGCAGTCCCAAAGGATGCTGGTTGCCTCGGGATGGGAGATGAAATAGAAACTGTTGGTTAAATCAGCACTATTAGTGTGTGCTTTATTTTTCTCCAGCTTTATTGAGCTGTAGTTGACACATTGTGTAAGTTTAAGGTGTACAGTGCAATGGGTTAATATGTATATATTGTGAAATGTTTGCCATAACATGGTTAGTTAACACATCCTTCACTTCACATAGTTAACATTTTGTTGTCGTTGTTGTTGCTTCGGTGGTGTGGGTGTTTTTCTTAAATGGCCTGCGGCTGGGTTCCCTCCCCTCTGTCCAACTTGGGGACACTTATCAAGCAAAATGCACCCCCCACTCAGAAAGCCCTCTCCTGGCCAGGACCCTACATTCCTCATTCACAAGTAAGGCCAGGGATGAGAGACAGTGCTGGATTCAACTCACAGCGGACCCTCCAGCCCTCACAGAGGGCTCTGCTAGAGTTTGGAGAAATCAGGTGGTAGAATGGCTGGGAGAGATCGTCATACACTCTTACAGCAGTGAGACTGTAACTGCGAAACATTGAAACAGTCATTGTATTCACTTCTTTTTCTCTTTTTTCTCTGCAGGGAAGGAGATTGGTGGGAAGCCCGCTCCTTGACAACTGGAGAGACAGGTTACATTCCCAGCAATTATGTGGCTCCAGTTGACTCTATCCAGGCAGAAGAGTATGTTTTATTTTGTTTATTTCATTTAACTACCTGCTTTTAAAAGTTATTTGGCACAATAAAATGTCATTAACATTGTGCAAGAGGGAGAAGAAATTGACTAGAGTGATGAAGGATTGAGAAACGACGGTAATGCCATGTTTCTCGGGCCTTATGCCATTGTATTTTGCCATATCTATGTCATACTGCTACTGTGATTAACTATTTTTCTTTAAGCCTACTCCCCTTTTAAAACATGTTTATTTTGAAAGGAAAGTTTGTATCAGTATCCTAAGTGAAAACCCAATATTACTTGCCATAGGTAAAAAGTAACCATAAAAATGTGATGAAATCCTAGCTAAAGCGTATTTTGTTGCCAACACTGCAGTCCACTGAAAAAAAAAATAGAAAGAAAGGGAAATCCGGGAGAAAGGGTAAGAGGAGAGGAGAGGGGGAAAGGAGGTAGGGAGTTGGCAAATAATTGTTAAAGATCAAACTGAGATTTTTCTTTCAATCTAATCAGAAGCACTAAAAAGATATACCTTCATGCCTCAGATAGAACTCTCTCATGTAGGTTGTGTCCTACAACTTGATAAACCCTGTGGTGATGCATTTCAGATGGTCCTTTCCTTTAATCTGGGGCCTCCGTTGGTTTCTTAGATAGTAAATACTGACTAGCAGTTAGTTAGCCCAAAGATTTCACTAACACTTTTGGAAGTGGACCATAGGCTGGGAGCATTCTAGAAAGACCAACCATTGTTCTCTCTCCTGGCCTATGGGGATTTGTGGGCACTTCCAGCATGGAGAACTGTTGGTGGCTTGTGTGGTGACCCTAATTTCTGAACTGAGAGGAAGGGAGCTGGGCGTTGATCTTCCAAAGGCAGGAACCTGACCTGCCTGACACCTTGGGGACCTGCCTCACCTGTTCTGTGGAGGTCATCCTGCCTTAGGAGGAAAATCAGCCCAGCATTTGGCTCTGATGTTTAATTTTGCCCTGGATTTTTTTAAGCTTCAGGGAGGATTAGACTCCACACCTCAGCCAAATCCCCAACTGGATCACTCTCTTGTCTTTAATTCCTTTGTATTTCCTTTAAGGAGACCTGTTTTGTTTCCCACTCTCAAATACTCAGTGGTTCTGAGCTCCTTGTTTCTCCTAGTGAGTGTATTTCATCATCGGTGAATAAAGGAATTTGTATTGAATTTTTATTTTAGGGCAGATCGGCAGACATCTTTCTGTTCTTTCAGCATAAAAGGTATCACCAAAATGTAGCGGTTTTTTTAATTTAACTGAGAATCTACCCACTATTTGTTTAAATTGTACTTATAATGGTCAATATATTTAATATTTTGTTTTTAAAGAATAAAATAACATTTAAAAATAACACCTGTGGTTTTACATTATACAATTGTTATTATTTTAAAATACTATTGTTTTAGTGCAATCCATTGTTCTAACAGTTCTCTTTATACCATGTTCATGTTTGTGCTGCATTTTAATTGATACAAACCCACAAAGTCATTTCCCACAAATAATTGGTATAATTCTTTTTATCCCCTCTAGTGCTAGGTTAGAATCGTCGCACAGTCTGGTGCCTTTAAAAGTCACTGAGAGCTAGCATGCAGCGTGTCTTTTCTTATCTTCAGTGAAGCTCTTTCATTCACAAAAGAATTTGACAGTGAACATATAATAGCTATGTTCAAGTATAATGAATTGAAATTTCATTTTAGAAACTGGATCCTTTCACAGTTAACTATTCTAAAAATTGTTCCCTTATGCAGATTCCAATGGAATGCTTCCGAATTCTCCCTTGGGTTCTCGAAGCACCTGCTGCTTGTTCAGCACCTAGTGCTGACGCGTTGACTAGTTGCTGTGCCCTGATTAGGGCTAGAGAGTGCAGGGGGAGGATAAAAGACAAATGACAAATGCTGTGAGGTGACTTGATGCGATTCCTCCTAAAGTGGCACAGGAGTGTCATCACAGAAAGAATACGAACACGTCCGTGACACAGAGTCATTTTCAAGGACGTGCTCATTGACCGTGCACAGTCACCTGGCCCCACGGCTGTGCCAGCCCCCACGCGTGGCAGATCTCAATCCAGATGCTTGGCAGGCACCATCAGCGCGTCAGCGCCCGCACACCTGCTGGACAGGAAGGCAGCACAGTCAGCGTCCGGGGCAGCCCCTTGTCACAAATGAGGGGCAGCTCCGCCCATTTTTTCAGAGTTCCTATAGATAGAAAATAACTGAAAATATTGTGTCTTTGTTCTTTATCCATTCTGACAGATTTTTTTTAATACCTGATTAATGACCTTTATCTACACTGAGACTACGTTTTGTTATTTCCCAGGGATTGTACTTATGCCCAGAAACCCACGGTGCTGTAGATACGTGTGGGAAGGGTTTCCTGTGGTTGCCATTTCAAACAGGGCCTTGGATTTCTCTTTTTGTGCAGGCAGGTGGCAGTTTTAACACAAACCAGGTCTTGTCATCTCTGGAGGAAAGGAAAATAACCCACAATTCAAATCTAATTGTTTTTTAAAGAGTGAAGGAGATGGATTAGGTGTGGAATTAGGAATAGATTGAAAGGGAACTAGATGAGGCTATGAAAAAATATTAATAGATAGGGAAAGGCTAAGGACGAAATCGGAGGTTAAGATTCATGGGCAAAAGAGCTTGCGTAATTCCATTTCTGTGAATGATTGTTATAAAATCTTTCCTTTTCTTGATCTCACTTATAGGTGGTACTTTGGAAAACTTGGCCGAAAAGATGCTGAGCGACAGCTTTTGTCCTTTGGAAACCCAAGAGGTACCTTTCTTATCCGTGAGAGTGAAACCACCAAAGGTAAGATGACAAGCTGAAGAAGTTCGCTTGTCATTCAAATCTGTGGATTAGTCAGAAGAGATGAAAGGCTTATCTCTAATGAACAAGGATTTTTAAATGGCATGTGCCCTGCTTTGTGAGGGAGTCCTATTTTCAGCTTTTCCACCAGGCACAGGGGTGTCCAACCTGCGGGCCTGTGGGCCGCATGCAGCCCCGGATGGCTGTGAATGCGACCCAACACAAAATCGTAAACTCACTTAAAACATTATGAGATTTTGTTTGTGTGATTACATGTCACAATGTATTTAATGTGTGGCCCAAGACAACTCTACTTCCAGTGTGGCCGACAAACACCAAAAGGTTTGACACCCCTGCTACAGACATCTCCAAAAAGGCTGCCGAGGCCCAAAATCAAGACCTTCCTCTTGTAACAGGGTCTGGGGCAGCTTCACTCCTTCAGGTGCACAAGATCACAGAATTTCCACAAGTCGTTTAGAGTTAGGAATTTCTGAAACTCTTAGTTCCTCGAGTACCAAACATACAGGTTGTTTTTGGATTTCTTTTGTTGTTTGCATCACTGAGGACTACTCTTCCTCCATCTGTTGGCCCTTTCATGATTTAACATCTCATTGGAGCCCACAGGAGGAGCTGGGCCAATGAAAAGAACAGCGGCCTTCTAGCTTGGCCTACCAAACACTAAGTTACCTGCTCTTGTGAAAAGTATCGTGAAGCAGGAATTGGAAACCCACACCCAGAGAAGCAGCCCCTGCATTCTTTGGTGTGCGCTGTCGCAGCCTCGCAGTGCTCCGTGGGTGGTGGAGACGGGAAGCACTCGCGGCCTGAAATAGCTGTGCGTCTCTTCGTCTTCCCGGGGGCAGCCGGAGAAGACGGGAAAGGGGGGATCGTAGGGAAAAATTCGAGAAGCCTTTATTTTCACGGGTACAATCACTTTATTGCTAATATCTTCTGAAAATTTTAGGAAAGAGGTGTTGTCTTCCTGTGTTACTGAGTGGAAATGTGTGTACGCATGAGTGTCAGTATATGTGTGTGTCTCCTCTTGATAATTCTTAATCAGAACAGCCAAGTGAATGAGACCTAAATAACAGATGAGTGCTCAACACAACTGGGGCTGCTAATACTTTGCATGTTTACCAGGTGCCTATTCGCTTTCTATACGTGATTGGGATGATATGAAAGGAGACCACGTCAAACATTATAAAATTCGCAAGCTTGACAATGGTGGATACTATATTACCACCCGGGCCCAGTTTGAAACACTTCAGCAGCTTGTACAACATTACTCAGGTAACCTTAATTCTAACTAGCAACTAACCATTTGGACACTGGAGGGACTGGGTGGGCACAGAGCAGGAAAGGGGAGAGGCAGGGAGAAGAGGGGTACAGCGTATATATACAAAGTCACTAGTAAAATACATTGACCCTCGACCAACACGGTTTGAACTGCACAGGTCCACTTCTATGCAGATTTTTTTCAATAAATACGTACAGTCCTGTAAATGTATTTTCTCTTCCTTATGATTTCCTTAATAACATTTTCTTTTCTCTAGCTTACTTTATTATAAGATTATAGTATATAATACATACAAAACAAAATACGTGTTAGTTAACTGTTTATATGTGTTCAGTAAGGCTTCTAATCAGCAGTAGACTATTAGTAGTTAATTAAGCTTTGGGGAGTCAAAAGTTATACATGGATTTTCAATGGCATGGTGGTTGGATCCCCTAACCCCTATGTTGTTCAAGGGTCAACTGCAGTTTTCTTTGCTAGCCCCTCAAGATGGATAAATAAGTTTGATTGATGTTTTTCTACCATAATTATGTTACATCAAAAGATTCTGTAACATTCTAGTTTTCCAAGTGGAAAATAATAAGTTAAACTTTAAAAGCTATCTTTCCTTTTCCTCTGCAGAATGTAATTCAGAAACCGTGAGAGGAGAAGGGGCAGTCTCTGGGAGGGAACTTACATGGGGCCCCCAACAGGTGTATGTGTTTCTACAATTATTCACCTTACATTCAGCACTGTCGCAGGAATGTCTGCACATGCATTTCATTCTCGGGACTAGATGCATTTTTCAGTCCATTTATCATGTTCTTCTTCCCCGCCAATACTTCTGTTTCCTAGCTGGGCTTAGACTTATGTGACTCATAGCTCAGTTACAGCTCTTGTGTTAAACTTTTTTAAACAATAGATCAGTCTCTGTCCTAACACCCAGATGTCACCATTAGTCTGCTCTTCCTAGAAATGTATACTTAGATGTTAGGTGTGCGATTTGTACATTTTATTAAAGAATATGGCCTCGTGTATAGGTGTGAAAATGATTGCTTTCTTTCCAAGATTAGCACTGTATCATACATACAAACTGGTGGCTATAGGTATACATGTGCAGATATAAAGCTATATCCCATTAAACCCCATAGTTTTTTGTGAGCCATATATGTAATTTTACATCATTCTTCAGGATGATGGCAGTACCCCAAAATAATATACGACTTGGCCTCAATTCTTGCTGTGTGCACATGCATTAAAAAATGCAAATATGTGTGTGTAATTTTTTTAACAACCAAAAAAAGCAGTGTTTTGAAAATGGCAATAAGAAATACCTATCTGTTGATCCTTGGCACTAATGAACAAGTGAAAAAATTAGCAACACTTAGAGTATTTATTGATTAGGGCATTGGGGAGCTTTGGTTTATGTGGGTTCTGATGAAATACTTGGGAGAAATGGAGCAAAGTATCTCCCTGAGCTTAAATGATATACTCAGAATGCCTGCATGTTGTAAGGGTTTTTCAAATACCAAAATACATCGCATCATAGCCAAACATCATCAGAATCCCCAGGGTTTGGATCATTTGAAAATACTGTGTTGGAAAGGGCACCTTAATAACATCATAAAGCTAGAAGGAGAAAAAGGATATGAAGAGTAACAGACATATTTTTAATCTCCAAAAAAATCCATCTCAAGTTAGATTTGTTTTTATATTGGCTTTTCCTCTTCCCTCCTTCTTTCTCTCACACAATAAAGTGCCTTTGAAATATTGGCTCATAAATAATTTCCTGCCTAAACATCTCAGAACCTAATTCTATCAAAATAAAGGAATAAAAAAGTAACTTACAGCTGGTTCTTGGAGAAAAGGCAACAATACTACATTTGATTTCCCTGGGTCCAAAGGACCTCCGGGGCGGGTCGGGGCTCTGTCCACCTCACAGCCAGGCTTTCTGCAGCCGTTGTCACTGCCCTGATTCCTTGTCCTTTTTCACCTTTTCTCACCTGACTGATGTTTAACTTAGCATTTAGGCAGTTTCCCCTTACCACTGCCAGATTCTAGAAGGCCTCTACTTTAAGGAAAGAAAGAGGGGGAACCCTCCAAATCACCTCACAGCGATAACTACGTCTTTCCTTCCTCTTGGGAAATAGAGTTCTTTTTACATCCTTGAGTTTCTACAGATTTTAGTTTTTGTTCTTTCTGCTTTCAAACCAGACTTCTAAATTATACACTGGAGATTGTTATAAACATGCTTTAATGGGAAATATCAAAAAAAGCAAGAGTATCTGGCTAGTAGAAGAGTCAGTTAAAATGCCAGAGAAATTGCTAGAGAAATGTAGCCTCTTTTTCCCCCTGCCAGGTGTGATCTTCATCCTTACTGGTTTGTAACAATCTAATGTTCTGCAAAAGCATCCTGTATTGAAGCTACAGTTTTAAATATAGTCCCCACGCCTTGGTATTAGAGGGAAGAAAGGACAATCATGTTGACATTCTGCATTCCAAATGTACCTTTAGAAATCAGTGTAGGTATTTTCGAAGGCTATGTTATTAGCATATTGTTCTGATAATGATTTTTTACCTAGTGAATATAGAAACTAAAACAGTCTGTATCTGTTTATATTATTACTAGATTATCGTATACCTGAGGATGTGGAGTAGTTCAGATTTCGAATATCCTCTATTCTGCCTTTGACAAAACATGTTTCAATGTGTGGCGTCTAATCTCCCAAGATGTGTGTAGTTCTCTGCCCCTGCAGTACTGTTGGAGTAATGTTGTGTGCTGCCTGGGTTTGTGCACCTGTTAAATGTTGTTGTTTCATGTGTTCTGCTTTTCTCTCTCCCTCTCGCTGCTGTCCCCCGCTCCATCAGAGAGAGCTGCAGGTCTCTGCTGCCGCCTAGTAGTTCCCTGTCACAAAGGGATGCCAAGGCTTACCGATCTGTCGGTCAAAACCAAAGATGTCTGGGAAATCCCTCGAGAATCCCTGCAGTTGATCAAGAGACTGGGAAATGGGCAGTTTGGGGAAGTATGGATGGGTATGCTAAGACTCAATTACTCTCTCACTAGCTTCCTCGTTTGGGAAATCCCAAACCTCAAAGATGGAAGGTGAAAATAAAGACTGTGTGACCAGATGGAAAGTTGGAATTACTAATAGTGGGGAATAATGATTCTGATCTGGAATTCTAGAAGTTCTAGAAAAAAGATATAAGTGGTCAAGATTGGCAACTGGCTCAAATTATACTATTATATGTGTCGCAATTCCGGCCTGCACCAAATGCCTCGCTCTGCATTTCCAACTGCAAATGCATGTCTAATGAACTCAGCATTGCCCTAAAGGGCAGGGCACCTTCCATCTTTCCTAGTGCATGCATGATTATGGATTAAAAGGACTGTGTTTTCTTTATTAATCCTCTTTCCTGTAGAGAAAGCTGATGGTTTGTGTTTTAACTTAACTGTGATTGCATCGAGTTGTACCCCACAAACTTCTGGATTGGCTAAAGATGCTTGGGAAGTTGCACGTGCTTCATTGTCTCTGGAGAAGAAGCTGGGTCAGGGGTGTTTCGCTGAAGTTTGGCTTGGTAAGGCAGAGAGCACATTTTGTTTTGGCTGCATCTCAAAGCCAATTAAAAGGATGGTTTTAAACAGAGAACATTAACAGCCTTTGGGACCAAGATACTTAACCTGGATAGCTGGTACAGGCCATCCAGATTTTCAGAATATGGCAGTACCTTCCAGTACTCTTCTGTCTTACTTTATGTGGTAAATTAAGGCATGCACAGAACAGGAAACCAGTACAATAGGAACCTGGTGTTTCTTCCTCCTAAGATAATGGAAGGTAAGATACTGTATAGATGGGCTACGACAGGAGGAAAACTTGAGCTTTTTTGCTTAATGGGCCTGAGTTTTTTGCTCTATCTTTACTAGCTGATTAATCATGGGCAAAGGGCTTACTTAACCTCTTTGAGCCTCAGTTTCCTCATCTGTAAAACTGGAATGATACCTACTTCATAGGACTGTTTTGACGGACAATATGTTTAGAGTCCCTTGCACATAGTAGGTGCCCAGTAGACATGCGTAGTTCCCTTAATTTGGTTGTCATGTCACTGATAAGGCCATCTGCACTAGGCCCTCTCCACTGTTTTTATAACTCCGTGTGGGGCAATTGCAGCTTTGCTTAAAGACAATCCACAGACTTAGGTCCCACCCAAGAACATCTGTCAGTAAGACAATGTTAGTGCTTATGGAATCCTCCTTCATTTCTTAGACTCAATTCAAAATAATGTAGGTAAGTACCTGTTGTTATGTGCAACTGTAGGTATTTAAGTGTAGTCTGCACTAAAAGATTTAACACAGTTAAAGCACTTGGAACAGAGCCTGGCGATGAGCAAGTACTACATAGATACAAAGTTACAGATAGAGATGGAGGTGGAGATAGATATACAAATAGATAGATAGGTAGATCGATAGATCGATAGATAGATAGTCATACACATATATGTGTACATGTATAAGTTATTTTAATAAGTATTATCATTATTATTATCTTTCAGAGTCTACATTGTTGTGTCCATCTCTCCCTGGACTTTAACTCAAGTATTGTCAAATATGTTTATGTGACCTTCTCCTTCTGCCCAATTTGTAATTAATATTATGGGTCCTAAGAATTTTAATCCAATCACTAATATAATCAGGAAGTTTGGGCACTATATAAAACTTTATTTGCAATCTTTTAAATTATCAACTTTAAATCATTATACATATTATTAAGATTTTGTTTCCCACTGAACATAAAACATCATTTTGTGGTACTTAGGATCAGGGTGGCATGCCAATGTAAGTAACTGGGTTGTTATTAGAGAAAAAGATCTCTATTTAAAATTTTAGGGTGCTAACAACACTCAAATAGCAAAGACCACTTACAAGTTGTCAGATTTTCTTTAAGTTTAGTGATCAGATATTTTATAAAATTTGATGAGTTCTTCTTTAAGCCACTTGTTCTTTCATAATTCATATCTTTATAGGTTACATGTTATAATGATATGAATCATGTTTTATTTTTAACAGGGTAACAAAGCTTTCTTCAATTTACAGAATTTTTTTGTATATTTTATTGATTATACTATCACACTTGTCTCATTTTTTTCTGTCCTTAATTTACAGAATTTCTTAATTATAAAATCAATCATAATCAACATAAAAAGTAATCGAAACTTCATCCTTTACCAAGTAGAAAATAACAATCTAATTTAGCAGATTTTTTTGTTTCCCTTAGAAATAGTTTTAATTCAAAGTCATAGGACTGATAATGGAATTCACATACAACCTACTTTTTTTAATTTGGGAGGTGAAAGAGACTCAAAAGATAATCCAGTTTCATTTCAGTATTTTACAGATGAGGTAACTGATGATCATAAACTAGGCCTGCCCCTGGGCCTACTAGATTATTTTCACATATTAAGTTTAAATACTTCTGTTCCCTCTTAGCTGTTGTCTGATTTTACCGGTGTAGCTGATAGAAGCCATTGCTTCTGCTGTGGCTGACCGTCAGTGACCCTGAGGGACTGTCCTTGCCTGTTGAAGCACCGGCAGGTAGACTGTGAGCTTCTTGCTGGTGCTCATGGCTAATTACAGTCTTACCTACAGATCAGCTTTTCAAGGACTCAGTCAAGTATTAAGATAGCTCACCCAATGCAGACAGTGAACATCTAGAGATACAATTTCCAGGCATCCTCAGTGTGTTGCCATATTTTTTAAATGGCATACCCCATAAAATGGAACTTAATCTCAGTTCTTAGATGCTTACTCTACTGCTTAATGGATGGATATTGGACGGCCAGGCTTGTTCTAACCCCTGGCCATCCAATTTTTGTAAAGAAATTTGTAATTTCTTTCATTTGGGTACAAATTTGTAATCACGTGGCTGAACCGAAAAAGGAAAGTGGTATATATCAAAATGAAAAAAAAATTAAATGTTAAACCATGATATAGCTATATGTAATGTAAAATATTTTTTCTGTTAAAATACTTGATAGAGTCCTTTCATTTGATTATCTTTGTTCAACAAAAACTATATTAGGTTTTTAACTTAAAATCTAACTTTATACAAATAGCAATTGATTAAAAAACTTTTTTTCCATCAAAAGAAGACCCTTGGTTTGACTTACTATTGTGGGATATCTGCAGGTACCTGGAATGGAAACACAAAAGTAGCCATAAAGACTCTTAAACCAGGCACAATGTCCCCTGAATCGTTCCTTGAGGAAGCGCAGATAATGAAGAAGTTGAAGCATGACAAGCTGGTCCAGCTGTATGCGGTGGTGTCCGAGGAACCCATCTACATTGTCACCGAGTATATGAACAAAGGTTGGGCAAGGCCTCTCCAGGCTTCACCTCACAGTGACCTACAGGGGTTGTTTCAGGGAGAGGAATGGAGTTGCCTGCTAGCTTTTTTTCTTGGTTTCTGCATGAGTCAAGCATTCCCATCAGGAAGCACAAATTGCATGCTCATTAATGAAAACATTTTAAAACAGACTCTGACCTCCAGTTCGCCCCCCAAGTACTTGTGATACCACTACTATTTGCATGCTACATGTGAGGAGTTCCAGCTCCTCTCCCTAATAAAAAACATTCATTTTTATTATCAGTGATACAGAAGGCTATGAGCTTGCTGTTATTTGGAATGCCAGAGCTTGCGTTAAATTTCCTTTTTGCAGGGCTGAACAATTAATATCAGACACTGGTCTCTGGGCTGTTTAGTCTCCATCTTTTTAACATTTTTTTTTTCAGCTCTCTTTTTAAACATCAAATGAAGAAAGACATGCTTTTAAAGAGCACATTTTATTCTCATTCTCTCTCTGTGTGTGGCTCTGTCTCTCTCTGTCTTCTAATCAAAGCAATATTGTTGGGAATAAGGCCAAAGATCACTTTGTTTTGGAAAAATAGATGAACCAAACAAGAAATGTCCTTTAAAGGCGATGCATTGTACATCAGAGTATTACAGTATAACTTTTCCTTTCCGTGTACTTTTAAAATATATTTGGGATTTTTTCCCTGGCAGATTGTTTATCCTTTGTATCCAGGGCTATTTGGTAAATAACTTCGTGATTAAAACATGAAAAAAAAATCGCTGTAGCCATCATGAGCCTCCAGCTGCTGCATGTGACTGTCTGAGCCCTGGTGTCAGCCCTGAGCTCCTTAGGCCGTGTCACCAAGGTGGCACTGAAGCTGTCGCTGTGTTGATACAGGGGCCATTAAGGCTTGGCTGGCCATGAGCTACTTGCCCCATTCTGTATTTCCCAGATATTCTTTTGTTTTCTTTTCTCACAAGTATCTTCTTGATTTAAAATCTGTAAATAAGCAGTCAGTGATTCTCAAACTTTACTATGTGCCAGAATCACCAGAGAGCCTCTTAACAGAAACCTGTTAACTTACAGGTTTCCGAGGCGAACCTCCAGAGTTTCCGATTCCGTAGACCTGGGGGGGACCCTGAGAGTTTGCATTGCCATCAGATCCCCTGAGGGACGCTCTTCCTGCTGGTCCCAGGACCCCACTTCAGGACCCACTAGGCTGGGTGGCGTCCCCCTCCTTGTGCCTTCGAGCAGAGCTGACAGGGGAACGAGACAGAAGTAGTGCAGCTCTTCCCGTGTTCGTTATGACAGAAAAGGGAATTGAGTTCCATTTCTTCTATTTTTATCAAATTTTTGTTGTCCTCGGAAATGACATCACCACTGTTTATTTTTATAAGTTTTTGCTGCCTTTCACTGCATAGTTTTCCCTGGGTTTTTGGTATAAACCTTTCTTTTGCATTGATGGTATTATTTAATTCAGTTACCTCATCACTTCTCTATATTTGGTTAAGAAAACCAAATATAGCTCTTTTTTGGAAATCTTTATCTTTCAAAGTAAATTGAAATGGTTTTATGTTTTGTTCATAGGAAGTTTACTTGATTTCTTAAAAGATGGAGAAGGAAGAGCTCTGAAATTACCTAATCTTGTCGACATGGCAGCGCAGGTAGGCCTCGTGGTACCTTGATTCCTGCCTTAGGTATAATGACGTGTAATACATCAAGCCAAGGTGTAAAATGTTCTCTTTCCTTCACTTCCACAGGTTGCCGCGGGAATGGCGTACATTGAGCGCATGAATTATATCCACAGAGATCTGCGATCAGCAAACATTCTAGTGGGAAATGGACTAATATGCAAGATTGCCGACTTTGGATTGGCCAGATTGATCGAAGACAATGAGTACACAGCCAGACAAGGTAGGCACTTGAATAACAGCGGCTTGTGATCACAATCTGCACAGCCCTTCCTCCCTCCTTTCCTTTCCTTCCTTCAGAAAATATTTGAAATATCATTCTACAGATGGATTTTTTCCCTTCTTGACCTGACGGGAATCTGACAGTTCAGCAGGTGGGAATCTGTAGCTGGTTTCAGTAGATGGATGAGATGTTCCTTTCTTGATGAGTGAGTGTTCACTGACATGATCCTCCTGGTTTGTGCCCCCTGCCTCACAGTGTCCAGGCCCGGGACACTTTGCTTTTGGAGAAGAAGGGTTATGGAAGGCCAGTAGATTAGTGAAGTAATAGCTTGTCACTCCATCAGAATCTCAGCCAAAAAATAGAAGACATACTCATTGGATAATTTAATAAAGGAGTTATTTACAAAGGTATGGGCAGGATCTAGGAAAACCAGTCGGGCATGATGGGTATCGCAGAGCTAGTGACAGCAATGGACCCGAAGCCTGAGGGCAAAGGGGAAGGGGACAGCAGGCACCAGAACCAAGGACGCAGCTGTGCTGAGAGGCCACCTTTCATTTGAGAGAGGCAGCAGGGTAACCCCGGAGGACGGGTGCCCCAGCTTGCCCTTCAGCCCTCCCCCAGTTCCCCTGCCAAACCCAACGAGAAGCCAGAGGTCGAAGGAGCCCATTGATGTGCTCAGATGGGCCCAGAGCAGGGAGAACAGTAAAAAGGGGATTTAGAGGGAGAATAGAAGATAGCATAGTTACTTGAAAATCACCTCCTTTAATCATCTACTTCACCCCACCCCATGCAAAGATTTGTAGAATTAGCCTCTAGAAAAAATATATATCCCAACCAGCAGCCACTCCGGGGGGGCAGCTTCCAGATGCTGTTAGAGCCCCAGACACCAGGGAGGGAATGCCATTATTATCTTCTGTCCTCCTAGATCGTCACGGAGTGGCCATAGGTGAAAGGGTAGAGTTGATGTGCTGTTGACAATTAAATGTAGGCTCCTTACATAGAATACGATGCTCGTGTCTGAAGGAAGCGCCTCACTGTTGTTGTTTTTAACCAAAGCCTTGTTATTCTGAGCAAGGCTGAGCAGTGACTGGAATATATTATAGGGTGGTGCTTTCTACTGGATTTCATAAAGGCCACCTCTGGAATTCTTATTCTTATTTATTTTTTAATTCTTTCATGTCATGCCAATTCTGCCCTGCTTTTATCATTCTCGGCGGTCTCAAGTGATGAGACAAAATGTTAAACTAAAATCCTGGCTCATACAGATACTGTCCAAATGCAGAATTACATGTCGGTCAGACAGCTTGGCTATTTGAATTTCCCCAACACGTGGCAGTTCTTGTCCTGGAGCCAAATGCCCACACAGCGAGCATGCCCACACATTACATGCACACACACCAGTGCGGGGCCAGATGGCATGCCGTATCTCTAATCAAAGGCACACAGGCAGCTTTGGTTGGCACTGGCAGTCCGGAGAAAAACTTGGACGTGATTCTGAGTCAAGGTGAGCTGAGAGGGTCTGAAGTGCCACTGGGTCTGAAACCTGGCCCTGAATGAAAGAGTTTACCCCGAGGCAAACCTGTCAGAGCTCAACTCACAGACCTGGAAGGAGAGCAGAGCAGAGCAGAGCAAGTGAAGGTTGTGAGACATAAATACTTGATTTAGGAAGGGGCAAGAATGGAATCGAGCTTGGCGTTTGGTTCTCTAAGCATTCTTTCATCCTTCCTGGTGCTGGAGGGACTGGTTGCGGATTTGTTTCTCCCCTTCTCCTGGACTTGGGACGCTATAGAATGTGTGCTCAACAGCTGTGAACTATCAGTAAATGCAAAGCTTAGGGCCCGAAGCCCAAGGGTGCGGGCAGGGTGCCCCTGCGGGGTCTGGCTGTTTAGTTCCTGGAGTGAAGTCCCTCTGGCCATGGCCCTGGGCGATTAGCACCGGGGGCAGGTGTGTGAGGAGCCCCTCACTGGCTTCCCTCAAGCACACTGCTGCAGTGGAACAGGGCTGGGAGGCCACCCTCGGCCCTGGCCATCAGTCCTGGCCTCTTGTTCTGTTAGCTGTCCTGATTGCCTTTCTGGTGGCTTCCTCACCTCCACCATCACTTTCCCAGGTACTGTCCTGATGCCTCTCAAAGGATCGGCCTCAAACCCTTTGGACTGTGTTTCCTTCACTTAATTTCCAAAAAGAGTATCCCACCTTTCCTTCTTAAAATTCTTTTTTCTTCTCTCTTCCCTTTCAAAATATCTTCGGATCCATGCCAAACACTGGAAAGAGATAAGTAAGAAGTAAATGAACTGGAGAATTGAACTGGGGGGAAAAAAAGCAAGGGCTTAGGGGTCCCAGGACTTGCAAGAAGAATAAAAGAAATGCTGTCCTACAACAGAGGAAGGGGAAGGTGTGGGAGCAGGTGCATGTGCGGAATACCTGCGGAGTGCCAGGCTCGAGCGGGAAGATGTACGGGGTGAGGAGGAAACAATAGAAATGGACTCAGGGGGACCTCATACAAAGGCACACGCTAATAAACGGGCGGAGGCAGGGTCGAGTCTGGGTGTGGCTGGCCCGACTGCATCTGCCCTCTGTATTGACGGCCTCTCATCCAGACAGCCATTAAAAGAACAGGAAATTGTGAGATTAGTCCTAAGGCCCCTTTTCCCTTTATTTTATGGAAAAGTTTTTAAGGGGCACCTCCTACCGTGCCTGTGTGAGGGAGTTGGAAAGACCTTCATTTTCCGGCTCTGCAACAACTCCGTTGTTTATAAAATTCGTCCCAAGGGCCTGCCCTGCCCTGGCCTCTTTGCAAGGCAGGAAGGTCCTGGTGTGTGTCTGCGGGTGTGCTCTGCCGATGGCATGAGTGCTGCACGCCGACGTTTCTGCTGGGGATTAAGCAGCTCCTCCGCACAGCTGGTCCATGCGCCTGGTAATATTTGCAAGTCGGGTTTTATGGTCCCCACAGGCCACAGCCGGGCAGCATCTTGACTATGGAAGTGTGGGCAGTGTTCAGAAGCCCATGCTGAACGCAGGTTTTTAGGACTGTGAGTGACGGTTGTTTTTCAGCACATTTGTGACCTTCCCATCTAAAGGCACACTGAAATGTCTGTCACTCCCCTGGACAGATGCGATGGCATTTCCCAGGGCACAAGCAGAATGAGAATATGGACCTGTGTTAAATACCCCTTCCGGTGTTCCTTTCCCCCCATCACCCCCACCCCACTGGACAGCACACAGAAGACCCGTGTCAGGAAGAAGGTCAAGACTAGGTGCAGAGCCTCAGAGGGGGTCCTCTGCCAACAGCATTCTAGAGGCATCCGCACATTATTTGGTGCTGCTCATTCTCTGTGACCAGTACATTTCCCTCAGGGATAGCAGACAGATCTTCTGTAGTCATAAACTCTTTGCTAAATTCTGACCAATCATGGCCTCTGAGTAATGCCAACATTAATTATTTGAGGGCCTTGTCTGGGAAAGGGACTTTGCAAGCCTAAGGCTGCACAGAGGCAGTGGGCGAGCATGAGGAGAAATGCACGGGAGCATCGCCGAGGTCGAGTCGCACCAGATTTGAAACCTAGCTCTGCCATCCGGAGCCCTGGACAAGTCCTTTAACTTTGCTACATCTCAGTCTGCTTATTTGTGGAAATGTATTTCACCTGATTTGTGTTTTAATTTTTGCAAATATTAAGTAAAACAGTACATTTAAAGTATTTAGCATAGTGCCCAGGGCAAAGCAGGTAGTAAATAAAAAAATACTCTGTTGTGTCCCATAGGGGGCTTAAATTCTTGGATAATAAACAAATGCATGAATGGAATGTAGACACAATGGAAAGGCTCAAACTCTCCATAGGAAAGGGAGAGAGGAGTCAAAGATAATTCCCAAATAGTCAAACGTAAGCAATCATGAGAACGGAGTTGCCAACAACAGAAATGAGTGAGTAGGGAAGAGCTGATCTTCAGAGAAAGAGGGTGAGTTTGGTTTGAGAGTTGTTGAGCTGGAGGAGGTTGTGGTAGCATAGCCAGGTGAGATGTTGAAGCCCAGAGAGATCAGCCTGGGTGCCCACTGCTACGGGTCCTCACCTTCCAGCCCCACCTCCATCACGTCACTGTGCCTCAGCTGCCCCTGGCCTCTCACCCCCATGCTACCTACAGTCTCCCCTGGGGTCTGATCACAGCCCCCTCCCACCCTGACACTGTACCTTCATCCCAGAGTCACTCCACAGCTGCCCCCAGTCCTGCCTATGCCGTGGGCGCCACAAGGATCTTCTGTCTGTCCTGTTATCCTCACATATCCACACCACACCTGTCTCCTGTAACCACCACCACGGCAGCTGTCACCCAGCTGCACTTTCCAAGACTCGCAGACCCCAGCCATCAGACAGACAGGAAGCAGTGGGAGAATTCTTGACAGACTCTTGTTTTTTTCCTTCATAAGCTTTCAGGAAGCTCGGTGCTGACAAACATCAATTTAAACCTAACAAGTTGAGATAGACCTGGCTTATGTATAATAGTGACTTGCTTTTGTGCACACTTACATTTTTTTGGAACCATAATATAGAAACGATAAAATGAATAAATCTGAAGTGTACAAGTCAATGAATTTTTACATCTGTATATGTCCCTGAAATCACCCTCAGGTGAAGAGACAGAGCACTACCTGTCCCCTAGAAGGCCTCCTCACCCGCCTCAGCCAGTAACCGCCCCCAGAGGTGGCCACCGTTTTTACCCCTATCACCGTAGATTCACTTCGCCTGTTATTGAACTTTACATACATCAGTCTTTTGTGTCTGGCTTCTTACCCGTCTTTGTGTCTGTGAGACTCATCCACATTGCTGCCCGTTAACAGTAGCTTTTTCCTTTGCGTTGCTGAGCGGTGTTCCATTGTACTAATATATCAGTTTCATCCATTCTGCTGGTATTTCTAACTTGGGGCTATTATGAATTAAGCTGCCATGGTGGTAGAAGTAGGTCCTCCTATTTATAGGGTATATTTGCAGAAGTGGAACTGTTAGGTCACCGAGAAACCTAGCATTTGTAACTACTGCCCAGCCAATTTTGTGGGCGTGGCTTTAGAGGGAGAGTACCCAGTTACTATGTTGTATCCCGTCTAGGCTGCTGAGGCAGCTGATGAGACTGAGGAACCTGCAGTTGGAAGTTAGGGACCTGGGCTTTGAACTCAGCCCCAGCCCTGTCACTCACAATGTGCTGTCCCCAGGCAGATCACTTAACCTTCCTGAGCCTCATTTTTAGTATCTGTAAAATGAAGATTAAAAATAATTACCTTGTATAATTCATGTGAGAAGTGAATGGGCTGCCTATAAAAGCTCGTCGAGGGTTGTAAAATATAAAAACCAGTCTTGTAATTTGAGCTTTTTGTGTTTGATGTATATTTTCCTTGAAAAGGATCTTTATTTTCTTACCTAAAAAAAATTTTCAGAAAAAAAGACTCATGGTGATCAGTAAAGAAGTATCAATCGTTTAAAAGAAAAATATTGTATCTTACTTTTCAGCAACTCTGCTTCTCTGTGCATTTACCACTTTGTGTTACCTACGTGGCCCAAGGGCTCCTCGCCCTGAACACAGCCGTCCTCTCCTCCCCTCTCGTTGTTGCCTGCTCTGCTGGGAGCTGTCCCTGCCTCAGTGCTGCCTCTCTTGTTTTATTCTTGTCAACACTGAGTATCCATTGGGCATCCTCAGCAGTGTCATTGGTGGTTGTGCACTCTCCCCCCCCCCACACACACACACATGTGAATAGCACTGTTATAGCAATTCTCCCAAGTATCTGTGGACCGAGTCTTACTATTGCTCTATGGAGGTGATTTGGCCTGAATACCAGCACAGAGCACATAGTAGGTATTTAATAAATATCTGTTTGCAGCAGGGGAAATAGCAAAAAAATCACTGTCCCCTCTCCACAGTCCTCAGGCACGCTCTCCTGCTCTGGGAGCAGTGCGCACGGCCCTCTCTCCGAGAATCAGATGCTGTAGTGACTGCAGGAGCATCTGGAATGATTGCTACACCGGTATTCCCTGTGAACACCAATATTCGCCACACCAGCAAGATTGTCCTTGGGGAAAAGGGAGGGACAGGAGCTTGGGAGCTAGATAAGCCCGTGTTCAAATCCTGACTCTGCTATTTCTGGTCATGGATTTTGCATAAGCTGTAGCCCCGCTAAGCCTCAGCTTTCTCATGCATGATGTGGGGCTGGTGTTGGTAACCTTTCAGGTGGTTGTGAGAATTAGAGAAGACAGTTGGCAGGAGCTGCTGGTATTATTAAGCCCTTCCCCCTCCTCCTGGCAGCACTAAGCTTCATGTCTTTTCGGATAATCAGGCCTCTTTCCTTCACACACACACACACACACACACACACACACACAGCCCTCCCCCTCCCAAAGATGGCAGGGACTGGATTGGTTAAGAGCATGACCTTTGAAGTCAAATTATCTGGGTATGAATCCTAGCATCACTGCTAATAAACTCTGAGACAATGGACAAGTTACTTGACCTCTCTGAGCCTTTATTTCTTCCTCTGAAAACAGGAATAACATTTATCTACATCACAGAACTGCATGGCTTCCCAGAGAATGTACACAAAGCAAACGCTGAGTCGACAGTTACATAGTTGTAGTTAGTAATAGTAGTAATAGTAATATCACTACTATTGATCAATGAAGTAATAATGGCAGCTCCCTCTCTCTCCCTCTCTCTCCCTTCCTCTCCCTCTCCCTCTCCCTCTCCCTCTCTCTCTCTCTCTCTCTCTCTCTCTCTCTCTCTCTCTCTCGTACACTTACACACGCAAATGCATACACCTCCCTGGTCCTCCCTGACTCTCCCTTCTGGGTCTTTCACATAGAGGACCTGCCTGTTTAACCCTCTCCTCTCCTGATTTGAATTATCACAAAGACAGGAACGTAGAGTTGCTCTGTGTTTTGGGTTTGTTGGGGGTTTATTTTAAGGTCTAAGTTAACGACAAGATCATTGTTGAGGAAGCAAATGTCAACCTAATTTAATCTCTGGGTCTTTGGAATGCAGGCAGAAAGGGACATCCGGGACTTTGCATAAGACCTGCTCTAAGTTTAGGTTTGTGTGTTAGATAGAAAAAGAAAAATGCTTCTGTTCCAGTGCTCTCAGTATTGAGGGTTTAAGTTGAATAGATTATTATCTGGAGAAAAATTCACATATAAATTAGACTGCAAAGAATTCATAATTGTTGCAGTTTTCATGTTAATTATTTCATGTTAAAAAATTGTTGCTGCATAAATTAACACATTCTTTCATGGAGAACATATTTTAGAAAGATTTGTTACTTTAATAACTCTTTGTGTATTAGAAATCCCAGATGCCTGCGCTAATTAAATATAATCAGATTTTGGATTCAAAAAGCACAGTAGCCGTTTAACACAAACAAGCAGGCAGCTAGGTTGACAAACAGTCAGGAGAAAGCGGATCCCTGTTTCTTTCATATTTTGAATTTCACAATTCAGAGCCGTGAATTCAATTCCTGTCCTTCCTTTGTATTGCTAGGGCTGGGGATTATCAGACTCAGAACGCCAGCTTTCCGGCTCAAGGGCTCCTGCGGAATTATTAATCAGCCTCTTCGGAGGCCCCTGTAATCCGGTGGCAGATCAAGGCTGATCTCGCCATGAGATGCCCTCCCTCTGCCCCTGTCCGCACATGCGTTTCTTGTTCGCTGTCAGCAACAGCATTGCAATTCCCACACAGTGTGCTGTGACCTGAACAGCAAGGGTGGGCGGGGGGGGGGGGGGGAGCTTTTAATTATTGAATTTAATTTAATTCTTCCCATGCTAGAGAAGCAAACCACCCTTTAACAAAAAGCAAACCCTTTGCAGTGCAGCCATTGTTTTAAGTACTGAGCAGGAAACTCGTTTGTTTGAACTGACCACGCATGGGTCCCCAGGGGCTCTCTAGTGAGAGCTGGGGGTTCCTGCAGAACGCCCTGCTGGTGGCCGGGTTGGAGCCATCATTCCTGCTGAGCAGACGGGTTGCAGCCTGAACCGAGCCTGGTTCTCATCAATCCTCCCAGATCTTGGGTTTGGTACACTTCTGTCACTAGGGAGAAAAGCGCCTTCATTTGTATTCTGCCTTTTACAGTCCCGGGCTTCCACCGGCATTTCCGAGAGAAGGACGCTTTGTGTATCTGCTGAGCCACAGCCCAGCTGCCAGGCCAGGTTAACCTCAGCGACAGGGGTCAGACTGCCGGGAGAGGGGGGTGGACAGCACAAACCATCCATTCCGCTCAGAGGAAGGACGTAGGGAAAGCCAAAAAGTAAAATGAAAATAATGGGACTTCAACTCACCCTAGCCTATCCGTTTCTTTTAAGATTAAAACTGGGGTGGGGGTGGGGGCAGGCTCATTTCTTTCACTCCCATAGTGGGGCAGCAGCTCCCTGACTCTGCCCAGAGGACACAGATGGGTCTGCAGCAAGCCAGCAACCCCCGCCCCGTCACTGAGAGCCTCTTGTCTGAATACCTTTCCTCCTTATCTGCCCAGGGCAGTCACGCCTTATATTCCACAAGGGTATCTTCTCCTTTGTACTCTCCCAGGCAGAGCCTGGTGGTTGTTTCTGAATGGTCAAGAACAAGTCGTTGGTCTCTGCATCTCACGTTTCTTAGTAATCACCAAGAAGGAAGCAGGTGGTCACCCCTCTGTGATCTTAAAGTGTGTAAATAGGAGCTGCTGGCTGCCATCAAACATCAAAAATGTCACTTGACTTCCTTGTCTTGCTTTGCTACAAAAGGAACTCCTGCCCTTGCCTCACGTGGATAACCAGGAACAGGCAGTGCATGCGAAAGCTGCCCCACATCCCGAAGCCTCTGTTTCTTCCAACCGAAGGAGGGTGCACGGCAGCCTCATGCTGGTCCCCCCAGGGGCACGGGCATGGTGGGAGGCAGTCTGAAAAAGCAACCCCAACGTGGCTATGGTTGTATGTATATCCTCTCTTCCTTCAGTTTCTTCCTAACCCCCAACCAAACCCGCAGTGTGATCGCCAGCTGCTCCCAAGCCACGTCCCAGACCCCAGTGCTTGTCCTTGCTGCCTAGCACACTTCGCGGCATAGCTTCAGACTGACCCAGACCCACAGCTCCTTCTTGGGTGGCTGGATTCTTGGAATAATTTCTATGTTGAGCTACATCCCAAACCTCCATTTATGACTTAGTCTGAGTTCCCAGCACCCTAAACAGCAGCATATGGAGCTCTGCACACAGCTTTCTTGCCTTTTGTCCTGGATAAAAGTCCACGGTTAGTGTTTATCCTCCTGGGGCTGTGAGTGAGAATTTTTATCCTAATATTGCTTCCCTTCTGGCCCTTGGAAAGATAAAAGGATAATTGAAATTCATCAGAGCTTTGGTGTTCTAGAATAGCAAGCAAGGTTCCTCCTTAATTCCACCCAAGGCAACCACTTAAACAAGCCTCCAACACAGTCTACACTTCAGGGGAAGTCCCCTTGGTATTTCTTAGATTTTTTTTCTTCCCGAGAATAAAGGGACCAAATACCCATGATTTCAGGAGATGCTCATTAAGTTGGTCCTTTATTTTTGGGTTGCCAGTGAGAGTTCTCCTGGGTTGTCATCGGTCACCACTGGGAGGAACGCGATGGGGAAAGGCAAGCAGCCCAGAGCAGCCTCCGCTCTCATTCCAGCGCCATCACAGAAGGAAGGTCACAGTCTTTCCGCTTTCTTCCATGTAGAGCTGCCCTGCCCTTCCCTGGTCCATCTTTCTGCCTATCCCTTCCCAGCTTGAATAAGACGCTGGGACTGGTGCCTTGCCTCCAGCCTCACCCCCCATTCTCCCTGGTGGCTCTTCCACAAGGGTATCTTCTCCTTTGGAAGAAGTTTAGGGGGAAAAGTTACTGCATTTTCTCTCCCCTGCCCTCTAGTTGTCCTGATTAGATTTTTAATACCCACGGATGGACCTTCCAACCCTTTTCTGTCCTGTCCTCAATTCGGGGCTCCCCCTGGGACTTCGTTCACCCCTCTCAGCCCCAACATTTCTTCTGCAAACTCAGCTACACCAGACTAGATCTGTGCTCAGGTAATCCACCTTTGTCTCTGCACTGTGTTCAGACCCTGCCGCTGGTCTTGGTTCTTGTCTTCCGTAGCCAAACCTGCCCCTCCTCTACCATCTCCCCGGTGAGACAGCACTCCTCCCTAGTCCCTATCTCCTTTCTTCTCAAACACCCTGCTCACCCGTATACATTTCCGATGGAATGATATCTCACTCCATTGTGCCATTTACTTGTCATTTATTTTTATTTTTAAAACATGATGCTAAACCTTATGAACTTAAAGTAGAAGTTTCAGCAGAATATGTCACCAGGAATAACTGGAAAACACACAGTTGTATTACTCGAGACATGTTTGGAAAATGTGAAAGTCACGCCTTTGACCTAATGTGAAAATTCTGAGTTTTGCTTTGCCAGGTTTTACTGCATTTGAAATCATTGTTTTGTTTGAATAACCACAAAGTTCCAGGTCAGGTCAGCTTTGATTTTACCTCTTTCACAGGATATCCTGGCCTCGTCCTGCCTTGTCACGCCCCCCACTTCCTCATGTAATCAGCTTCCTGTTGTTAGCATAGTTTGTGATTTCCTTTCTTTCATTCCCCAGGGTGACGTTAGAGTTGAAGCGCTGCACATTATTAACATTAGATATTCATAGTGAAAGGGGGCTCCGGTGGGCCTCTGCTTCAGAAAGCCTGTGCTGGTTATTGACACTGATGCCTCTCCTCCTTGAAAATACTGTTAAGGCTCCGCTCATATTCTCTGTACGAATGATGGGGCTCTGTTATTCTGTGCTGGCTTTGCCGTTTCCACTTTGGTCCAGTGTTTTAGCCAGAGGGGATATTTCCTGAGACGGAGCTATGAAATTGGCCTGGTCACCAGGACAGAAAAAAAAAAGGCTCGACAGTCCAGCTCTCCAGCAAGAGCCTGTAATATGAGCTGGGCGCCACCGAGGTCTGTGCTGGCCCCTGCCCTGAGCCTCACCTGGGGAGAACCGTGGGTCACACTGCTGCATTTCCGTGCGACCACCTCTACCCAGGGCCCCCATTCCCTGTGCAGTTCCTCCTTCCCCTCTCTCCTGAGCCCTCTTCTTCCTAAAGCCAGCACCCAAATTAGCGCTTTGTTGGATTTGCCTATGAGCTTGGTCTCCCCAGCTGCCTCAAAAGTCCTAGGGTAGGAGGTGACCTGTGCTTGGCTCTCTCAGGAGTCCCTGCCTGTACTGAGGGCTTACTGGACGCTCAGAAAGTTCTCAGTGATGCACTGATGAGTGTATTGGGTTTTCTTCAGTCTCTTTCCCTCCCTTGAAGTTTGGAGGGCTTTGCCTAAGCGAATGCAGGCAACTCTGTACCTTTGCTCTACTGCCCAAAGAAAATAATGTCTGGCATTTATGTAGCTATTATGAGGTACAAGATACTATGCTGAGACCTTACATTATTTATAATTCTGTCCCTAACCTTATGAGGCTATCATCATCCCTAATTTACAAATAAGGAGATTGAAACTGCGGGAGGTTTTAAATGGTCACCCAGAAAATTCAGTGTGCAAGCCCAGAGCTGCCTGACTCTGAAGCTCCTTTTCTAAATGACTATCCTAGACCTATCACAAATGACCCCCGAGCCCAGCTCAGCACGCAAGTGGGTGGGCCTCTTTGCATGGTCACCGAAGGGCATTCACTAGGGAACCCTGCTTCCTGGCTGATTTACACACATTTAGTGCAGGAGCTAGACTTGGGAGCAGAAGTCTCTGCCACCTTCCTTTGTGCTTTTGAAATGCCACTACCAACATCTTACTGTATGAAGATGTATAAAGTACAGTAAGTAACCAATCAAGTAAAAACTGTTTCTGTTTGAGGCAGGAGAAATAGTTTAGATTGCCCGGCCCCTAGGGATAAGGACCTTCACTAACTGGAGTGGAGAGCCTGGGGGTTGAGATGAGCCATCCTGACTTAATGGATTTAGCCAGTCATCCTGTTTTCACTTAAAAAGCGAGAGCATTCAGTCAGACTATCCTAGAGTGTGGTTATTCGTTTGTTACACTGCTTCATTGTCATTCTTTGTTCAGTTTGATTAAACCAGTGTAAAGGAAGAGAATTTTTTTCATCATCAGAGTATTAGATACATCACTGGGTTGACCCTTTAGCCAGTTAGAGCATTTACTGAGCAGTTGCTGTTTAACCAGCCTCGAACAAAGTACTGTGCAGGAGCTGAAGCGTAAAACATTGTCTCCAACCTCAAAGGACTTCTATTCTATTTAAATAGACCTTAAAAAATAATGATAACACATATAGAGCTAGTAGAAAGGTATGTTGGAGACATAGAAATGGCCGCATAGTATACCACATTCAAGCACGTGGGCTCTGGAGCCAGACTCCCTTGGTTCAAATCCCATTTCCACTCTCCTTTGGCATGTCATTTTATCCGTCCCGGTTCAGGGTTCTCGTCTATAGGACAGGACTGTTATTGATATCAGTCTTCTATGTGTAAAGCACTTAGCATGACACGAGACAGTAAGCACTCAGTGTAAGTTTAGCTATTTTGGAAGCTACTATTGTCAAACATTAAACTGTTGTTTACAGCGTTGGTCCCAAGTGCATTGCAGAGACCAATGAGGGCTGGAGTACTTACAGATGACTTCATGAAGGAAGTGAGACTTGAGCTGAATAGGCATTAGCTAAGCAGGCAGAAGGAGAGATGGCATTTAGAACAAACTAATGTATAAGAAGCAAGAATGATTGTGCCAAGGACAGGGTCAGGTTATGGGAAAGCAAACTAGACTAGAGTAATGGTGTTTGGGTAGCAAGAACCAAAGTTGAATAGATATGTGGGTCCATGAAAACCTGGTGGGGGGTTTTGATTTACTGCAGTAGGAGCTTGGGGTTAGGCGGATTATGAAGCCAAGGTTTAAAGCAATTACAGCTGACCTTGAACAATGTGGAGGTTAGGGGCACCGACCTTCCACATTACCAAAAATCCATGTATAATTACAGTCAACCCTCCAAAAACACAGATTCCCCAACCATGGAGTTGACCCTTGAGCTACCTAGGTTTGAACTGTGTGGATCTATTGTGAAAATCCGTGTATAGGTGGACCTGTGCCATCAACTGTAGTTGAGTGGACAATGAGCTGAAGGCAGGGCACCGTGGAAGGAGGACTTAACAGGCGGATGAGGACCCATGCCCAGTTTTGGCAGAGAGCTTAAACGAGACAGAGCAAAGTTGAGAGCCATGTCAAAGAGGCAAGCAATAGACCTTGGTGCTGGATTAGGGCCGATGTTTAAGGAAGAGGAGAAGCCGCAGCCCACTCTCAGTTTTTTCACCTTGAAGCCTGGCAGAGTAGTGATCTGAACCCCAGAAGAGAGATAATGAAAAACGGACTCCGTTTGCATCCTAAAATATTAAAGTGAGAATAAACTTTATTGTCAGTCATTTAGTAAAAATTTTACCTAGTTTCAAGAATCTCCTGTATAAGAAAATGTCTTACATCTAGTAAGATGATTTGATGAAAATTCAATTTAGATTCATAGTTGTCACATTGGAGGTTTTGTCCCTTGGAGTCAGGCAAATCAAAAAAGAAGCCTTCAGGTGAGAGACAAAGTCTACGTAGTGTATCCGGCCTCATTCACATAGAGGTATGATGGGCAGGATTAGTCATGAGACAGGGTGTGTTCCCCAAGGGAATAAGCAGAGAGAGAAGAGTCTGCAACACTGAGGCCCCTCAGACACTTTGTCATTAGAGTGGGAGAATGAAGATGAGCCTGCAGCAGAACAAAAGAAATGTTTGGAAAGAAAGGAAGCACATCGAGGAAGAACATTTCTCATAGAAACGTTTGAGCTTTACAAAAGTGTTGGAGTATGCTAAGTTTTACTACTTTGTCCCTGAGATTATTAGTATTATTCAAATGTGAAAAGAGGGCAAAAATAGCACAAATATGCTTAGAGTCACCACGAGTTAAATAAACATGATGACTGAAGTAACAATAGAAGCATAATCTACCCAGTTGCTAATTGTTAACAGACACCCATGGGCCTTGAAATGTCACGACGCTTTTCGAGAGTTTTGAAAAGTCAAAGTGCTTTTCACATTCTGTCTCATCACAAATCATTCTCAAGGTAATAATGTGTTATCGTCCATGTTTCAAAGACAAGGAGAAAGATCGGGGGGGCAGGGTTTCATCTCACCCTGCTCATGGGCTGCAGTGGCTTCCCATCACGCATAGGGTGGGATCCAAAGATTTTTTTTGTTGTTATTTTATTATATTTTATTGATTATGCTATTACAGTTGTCCCAATTTTCCCCCCTGGCCCCCTCCACCCAGCACCCCCCACTCCCTCAGGCAGTCCCCACACCTTGTTCATGTCCAAGGGGGATGTGTATAAGTTCTTCGGCTTTTCCATTTCCTATACTGTACTTTATGTCCCCATGACTATTCTGTGCTTTTTAATTCCTTCACCTTTTCACCTACTCCTCCAGTTCCCCCTCCCATCTGGCTGCCATCAACCTGTTCTCCATATCTGTGATTCTGTTTCTGTACTACTTATTTGCTTAGTTTGTTCTTTTAGATTCAATTGTTAATGGATATGTATTTATTGCCATTTTATCATTCATAGTTTTTTTTTCCTTAAATAAGCCCCTTTAACATTTTATAGAATAATGATTTGGTGGTGATGAACTCCTTTAGCTTTACCTTCTCTGGGAAGCTCTTTATCTGCTATTTGATTCTAGATGATAGTTTTACGGGATAGATTAATCTTGGCTATAGGGCTCTGCTTTTCATCATTTTCAATATTCCTTATCACTCCCTTCTAGCCTGCAAAGTTTCTTTTGAGACATTAGCTGATAGTCTTATAGGAACTCCACTGTAGGTAATTAACTGCTTTTCTCTTGCTGCTTTTAAGGTTCTCTCTTTATCTTTAACCTTCGGCATTTTAATTATGATGTATCTTGGTGCGGTCCTCTTTGTGACCATCTGGTTTGGGACTCTCTGTATTTCCTGGACTTGTATGTCTATTTCTTTTACCAAATTAGGGAAGTTTTCTTTCATCATTTTTTCAAATAGATTTCCAATTTCTTGCTCCTTCTCTTTTCCTTCTGGTACCCCTATGATGCAAATTTTTGAACACTTGAAATTGTCCCAGAGGCTCCTTATACTATCCTCATTTTTTTTGGATTCTTCTTTCTTCTTGCTGTTCTTCTTGGTTGTATTTTGCTTCCTTGTGTTCCAAATCATTGATTTGATTCTCAACTTTATCCACTCTACTGTTGATTCCCTGTAAATTGTTCTTTATTTCAATTAGTATGTCCTTCATTTCTGACCGGATCTTTTTTATGCTGGTGAGGTACTCACTAAGTTACTTGAATATCCTTACAACCAGTGTTTTGAACTCTGCATCTGACAGATTGCTTATCTCCATTTTGTTTAATTGGTTTTTTTGGGGGGGGCGGGGGTTGTTCTGTTCTTTCATTTGGGCCATGTTTCTTTATCTCCTCATTTTAGCAACCTCTCTGTGTATTGGGCAGAGTTTCTGTGACTCCCTGGCTTGGTAGCATGCTCTAATGTAGTAGGTGTCCTATAGGGTCCAGTGGCACAATCTCCCGTATCACCCAAGCTGAGTCCTCAAGGTGCACCCTCTGTGTAGGGCTGAGTACACCCTCTTCTTGTAGTTGAGCCTTGATTTCTGTTAGCAGGTCAATGGGAGGGATTTACCCAGGCCAGTCACCTGCAAGGATCGGCTGTAACTACTGACCACCAACCTCTGCCCTCCAAGGAGGATCAGCTGTGCAGGGCCCACTCCACAGAGCAGGGCTTACTTCAGCCAGGCTGTGGTGCCCACTTGGCATAAGATGTAAAACGATCTGTAGCTGGCCACTTCTCATGCTGGGCTTGGAGCTGCCCTAGCACGGCCAGGCTGTGAACCAGGGCCAGCTGCTGCTAGTGACGGGCCTGGGGCCACTTAGGAAGAGACTGAGTACTCACAGAGGCCAGCTGCTGCTTGTCTGAGAGGATTTAGGAAGATCAGAAGCATGTACCAAGACAAGTGATTCATATGGAAAAGCCACTGTTAACCACTTGGGTGGGCCTGTAAGTTGGGTGGGATGGAGCCTTAGAGAATCATCGGGGTGGGGCAAATAGTGTGAGACAGGTTGATGGAGGCTGAGATATGGTGCCCACTGCGCCTGTGGCTCCTTGAGGGGAGGGCTCAGAAGAGGAGTGATGGCCTCTTCCAGCAGTTCTGTCTTGGAGAAAGCTGTCCCCCAGCTCTTGCCCTCATGCTAGACACTTCAGTTCCTAACCATATGCCACTGGTGCCTTTCAAGTTGCTGGCCCAGTGCTGGACCTCAGCAGTAGTGAGGCTGAGTAAGTTCATGTGCCAATTCTTAAAGAGGAACTGCCTGGGAATCCAGGAGTTTCTTCTACCAATACATTCTCCACTGGTTTTTACAGCCAGAAGCCACAGGGATTTATCTTCCAGGTGCTTGGAATCCTGGGCTGGGGGGCTTGGTATGGGTCTGAGACCCTTCGCCCCCAAGATATCCCTCCTGCTTTTTATCTGCTACATGTGAGTGGGGGAAAACTCTACTTTGTGTCTCCATGTCTCCACATCTCCACCCCTCCTACCAGTCTGGATGGATGTGGTTTCTTTAATTCTGTGGTTGCAGGACTTCCATTCAACTTGATTTCTGCCGGTTCTGAATGATGGTTGTTGTAACTTTGATGTGGTCGTGTGAAGAGGCAAGCCATGTTTACCTATGCCTCCATCTTGGAGGTAGCTTCTTGGGCACAATCTCAGCCCCCAGGTCTGGGAAGACAGGGGCACCACCAGCTTCTACATCACTCATCTCTAGGAGCAGACACCACAAGTCCAAGGCCTTTCCAGGACCCAAAGTTCTTAGCGTGGCTTGCAAAACCCCACAGGTCTGCCCTTGTAGCTCATTTTATTATTCTCTACAGCACTTGTCACTGTCTGACATACGTAATGGCCACTCGTTTATTTTACCTCCTTCCCAAACTAAGCCGCAAGCTCCATGAGAGCTGGAGTTTGAGTTCACTCCAGCTCTCAGTACAATGCCAAGCATGTGGGAAAAGTCCAGAAATACTTATGGTAGGAAGAGAAAGAACAAAACCAGCCCAGCAGTAGTGAGTGGGGTTTTTGTTGTGCTTTGCAGAAAAATTGCGATAACTGAGGGTTTCAAACCGATGGTTCGATAACTGAAGGAATAAACCCACAAACCCTCTCCTTTTTCTTATGTAAAGCATAGATGATTATCAACCTTATTTTAAATGAAAAAGACCATGACTCATGTCTTTCACCCCAGTCTATTAAGAAAAGAATTTTCCGCTTTCTTTTACTGTGAGCACTCCCAAGGCCTCAGTCCACCTCATCTTTCTGCTGATATAACCCCCCAGCTGCAGCCCCAGTGAGCTGGGTCCCCTGCTCCTCACAGAGCAAAGCCTGGGGCTCCCTCCGCATCAGGTGGTTTCACTCAGACCCAAAGAGGACCTAAACACACTTCATTTGACACAAAAAGCACATGTTTGACCAGGTGTTGTTACATTTCAATAGTGTGTAACAGATGCTTTCCAACTGTAGGTGGCAGTTGTTAGACCCTTAAAAGAGCACCCAGCTCATGACAGACAGTGACACTGGTCACTGAGGACAAGGAGAGGGGGGCTCCCCCGAAAGGAGGAAATTAGTAATATGCCCTGTAAAGAACTGGGCTGCAGCCTGGAAGGGGAGGCTGAAAAGGCTAATCAGCTATCCAGCGAGTCCTTCACTCAGTACCTCTCTATCTGGTTTCCTCTGTGCCTCAGGCACTGGGCTCAATCCTAGAGATACGGTGACCATCCAGGGAAACGTGCTCCTGCTCCCAAAGACAGTAGCTACCGAGAGACAGAGAGAGAGAGGGAGAGGGAGAGGGAGAGTCAGAGTCACGTTTCAGAGAACCCCAGGCTTCCCCCACTATCAGAAAATAGATTGTTCCTATGAAACCTTGTGTAAGCCTAAATGGCGTAAAGCAAAGAAGTGGTTACCTCAGGACACATCTTGCTAACGTATGCACAAAGTAAATGGAGATCAAACCCCGGCGCTCACAGACACAGCTCGGAGCCCGGCGGCTTGGTGCCGAGTGCGGCTCCCAGCGCCCGGCCCCCGGGGGGAGCGGGCGGCTGCTCTTGCTGCACAAGTGCTGCCTCCAAAATGCCCACGGCGAAGCAAACAGCAGCGCTGTTTTTGCTTTTTGCCTTGTTTTGGTAAAAGTGAAACTCCTCCTGAGGTTTCTGTCGATTAGCCAAAACAGGTACTAATGTAGGTCTTTTGTGAAAGCGGAGTGGCATAATGCAAAGTTTCGAAAGTGGGGGATACCTGTAATATATTCATTGCACTTGAAGAGTAACAGCTACAAAGAACAGGACGCCTGGCAGCGCAAAGCTAGGGAACCTACCCCAGTCTCGGAGCTCAGGCAAAGGCTCCCTGCACAAGCAACAGGCCAAGAACAGAGGAGGGGCAGGCGCAGCCCTTGGGATGGGAGAGGGGTGAGGACTTCAGGCAAAGGGAACAGCCTGTCCCATGGCCCTGCCGCGGGTAAGAGCAGTCAGAGGGCAATGGAGGGGCTGGGGGTGGGGCAGCAGAGCAAAGGAACATAGGCCCAGGATCACAAGAAGAGGCTGGGGAAGTGAGGAGAGGGACCAGACTGTACCGGTGGGCCCAACTAGAAGGCCACCGCGGAAGCCTAGGCAGGTGACAGTGCTCACGTGAAGACTGGAGTGAGGGCAGCAAAGTGGACTCAGTGTGTGGAGGATGACAAAGCAGCAGGGGCCCAAGATTACTCAGTGCAGCTTTCTCGAGCTCCTTCTCTAGGCAGCTGTGTGCTGCTACCTGAGCACCCCACAGAGAGCAAATGAGCACAGCACCCAGGTCAGGAGGCTGCGTGGCTCGCTGCCGTCATCAGCCAGGCAGTTTACAAGGCAGCAGACCCTGAAAGAGAAGCAGAATTGTGGGGAAGATCAATTTTGGGTGTTGCATTTGACAGGCCCTTTGAGACCTCCCAGTGGAGATATTGAGGAGGCCAGGAACTCGGGAGGGAGGTCCCATCTGATGATAAAAATGCAGGTGTCATTGGAATTAGGGTAACTGTTAAAGCTAAGATAGCGGGGAAGATCCCCGGTTGTTACATGAAGCTTATGACCACTAATCTTACATCTCAACAGAATTTAGAGAAACAATATTGAGATCTCAACAGAATTTAGAGAAACAATATTGAGATGTGTATCAGAAATTATTATTTAAGACACTGGTATGTTTCCTCACCACAGGAAGTGATTCAGAGCAAGGCTAACCAGTCCTCAGTACTATTCCAGGGAAGTAAAGGACTAACGTGCGAAGACAGTCCACGTTTCTGGCGGCTCCAGGATGTGGGCCCCAGTGACAGCACCAGGTCAAGCTTTCAGCAATGAGTTTACCTCCGGGGGTGGTGAGCTCTGCACACACTGCCTGGCAGGCTGGAAAGGATGCTTTCAAGTCCACACATAGATACGTCTCCATCATGTACATGATGTATGGCCTTTGTCTATTGGCCTAAAAGAATCCTGAACTGTTAAAGTAATTCAGAAAAAATAAAAACTAGAGTGATAGCAATTCCTTTATTTTTTTTAATTCATCACATCTGCTTAGTTTGCTACATTTCCTCCAGTATAATGAAGAGGAGAGGGAATTGTGTTGGCATCTGAACCCTGCTCCCAAACAAAAGAATTTCCAGAAGAGGCAGCTGATTACATAACAATACCAAGTTCACGGCGGTATAGGTCTCCTGACATTGTCTCCTTTTTTCTACAAACCCATACTGTCTAGAAGACAACTTTGATCCTGACTTTCTGCCTGCCACAGTGTCTGTGAAAAGAAGTCCGATAGGGCAGAACTTTACTTTCAAGGGAAAGGCAACGTGTGCGCCCAGGAGCTCCTCCCTTCCAGGCTTCTGAGCTTTCCCAACTGCACCGAAGGAGCGCCTCGCAGCCCCTCGCAGCCCCTCGCAGCCCCCAGCAGGGCCACCTTTGGGACTGCATAGGCGGGATACTGGACAGCCTTAGGGAAGCCCTTCCCACAGACTGGGGCGTGCAGTGCGCAGCCGGCATGGCCTTTCCCAAAGACCCCGCCCAAAACCCCCGGTGAACTGTCCCGCATGTGGGACTGCATCTGTCCCCTCAGGAGGTGGGAAAACAGGATGAGGGGAAGTTGAGGTAATGAGATGAATGGAAGAGTGAGCGTAGATTCGTTATTTTGTTAAAACCTTCCTTAACGATTAACAGCTTGTAGCTGCTTTAATTTATTAATCTTTATCTTCCTTGAAAAGGAAAATAAGAGATATCTTTAGAGAACCTTTTGTCAACAGTACCCACTATTTTAAGGCCAAAAAAGAAGTAGGACAACCAAGGAGTAGCCAGTTCGATTCCCCAGTCAGGGCACGTGCCTGGGTTGCCAGCCAGGTCCCCAGCGGGGGGCGTGCGAGAGACAGCCACACATGGATGTTCCTCTTTCTCCTTCCCTCCCCCTCTCTCTAAAAATAAAAATAAATAAAATCTTTAAAAAAAAGAGAGAGAGAGAAGTAGGAGAAATTAGACAAAGACGCCCTTCATTTTCTCCTCTCCAAAATGTATTAGGTATAAATACATTAGGTAGAAAGAAAACTAGTACAAAATAAATTTAAGTGAGGTTTTGCTATTAAATCAAAACACCTATCTGCAAATGATTTCCTATTAGAGAGCCATTACAGCCTTTTTTTAACTTTTTTTTTAAGTTTTATATATTATAATTCTTGTGGCAGATGTTATAATGAGAAAATAGAGCAGACTAGCACAACTGGCTGATATATTGAAATCAGTTGGGTGCGGGGCGAGGGGGTAGGGTGTTATCTCTCAAAAACTCCAAGATGCCTTTATAAAATTTTGAACAGTTTACTTTCAGCAACACACACGCCTTCACCAATATTAGTGATTTCAAGAAGGGAGGAAAGGCTCCTTCGCTTGTCATTTCAGTGATAGGGTTTGTCTGCACAGTGGAGAAGAAATGTTCTGTTTGCTTCAGAGATGGACATAAATTCCAAGCCATTTGGCTCAAGAGATGGTTTAAATAGGAATAAATGTAATACACCTTTAATTCTCTGAAATGAGAGAGAACTCCAGCTGAGGTTTGGTCCAGGGCAAAGTCTGCTCTTGACACTGAAGAAAATCTATCACATTAATCCCAGTGGCTCAGAGTCCAAAGCTGTGTGAACAGAATGCTCAAGGATGGGAAGTATGAAAAGAATACCTTGAAAGAAACTTTTAAAACCAAATGACTGTTCAGAGAATACCAGGCCTTGTGTGGAATCATGCAGCCCTTAAGGACAGAGACAAATAATTGTGCTTGAGAAACAGCTAATTACAAATAACTCAAAGCATGAAAGGAAAAGCAAACTATAGAATAACTTCTCTGCTCCAGTGTTAATGTGAGATGCCACGTAATGAAACAGTAGGATTTTTTTATTTCGTTTCACACTGGCGTAGAAGAGATGGAAAGGAAAATTATATTGCCAGAAAATTCCACTTAGATTTGCTAAAGATGTTATCATGTACTGTATTTAAAACAAAAATCTAATTGCTATAATTTATCATACCTCTGGTTATTATAACCATACTAATTTAAAGATTTTAATCATTTGCCATTGTGCACATTGTGACTTTTCACAGGAGATACTATGAAAATTTCTAATTTTTGTTAGCCTTTGTATGATTTTTTAGGAGCTCCTAAGTTAACATGCTTTAAACATATAATTGTGTCCACGTCAGTAATAAAAGTTCCTTGTGTTTTCCTTTTAGTTCATTCAATGAAATATATGGAACTGTCTTGTAATTGCAGAGCCGAATGTGTGGGAGCACAGGCTGCCGGGCCCATTTTAGTTCCCTGTTCACACATCTAGCCTTGTAAGGAGCAAGATGGACCTCACCCTTCCTTTTGGATTACAGAGAGGGTTCTTTTCACAATTGGAGAAATTTGAAAGAAAAGATTTTACTGACTTAGGCGTGAAATTTGCTCCTTGGTCTTTGAAAATCAGAGACTCATATAAGACAGTCATGGAGGCAAGACTGCTCTTTGAAAAACAAACAGTATACAGTAGCCTCTCTGGCTGGCTGGAGAAAGGTAGAGAGGTAAACAAGGGATCACACAGTACAGAAGAAAAAACTATCCCCGAATTAAAAATGGCCCCTAACCAGGAGGAATAGGTAGAGAGAAGAAAGAGAGTGTAGGGCGGGAAGCAGCCAGAGACAAAATCATTTCTCTGCTGTGGGTGTGAGGGGCCTTAGGGAAACAGAGCCATAGCACATGGACTGCAGCAAATTGTCTCCACCCTGGGAGAAGCTGGTGGTTTGATTTGGTTTTTATGTACCTCACAAGAACAAACTATGGTCTTATATACCAAAGGATTCATGAGAGTAGCATTATGATTTAATACTATGTGTATTTATTAAAATTTAACATTGTTCCAAAGCAAGTATACACACACACACACACACACACACACACACACACACGTATGTGTATATAAATTAGCTTCCTAATTCACAAGTTAGATTCACCTCCAGAGGAAATCTGTGACATTCAATGCGGTCATAGATTCAAGTTCTAGAAGCCAGAGCTTAAAGATGCTTTGAAGTACAACTCTTTGATGGGAAAATTAAAATTAAACTGGCTTGCTTAAGGTCACAGAGGCAGGACCAGACCCCACAGCTCCTCAGCCCTAGTTCATTCCTTGTGTCCCCTCCTTCCCATCCTCTCTGTGAACCTGCTCCTGTGAAGGCGGTTTCCAAGTGCGTTTCCTCCCCAACCCCATACTCAGTGTGACGCTCTCCGTTTGACGAGTAACCAGGTGTTCTTTGTGCAGGTGCAAAGTTCCCTATTAAGTGGACGGCCCCCGAAGCAGCCCTGTATGGGAGGTTCACAATCAAGTCTGACGTGTGGTCTTTCGGAATCTTACTCACAGAGCTGGTCACCAAAGGAAGAGTGCCCTACCCAGGTAAGTGCAGGACCCAGCGGAAATGGGCCTCTGAGTGAATGTTCTCTCAACACGATTTAGGACAACCTCACCCCACGTGCCTTCTAAGCCCCATCCTCAGCTTTCTGCTGAGCATGAGTTTGAGGAACACGGGCAGGTGTTTGGTCAGAGAAAAGCAGAACTGGGGGCCACTGTGGTACGTAGACAAAGAACCACCGTGAATTATGGGCCAGGACTGATACCATGAGCAGCTGGTGTGAGTGCTTCAGTCTACCCCGGTTCAAGGAGTCCCTCCGCTCTCGGCAGGACTGTGTGTCTGTGGCTCCCAGAGCAGAAATGTCACGGGCAGAACCTCTGCCCACACAGAGTGTGCGGCCTTCTGGGAAAGAGGAGGAGAAAAGCCCCCACTGCTTTTTTATTACTCTGTAGCACTGACCCACGGCGTGAAGCGGGCAGGAAGATGCCAGGACCTGTCCTCTCTGCAGGCCCCGCTCCAGATGGCCGGAGGGCGCAGAGGCGCATGCGAGACGTGCTTTAGAGGCCACTCATTGCCTGTTTCCGAACAGTCAAAATTAGCTTATTTTGACTGTTCAAAACCAAGCATAATGTGAAGAAATTAGAGATTCTAAGGCCCTGGAATTTTTCTGAGGATCAGATTGATTCATGGTCTCCAAAGAAACCACAGGTTTAGGTTATTCACGCTTAAATTCATTAATTTAGACAGATGGTGACATAAAGGACACTCGTGCCATTTCACCTCCACGCTTTAGTGGTTATAGTGCAGGGACGATCTGCTTTCTGAAATGTTAAGGACATATTTTCCAGTTACTGCTGAGAAAAGAATGAACACAGCTCCCCCACATTCCCTGCCTAAGAAAGGAGCCTTTAAAAAAAAAAAAGCAGTGATAGAAACGATAGTGGAGAGGAGATTAACGAGGAATTGAGGTCTCTTGCAAATCCTGGATTTGTAATGGTGTCTTTTCAGTCGGAGGAGCCAGTGAATGCAGATTAATTTGTAATCCCTTTGTTCGTTTTTTATTGTTTCTGGTCATCTTCAGAAAATTCAGAGAAGAGAAGAGGTTCCCTTTCTGGGTTGGTGTAGCCTCGAGACTCCTAGGAGAGCCAGGTTGGCACAGAGTCAAAACTGACAAATTCCCTGTCTCTGAGGCGCCAGCATTGGACGCCCAGAGGTGTGGGTGGAAGTCGGCTTTATCGATGCCGGGGTGGATGCGGCTCCCCGCCTGCTCAAGTGGGAGTAGCCAAGCAGCCCCAAGAAAGGGCTGCCCTGGAGCGGCCTGGAGCGCAGCGGGGCGCTTTTGAGTTGCCTCTCCAGGGGAAATGTGTCGGTCTTGAGATTTGGCAGATGTGAAGGGACCCCTTTTTATTGTCTGCATTTTGCACTAATTTCTCCCCGCGTCCCCCAGGTTTATAATCACCTGATGTGTTAGATGCAATTGAGAGGAAAGGGTTCATTTTGTTTTGCATTTCTGTGAAGCCTTTCCTTCCAGTGATACAAGCTGCTTTTTGTTTCTCAGGGTGACGCACAGAAGCCAAGACAAAGGGGTGGGGGCAGGGGCCTCCAAGAAGGCAGGCAGGCAGGTGTGTGCTTCTGAGGGAGAGGCCCTTTATCAAGGTTTGTTTTAGCATAAAGAAAATGGCCTTCTTTTACAACTTAGACTAGGATTCGTTAATTCAGCATAGCGTCAGTAAATGTAAATTGTGCCAGGTATTTTGCTCTACCTGGGAAATAAGTACAAATAAGACATTCACACGCTCAACCAACATTGACTAGAACCTTCCTGGAGCGGGGCACTGTTTTAGGTACTGCAGGTAAAGCAGCGAGCAAATAAGTAAATGTAGCCCCAGCACTCATGGAGTTCATAGTCAGATAGGTAAGATATGCACCAGATCCAGGAACAAATCAGCCTGTTTTTGTTACTTATTTCTTATTAGAAGAAATCACCCTCAAGGGATGGATTACTTGAATTTACCCACTGTGGGCCCTGAATCTCACTTCTGACAGTGGAGTCGGGGCACCTGATCCAGGTATCTATATACAGCAGGTGCTGAAAGGGGCCTTTCTCTCAGCATCCTGTGAGGATGGCAGAGGAGTTTGAAATGAGAACTAGGTCCACTTTATTATGCACGGTTACATATGTTGAGCAACTGCTGATATACGGGGGCTTTGATGGCTGCCCTAATTCTGTGAGGGTAGCAGAGACAGGGGGTCGTGCCCGGGAGGCTTCATGAAAAAGAAAGCAAGTAGGGTTCCCCGCTCAAGTAGAAAAAGAAGAAAAAGAGCCCCAGACAAGGACGGGCACATGGGAAGTCGCCGAGGCCTGAGTGGATGGCCCCAGTTCGGGAGCGGCAGGACAATGGGCCTGGGAAGGGGGCCGTGGGGTGAAGCCTGGAGGTGCAGCTGGGAAGGCTGTCCAGAGCCCATCCCGAAGGGCCTCGTGCGCTGCCACAGGAGACCCAGGCGCCTGGCTGGTTGGCAGTGGTGGCCAGGGAGCTGCGTCAGCAGGGGAGTGACATAAGCTATCCCTCACCACAGAAAACTGTCCCCAGGCCTGTTCCTCGCCATGGGTGCTTCTTGTTTTTGTTTTTCAACATAGCTATAATCATGCTTAATTGGGCTTCTGAACCTCACAGTAAACTCTTCTTCAGGGAGAGGCTTTTACAGAAGGGTTCCAATTACAAGATTATTACCTTAATGAAGGATAGCAATTCTTAAGGAACAGACAATTTCATTAAGCTTCATCCAAATGTCACTGTGGAAGGAAGGCCCTTCCCCTGTGCATTCTTGCTGCGGTTGGCATGGCCGCATTAGCCAGTGTGTGCTGCTGGCCGGTGCTTCTCCACTGCACTGAGCCCTCCTGCCTGTTGGTGGTGCCCAGGCCAGACTCCCAGCCCCATCCATCAGGACTTCCATTCCGACATCTCCACGTAGTGATTTTGCAGTTGGCTAGATTACATTTTCAAGTTTTCTTTTTTTTCAAGAACAGTCAGTGGTGGTACATTGTTCTGAGTTCTTTCATACCCAAGAATGGCCTTGTGTTGCCATCACACAGAGAAAAGGTACTTTGGCTGTTAGGTGAGGATAGAGGTCAAGGGAGGAGGCAGTGACATAAATGGGTTTTTAAAGCTTTCCAGGCATTTCTGTCCAGCATGAAAGAAGGTCTAGAGTAAGAATCAGAGGAGGAACTGAGAAGGGAGTGTGTGAGGCGTGAGCAGAGGAAGAACCAAAGGGATAAGGAGACAATAAGACACTGGACTGCTTGGTTATGGATTGCTCGGTTAGTTAGCGAGTTTTGTAAAAGGAATGGATTAGAAGGAAGGAGAGAAGGACAGGTTCGAATTGAATGGGAACCTTAAAGCCAAAGAAAAAATCCTGAAACGTGACACTGAGATTAACAAGGAGGAGTCACATCACGCTGCCAGACAAGAAGGTTGCTTTCGAACTGTGTGACAAGGACAGCTCCGTTTTACAAATTCCCTGAAGCAGCCTGACCTGAACACATTCTCAGCACAGCAGTCCAGCCTGCTTTTCCGTAAGCCAAGGTGCAGAACCATTCTCTGCACCGAGATCAGAGCTGATTTTGTGCTGACGGATTGTGGTATATGAGAAATGAAACACACCAAAAAAAGCAATTTTGTGGTGCTGGTGCATAAAATCAGCATTATGCATTTTAACCTGTCATTTCACCTACAAATTTTTCTTTTCCTCTTTGCCTCCACTGCCACTGCCCCCTGTCAAGCTGTCATCTACTCGTGCAATGATGTCTTAGCGGGACTTCCTGCTTTCAGTCTCCCCCGCCTCCTCCACCCCCACCGCCGTTCTATCATTGTCACCACCAGTTATTATCCCAGAAAACACAGACCCAGCTATCCTACTCTCCTAGTGAAAAACATCCATGACTCCCCTTTATCTTCCAAATAAACCCCAGAAGCCTTAGTTTTGCATAGTCCTCCCTCATAACCCTTTCTTCAGTCATTCCACAAATATTTACGGAGCACAAACTATATGCTAAGTACCGTCAGGCACCAAGAGTACAGCAGTGATCCAATGGACAAAAACTCCTGCCCTCATGAACTTTAATTCTTCTTGGAAGAGACAGGCGATAAGTATAAATAAGCAAAATATATTCCGTGTTGGCTAGTGGTAATAGATAAGGAGAAAAATAAAACAAGGAAGGAAGGGGATAGAGGGTGTCAGGAAAGGGTGGCAAGGGGAAGGTGGTATCTGAGTAAAGGCCCGAAGGAAGAAAGGTGCAAGCCAGGTGGGCATCTGGGGGAGAAGCCTTCCTTCAAGGTTCTTGAGCACAAAGGCCCTGAAGAGCTGCAAGGTGGCTGGTGCAGAGGGAACAGAGGGCGCAGGAGGTATGAAAGGCCTCAGGTCAGATCAGGTGGAACTTCCTGGGTCATTGTTGGGACCTTTGCTTTTATTCTCAGTGATATGTGAGTCATTGAGGGGCTTTGAGGGGGAGAGTGACATGGTCCGACTTAAGATTTTTCTCTTGCCATACCTTCACCCTTCATACCAGGAGATCTCTCTTGCATATGCTGATCTCTCTTCTCAGCGTTCCTGTCTGCCTCAGAATCCCTCCCAGCCCAACGCAAACATCACCTCCTTTGTGTAACCTTCTCCATGTCCAGATTGAATGGGTTGTCCCATCTGCTTGCTTCCATGATACCCTGTACATTCTTCTGAAGCCTCTATGTGTCTGTATTTTCCAGTATCTCTGAGCAATCTGAGGGGAAGGGAGCTCCTTTTATGCATTCCCAATGCCCAGCACAGTGTCTGCCCCATAGTAGACTCAACAAGTATGTGTAAGTAGGTGGATGGATGGATGGATGGATGGATGGATGGATGGATGGATGGATAGATGGGACAAGGGAAAAAAGGATCATGCCTATGATGTTTTTGAAACAAGATTGTTTAATTCAACCTGTTTCAACTCTGTTCCATCATCTCCACATATAAATAAAGCATGTATTTTCCCAGGCATGAGATAGTCTCTGTCCTCAAGGTGGTTGGGGAAGTTGACCCTCTAGTGGGTGCAAATACAGCATTCCAGCACCATTCTAGGCAGACTGTCCCAGCCATTCCGCCCTGGCTCTCAGATGAACAGCTGCTTTATGAGTTTGGCAGGATCTGGCAAAGCTTGAACATTCTCTTTAACACATCACATTTATCATGCGTTTGAAGCACTTTCAAATCTTTTAGCAAGTGACAGCTGCCTGACTTTCTCGAATGCCTCTAGTCACTTCATAATGACTTGAAGCAAGGGAAATTAGTGAAAGCACAGTACCTTCCTTAAAGAACTAGAAGTCCCACCCTTGCCCTCCCCCTACCCCTCTCAGGTGCTCTGGAACCCTGAACTGTAGGCACATGTCCCTGTGTGCTCAGCAGCCCATCGTTGTCACCGGCACCCTTGTCCCTGCTGTGCCCAGCATGCCTATAGGAGCAGCTTTTCCTTGGGGTAGGCAGAGGTTAGAGCTCAATGGCCAGGAGAATGGAAAGCCGGAGGTACCTTAACTCTTAGCCCAGAAGGTTTTCCCCTTGCCTTCACCACTCCCATCCACAGCCCTCCAGGCTTTTCCTTTCGGCTCATGGTGGTCCCTCAGAGAGGAAATCCTGCCTGGAATGCCCAGGAGTCATGCTGTCACCTCCCCCAACAAGGTTTCTCTTGGCCAGTGTGGCTGATGAGAGGAGGAGAGAGGATGGCGCAGAAAGCAGGTGCAGAGGACGGCAGCCAGGAAAGGACTTCCCGCTGCCGAGTCCTGCGTCCGGTCCTGCGGCCTGCCCCTCATCCTCTGCTGTGCGTTCGCATGGCATTCCTCGTGGGCACCTCACATTCTTTTTCACATCTCCTTTCCTGGGATGAAGGAGTCCTTTAAGGTGCTGCATTATCTGCCTTAAACGACCTTTATGTATTGTGGTACCCGAGTAGCCATCATTTCGGTACTTATTACCAAAATACAGTGGGTTTAATAAAAATAGCTGACCTGAGGTTATCTGGCAAGACAGGGAAAGAGAGCCAAAGCTTGTCATTATTGTGCCTTCGCATTCTCAAGGTCACTCCTTTATTTTCATCTGTTCTCTGAACAGCATCTGTCTGCCCACAATGCATACTTTGGTCCCATACAAACCCTAACTTGAAGTGTCCTGCTTGTTACCCCGTAAGACAACCAGAGCATATGATGCTCTGATAGCAGGCGCCCATGCTGGGTAAGTTCCATCACCCTAGTCCTGCCTCACCCCTCCCCACCGCTAGCACCAGCACCACACTGCTCAGTAGACAGTACGCAGGAGGGCCTCCTGCAGGGCTCATGCTGAGAAGCCAGGGGAGCCCCTGGCAGAGGCCTGATGCACAATAGATGATCTTTCCTCTGCATAGAAAGCTCAGTTTTCAAGAGTCATCTGGGTATCTGATAACCTGAACATCGTTCCCCTTGTAAAAGTGCTCAGTTATTTACGTGGCCCAGGCTCTTGCAACCCACAGTCAAATCCAGAGGCAAACTTGACCAGGTAATGGTTAAAAATCCCTGATTGTGCAGCGATGGGCCCTCTGAGATCCATATAAGGAAGCCGCACAAGTGGAAATCTGTAAAGCAAATCTCTTTTCTTTCATATGAGACTTTTTTTCAAACGGCTGAAAGAACAATGAATGTTGAGGTATTTTGTTGACAAATGGAGAAACTGAGGCCAGGGAGATCAAGTCACCTACCAAGAGGCACAGTGAGAAATGCAGTTGAAAGTCGTGAAGTGGCTGTGCCCCTGAAAATGAGGGTATTTTCTTCCCTAAAGAATTAAAAGAAAAAGAGGGGAGGCTCTACTGAGTTAATATGTAGCTCAAAGAGGAGGAATGGGAAAGTTTAAAAGAGGGGATCAAAACCAAAAGGGGAGAAGAGAAAGAAAACGCACACGCGTGAAAATGATCACTGTTGGCAACCAGACATAGTAAGGGTTGGAAAGTGAGAGCTGGAAACTTGACCTGAGTTCGGAAACCAAGAGGAAGCCAGCAAAATGATTTAAGAAAGGATAATAGAATCCTAATGGCAGGAAGTGAATACAGTCCGCCTGGCTGGAGAATCTCAGCTGCAGCGTTTTGGGCAGGCCGACTGAAAACGGTGCCGTCGGACCATGTTTGAGACCCTAAAATCCATGGCGACAGGAGGCCATCGTGGAGGGCCTAGGGAGGAGGAGTTGGAAAGCAAACCCAGGCACAGAAGGCTGCACAGGTTTTCTGTGAACCGAGTACCGCTGTGCTGCGCCCTGTGGGAGCGCCCCATGGAAGCAGCCGGCTTTACTGACCGACTCCAGCGAGGGAGCAGCAGGGCCGTGCCCTCCCTTGGGGGCAGAGGAGGGCGACATTAGAGTGAAACTGGCAGGGTATCCGCGCTTGCTGGCAGCCAAGCCCTCGCTCCTGCTCTGATGTGGAGGGTGGGAAGTGGGACACGCCTGGACACACTTTGTGAATATGGCGCTTCCTGAGCTCACACACCCGGGGCTGGCGGGAAACACCCTCCTGTTGAGAAACAGTCTCTGTTGTAGCCCCCACTAGGGAACCCGGAGACCCCGACCATTGTGCTTCCCAGTGACAGTGCTTCCCAAAAACATGCCCGTACACCATGGAGGTTTTTTAAAAGATTTTATTTATTTATTTTCAAAGAGAGGGGAAGGGAGGGAGAAAGGGAGGGAGAGAAAAACTGATGTGAGAAACACTGACCTGCTGCCTCCCACATGCACCCCGGCCAGGACCAAACCCACAGCCCGGGCATGTGCCCTGCCCAGGAATCAAACGGGCAGCCTTTTACTTTGCAGGGAAAATGCCCAGCTAACTGAGCCGCACTGGCCAGGACCCACGCGCCACGTTTTAAAGTTTCCCTCTTTCCCGTTCCTCCCCGGCATTCTTCCCACTGAAGGTGAGAAGGAAAGAAGACCATTCCCATGCGCCCTTCTCCCTCACTGTCCATTTCTTCACCAAAAAAGCACAATAAAAAGGTTCTTTTCTCCTAGCATCCCTGTGTCCCCTGAGACTCTTCTGACTGCCCTAGCAGGCAAGCTTCTGTACATCGCCTCCCCAGCCCTGCCCGTCACCTCCCAGGCACAGGCAAAGCCTGTGTCTTGGGAAGAGTGGCCAAAAGAGGGAAAAGAGCCCTGGCCAGTGTGACTCAGCTGGCTAGAGCATCACCCCATAACTGAAAGGCTGCAGATTCAATTCCAGTCAGGGCTCATATCTAGGTTACGGGTTCTGTCCCCAGCCCGGACAGGTACCGTCCCCAGTCTGGGCATGCATGGGAGGCAGACGAGCGATCCTTCTCTCTCGAATCGATATTTCTCTCCCTTCCTCTCTCTAAAAATCAATGAAAAAAAAATGTCCTCAGGTGAGGATTAAAAATAAAAAGGGGGTAACTAATGGTTTTCTTTTTAGCAAAAATATGAAACTGTCTAAATGAAAGAAACGAAATAGGCTCATCTTTATAGTAGTATACAGAGTAAAATGCATTTTGGCTAAAAAAAGAAATTCTTTAAATAAATATGATTTTTCCAAGTTCTTATAGCTGTATTCTCATAGTTTTTTAAATATGAACACAATCCATTTAAATTAGCTATTGTTTGTGAAGCAAAAACTAGCCTGTGCCTCTAAGTGGGCATCTCTCGACTGCGCAGTTATCGTTGCGAAGGTCTGTTGTGAAGAAGCCAGGTTCACAGGTCAGCGTGTGTGGGTTCTGGCTTTTGGATGATTGGAAACGAGCTGGTCCCATTCAGCTTGTCATTATCTGCCAACTACATTGTCTTATACCCCACTTTTCTGGCAAAGCTGTCATTAGTACGTTTCTGTTTGGCCCGTTGCGTAGAATTTGTTACATATGATCTCCCTGCTTTGAGGGGCCTGTGCAGAGAAAGCGTGAGAAAGGAAAGGAAAAGAGGTGAGGAGCTAGAAGGAGCATACCCGTGAGCTGACGGAGTGGGGCTGCCGGCACCGTGCCGAGTCACGGCTCCGGCCCCTGGCTACAATCACCCAGGAGGCCAGCTGCCTCGGGAGGTGCTGCAGCGGAGGGCTCGTTGCTATGTCCGCTGTGTCCTGGGCTTGGGCAGAGCCCCGGAAAAATAGGCTCGATTCAAGTGGGCACTTAAACTTTCTGTGTTGGAGACTGAGTTTGGAGTTCTTAAAAAATACATGAAGTCTTTCCATGTGAGTACTTTTGTCTAATGAAATGAAACATTTACTGACATAAGCTCCACAGAGCAATAGAAGAATGATTAAATAAACTCTGTGGTGCCATTTTGGACAGTCTCAGTGCCAGAATAAAGAATAAGAATGTGTTGGGGAGGGGGAGGGGTTGTAACTACCTCCAGAAGGGCCTGTCAGACCTTCTGAGGTTCAGACCTTCTGTTGTCTTTCCTCCAGTTCCTGCAGGCCCCTGGCAAGGGCGGGAACACAGGGAATTTCTGCAGGTTTACGCCATGTGGCTTCTGAGATATTATGAAACCGAGAAAACACTTTGGAGAATGCCAGACCTGATATGTGATTATGCTCTCTTCCTAACCTTTCTGGGCTGGCTGGAGTCCGGTGGCTGCTGTCACTCCTGCCAGGGCTTCCCAGCCAAAACCCTTGGGACCGGATGTGCTTCCAGAATGAGACTAAGACCAGATAGTGCGTAGACCATACATTATCTAACACCCTAGGAAAGTCTGGAGCAGCACTCTGGGTTCAAATGCATTCTTCCTCCTGCAGCAATACGTACGAATAAATAGAAACAGTAAATGGCCTCACACTGGATCAGGTTTTATGTCCGAATGAGGTCAGTTCAGATCAGTTCTGCTGCCAAGTAAGTTAGTAACCAGAACTTTTGGTTTCCAGAGCTTGTTGGACTTGTGGGCTGTGAATAAGGAAATGCTGGCCCCTCCTTTACCCTGTTTGTCCGGAGCACTGCAGGAGGTTCGCCGGGCAGCACCGGTTCCTCCCCTCGCTCTGGCTCCCCGCCCCATCCTGAGTCTTCAGAATGAATTTTCAGCAATTGGATCTAATTAAGCTAATTAGCCACAGAGCTGAGCAAACATCCAACTGAAGAGGGCACCTGTGAAGTCACGCATGCTGTGAGGGACAGGAGACCCAGACTCATGCACCGAACTTCTCACTAAAATAAGGATCGTCCCAAAATGAGAAGGAAGGCCTAGTTCCGAATAGCGGGAATAACAGATGGATCTTACCGCCTCGAGAAATTAGAACGGCAGAGAGTTAGAAACCACTGTAAGAGGGTTTGCACAAGCATGTGACTGAGAGGGCCGTGGCTGACAGTCACAGGAGCCAAGGCAAACCCAGCTCCAAAAGTAGCAACAAAACAAAGAATTGACAACAGGTCCCAAAGTCTGGGTGTCACCTACCCAGGGAGAGGGGGTCATGCTCTGGGCCCAGCTCCTCTGAACAGGCTTACAGGCTTCTAGCAGAGGGTCTCTACCTCCTCCAAACTTAAAGGGAGCTGCTACATGCATATGCTGTGTCCTGCCAGTTATAGACCCTGAGAGACAGGGGAAGAAACCTAGGTTTCTGTATGGCTTAAAATTAGGTTCTTGCTTTCATAAACTAACCGGGTCAGAAGTTGGGGAGGATTTCAGATAACAGGCTCAGGGCCAAGGAGCAGCCAAAGCATACAAGGGCTTGGCAAGCGATGGCAGAACGTGATATGGTGCAAAAGGGAAGGAAAACTGGAGAACAGTGCCTGGCGGTGACTGGGAACAGGGTCAGGACATTTGCCTCACCCCAAGTGTGTTTCCTGTTCTGTCAAGAAGGCCAGCCCGTGGGAGGCTGCATTCTCCAAAGAGTCGGCCATCTCTCAGAGCACCTCCTGTAAGTGTCGGGTAGCCTGATGTGAGGCAGCTCCCTCAGAGGGTCACGAAGGTCTCAAATGATAGATGGCCTATCCGAAGTCATTGGTAAACACAGGCCCTGGAGACACCCTGTCTCCCCAGCAGAGTAACCAAACCTCGGGGTCACTAGGCCAAACAGTCCCCAGATACAGTGGCATGATGGCAGATCTTGGACGGCTTCATTCATATTTCTTTGTCATCTTGATTGAAGTATAATTTACATACAATAGAGTTCAACAATTTTAAGAACACAGTGAGTTTTGACAAACACAAGTAGTCACACCACCACATACAGGATGCAGGACAGACTACTGCCTGTGGACCAAATCCAGCCCCACTCTGTTTTCGTTTTGAATGTTTTTAAAGACTTAGGGAAGGAAGAAAAGAATATGCAACAGTGATTGCATGCAACCCACGGAGCCTAAAATATTAACCATCTGGCCCTTACTGGACTAGTTTGCTGACCCCTGATAGAGAACATCCCCATCACCCCTCAGTGCTCCTTGCGGCCCCTCTGCAGGCATTCCCCTCCCCCTCTCCCCTGGCAACCACTGATCTGCTTTCTATCACTGTAGTTTTGCCTTTTCTAGAATTTCATATAAATGAGATCATACGGTATGTTACCTTTTGTGTCTGGCTTCTTTCACTTATAACACTTTTGAGATTGATCATCTGGGTTTTTGTGTGTATCAGTAGTGCGTTCCGTTTTTATTTCTGAGTGGTGCGGTGTCCTATTAAAGGCAGGGTTCCACCCCAGGTCCCTCGATATGGTTTCATGTGCAGGCTCAAAATAGAAGAAAGGGGAGTTGCCGGGCTCGGCGGCCAGCGGGTGCCCGCTCTCACCGTCCCTGTCTTCGCAGGCATGAACAACCGGGAGGTGCTGGAGCAGGTGGAGCGCGGTTACAGGATGCCCTGTCCGCAGGACTGCCCCATCTCTCTGCACGAGCTCATGATCCACTGCTGGAAAAAGGACCCGGAAGAACGACCCACTTTCGAGTACTTACAGGGCTTCCTGGAAGACTACTTCACAGCCACAGAGCCCCAGTATCAGCCTGGTGAAAACCTGTAAGACGCGGGCCGGCAGAGAGAGGCCTTACCCCGGAGGCCTCTGCCCCCTCCCCATTAGCTTTCAGTTCCGTAGCCCGCTGCTCCGGGGCAGCGAGAACAGTCCGGGATCAGATTGCATGTGACTCTGAAGCTGACGAACTTCCACGGCCCTCACTTGTCCCCAAATCCGAACCTCCTCTGTGAAGCATACGAGACAGAACCTTGTTATTCTCAGACTTTGGAAAATGCATTGTATCGATGTTATGTAAAAGGCCAAACCTCTGTTCAGTGTAAATAGTTACTCCAGTGCCAACAATCCTAATGCTTTCCTTTTTTAAAAATGCAAATCCTATGTGATTTTAACTCTGTCTTTACCTGATTCAACTAAAAAAAAGTATTATTTTCCAAAAGTGGCCTCTTTGTCTAAAACAATAAAATTTTTTTTCATGTTTTAACAAAAACCAATCAGGACAGGTGTTTGTTTTTTTTTCTTTTTTATAAATATGAATACATATAATACATACGTCCCTGTACATACACCATGTGGGTGCTAATGTGAAGACCATGGCCAACGTGGGCCACAAGCTTCAGGACCCAGAGTGAGGATTTTACTGCAAAATCAGCATAAAAGCACTGGTGTTGTACTGAAAAACCAGTGGCCTCATTTTTGGCTTTTTCACAGCATGTTTTGTTTTTTTTTAATTTGGATTGCACTTTTTTGGTTCATGTCTGTACCTGTAGAAGGCCGTTACGTTGACTCTTTTCAGCAGCCCCGAACTGAATTCACAAGTTCTGTTTCCAGTATTTGCTTCGACCTACTGCAATTTGTTCTTGAAACTTAAAAGTGAGCATATTTAAGCCAGCAAACGGCCAATACTACCAGGGGAACTAGAAGATGGATACCACACAAACTTCTTGTATAAAAATATGAATGCTGAAATGTTTTAAACTTTTTTATTTAATAAACCTTGTAACCACATTTACATGGTCTAAAACCCATAACATCATAGCCATGGCAACCTGCTAAACTTTCTCATGCCACTAAAACTTACGGGGAAGATGAGGGCGGGGGTTGTACATTTCCCATTGTAAAATGAGTGTTTTAAATGTCCTGTACTGCTAATGAAATGACTTTCTATATGTCCAAGAATTCTCCAGTGGAATAACTATGCACTACTTGACATTTCATGGGGATGCACAAAAAAAAAAAAAATATTACATTTTTAGTTGCTGTTTGTACCAACCTTGAATTACATGTTTAACACAAATCAAAAAGCCTATTTCTATTGAGTTTTTAATACTGAGTAGCAACTCTGAAGTCTTAATTACTTTTTTTGTTATGATTTATTTGTGAGTTTACATTTTTAAATTGTTTAACTTTCTTAATTTAGTAATTAAAAAGAGAACATTTTACATTTGAATTTTTTTTGTTCATTTGTTTAAACATGGAAGGTACTCTGGTAGTGACATATCTGTTCCACACCAGGTGGTAAGGAGTCACCTGGGGAATTTAACCATTGTGCAACAATTTCCAAATGACAGGAACATTCGGGACAACTGGAGTGTTTTTTCTTTTCTTCCTGGGAAAGGCTAGGCTATTGTCTAGCTAATTCAGAGGAATGTTCAAGTATTGCTAGGCATACCTTAACATTTTAATTTATCAGACATTTTCTCTAACGAATTTTCTGTGTCCCACTTGTAGGAGAAAGAGACAATTACAAGGAGAATGAGACATTACAGGAGAATCTTTCTCATCCTGGAGTCGGTATACATATATTTCCCAGTGTCCCCCCACCTCTGTAATGCAGTTGCTAAGCAGAGTAACAACCTAGCTTCCTCGCAGGGGCAGTGGCGGGCCCAGCTAACAGCCCCAGCCTGGCTTTGCACTAATTCAGCTGCATGACCTTGAACAGCCACGTGGCATCTCGCACTTCCAGGATTTGTCTGTAGAAATGAGGGAGCTGGATGTAATTTGCTGTAGGTTCCTACAGATCTGAGATCCTGTGATTCTAAGGTCACTGGTGTCATCTGGAATCATGCAAGGAGGACGGTTTTCTTGCTGAAATAACCTTTGTACTTTAGAAAGGGTTTCCAACATTTTTTTCTAAGTAAAACAGGATTTTCTGGTTAAGCCTTTATGGTTTTGTTTTTTGGTATTAATGCAGTAAGTATCACTGGGCAATTTATTAACATGCTCTAGATATTTGTAAAGACAACCTTGTTTAATCTTCACATCCCACTAGTTTGGATAATTTACAAAATATTCTCTAGAGGATTTTTACCTTTTTGACTCGGTCATTCAAAAAAATCTGAAGAAGTCATACAACTCGTTCTAAACGGAGATTCTTTAAGAAAAATCAGTCTCTTCAAACCCAAATATAGCCTTTAATTCATCAGCTGAGTTCATTGTGGATCCTCTCCTGTGAAGCGAACTAAGGACTTGCGCTAACCCTGCGGCGCTCTGCCACAGCACAGCACACTGGGGCTGTTCTGAAACACAGCAGGGCCGCAGAATAAGAGGAAGAGTAGCTATAAATACAGAGAGATCAGAGGCATTTGGGGTGTTTTCTCCCAAGGAGCTAATGTGCTGTCAAGAGCTATCCCTAAGGTAGACCAGTCCAGGCAATGCGACATGCCCTCCAGGGGTCCCGGCACCTCCCAAGAACACTCTCCCTCCTCACCAGTTAAGAAAGTTTGGGGTGAGGAAGTTGAATTTTCTGACCAGAACGTTCTCTTGTTAAGAGAGAAAAGTAAGATATCTTGAAAGGTACCTTCGCGGTAAGTGATGCTGAAATATTCTTTGTCTTTGGTAACCTGTTCATGAGTATGTACTCCCTCTGTTCCCATAGGAGAGCTGGCATCTGGCATTGCCATGCTGTGTAGGGAAATTTTCTAATAAACTGCTTCTTTTTACTGTCTTGAAATCAAATAAACCCACTGGAGAAGCAACTTGGCAAAGCCTAGACATTGCAAATGTGAGGAAACAGTTTCCGTTCAGCCGCGCTCACTGTGGCTCGCGCTCCCTCACGCTTCTCAGGCGCCGGGACAGCCGGGGGGCAGAGTAGCTGTGGGGACCCCCTGTGTGTTAGGGCACCAGGGTGCAGACCCGAGCAAAGGATGCACTTGGCTCCGCACTGGTCATGGCAAAGAAAAGTGTATGGAGAACCAGGCAGTTCCATGAGAAAAGTTAAGGTATTCATAATCTCCCAAATACAACCACACTCCTGGGGACTCCCTGACAAGCCCCAGAGGGTGTTTACCCACTTCGAGAAAGACAGGAATCCTCCTGTGGCTAAATCTTGGCACCAGAGAATTTTTCTAATAGCACTGAAGCTACAAAATTTTATCTGAAATTCCCTATGGGGCCTTAAGAATGTACATTCTAGTGATTGGAAGGGTTCTGTGGTGAGTCTTGAAAGAAGGTAAGGATTTCAGCAGTGTGCAGAGGCGAACTGTGCTGAAGGCCGCGGGGCGAGGGCTGGCATCTGTTCCTTTGTCATGGCTCAGGACAAGGCGACCTTGCTTGACTGAAGAGGCATTTCCTGACAAGTTGTATTGGATAAAATGGTATGTGGTCAATTTGTTCCTGGAAGGTATTTTAATAGATTTAAATGACTTTTGTTGGCTTTCTTACCACTATAAGTTATACTCTTGGAGTTCAATTAGGCTTTCCAAAATATTTGCTAAAAGGGAGGGAGGGAGGGAAGAAAGGAGGGAGGACATAGTTTTTTGGGGGGAAAGGAAGCTCAAATTTTTATTCTAAAAATGACATTGTGGGGTACAGATTTAGTAAAGCAGGTACCAATATTATGGTTTATTTAATTCTCAAAGATAGATTACAACTACAGAGAAGAAAATGATTAAAAATATCTTTGAAATATCAAATGAACCTTCATAATTTATATATATCTATGCTCACAGAAATTTGTCATAATAAATTTCTAAGTTGTACCTCATTCTTTCCAAACATGCAAAGTATTCAGAATCCCTTGGGTGGGGGGATGGAGGATATACCTTTATTCTAAAAATTAATTTTGAAGGCCAAAAATAAAAATAAATGATATTCCAGTGTGGCAGGGACTCTTCTAAGGGGAATGTGATCAGTTAGTAATGACCGCTCCCCCAGCATCCAGTTCACTGCTTTTTTCCAGAACATTTACTACTCTTCTAATAATTTGTTTAATAATATGACTCTCCTTTCCATGCATTTTCCCTGCCAGACTGTGAGCTCCTTGAGAACACACTGCTCAACTTACTCTCTTACTCTCCCTGCACCTCAGGCAGCGATGAGCTGATGGTAGGTACTGGTTGGATGGCCAGATGGAGGATGCCGTCAGGTGGACTGAACGGTGGACCTGGAAATGACACACTTACCTAAGAGCCTGCTGCACCCACCTGGATTTGCTGCGAACTGCCCAGGAACTAGCCCTGCCTGTTCTGAACATGTGGGCACCAGTCTTCGATACATGATTGGAAGGCCCAGCCTGTAGCCTGAAGTGAGCACCGTTCGTGTTTCCCAAACCTTTCCCCTGAAATCATCCCAACGCCAATGGGAATACACTTGTACCCTCTGGGACTGAGAGCCTTCAAGGTCTTGTTCTAACTTCGTAATTTTGTGAAGACTCGATATTCTCCTCCTAAGATATCCCCCTTTGTCTTCATATAGAATCATTTTCCCAGACCGGCAGGTTGTGCGTTGCTCCCCAGCCTCGGGTGCGTAGTGTCTCTGCACGCCTCTGCGGGACCGGGGAGCTCCTGTGCCCAGCTCAAGAAGCATAACGTGGAGAGGCTGTCCAGGAAATACTGCTGCTGACATGAAAACACCGTAGTCGGGAGAGGTAACATTAACCCCCCTTAACATGGATTCTCTTATCTGATTCCCTTTTCTCAACCATCAAAGAACAGCCCCCTGACTGAGAATGTGACAGAAGTTACAAGGAGGGTTGAGGATGGAAAGAGGAAACTGTCCAGAGTCACCAGGAAGTGCAAACCTGCTCAGGCCAGCCTGCTCGCCCCAGGTGGCAGCAAACGGGAGAATTCAGGGTGGAGATGGTGGATAAGGAGGAAGAAACCAGAGCTGGAATGAGAGGAGTCTTTAGCCAAGGCTGTTCGAGACAATGGGATGACAGTGGATATGACTGTATGTGTAGGAACACTCATTCAGTTCTCGAAACATTTGTTGAATACTTGTTCTGGACTAGACTCTGTGCAGACTCTAGACTCTACGAAATCAAAGAGACAATTAACATCCCCAGTCTAGTGAGGATGGAAACCCCTAAGAGATCATTGCAATAAGCTATCTGCTTAGGTGGAAGCACAGCTGGTAGCAAAAGAATGCCATTCATCCCAAAACGGGGAGTGCAGGGCAGGCTCCCTGGAGGAGGTAATGCCTGAACTCAGTCTTAAAGGTCAAGTAGATTATGTAATGCTTAATGGATGTCCCAGTGTTTTTTGGCCTTCGGATGTGTCTCCTTCTGATACCCAACCCCCAACAGGGGCAAGCTCATAATTTAAACATAGAAGGTGCTCAACAAATGCATCTAAATGAAGAAAAAACAGAACCACATCATGAAAACTAAAAATCAGTAACTCTCTCTCTCTCTCTCTATCTCTCTCTCTCTCTCACACACACACACACACACACACACACACACACACACTATTTGATTAATGGGCTGCTAACTGGAGAGTAGATAATACCATAAAAGGACAAAGTACAACATTTTAGACAGCTTGTTGGCTCCAATGTCCCAGCTGGAATGTAGTTTGAAATATATTTATAGAGTATGAAAATAAAAGAATTGCTGGGAAAGAAACTGGTAATAGTTCCTCACTACCTGTGATAATAATAATTACTAGGGGTTTTCTCTCATTATGAATCTGTTGTCATTCTTTCCTTCCATTTACTAGGCTATTTTGCTTCAATCATCACGCAATAGGTAAACTCATGAAAGAAAGCATATACCAGCAGTTGTAAGGCATTTTGGTGGTTTTGTTTTGGACTTTTTTCCCTTTGGTTAATTATCAAGTGCTTGCTATATAATAATCAATGAGTAGTTAATAGGAAGCAAGAGAGAATGAAATGGGTATAATCAGATCGTATTTTTAATGAAAAGTGTACATGTAATGCCGTGGGGAAATATTACTAAATAGCAGAAGATTTTATCTTGTGTGTGTGTGTGTGTGTGTGTTTACAAAAGGATCCACTTAAAGGCACTTATAAACTAGATCCAAGTATGTGAATTCTCTCATTTTTCAGACTCCTCCCAAGGAGCGAGGCCTGGGAGATACCAGGAGGGAGGCGGAGCCTCTACAGATGCTTCGGAACCCAAACCACCCTACCAGAAGCCCAAAGGTCTGTCAATGCCCAGAGAGCAGGGAGGAAATGGTTAGCAAGTGGCAGCAATTGCCTGGAGAATTAGGGAATGAATAACAATGCTTTCTGGTAAATTAACCATATTACACTGTGCATGGTGAAGTGATGGAAAAACCCTGTTAAAAAACTGAATAATAATTTGCGCACATCATTTATGTAAAATGCATAATTTTCCCTCTTCAGTGGACTTTAGTTTGATTTAAAATATGAGCAGCTCCAGTATTGTTCACCAAAGCATAATGTGTGAGATAACTGAGAAGGGGAACAGGAATCAGACTGTAATCAGACAACTCTGTGTGAGCCACGTCGCCCCTTCCCCTCCCCTGCAAATCTCAGAAAATATTTGCTCATAGGTTTCTGAAGGTCTCTAAGTGAAAAGTTCGAGGCATTAATCATTGTCATTGCTATCACTAACTGTGACCTCACTGTATTTGACAGGGGAAAAGCAATGCCTCATTCTATTCAGTATTTTTCTGCTCTAATTCAAATGAGTACTTGATTTTGAGTTGTAGGGAAAATGGAAACGTAGCAAAGCTATATACTTAAACCAGCAAGCTGAGAACAAGAGCGAAGTGTGTGCAGCCAAAGGAGACCTTGGAAGATGCGTAGGTAAAACAGAAAACTGTTTCTGCCTGGGATTCTGTTTCGGAATCAAATACAAAATGGGAACATTGTTCCAGCTGTAGAGATTTTGCAGTCTACAATATCTGAAATAAAAAGGCGCCATGCAATCCACCTGGACATCCAGCAGCTGTGTTATTGCTACAAATTATGGTATTTGTTCATGACTAATGTGGGTTTTCAGAACCAGAGTGCTCAGGGGTCGGGTGGACTCCCATAGGTGAACCAGAGGCCCTGCACTTCAACGATGCGCTCCCCCTTCAATCATTGTTCATTTTCCTCTTCTCCTCCCACCTGCCTTACCCCTGCTCCCCGCCCCCACTAGGACCAGAGGATTTTTATTTGGATATTCCCTCATTCACTTCATCCCCACCTCCCCGCAAAGGGCCATTATTTACTTATTAGTGTCAGCCCTTACTTAGACTTTGATCTTTCCGGGCAAATCTGTGACCGATTCTGTCTGCTTCTCCTTGTGGCCTAGCCCGGCCTCCTCTGTAACCCCTGCTGGCCCCAAGAGCCTGAACCCCAAATCTCAGCACTTCTTATCTCTTGGGTGTCCATTTGGGCTGGGCAAAGGAGCCTTCCCCAATCCTAACACCCCTCCCCACTCCTTCTTTCTCTTCCACCAACCCTTGTCCACTGGCCTAAGATTTATCAGGCTTCGTTTTGTCCCTATGTCTCCTGCCACCAGCTATAAATTGCCTCTTTGCAAATTAGAAAAAGCTACCCGACCTCCAGACACTTTGATACTATCTGCCGGAAGACTACAGTAATAAATATGCCAAGAGGCGATGTGACCGGCGCCCCTAGAACTGTGCAGAACGCCACCGGCACAGCTGCGTGTGACGTCCCTGTAATTGGAAGTCCCTGAGCTACCCCGGGAGCCTGTGTGAAATCAGAGCCGCGGTAGGTCAGTCTTGCCTTTTTATGACAGTTGGCAATTTCAAAGTCGGAACCTTTCAGCCATGGTCACAAATTGTTGAGGGGCGGTCTCTGGGAGAGGCAAAGAGCCCCGGGCAGTGGTACGTATAAGAGTAAAGGGCTGTCGATTCAGCCCAGGATTCTGCCAGCTGGCTGGGCAGCTACAGCCCAAACCACGCTAGGTGAGCCTGGGTGGCCGGGCAGATGGTGACAGCATGACCGGAAATAAAGACCAGGAGGAGGGTTAAAAAAGAAGCAAGAGGTGACAGATTCAGCGTGGACTTGTGGCATGGGAGGGCATCCGTGCGCAGCTGTCCCGGCTGACTTCCTGCCCAGCGTGACAGTAAAGCATGGAGTTCAAGTCTGCACCAATTTAGGTTCAATCCACAATTCTACCACGGGGTGACTTTGGACAAGTTACTTCATGTCTCTAAGCCTCTCTGCCTCAATTTTCTCCTAACTAAAATGGGCTCTTATGAAAACCAAATAAAGAAAGATACATACAGCATCTACTATAGTGCTTGGCGTATGCCAGTTGTTTAGTCTGTGTGGGCAACTTCCCTTTATTTCCAGTGTGTCCTTTGCACGGTGGAAAGTAACCTAAAATCACAGCTTGGATTGAACTACTCTCCTCCTCGAAAAACAGGATAATTCCCCCTGACTCCCACTCATGTCAAAAGACTTGATTGGAAGGCCCTGCCCAGCCCACACCTCTTTCTTTAAATTCCCCCCATGCTATACCTGTCGAAGGACATGTTTTTACCATGTGACCTTCCCTGCACCAGAACAGCTGACGATACCAGGGGCCAGGAGGAACCAGTTCATTGACTGGCCACAAGCTAAATGGAATCGTCTCCCTTGAGTTGGAACCAAGAATCCAGAGGCTATGATGGTGGATGCTTGGCCTACAGGTCAGGTTAAGTCAAGACTGAGTGGGCCCAGTGGGGAAGCAGAGGACACAGTCTACAGAGGGAAGCAATAGCTGGAGACAGTTACAACCAAAATCCACGCTCTCTACACTCTCGTGGCCCAACTCGGCTCCCTGAGAAGCACTTCCATGAGCTTCCATAAACCCTTGCAGCACACCATCTCGTCACTCAACTAAGTCAAGTTGTTTAGGCCCCTGACACAGAACTCCACTGTTTTGCCACCTTCATCTCTCCCCGAACCTCTACTGTCACCCCCACCCTAGATCCTGATGACGTGAATTGTCTACAACTCCTCAACCAAGCCCTGCTCCAGTCTCTTCCCCTGGCCTGGAGTCTTCTTTTGCCCTCCCTCCTCTTAACAGCCTGTCCATTCTCTGAGGCCCAACTCAAACATCTCCTTCCCACGAAGTCCCTCCTGATCTCTCAGTTATAAGCGACGGCTCTTTCCCAAGAACTGCCGCACTTGGCTTCTGGTCTCCCCGCAGAATTCACTGCATGCTTCCCCCTGAGTCTTCTCCTTGCCTCTGTGCTCACTCAGGGTGGGGACCTGGCACCCGGTAGGCACCCAGATATCACACTGAATTTAATCCGACAGTTACAACCCTAAAATATGATCTAAGCTTCTTCAAAAAGACTATTACACCAATATAAGGTATTGTTTGTTAAAATGGAAATGCGTTTAGATTAACGGGATGAAGATCAAAGGGCTCTTTTTTGGCCAGCAGTTATGAGTCTTAGAGACCCAAGTAAACTGTAGACATTTTATTTCCTGATTTGATTGGAACCATAACACTGGATTTGGTGCTGTAATATAAAACTTTCTGAAACTTTTAGCCTGGTGGAAAGTCTGTTGCCGCTCTACTAGAAGTGTGAGGATGGCTCAAGCGGCCATGCCCATGACCAGGGCTAGCTAGTAAACCTGGGAGGCCAGACTTGGAAGAAGCTCCCCTTGCTGATGTGGAACCTGCAGAACTGGGCGCTTAGTTGGCGTTACGGGCACACCCAGCTTCAGTGTATCAGGAAAGGGTGTGGCTGTATTGCATGTGGGCACATGTCCACTCGGGTTCAAGATCCTGTGGGCCCAAATCTAGAATCGAAAGCAGCTGTTCATGTAGACAGTGCTTGAAACAATAGCTGTATTTTGCAAATGCGTGAGAATTTCCCCTTCAGAGTCTCGACCTCAGCTGTGGGCCTGCTCTCGCTGCCGTACTCCCAGCTTGAGACACTTCATATCTGGCCGCCCCAGGCTCCTCCTGGGCGAGGGGGCTGGGTTTGGGTTCTAAAAGGTCCTAGGGTGAACCAAGCCCTCACCCCTGAGCTCAGGGAGGAAGGGAGGCTCCCCAACCCCTGAACAAAGTCCACTTTCTCACACCGCCCTCTGACCCTTCCCACAAACCCCGACCAGAGTAACCTAAAACCACATGGTCCCCAGACCTGCCTGTGCAGGACCTAAGAGGATCTTTCAAAATGCAGGTTTCTGGGCCCCTCCCCAGACTTGCTGAATCAGGCTTGCCTGGGCAGGAGCACGTACGCTGTTTTCTCCTCCCACCTCCCTCCCACTGGAAACATGTGGCAGCAGAACTGCATCACGGTTCTTCGGGTTCCTTTTAAGTCCCACCCACTGAGGCCCAGCAGCCCAGACATGGGAGGCTCCCGCCCTCAGCTGTGGTCTGAGCAGACTGGCAACCGTGTCACAGTCTGCCCCTGCTGGCAGGGTGGGACACCAAAGGGGTTGGTGACCAGAGCACCCCAGAGCACGACTGCAGGTGCTCCCCTCCGGGCAGGGCACGGAGCATTCTCAGCCCTGGGACTTTCAGTATATACAGAAGCCAGGCCAGGCGGCCTGACGAAGCAAATCCCTGCAACGAGTCCCTGTGGTCAGTCTCCCGGGAGCAGCTGTGAAGTTGGACTGGGCTTTGGGGAGCAGGACAAACTGACTCCTGATCCACCAGGGTGAGACGCCCAGCTCGCAGCTCCTCTCCCACTTCATATGGGGCTACAAGGCCGAGCTCCAGCCTGACCTCAACCCCAGCCTTTCAAGGAGGTGTCACCCTGGTGGATTTGACACACCCAACCTCCGGCAGAGAGCCCAGAAAATCACAGACTTACAGAGCACGCGGGACTATTCTTCAGGGCCAGCTCCTGGTTTTAGAGATGACACTAGTCCAAAAATGCATAGAATGTGTACACCTGACACAAATGTTATCAGTGTAAGATTATATGCCAACTATACTTAACTAAAAAAAGAAATTTTTTTAATACATTGAAAACTCCCATTGACTTTATCCCTGCCCTCCCCTCCTCACACTTTTCACAATGTCTCCATGTGAAATGTCCCTGGGCTAGCCACATTTAAGGGGTGCCCCGCTTCACTGTTCATGCCCTCTTTTGATAAGTGTAGCTGTCTCCAGTACCTGCCAGTACCCCTCAGAAATTCAATTATGCGGCCCCCGGGGTGGGGGATGGGACCCAGGATCAGTGGAGAAGCCTTGCCCTGAAGACAGGACGCTAGCAACAAACAGGGACTTTCCCCAGAAGCTGAATGACTCCAGAGCTTTCGGTCCCCATTTGGCTTTCTTCAAACTGAAAACCCTCAGGCGAAAGTTGTCCTCTGTGTCCCCACTGGCAGGGGAAGTCCTGCAGTTTGCCTTGGGCCCTGGCTAGCCAGGTTATCACTGCTTACCGTGGGCAGCGGCTGACGCAGACCGCTGGGAGAACAAGGTCTGAGATTTTAGTTAACTGCAGTTCCTGGACTCTTCGGATCCTGGGGTGAGACCCAGAAATCTGCATTTTTAAATACGTGAAATTTTTCTTGGACACATGTTCAAAATCATGGGTTGAAGGCCTAAGTCCCAGTACTTCAGAATGCAACTGTAATGTGTCAAAAGGTACCATGAGTTAGAAAGTTGTCTAAACCTGAAACAACAGATTAAGGACAAGTTATTTTACTTTAAAAAATTTTAAGCAGCTTTATTGAGACATAATTCATATGCCATATAATTTACTCATTTAAAGTGAACAATTTAATAGCTTTTTGTATATTCACAGAGTTGCATAACCATCACCACAATCAATTTTAGAACATTTTCATTACACTAAAAGAAACTCCAGACCCCTTAGCCATGACTCCCCCATTCTCTTCTCATCCCCTTGGCCCTAGGCAACCACGAATCTATTTTCTAGGTCTGTAGATTAGCCCTAATGTCCTTAGATGCAGGACATTTCAGTTCAATGAAGTCATACAACATATGGTCACTTGTGACTGGCTTCTTTCACTTAGAATAATGCTTTCAGGGTTCATCCATGCTGTAGTATTTATTGGTACTTTTTTTATTGCTGAATAATATATCCCATTGAATGGATAGGCCACATTTTATTTATCCATTCATTTGTTGAAGGACATTCAATTGTTTCTACTTTTTGCCTATTGTGAATAACGCTGCTGTGAACATTCAGCTACGAGATTTTGTGTGGACATACGTTTTCAATTCTCTTAGGTATATACTTAGGAGTGGAATTGACAGGTCATATGGTAACTCTACTCTTAACCATTTGAAAATACTAAAGTTTTATTCAAATTATTGTTATTCAAACTAAATAACCAATGAGAGAGATTCAATCTTTATGGATTAGAAACTTGATAATATTAAGATGTCAGTCCTCTACACCAATCCATAGAGTCAAGCCTTTCCCTAACAAAATCCCAGCAAAAATTGTTATGGAAACTGATAAGAAGATTCTAAATGTATAAGGAAATACAAAGGACTTAGAAGAGGTGAAACCATTTTGACTAGAAATAACAAAGTTGAAGGACTTACGCTGCCAGATTTGAAGACTTACTATAAAACTACGAAACAGAGGGGCACTGGGACAAGAACAACAGACTAATAGAACAGAATGGGCTCCAGAAACAGATGCACACACACGGGGCAGGCAAAGGTACATTTGCAGATACAAATAAGTAATACAGATAAGTAATACAATAATTAATTAAAAATAATACAAAAATAAACTGTTTTATGTACTCACAACTGTTAACCTACTTTTGCCCATCCATAAATACAGTCATTTGATTTGCAGCAAAGGCACCGTTGCAATCTGACACGAACAGGATGATCTTTTCAATATAATCGTGCCAAGTCATTTGCAAACCCATGTGGGGAAAAAAAAAGAACTTTCACACTTACGCCATATTAATTAATTTGAAGGTGGATCATATTCCTAAATAGGAACAGATCTCTAGAGGAAAATGGAATATCTTCATGACCTTAAAGTAGGCAGAGATTTCTTTAGAAGATTTCAACTGTTAAAGTAAAACATAAAAACTGAACCCTATTAAAAAGAAGAACTTATGTTCATCAAAACCACCAGCAAGCAAGTGCATGGGCACATCTCAGACGTGCAGAAACCATCTGCAAGGCGTATTTCCCACGAAGTTCTCATAGCCTGAAGATGTAAGGAACTGCAAATCTGTAAGAAAAGACGATTATTTTAAAAATGGGCAAAAGACTTGAACAGGCCCTTTACAAAAGAGGCTGTCCAGATGGCCACTAAGCATAGGAAAAGGTACTTGACAACATTACTCATCAAGGAAGTGAAAATTAAAATCACAGTGGGATAGCACTGGACAGTTAACAGCAGAAGGGCCGACGACACCAGTGTTGGATGTGGGGCAACATCGGGAGTATAAATTTATTCCACCACTTTGGAAAACTGGCAGTAAAGTTTACCATATGCCTACTACCCTCTGTCCCAGCAGTTCCACTCTTAGGTATATATCCAAGAGAAATTACTGCATATGGCCACAAAAAGACATGGACATGAATATTCATAGCATGCAACTTTATTCATAATAGCTAAAAATTGGAAACAGCCCAAATGTTGATCAACAGAATGGATCAGTGAATTGTGGATAAATTCATACAGTGGAATATACTACACAGCAATAAAAAAAAACTATTAATATATACCACAATGTGAAGAAAATCTCAAAATTTCAATTATGAGTAAAAAAAAAAAAAAAAGCCAGACACAAAAGAGTACATTTTGTATGATTCCATGTTTATGGAGTTCAAAAACAAACCGAACTAACCAATAGCGATGAAAGTTATCCTAGCAATTATCTTGAGGTTGGAGGATGTCAACTGTGAGAAGGCACCAAAGGAGCTTTCGGAGTGAAGGGAATGTTCTAAATCTTGATCGGTTTGGTGGTTGCATTGGTGTGTATATTAAGTAAAAATCCACTGGGCTATACACTTGAGACGAATGCACGTTACTGAATATAAGTTATTTCTCAATAAAAATAAATAAAATAATTGAGAAAGACTGTGCATATCCAAAGAACTTTATGAGGACTTAAATTTAAATGTGCTCTCTTTTGGGGGGTGTGGTAGATGGAATGTTTAACTTCTGTGGGCCTCAGTTTCTCACCCATAAATAGAGATAAGACCTACCTCGGGCATATTAATTTGATAACGTGTTACTGTATAGAAAACACATCCTTTAACTTCTCTTCCTCAGTTTTCCCATCTGTAAAATGGGTATAAAAGTAGTAACCACCACATACCGGAAGCTAATCCACGTAAAGCGCTAAGCACAGTGTCTGAGAAGGAAGCTTTCAATAAGTGCTGATAGTAGCAGTTGTGGATGCTCCTGCCAACATTACGTCTAAGGACTAGATGCGCTGCAAGGGCTCAGTCCGCTGCTGTTGGCATCTACAAATGAGTGAACGCCAGGAGGGGCAGGTAGGTGACTGCGATTTTTGCGAGAAGGCTGCGATTGAAACACAGGTCCCTTACTCCCTACCCAGAGGCCTTTCCGCCACCCCATGCTGCCTAAATCAAGGGGAGGAGTCAAGGGCCACATTGATTCTGAACTGATTTTTATGTGCCTGCCTTCTGTGTCTGTCAATAGAGCTTCTATGCTCATGAAGCATAAGGGGCCTCAAGCACGGGAGGAAAAGGACTTAATCTCTCCTTTCCTTCCCCTACAGGTGCTTAGACAATAACTACTGGTCCTAAATCAACCCCTGGAATACCGTGTTCTGTTCTAAACGGTTTACACACAGTAAGTCTATTATTTCCATTTCATAGTTGAGAAAACAAGGTGGCTAAGTGACTTGTTCAAACCCTAGTAAGTCGGAGGAGACAGGAACTGAGTGCTGGCTGCTTCTGGCCAGAATCCACTCTCCTAAGGTCTGCCCTCGACACCTCCTCCAGTGGGGGCTGAGTTTGCATAGCAACCATTCTGGGCCAGAAGTCCCTCCTTGAAACACTTTGCCTCCTCTCTTCGCCACGACCCTTCTTGCACTCCAGGTCTTCCCCAGGGCAGAGTTCGCTGGCCCTAGTGGCACTGAGCTTCCTCTGTGGCCGCATCCCATTCCTGAGCCTGAGGAGCTGCCTCCATGGCTAGCACTGGGGACATTCTAGGTCTAACGCAGACTTTATACTTTTTTAGGATGACACTCCATTCCTCCAACATCTGCCCTACTCTCTTGGCCTCCCTTTCACCTTTTTAAGCCCTATATCCACCTTTTTCCTTTTCTTTCTCTTTTTCTTTCTTTCTCTTTTTCTTTCTTCCTTCCTTCCTTCCTTCCTTCCTTCCTTCCTTCCTTCCTTCCTTCCTTCCTTTCTTTCTTCCTTCCTTCCTTCCTTTCTTTCTTTCAGAATAATGATTTGGAACATCTTGGGCAGCCTAGCAGTTGCCATAAGCCAGCCTGTCAGGGTTCATTTGGTTTGGGGCTTGGTTGTATGAAAAGCTCTCAACTCTGTAGGCTCCAGGGTCCCTCGTGTTCAAAATTATCAGTGTGTGTGACCCTATCGAATCAAACACAAAACTGAACATAGATTCTGCGGCAAATCTGTTGAGCTGATGTGGATTTCCATGTAAAAAACCCCTAAAATGTTGGGTTCAGTGAGTTCTTTTGGAGGTCCCTTACCCTAAACCAGAATTCTAAAGTGGAACCACATAACAGCACGGGAACTGCCATTCCCTCAGTCCACCCCACCTCACTCCACCCACTGTCATTCCCGCCTCGCCTTCTAATTCTTTGGTGTCTCTGGAGTTCGTCATAACCTCCAGAAAAGGGTCTGTTTGAGGTTGGAAGGTGCCGCCTTCTGTGGAGTCCAGGGTTTGGACGCCTGTGCCACTGTCTGACCTTGGACCTCCTGCAGACCCTCATTCTGCAGGCTGTTAGGCACAAAGGCCTCCAGGTGAAATAATTTGCAGTTCAATATAGGGGCAAGTGGGTCTTAAAGCACACCAACGTCACTGCCTGTCACCACAGGAAACGGTGAGCTTTCCAGACTCAAACTCTTGTCCGTCCTACACAGTGCCCTGCTGCTGCTAAAAATGATTCACTCATGAGGGGTCCAATCACAGGAGGCAGGCCTTCAGGAGACTTGTGTTAGCCCCACTGGCGTCACGTAAACACACTGCCTGAAAGTCAGAGCAGTCGGTTCTCCAGACGGCCTTGAATCGCGGAGGTCTGGAGTGACACTTCCCTCAGGCTGAGGGGACCGAGGTGTCTCCAGTGGGCTGTGAAGCCTGACAGTCTAATAACAGAAGAGGCCACGGAAGCAGATCTCACTTGTTGTTACAGATGGTAGAAAACACCTGTGCAAATTCTTCCATTTTAACCAATACACACTCAAAAAGAGTTTGAACACACTGAAGGGGGAAAAAATGTATGTGTGCATGTCTGTGTGTGTGTGTGTGTGTGTGTGAGAGAGAGAGAGAGAGAGAGAGAGACAATGCATTTTCTAAATATTTGTAGAGGGGACCAAATCTGCCCCTGCTCTTCGGTGAGTAATGAAGAGAAGAGTCCCCCGGAAAAGGTCCGGGCCTTGAGTAGCGGTGCACCAGGAAGAGTGCTCTGTGCACTGAGGTCAACCGCTGGCCAACAACTAACTTTGGAGTTTGCACCAACAACTAACTCCCAGCAGTGAGAAAGAACACGCTCTGATGTTCACCGTCAGGGGTCTTTGCTCTGTCCGGTAGAGAAAACAAATTGCCATGTTTTGCCCTGCACAGTGGATCATGAGAAATTGCCCTAGGACTCCGAAATACCACCTTTGCGAGACGTATTACCCAAGGAAATGTGTGATCCAGCTGCCTCGTTTTGATAAGCTAAAACAAATACACGGTGGGTATCACCTCTCTGCTGTTCAAGTTTCGGACAGAGACTGTCCCCAGGCTCCAATTTGCCCAGTGTGTCAGTCAGAGAAATCAGCCCTAGCTACAGTAACAAAATTCCCGGAAGTCTCAGAGATTTAACACAATTTAGTCCCATTTTCGTCTAATGTGGGTTGAATAGCTCCCCTGCGTCTCTCTCCTGTGGGTTGTGACCCAGGATCTGTCCCTCTTAGGACACCACCACCTGCTAAAGCTTCTTTGGAGCCCTGTGCTGGGTCCACTGCCTTCGTCGGGACATCAGTGGAAGGCACAGCAAACTGAGGGCCTGAAGGGACACATGCGTTAGGGGCCAGATCTGGAAGTAGCACCTATTACTTCTCCCATCCCATTGACCAGAACTTGTGGCATACTTCACCTAAAAGCAAGACGTCTGGGGAATGTTGTCTCCTCATGTGCTTGAAAGAAGACGTGGAATTAGTGGGACTCCAGCCAGTTTCAGCCATATCTAGGAATGGAGGAGTTCTAGGCCGGGCAGCCTCCCTGTCCTACCTATAAGCAACGCTGAATAATCCCACTGGCCAAATATACATTTATGTCACCTACGTAGTGTGATTTCTGAACTGTTAGAAAGCTTTCCTGCTCCAACATCCCTTCTCTAGCCTGTCTAGTCTGGAAGTTTACCTGGGTCTTTTAAGATGTGTGCCAGTTATCAGCTTAGTGCCTCTGAGCTCCAAATTAATCCTTCAGTACCTGCTCCTTCAGAAATAGGCCCGTACCCTTTAAACATTTTCCTTTTTGCAGCTGGCACGATGTTGAGCTTTGTCCGTGGAGGATGCTGGGGAGACACCACGGGAGGAAGGGGATTTCTGTCCTCATCCCCATAGGCTTGCTTGGCAACCTACCAGGCGCCTGCGTCCATGGCGGCCCCTCCAGTACCTGGCCGCTCTAACACATGGTGGCCACCAGCACCCGCGGGCCAGCAGCTTCCCTGACACTTCTCCTACCTTAGGTGGTTTTGTAACAGAGTACTCTGGTGAACTGTCTCCCTGTGATCAGCTTTTCCTGACACCACAGAAAGCATATTTCCAGCAAGTTCCACCAGTGCAGTATCCTCGGAGCCTCCTCTGCCATCCCGTGAGCTATAGCTGTGCCATCTTCGACGAGGTCTGAATATGAAGCTGGAAGGGCTCTTCCCTGGGCACTCGACCTCAGCCTTAGGACCAGCTGCTGTTCCTTATCTTCCATTCCTGTATTCTTTAGAATTCTCTTTCACTTCTTACTGCCTCTTTGATATTTGTCTGTTCTTGTTCATAATTCCTTATATTATACTTCCCTTGTCTAAATTACAATGTAGATTCTCTCGACTGGATCCAGAGTGATATGGAATGCAAATGTCCTTGGGGTAGAATTTGCAAGAAGTCAATAGCACTTTAGTATAAAATAGTTGGTGCTGTTTTTTTCTGGCACCTAATAGGTACTTTGGAGCAGAGGGAGGATAGTAAGAAGAAAGCACCGGCAAGGGATGATGGAAAAACCCTAATGATAGCCTTTGTCTATTTCAGTTTTGTGCTGGGCTGACTATGGGTGTTAAGTGTTACTTTTTATTTCAATATAACACATCTTTGGTTCCCGAGAGTCAGTCTAACAGCACCAGAAATAAAATGAAAAAACTAGTTTTTGTTGGTGATACTCTCGTCCTTTGATAAGTTCAGTACATTCTTCCCTTTGTTGTTTTGTTTCTTAATCACACATAAAAGTGTGTTGCCATAAAAAACAAAAAGAGGAGAGTTCCAGGCATTTTATTTTTTTGAACAGAGCCTGGCTGCTCCCTGGGCACACATCAGACAGGACATTATCACCTCACAGCTGCAAGGAAAACATGAATCAAAACGACGGGCACTGTCAGACGAGGATGCGGCGGCTCCATCGAGGGGGCCGGCGCTGCCCTTTCCCTGGGGTTGTTAAAAATAGGATGGCAGCTGAGTCTTTGGGATGGTGTAAGTGTGGTCTTGATTAAAAACTTGAGTAGGAGGACCGAGACAACAATGCTCCCTTCCAACTTTAAAAAAAAAAATCTTTTTTATCAGAGTAATATATCTACACTATTTAAAAAACAAATGGCACAGAGGATTTAGTAAGAAAATAAACAGTCCTCTCTCTTACCTCCCTTCTCCCAAATCCACTGGCTCCCGCTCCCCTGTTCTCTTTGTGGGGGGCGGGGGTCCTACCTCTCTCCTATGCCTTCTTTATCATTTTCATAGGTCCTTGGGAGGGAGCAGAGAGAAACCCATGTGACCCGTTCACCATCTTGAAAAATAAACCTTCCTCTCAACATCGACTCATTGTTTTTTCCTTAGGCAAAAACATAAGAAACAGAACCCAGTGTTCTGAAAATTCTCTGCTTACGAAGTCAAAATGCATATATATGTGCGTATCATTTAAGCCTGTAATGGAAGCAACCTTCTTCCATCTAGTCTAGTCCTTCTGACTTTCTAGATATTTCTCTATCCTTTTGGCCACTTGGGTTCGGAACCCAGGCTTTTTGTCCTTGTCTATGTGTTACTCTTTGGACAAACATTACCTGGAACATCTACAGGTTAATGAAACTGTTGATATAAGTCAACCGTTACAATAGCAGATTGTAATGTTATTATGAGAATGAAAACAGCAACATTTCAAAGAGTGTTTCAGCTGTGACCCCAAAGTGCTCTGCGCTGTGAAGACAGCCAAAGCGGCGAAGCGGCTAGAACCAAGGTGGCTGTGGTGTGGGTGGCCACACGGCACCCTCCTCTCCCCAGGCCGGTTCTCCCCTCCCACCCCGCTCCCCCCTCGGCCGGCACCCCTGCTTACACCCACCACCTCTGCCCTTTCTGACAGGAGAATGGAGGACTGGGTGGTGCATAAAACTGGGAAATTAGACTAAATTGATCTTCAGCCAACCCACCGCTGGTTAATCTATCTACATTCACTTCCTCCCAGTTGCACTTCTCCCCACGTGCGGCAACACCACACAAGGCCCTGCCTGCCAGGCTCTGAGAGGCCAAAGCCGCATTTTAATTAGTCAGCACCACACCCAACCTCCTATAATCTCGTGGCCATTAGTCGATCATCTTTGTTTATTAACAATTGTTTTAAAGATGGCTAAGCAGATGACACTGATAGACGGTGCCTTTATCTGGGTGGGTGTTAGCAACAGAGGAAGAGCTGGGACATTTACTGCACAAAAAAATGTCATCAAAACTCCTTAGCACATAATACATTTTAGCAATCAGAGCCAGGATCCAAAAGCATAATAAAGAAAGGCAAGTGAAAACACTTATAATCGTCATATTTTAAATGCCTTGTTTCCTGCCAATCTTACATCCGTTTCCAGAGAAGCGAAAGTTGCCCACTTTGCCAGCGCTTCTGTCAGCTGCCAGCTGTTACTTCCCTGCAAAAAGGGTCACAAGGCTGCTGGCAGCTAATAGCCAGCCAGGAGCTGCGAGTAAGAACCGTCCCTTGTGGGGTTTAGATGCTGGCTGATTGTCAGCCGAGCGCTGCAAGTTCTGGTTTGATAAAAGCTAGCTGTAGATTTCAAACAATCTTTTTTTCCTTTTTCCATTTGTGCTCTGAAATTTTCATGCACTCCAAATGGAGCTCTGCGAGCACAAGGGCCTTTGTTCTGCCTTGTTAGACACCAGCAGTTAGAGTCCTCTCTAGACAGTCCCTTTGCAGGGAGGGCCAGTGGGGTGAGATGAAGCGAGGGGAGGTGGGAGGAGCAGGGCTGGGCCGGATGAGCCACACAATGCCTGATGGCACGTGTGCAGCCCTGAGCGAGGATGGACCTGGCAGAGGGGGTTTCATGCTTGGTCTGCCTGATGGCACGTGTGCAACCCTGAGCGAGGATGGACCCGGCAGAGGGGGTTTCATGCTTGGTCTGAGAGACGCACTCAGGCTCTGGCTGTTTCTGTGATGGCCGGGGGTGGGGCGGCATGCGCGTGTAAGTTAGAATCAGAATTTATTGACTGTAGCCTCCTGAAATGAAATGAGTCACCAGCTCGATGCACTGGGCATGAAATCCAAATCTTAAACTGCCTTAAGGCTCCCAACTGTTCCCATAGGCCAGCAATCAAGAATTACCTTCTCTGAGCTGCAGTGTGGAACTCAGCTCTGGATTTCAGGGGGTCGAGGGAGAGGAAGGGGGGCAGCAGGAGTTCTCTACAATGGTGTGCTTTAAATTCAGATGCTTAGGGGCTGTCATGTGCAATGTATCATCGGTGAAAAATAAACACCCAGCAGAAGCCGGCTTTGAGTTAAAGCGAGTGCACAATAAATTTCAACTGGTTAAATTAATCGCTCGCTGCTTGTTGTGAATATTAATCCCAGGGAGGGAGCTGGCTTCAACCCAATCAAAAGACAGGTGAAAACTGAAAACAGCAAAACATTTGGGACCTTTAGAGGGAAGGCTTACCTGGGAGCCAGGCGTTGATGCTGAGTCCCAAGGAGAAGCGGGATATGAAAACACAGCCCCCCCTGTGCAGGCACAGCTGTGCTGCAAAAGCCAGCTCACCCTGCCCTCAGCCCTCACCTGTCCCCTCTAGGGCTCTCCGGGGACTTGTATGGAGAAGGGTTTGGCCTGAGGGTGTAGAAGATGAAAGAGCCAAGACTCCCAGGTTTTTTTTTTATTGTGGCATAGTATATATAATATAAAATTTCTCATTTTAACTGTTTTCAAATGTACGGTTCATTGGCCTTAAGTATATTCACATTGTTGTGCAACCATCACGTCTATCAGTTTCCAGAACCTTTTCATCATCCCAAACAGAAACTCTGCACCCATGAAACAGTGGCTCCCCAGTACCCCTTCTCCCAGTCCCCAGTAACCCCTCTTCTATTTTCTGTCTCTTTAAATTTGACCTCATGTAGGTAGAATCATATAATGTTTGTTCTTTTATGTCTGCTCTGTGCCATGCAGCAGTTGTCAAAGTTCCTTCATGGCCTATCATGTATCAGTACTTTATTTCTTCTTAAAGCTGAATGATATTCCGTTTTATGGCTATATCACATTTTGTGTATTCACTCATCTATCGATGAGCACTTGGCTTGTTGTCGCCTCTTGACTGCGATGAATAGTGCTGCAATGGACATGAGTGCACACATATCCGCCCAAGCCCCTGCTTTCAATCCTTCTGGGTATATACCCAGAAGGAAAGGATTGCTGGATCGTGTGTTTAACTTTTTAAAACACCCCCAAACTGTTTTCTAATTTGTTGTTAACACTCCTAAAATTCCTGAAGTAACAGAAAGAAAAAAAAATCATTATAAGGCATAAAATGATGCTCACTTTTGGCATTTAGGAAACAATGCTGATCTCGGTGGTAGGCGGCTGTTTATGGAATGGCCTTGGTGAGACAGAGTTGGCTGTCAAAGGTAAGACCCATTACAGTTGTCGGGAAGGAGAAACTTCCCACCAGGAAAAGGAACTAGATGGTAAAGTTGCAAGAATATTGTTTTCCCTGGTGGTGCTGAGACAGGGGTCTAGGGTCCTGGAAGGAGGGAAAGATGAGATCTCTGGGAAAAGGGTGGAGAACTGAGGCCTGCTTTGCACCACTGAGGCACGGGGATCCAAAGATGAAAGAAGACCGGTGAGCTATTCACCAAGGCAAAGATGGTCAATGACGCTACAATGCCTCATAGTTCATTTTATTTTTTAACCTCACCTGAGGACATGTTTATTGATTTGAGAGAGAGAGAAAAAGAACCATCGATGTGAGAGAGAAACATTAACCAGTTCCCTCCTATACGCACCCTGACCAGGGAGCGAACCTGCAATCTTTTGGTGTATGGGACGACACCCCAATCAACTGGACCACCCAGCCAGGGCCTAGTAGTTCATTTTAAATTGCCTTCTTGGTCTTCCCTGGGCTGTAATTCCCCTCCATTACCCCTAAACCTTCAGCTAAAATCTGTTATGTGCAAGGGAGCGGTGTTGGTGGCCCTTCCAGCAAACAGGGAGGATGGGAGGGACGGAAATGTAAGGAAGGGACGCTCCCACGTGAGGGGCGAGGAGCTGCACCCGTATTCCGTGAGATGAGGAATTCAGAGTGCAAGGCGGCTGTGAAGCACTTCAGAAATCCTCCAGGGGGTGAGGGGGGACCGCAGCCACTTAGAGCAGGTATTAAAGGAAAAGGGGACTGCAGACAACAGGGGACTCGGGCTTCCAGGTCATCCTGGGCACACCGTGCCTCTGAGCAGGAAAACCAGAGCCCCCTGAAGCCACGCATCGCGCGCCGAGCCGGGGAGCTGCTTAGTGGCCGTTCCAGCAGGCCAGGCACTGAGCTGGCCCCTCGGAGACACGTCTGGGCAGAACGCGAGCCTGGGAAACAGAATGCTGGGCAGCTTAGATTAGACCTAGACTCCCGTCACCATGAGGCACATCCCCAGATGAGGTGCTCCAGGGCAGGCCACTGGCAGAGCAGGCACTGGTCCTGGAACGCGAACTTGCTCAGGCAGACCCACCTTGGACTGTGACAGAGCCATGCAAAGTGCTGTCGGCCTCTGCAGGGCTACTGAGGGTATCCGGACTTTGATTCTAATAGTCAGCTGGGGTCACCTGTCCAGAGATTCACCTATAGAAACAAAAGACTTGTTGATAGTGACCGAACCTACATTCTGTAGGTAGAAGTAGGTGTCATTATATTATTTTCTAGTTATACTTTTGCACACCAAACTATGAATGATTCACTATCATTTTAGTTCTGAGACAAGTCCTGTGTTTCTCTCCACCAGGGGCCTGGGGACGGCAGCCTGTGTGACTAGGGGGTTAACCCGTCTGGCCCCTCTTCCGCGCGTCCTGTCTTGTTCTCAGTCTGCATCAGCCGCCCTGTGCAGGTCAACCTGCGACAGGGCTCTTCCCACTAAGTCTCAGTCTTTGCTGATATAACAGGGAAGGAAAACAGTTGGTACAAAAAAAATAAATCACTATAGCTGTGAGTCTGAATTCTAGAGGTCTTGGCTGGGGAGCAGCGGGAAGCAGGAGGGAAATGACTTGATTGTTTAAGAAAACACCTGTTTGGTCAGGCAGGCTAGGCGAGCCTCCCAGCAGAGTCTGGGAGAACTGGGATGCCTAATGAGAAAGCGGGAGTTGGGGATGTTCTTCCCTAAGCATCGAGGGAGACAAGTGCCCCATACCCAGCATAGCAAAAAGGGATCAGAATAGACTCCAAAGGAAAAAAAAAATTGGCTAAGGTCAGGGCGTCAGGAGAAAGGTAACTTCGGTGAGAAATTCTCCGTGACAGGCAACGCTGAGGGCCCTCAGAATAGCTCTGCTGCCCTCGGGCACTGTGCTTTTAGACTCTTGCTGCTTAAATTGTAGTCCATGGACTAGCAGCAGCAGTGGCACCTAAGAGCTTATTAAAATGCAGAATCCCAGGCCTCAGACTGTCATTTAACAGGTCCCCAGGCAATTTTTATGTACCCTGAAGTTTGATAGGAGATGTTTTAGACCTTCAGTCTGCAACTGTGGCCGTACATTGGAATTACCTAGGAAACTTGGAAATACTGATAGCCCACCGCCAGAGCTCTCAGGTGATTCTGATATGTAGCCGAATTTGAGAGCCACTGCCTTTGGGGGTTCCGAACTGACCTTTTTCTGGCTGTGCCCTTTTGTGTGGAGCGAGGTGTCCATGTGCCAGTGGTGTACTGATAAACAACCTCTCCCGGAAAAATAAAAATCTTATTTGTAGATTGAGATGTTTGCCTGTTTCTGATGTGGAAATGTTCCCACCGCCCCATTGCTAATTTCAAGCTACTGGTGGGAGGGCACTGAAAGGGGAGTTAGGAAGAGACGATTCGGCTCGGAAGAGGTGTACTGGCCAGCGTACCCTGCGTGGGGCTAGTGCAGCATGTGCCCACTGAGCCTCCCTGCTCTTTCAGGACCATGGAATTCCCTGTTCCTAAGCAGGCCTCTTCCGAAAGGGAATGGTACAGCGTTTAAACTCAGGTCGGCTGTTCATACATGAGGTCCTTCATGTGCAGGATGGACTGGTGTTAGGAAGACCATGGGAGACAGGCTGAGTGTTGAGGCCTCTGTTTGTACTTCTGTCCCATCCCCGTAAGCGTAGGAGAAGACCTGCAGGATAGCCATGGCTCCATTCTGAATTTGCAGCTCTTTGTTGAGCTCGGCTATGGTATGGTGGCCCTCCGTTATCGCCAAACACTCCCAATCTTTAAGAATCCTTTAACATGCCGGTTTGGGCTTAGGTGTGCCTTGGGGGTGAGACAGTGCTCTTGCATTGGGTGATGAAAGAAAAGAGAGGACGGAAGATGCTAGAGGCAAAAGGACTTAAAGCGATTAAGAATATAAGCGAAATAAGTAGGAGAATATAGCTGAACTGCCCACCCAGGAACCCCTGGAAATGTTGGAGAGGCTGCTGGACTGAAGTCACATCGTCTGTAAAAGAAAGGATGATCTCCAAAGGCTGGAGGACTTAGGGCAAAGAGCCCAGCGCCTGGCGTTAGGCTGCATGGGTTAAAGTCTCAGCGCCACCACTTACTCGTCCTGTGGCTTAAGCTTCCGTCCACTCGCCATCGGCCTCACCAGCCCAGGAGGGTGTCACAGGAGCCAGCGTGCACTAAGAAGGCAGGGACTTGACCAGATCTGGGGCAAGAAGGGGTAAAGAAGGGCAAGGGGCCTGACTGGGAGGCCTAGACGAGGGGGACACAATGAGGAGGTAGGCCAGAGGGCAGCCCCTCTGTGGGAGGAGTCTCATGCGAGTTGGTACCCTAAAAAAAGGACACCCAGAACTGACGAAGGGAACTGATTAATGAAAAGGGGTTGAAGACAAGGATCAGCTCCTTCCCATTGGCTGTTAGCACCAGCCGTCCACCTCTCAATCAAATGCCGGGTAATTCTTCCTTTAAAATGTTCAAAGTCTACAGGCTTGAACCCCACCAATGGCCCGAAATCAAGCTCTCTCAAAGGGTCTTAGAGCGCCCCAGAATGCTCACATTTGCACTGCACCTGTGTGTACACGTGCCTGCACGTGTGTATGAGAGAGAGGTGGTCTCACGGGCCATCAGAGCCTCATGGTGTCGGCTTCCTCATCAGCCTCAGGTGCCGTTCGGGAGCACGCTCCCCTTTCCTAGTCCGTTTCCATCCTCAGGGAGCCCCAGCCTGCCACGTCCACCCTTAGATGAGCTTGTCTCCCCTGGACGCCCTCTATCCAGGGTCCTGGCCCCATTCAGCAGGCCCTGAGAGAGGGATTAGTGACTCTCCCATTCTGGTCCAAGGCCTGTCAGTCCTCAAATCGTTTCTGTGGTTGAGAGTTCTCAAAATTACTAATGATGGAAATGCCCACTATCTTCGAGGAAAATCTATCTCCTACCTAAAGCTGTTGCAGAGGAGAGTGTATTGAGATTTGATTTTAGTGAGAAAATATGAATGAGACAAGTCAAGGAGGAGTCTTGTATAATATTATATATCTAGGGTACAGTTTCTGGTGTTATCAGGGACCCAGAGTTCTTCTCTTGTTTTTTCACCAGCCTTGTGGTGTTGCTGGTCCCCGACAGCTCACCGCGCCACTGTATCCATGGTCTAGCCAATGAGAAAGGGAAAGGAAGAGAGGAAGTCACGCCCTTTTGCTCGAAGGGCATGCCTTATATCTCACTGATCAGAGCTTAGCCTACGTGGTCATCCCTACCTGCAGGGAAGGCTGGGTAACGTAGTCTTTATTCTGGGTAGCCATTTGCACAACAAAAGAGTCTATTACGAGGGCAGAAAAAGCGAATGGATATCAGGGCTCACTCTGCCATAGGCACCAACAACCAAGCTGCACCGAGCTGCACCAAGCTCAGCCCAGTTCCTGAGAGAGTCTTCTGGGGAAGGCGAAGAACAAGCTGGCGTACCCTTCCGGGAGAGCCGAGGCGAGCATTTAGAAAAGACCTTGCTTGTCCTGCCTTGTCACCGTCTTCAGACGTGATCAAGGTGCCCAGTGGAACAAAGGCTCCTTCCACAGAGAGCAGTAAAGCGCAGCATGGAGCCGAGGCCTTACCCTCACTAACAGGGAGACCCACAGGCTTCGCTCTACAGCCAGACCCTATCTTAAAAAGAAAGGGAGACTGACTAATTACCAAAGAGGCACTGAGCTGAAAGAGACTGAATGAGCTCTGACCGCTGAGCCTAAGGCCTTCTCCCCAGTCTTTAGGGGAACGGAAGCTCAGGAGCAAAGGCTAAATTGTTATAGAGAAAAAGGGGCTTCGGGTATTCTGGTTTGTGGTTTTGGGGTTGTTTTTTTTTGCATAGTCTCAAAGTACAATCTCTCAATCTCTCTCTCTCTCTCTCTCTCTCTCTCACACACACACACACACACACACACACGAGTAAAATTTCCTGGCCTCATTGTTTCTAAGATGCGGTTCAAAGAACATCTCTCCTGTAGATATCATGGCTACCCCTGTTTCCTCTTCCTTCTGCATGCATTCTGCCAACCAAAGGCGGAAGCGAAGATCTTTTAAAAGAATACACAATTTTTCTTCTGCCGGGAGGATGTGGCATCAAGGCAGCAAGCCCAGGGAAAGAAGGCAGCTCTGCTTGCGCCTGGGGTTCCCCGGGGTCTGAGAGGGGAGTGGCCGGTCTGTCCGCAGGTGGGGCGCGGAGCACGGCAGCCAAAAGCCCTCAAGGAGAGTGTGGTTTGACCTTCGCTTTCCCCTCAGCGGGACCCTCCCGTGTGACTGGATCCTCTGATTTGCAGTACATTCTCCAATGTACAATACGGACTTATTTAACTGTTAGCATGAAATACGTCCTACTGCTGCATAGGTATATTTGTATTATCTACTGCATGGCTGAGGGTTTTTTCCCTTTCAGTATTGGCCTATAACTAATTTAGTTATGCATTTACTTAATATGTAATATTTCATATTATAACAGTAGCTAATATTTATTGAGCACGAAGGTCATTTCATCTAATTTTCATAACGATCCCACAGGGCTGCGTACAGCCCTGCAGTTGATACCTGGCTGAGGAGACAAGTGGGGCTCAGATCTACCCTGGTCCCCAGTCACCGCGCTCTGTGCTGGGAGACACACTTCGTGTCCTTGGAGGGAAGAAGATGTGTTCTTCACACAAAGGCAGCAGCCAGAAGCTGTGCTTTTGGAGCCTTGATCACCTATGACAGAGATATCTTACTATTCTCATCTCCCAGATTAGGAAACCAAGGAACCAAGAAGTTAAGATACTTCCTTGAGGTCACGCAGCTGGCAGGAGGTGGGGCTGGGACTCAGACAGAAGCCTGACTTGTAGCCTAGTCTCTTCGCCCGGGTACTGTCAGCATAATGTCTTTTCTACTCCCACGCACGCTCTGCCTCAGGGTGTGAGCACCCGGAAGACAGGCCGTTGCGTCCACACGACCTGCCTCAGGTTCTGCACAACGCACGCGTCAGCGGGCACACCGAGTGCTTTCTTGACACCAAAGGGATGATCGCTCAGATCTTCGGACAGAGCTCTCCAGCTACTGCACCTGTCGCCTTAGACCCGAATTTCACAATGACAGGAAAAGGAGAGGCATTGAGAATTGTCAGGGAAATGGCACTGTGAGGAAATCAACCTTCCAGTTGCTCTTTTCTAGGATGTGCCCAGCTCCGATGACAAATAAGACTTGGGAGCACGGAAGTTAAACGCCAAGTTTGCTCAAAGGGGAGGGTTCACACGTCTCCCTTGCTTCAATGCCTCACGTTTGCGTCACCGTTAAGTCAGTCTGTCAAAAGCTAGATATCCCCTCTAACTTTGTGCCTCCAGTTTCCGCCATTTAATGCATTTCTTTTGGTTCCACTTGCTCTACCTGCCACCACCCCCCTCCCTCCCCTCCCTGCTTGGTCCCTGAAGCCTGAAATTCCTTTAATATGGAACAAAGGCTTTCATTTCATAGAGGGTGATGAGGCTTAAAATGCAAGCACCCCTCAGAGAGGGAGCTCATTGATTTAAATTCACACCATGTAACTTCGATATAAATGAGTGATCAGGTTTTTTCCTGAGAGTACCTTTCATGAGGAAAAGGCAGAGGAGAGAATAAGGACACTGGAAAAAGCCATGCTGAAGGAAGGGCAGTCTAGAGAGGGAAAAGGGCGCAGAAAGGAGGTGACTCTGTGGGGCCTCAGTGTGCCCACTGCCCTCCTTGCCACCTCGTCACGTGGTTGCCTGGCAGCATGGCCCGGGGACAGGCATGGCCGTCTTAGGGAATCATGTGTGGTTTGAAACCCAGCCGGTAGCCCAGCAAGTACCTAACTGACTTCCCTGTGCCTTAATTTCCTCACCTGTGAAACGAGGGTAATAAAACCTATTGTGAAGGGTTGCTTTGGAAACTTTCATTGTATTTGAATTGTGGTGAAATACACATAGCATAAAATGTACCATTTTAATAAGTGTACAGTGCAGTGGCATTAAATATATGCACACTTTGTGCAACCGTCCCCGGCATCCATCTCCAGCATTCTTTTCATCTCTCGAAATAGAAACTCTACACCCATTAAATGATAACTCCCCATTTCTCCCTCTCCCTGGCCCCTGGCAACCACCATTCTAATTTCTGTCTCTTTAAATTTGATTACTCTAGGTAGCTCCTATAAGTGGAATTATTCAGTATTTATCCTTTTATGACCAGTTTGTCTTTTTATGACTTACCATAACATCCTCCAGGTACATCCATGCCATAGCGCATGTCCGAATTTTCTTCCTTTTCAAGGCTGAATAATATTCCAGTGTGTGGATGTGCCACTTTTGTTTAACCATTTACTCATCCCGCACTTTGTTGCTTCTACCATACGCCTATTGTGAATAATGTTGCTTGAACCTGGTGTGCAAACACCTCTTCCAGACCCTGCTTTCAACTCCTCTGGGTAGATTCCCCGAAGCGAAATTGCTAGGTAATGTGATCATTCTATTTCTAACTTTTTGAGGACCCATTACACTGTTTTCTATAGTGACTGCACCATTTTACACTCCCACCAGCGTGCACAGAGTTTCAATTTCTCCGTACCCTCACCAATACTTGCTATTTTCTATTTTTGATAGCAATCATCCTAATTTTTAAATGTAACCTAAATAAAGCTACCCATGTACATGTCCATAGTCAAATAATTGAACACATTTAACCAGAGAAGGCTTGGAGAATAATGTAAGATTATTTATCGCCCTGACCGGTGTGGCTCAGGTGGCGGGGCACCATCCCACAAAACAGAAGGTCACCAGTTAGGTTCCTGGTCAGGGCACATGCCTGGGTTTCAGGTTCAGTCCCCAGTCAGGGCATATACAAGAGGCAACTGATTGATGTTTTTCTCCGTCTCCCTCTCCCTCCTCTCTAAAAATGAATAAATAAAATCTTTTTTTAAATATTATTTATCATAGATTTTCTTGAAGGGACCGAGGGACCCTTCCTGCTTTTTTAGTGCCTCACTGCTTGACAAAGGCCCTCGCTGGTCTCCTCTACCTCCTCTGCTGGGCACGTGCTATCTTCTCTTCGTCCCTTTCCAAACATGGCTCTCTCATCTGACTCACCCTGCTGTGTTCAGCCCCCATTAGAAGCAGGATCTAGGTCGCTATCTGCTTTTTTTTCTCTTGAAAAACACCTGTCTGGAATTATGGTGAATAAATTTCTCCACTTGATTATAAAGATAATAAAAATCACTCGGCACAGAGTAGATACTCAATAAATGGAAGATAATCCTATAGTACCTACCTCATAAAATGAGTAAATGCATACAAAGTTCTGCAGGTTAGCTACTATTATTGCAGAAGTAGAAATGGGGAGCCCAGTGTGCTAGGACGTCATCATTTTTCAGCAAGAGAAACTGCGAACAACTTTGGGTCCAGTAGACCATTAGGGGAGTCACCTTGGAGCAGATAATCTTTGGCTTTTCTCAGAACTTTAGAGTGCTCCCCTTTAAGTATGCAAATATGAGGTGAATAAACACCCTTGGCCCTAGGAAAATGGCATGGCAGGACCTTTTGTGGCTTGATGAAAGCTACTGCTCCTGGCACCCCCTTGATAGGGGAAGGAGATGAGCAGACCTGTACTGGCATTGAGGAGCCTCTTGGAAGGGGAAAGGTTGAGGGCTAACCCTTTCCTTTTGAGAATCTGTGTTATGGGGACCTCTTTGTGAGATTCATTAGGTCCTGAATGAACGTGCTGGTGGAACAGGCAACAGTTCCAAAGGAGAGCTCCTGGAGAAGGAAGAAGCCCCGGGGCCCAGGCCCCGGGGCAGGAGGTGGGGGAGGAGGGTGGTGACGGACTCCGCTTCCTCCTGGGTTTGGCAGCCCCTCTGCACCAGAAGCAGCCCTCCAGAGCCGTGGAGAAGGAGCTGCCAGTGGATCCTCAGCTTGTCTAGTGGCGAGTGGGTTTGGAGCTGCCTGCATTGCCACAGTTGTTGCTTCTGAAAGGGACTCAAGGACGTGTTAGGAATCTTTCAGTTTGCATGCCTAGCGCCTAGAGCTGTCTGGAGTAACCAGGAAGGGCAGGACACGGAGAGTCGGAGCATTTCTTCTCTTCCCATCTCTGTCCCAGCAGTGACTCCACCACAAGGTGTTATGGGGAGTTGGCCAGAGCTGTTTAAGGGCTGGTGACCCTTGAACAAGACCATTCAGGGCTGTGCCAGGCGAGAGTGTTCTCTTCCTTATGATGTGTCATAGTTTTGCTCTGCCCTTGCAACACCTGGAATCATAACATTTAAAAATGGAAAATCAAGCCTTGCCCAAATCTTCTTCTCCCCCCCCTTTCTATTCATAGATTAATGCTGTAGAATGGAAAGTTTCTGAGCATTAAATCCAAATGGTTTTGTTTATATTTTGTTTTGTTTTGTTTTGTTTTCAGAGGTGGGGAAAACTGACCTTCATCTAGAATACTGAGCAAACTGTAGAAGCTGTCAAATGAATCCTCCCCTCCTAGACATCTAACTGGAGAGACAAAGCTGACCCCCATCTCATCTCCTCAACCTATTATTCATTACTGCAGACGTCACCGTATAAACCCAGTGCCATGGTAACTGGCACAGTCTCTGCCCCACCCCTTTATTCCCTACACGTTTTTTTTGTCCCTCTTGAACATTGTCAAGAGCTGGGCAAAGAAAGCAAGTCACCTGTGTTGCACCCAAGAAGGACAGACAACAGGGCAGTGGGGGGAAGGGAAGTAAACTCCACCTCTGCAGCAAGACAGCTCTGGCATTCTTCTCCCCAGGCTGGCTGTGTGACCTTAGAGAAGTTACTCAATGTCTCTGAGCCTGTAATTCCTCAAAGATAAAGTGGGAATGACAGTAAATGCAGCTCACCGAACTATTTGGAGGAGTAAATGTGCCAACAGGTAGTGTGTGGTAGGTCCTCCTGCGACGGCAGCTGGAAGGGTGTGTGTGTGTGTGAGCCTGAGAACAGCTCCCAGTGGGGACTCCTGAGGGCCCGGAGGGTTCACTTCCCAGACTCCCCAGCACTTCTCCTGTAATCTTAGTTGACTGTAACTGCCTGGGGCGCGTTCCAAACAGAGGTTTCTCCTGTTCAGAACACTCTCTCTAAACAGCTTGCAACCTCAGGCTGCTTTCCAGTAGGGGACCCAGCAGAGGCTTCCAGGTAGGCACCATTAACTCTGTCCCCACGTGCTGCCTTTCTGCTTAGCATGCATTGAGACAGGAGGGAGGCCCAGCCTACAGCAATTAAAAGCAACACTTCGGCACTTGGTATAGTTTCCACAGGACCCTTAGGCCCCACACATCTGGGGAAATGGTGGGAGAAATGAAAAAAATTTCTCCTCGTTCTTCCTGATGGGTTGCATTCCCAAGGTAGTACTTGACGGGCACATCTTCCAAGATTTCCCAAATCCATCTAAGGGCATCAAGAGAAATGAAAAATATTTTCACCCCACCCTTTCCCGTGCTCTCCCTCTTAGTTCCTCCCCCTGCCATTCTTCTCATTCCTGTTCTCATCTCCTAACAACAACCGATTTTTCAAAGTATCCTGGTACCAAACATTCCACAGAGAACGCTATCTTACCCTAACCAAAAGAAAAAGATTATTAGAATAATTTGAGGCAGACAGTCCAAGGCCAAGGTAATTTTATTACTGTTTTTAAAAAAAACTTTATTCTTTTTAATGTATATAGTACTATGTGCATGTTGCGGAGGGAGGAGGATAGCCTATATGTGTATAGAGTATAAAAGCCCTCCATTCTCATTCAGTCCCTTCAATCCCATTCCTTAGAGGTGACAGCCACTTAACATTCATTCTTCCAGAAACTTCTGTCATTTTTGGCCATTTGACAGATATTTAGGGATTGCCTACTATGTTCTGGGCAGTGTGCTAAGTAGGGGCTGGGACCAGTGGTGAACAAACAAATCTATCTACACATATATACGAATGTGTGTTTACTGTTACACGAGGCTTGTCTGGAAAAAGTCCAGCCACTGTTAATATAACGAGAATGGTTTATGTGACATCGACATAATGTGGCAGTCGAGGAGTGAGGTCTGGAATGCACTTGTATGAACAATGATGACTGCACTGCACTAGTCAGTGGGGGCAGGAGACGCCACTGAGTGATTGTGTGTACTGTGTGGCCGTTGCATTCAAAATGAATGAGTGAGTAGAACAACGAATCTTCATCAAATTTTGCGTTAAGCATGAACATTCTTCCATTAGAAACTATTCTGGTGATTCAGAAGGCCGCAGCTATGGGCAATTGGTGACTGGCAGCCTCATCACAACAACGTGCCCGCTCACGCATCACGCCTGGTGCAGAGTTTTTTGATGAAACTTCAAATCACCCAGGTGGCTCAGCCTACAGCCCAGATTTGGTTGCCCTGTGATTTCTGGCTCTTCACAATACTAAAAATCACCTTCGAAAAGGAAGAGATTTCAGACCATGGATAAGATTCAGGAAAATATGACAGGGTCGCTGATGGTGATTGGAGAACTGTGTGAGGTCCTAAGGTGCCTATTTTGAAGGGGACTGAAGTGTCATCATCCTATGGACAGTGGTTTTTTTTTTAATCTTGAATCTTCTTCAATAAATGTCTCTCTTTTCATAGTACATGGCTGGATACTTTCTGGACAGACTTTGCATATATTGGTGAAAATGATATCATGTTTTTCATTAAATAATATTCACTCTTCCATGTTAGTTTGTAGAAAGAAATATATACATGAACAAATATTTATGATTTTTAACAGCTGCATCGTATTCCATTGTAAGGATATATCAAAACATAGACAACCTGAATATGCTATTTTAAAAATAAGCAGCATTCCCTCTGCTGGGAGAGTGCAGAACAACCAGCTTCACACGGGCTGCTTGAGGGGAGCCCTGCAGCCTGGCTGGGGGTGCTCTGGGGGCTGTCCCCTGCTCAAGGGTGGGGAGACAGCCAGCACCAGGAGCACAGTGTGCCTGCTCCAGACCCAGACGTGGTGCCCAGCTGGCCAGTGGCACAACCAAGCTCACACCAGATCCCTCTGAGTCCAGGGTCCCGGCCACCGCAGCTTCCGTCACACTCTGCTGCCCTGTCACCCCGTGTCCAGCATCTCCTTTGGTAATAAACTCTGTAGGCTACTGATTAAACAAAGAAGAGGGAGGGGGAAACAAACGCGAGGTCGTGAAAAGTGAGTGAGCATGTATGTGTGTGTTTTTTGTTCCTTGTTTTGTTTTTTTTAATTGATTGATGTGAGAGAGAGAGAGAGACACTGATTTGTTGTTCCACTTATGTATGCATGCATTGATTAATCCTTGTATGTGCTCTGACCCAGCAGGGATCAAACTCACAACTTTGGCATATCAGGACTACACTCTAACCTACTGCACTACCCAGCCAGGGCTGTGTTTTCTTAAAAGTAGTCATTTTTCCACATCTGTCAAGGGGGCAGAGCGTGTGTGTGCTTCCATGTGGATGTGTTTGTATGTATGAGTGTGTGTATGTGTGTCTATGTACATGTGCCTGCTCACAGGGGGATACATTAAGGGCAGCAAATGATGATGTTTTAAAAGCAGTTAGATATGTTAAGAAGCTCTTGCTTTACACCCCTCCCCACTCTATGTTTCCAATCTCCTTGGAGCTGCTGATGAATAACCGACTTTAACACCCAAGTTTAGTGCCCTCCCCGGCACCTCCCAGGGTGGGGTGCTGCCATAACGCTGAGGTCCCGGTCCCGCGGACGTTTCCCAGCAAATACTTAGCTGGGTGATGAAAACAAAAATGCAGCCTAATTGGTCAGTGGCCTTTTCTAGTGAATGAAGGAGGTTTCTGTTTTAAGAAATAAAGTGACTTCTCGGCTGTTGATTCACTGCCCACAGGGATATTTTAGAGCTGAGGCTTCCTAGCCTCGGTAGAAATTTGCATACAACTTCTACTTCCTGCTTCAGAGCCTGTTCTACTGCTTACCTGGCCGCGGAGAGGGTGGAGAGGGTGGAGAGGGTGGAGAGGGCGGAGGGCTGCACGAGCGACCCAAGGTAGAGTGACAGGGGAAGGAGAGAGCACGACCACCCTGTGGCCAAGGCCTGCCCACCGCGGTTCGAAGGTAAGTTGTTCAGACTTGTTGCCTCCCTAGCCTTACTTCTGAACCACCGGCCCATTTTTCAGAACAGGCTGTTTCCTCTTTTCCTGAAATCTCCTGCCGTACTTCCCCACCCCCCTCTCTCCACTTTTAGCGTGGTCATGCAGAGACCAGCTTGGGCTGAGAACATGACAGTTAAGTTTCTGCCTGGAGAAAGAGAAAGTGTTGATGGTTTAGTATTTCAGACAGGCTAGTGAAGATTAACTCTTTGGGGAGCAGAGGCACCCACACTGAAAGGCGACGGGTCGGCGCTGCCTGGGAACCATTTGTTTGCGGACTTTGCGTTCCCACAAGTTTGGATGAAGAATTCAAGCCCCACTTCCCCAAGGAAGGAGCCGGGGCTGGCAAAGATTGAGTAATTGGCTTCCAGCCCCAGGATTCGTCAGTAGCAGAGGTGGAAGGCGAACTCCCAAGTTTTCTTGATCTCTGTTTCATGCGGGGAAAAAATTAACACTACATTCTTGGGCCAGAAATTCAGCTCAGCGCCGTGCTGGCTCTGGGCTGCCACCTCAAGCCCTCTCGCGCAGCCCTCCTCCCTCCAACAGCCCAGACATTCGCTGGCACTAGACAGAGCCTATAGGGAAAACGAGGGGAAAGTGCTATTACTTTGTCTTCAAAAGTCATCGCACTTCTCGTATCTTTTGAGCTCGAGATGATCTCTTAGAATAGGGGGTTATTTTTAAATAGGGGAAGAAAAAAAGGAGATCAAATATTTTTTAAAAGGAGACAAGAAACTTGGTTTCAAGTTCCCACTCCACTTCTTGCCGGCTCCGAGACTCCGGCAATTCACTTTGGTTCCCCTCGGCCTGGGTTTCTTCATCAATAAAATGTGTGGGCGTGAGGGTGGTGGTGGTGAACGAACATGATGTTGTCTAAATTCCTTTCTAACTAAATAAGGCTAGGGTAATGGCAGTCCCAGAGGGGAGCCGTAATGGGTGGTCTTAGAAGACTTGTTTTGTTTACTGATTTTTCAAATATATTAATTTTACCTCCTGCTGCTAGATGGTTAGTCCCTGGAGGAAAAGGACATTGTTTCTTAATCCTTTTCTACCCCCTGCCCCCCCCCCCCCGGTATACTGTCCAAACACCTCGTAGGTGCCCAGGATCCTTTTCACATAAGGCGGTCTGATTTCTCTTTCACTCGTCTGCTCTCAAGGCAAAAGGTAAACTAGAAGTCTGGGCCAGCGCGAGGCTCGGGGGACTCTGGGCAGCCACGTGGCTCTGCGGGAGGGCTGCCTGGAATTTAGGCAGGACTCCTGGCTCTAGCCAAACAGGAGAAAACGGGGGTTTCTTGAATTCGTTCATGTCCCGTTTGGGTTACGCTGGAAGAACTGCCCTGTGCACTTGCCCAGAGTCAAGGCAGGCCAGAGAACCGGCGGACAAGCCTGGCTGCAGAAGACTGCGCTGCTGACTTAGCTGGGGCTGGAAACCACTCCCGGGCTAGACCAATCACCGTCTAGGGGGCCCTTCGTGGGAGAGGAAAGGAATCCGGGAAGCACATCCTGATATCATGCAAGGGTGATGACTAGGACGGGACACATTATTAGATGGCAGACACACAGAATCCTTAACCTTTTCCAAACCACTCGTTTCTCCTTTTATGTCTTTATTGTTTCTTTCGGGCAATTACTCTCTGTCGGTAGAGTTCTAACAGGCCCTGGCTGACTGGGATGGGCTGACTCAGGGCTTTTGGTATATTACCAAACTGTTTCTGTGGAATATCGAGGCCCTGGTGTAGTCCTCATCATGTTTCTAGATGGCTCTCCCTATGCCCCTGGGAGGAAAGGTCAGGAATTTCAAGACGCCTCACATGGGATGAGTTACTGATTTTGTTTTCAAATGATGATGGACCATTATCTGAAATCGGGCTAACTGTTGTTCGGCTGCCAACCTAGTTTTGATTCAGAAAGGCCACCCACAGCCATTCTTAATCTGGGGCTGTAGCTCCAAGTCCTTCGACGATGGAACACAGCGAGCTAGACAATGCGGTAACTGCTCTGCTCACCGCGTGGGGCAGGCTGATGAGAAGCGAAGCCTGGGCGAGGCACCAACATGCCAGGGAAACTCACTTCGGGAGGGTGCAAAGACAGAAAAGGCTTAGGTCTGCTCCTCTCAGGATTAAGGAGTTAGTGGCTTTAAATCGCCCCGAAAATAAAAGGAAGAGGAGAAGGCAGTCATATTTTCAGGCGTTCTTTAACAGGCACTCAGAAGGATAGATGATGTGGGTAGTTTGTCTAAATGAAATCTGTTTTTTTACACATCGTAGATTCGAAATCTCAGGAATATCCTGAATTCAAATCATTTTTCTGCTGCGGGTAATTTTAGATTAGTCTTTAAAAACATACATCAGTGGAAGGCAACTGATGCAGAAAAGAACAGAGAGGAGGCACAGCACACTTTAAATTCCTTTCAGATCCCACGAAATGACCCCTAATGTTTGATCACATTTCCTTATCAAAACAATCCTGCAGTCCTTTGGTGTGAAAGCATCCGAGGATTGAAATCAAGAAGCCCTCCCCCCTGGGCCTCTCTCATTTCTTCCGAGTGCATTGTCACCAAGATATTTTTAGTTCATGAAACCCAGGCTGTCCTTTCTCCCCCCCGACATTCTTTGTGTCTCTCGCCCAGCAGGCCTCTCGGCTGCTGCATGTGCTTCCATGTCTGACAGCTCCGCTCACTCTGTGCCTGTGTCCGTGTGCATGCCGATGTGTACGCAGACCTTCCCGAAGACCGGAAGTTACACCCTGGCTACTGGAGGAGGGTGGGCTTTCATTCCCCTTGTGATCCTAAGATCTGTGACCGTTTGTCTTGGTTCCCTGATAAGGCAGCTGAAATCAAGCCATTTGGGACTGACGATGCCCCCAGCCCACGTGTCCCCCTTCCTTCCACCCCACAAACCTAGGCTGGCTGGGGTCTTGACGGCTCCCTCGGTGATGAAGGAATCTTGGCTCTTCTCTGCATCATTCTTTTCCTGGACTCAGGCTGCTGGTGTTTTTCCTGCTTCCCCTCTCGGGGTCACCAAGCCTCCCTCCATCCCTGAACTCTCTTCCCGGTTTGCGATGTGTGCTAAGACTCTTCCTAGCTAATCAGCTTACCTATAACACTCTTGCCTTTTACCTGGATTTGTTCTTTCCCTTTCCTTCCAACTGCCCTTTCTCACGCCCACAGATATGTAAAAACCCCAATTTAATTGTCTCTCTCCTACACCAATAAAGGGCACATTTTAAAAAATTTTCTTCAGGCCCTGGCCGGTGTGGCTCAGTTGGTTGGCACATTGTCCCATAAACCAAAAGGTTGCAAGTTTGGTCCGCAGTCAGGGAACGTATGAGAGGCAACCAATTTGTTTCTCCTCACATCAGTGTTTCTCTCCCTCTTTCTCTCCCCTCCTTCCTCTTTCTCTAAAAGCAATGAAAACAAAATTTCCTTCAAGGTCTCTACACTTTCCTTGACTCTTGTCTCTTCCATTCTCCTTTCTTCCTTTCCATCCTTTCTTCTTTCTCTCCTGATCTTTCCTTTTTGCCCCTTCTTCTCCTTCTCTCTAGGTTCTGGACTCACTTAATCACAAAGGTGTGTGTGGAGAAATCTTATCTGAAACAAGCAAGCAAACCAACAACCCATGAGCTGTTTTGAGGTTGTTCTCTCAATGTTTGTTACCAACGTCCAGTGTGACGTAGACAGTTCATTCCCATTAGTCTATCGCCTCCTTGCTTAATGGCTCAGAGGACCTCAAGAGCGACCTTCTTCAAATCAGGTCAGGTCACGCTACGATTCCTTTAGCCTGACGTGAGTCATACTGCGCAGGGTATGAACGAGGGCCAGTAAATGTTCCCAGGTCTCCAGGGCTCACCATCGCTTCCAATCCTCTGGCAAACCAAATGGAAGAACTGCTCTGTCTGGGAAATTCTGCAAGTAAACTTGGAAACATTTCTTCACTGGAATTTGACCCTGAGCCAAACAGTTCACTCAAAACCAACTTCTATGAAGCAAACCGATGTTGTGAAAGTTTGCATGCATGCAGGCGGTAAACAAAGAACATTAATGAGTTTAAAGATCTTTTTTAATCCATGACTTTTAGACACGTTAAAAAACAACTACTCCCTTCGGGAATGAAGTAAAACCTTGAGTATCTGTAATTGAAAGTGTCTGATCCAAATTGGATCTGAGGATCTTCCTAGCTATAAATGTATATATTTATTTTTAAAGGCCACCTGAAATAGTCATGCTAGGTGTCTAGGGCTCTTCAACCCTACTGGTGACCCAAAGAATGCTTAAAAACAAAAAAAAACAAAAAAAAAACCCCAAGCAGTTGGCAAACAGCAGCAAGCCTTGATTGCTGGGGGCTGGCGAAGTGGTTTATTACTTACTCAGGCTGCTCACTCCTGCCCTTCCTCTGCTTCTTGCTCTGCTATTTGTCTTCTTGCAGGGACACAACACCTTCATTAAATCCCTTCCGTCCTTGCCTCAGAGGCGTCCCCTGGAAGATATCCCCTCTCTAGATGCATCACCATTTATCATCACCCTTTGTTTGTGCTCCGTCAACTAGTTTTCAATTTATTTTGAATTCAGTTTATGATTAAAATTTAATGAGATCCAATCAAGTGCTCTTCTCCAATCAGGATGCCTCTGCAGCCTCATCCATACCCTCCACCATCCCAGCGTGAAGGGAAGCCGCCACCACAGGCTTGCAGCCTGGCGATTCTCTATGTAACGCAGGTGGCCTGTTTTCACACCTCCTCACCTTCAAGGTGAATGATTCTAAACCATGTTTGTTCCAGAAGTTGCTACAGGTTACCCGGCTTCCCCCGCCTCCTTTCTCCCCACCAAACCTCTTTATAAGTTAATGCTTCCAAACGAGATACAAAATAGTTAAGTGCACAGGCTCTGGTGCTGAACCGCTTGCATTTGAATCCCATCTATGCTACTTGCTGGCCATGTGACCTTGGGAAATTTACTTAACCACCCGGTGCCTCAGTTTCCCTATCTGTAAAGTGGGACTGACAGCAGCTACCAAACAACATGGCTGTGAGGATGAAATAAGTTAATACGCACAAAACACTTGAAACAATAGTTGGCACACAGTAAATATTCAATAAATATAAACAATTATTACTAACAAAGTGTAAGGTTTCTTAAGTATATCCATTTCAGTAGGTTTGTATTTTGATTTAACAGCATAATCTATATCAGAGTTTGGTAAATAAACTAGAACCCTCAGCCCAAATGTTGCCCATGGTCCGTGACATAGGACCGGTAAAGCGAGACCAAGTACACCGCCCATGGCACAACTTGTTTTAAGGACCAAATGGGATGATATGTATCAAATGTGCCAGAAGCACACATTAGTTTGAACAGGTAAGATCTCCAAACATCAGGTTCATATGCTCCAAGCATCCAGGTACAAAACCAGTGAACATAGTCTGGAAAGAGTTCCAAAGCCAAATCACTTGCTGTAAAAACAGTAACAAAAGAGCCTTTTTATTTATTTTTTTTTTTTTTGAGAGCTTGATATGGTCCAGGCCCTGCAGTCAGCACTTTATTTACATCTTTTTTTTATCCTCACAAACGCCTAGGGGAGAAATACCGTTATTTTCCCCATTTTATAGTTGAGAAAAACGAGGCCTGGAGAAGTTAAGTAATTTTTGCAAGTTCACACATCTAATCAGGCAGCTGGCAGAGAAATAATTTAAACCTGGGAGGTTTGAATCGGGATCCTGTGCGTTTAAATACTGCATATTTTCCCACATCCCAGAAATATGTGTTGAGTCAGGGTAAGCCCATCTGGGAGACAGCAGCCACAGTTAACTGTGAATGTACACGATCTATTTTCCATGTGGGCTGAGCGGGGTCTCATGGACGTGCAGAAAGGGAGGTGGGGATGAGGGGAGCAAAGTAGCTCTTGAACGAACTCTGAGATCAGAAAGGTAGTGTTGTGAGGGACTCTGTTTCAAGAAACTAATAATTTAAGTCAGAGTGTGCTAAAGGAGAAAAAGGGTGCTGGGAACAGATATGAGCCAAGAGGTGGAGGCAGTTCAGGGGGGCTGACTGAGAGAAAGGGAGACGGAGGGAGGGAGAGAGAGAATAGGAAATTCTGTGAATGGGGCACCAGGGAGCCTTGTCACGTGGGATGTCAAATCCGCTGCCACCAGGATAAGATCTTATCTGCAAAACCAGGCTACCCTGGGTAGAGCAGCGGAGCTAAGAGAAAGGTCTCAGGCCCGAGGAGGCAGAAAGGAAACCAAAGAGACAGGCTTGGGCAGAGAAAACTGATATGTTTGAAGAAAGATGGGGGGGTTTGAAGAAAGGTGGGGTCAGAATCCAAGAGCAAGAACCACAGCTCACAGCTCAAAGGGCAGTGAGACCCTAGAGAACAAATATTAGGGTCTCTTGGGTCAGATCAGAGTCAGCTAGAACCAGACTCACACACACACACACACCTGCTTCAGCCTAGTTGTGTGTACTTGGGACTAGCCCGTGTTCCTAGCTTGCGCCCACCCCCTTCCTGCCCAGGGAAATGCTATCACTCTCTGCTGATTGGTCTTCTATATTTTAAGGGACATGTTTACTCTCCTGGGTGGTCTCAGGAGTGCCACATTCGCATCAGTTCTTAATCTTTGTGAACATCAGAATCATTAGTGGAGCTTTTCCTTTTTCTTTTTTTTTCCCTTAAATCTTTTAAGTAGATACATAGCCAGTTGGTACAAAATTTAAAAGGCATAAAACGCTCTGAAAAGCAGGCCTCCCTCTTGCCCCCTTCCCAGCCACCCAGTTCCCTTGTCAGAGGCAGCCGCCGTTCTGGAAGCCGGACGAGATGCCGTGCACGAACACAGTCTCAGATGGTACAAAGGGTGACGTGCTCTGCGGTGCGTTCTGCTCTTTACTTTTTTTAACTTCACAATAAATCTTGGAGATAGTTCCACATGAGTTCACACAGCACTTCCTCAGTCTTTTTTAAAAGGCACAGAGTCCTCATTGTACAACCGGACCACAGTTTTTAAAAAATCAGAACATTTTTGGACATGTGGCTTGTTTCTAGTCTTCGCTCTTATAAACATTGCCTCACTGCCTATCTTTGTGGCCGCTTCATTTCACATGATACGCACACATCACTGTACAGGAAATTCTTAGCAGTGAAATTACTAGGTCAAAGGGCATAAGCTTTTCTAATAGCTACTGCCAAATTGTACGGATTATGCTCCCCTTGGCAAAGTATGAAAGAATCGGCTTACCGGTGGGTGGAAATCAAACAAAAATATACAGGAGTCCAGGGCATCTGTATTGTGGGCAGAAAGAAATTCTGAGCCAGAAACTCCCCCGGGCTCCCTCTACCTCCAGCCTCGCCCCTCCCCCAGGAACTTGCCACAGCGAGGCAAACGCGACTCCAGGTCTGACAGGCCTCAGCTTCTCCCAGGCCTCCCAGGCTGGGAGCTCGGCATTTCGTGCCCGAGGGCCTGTCCAGGGCAGTGCCGACACCGGGGCTCACCTGGCTGGCAGGCCTTCCGTCCCTCCCCGGGGCCAGAGCCTTCTACTCTAGGTCATAGCTAGAAAATAGGGTTTCCCACTTTAATCCAGTGTCCCCCTTGTTAGGGACTGGAGCACAGGCCATGCCAGGGTTACAACCATGTCATCCTGTGGAGAACCCTGGAATAAAACAGGGAAAACGGAAGTGGTTAGAAGTGGTGAGACACTGAGTGATTTTTTTTTTTTAATGTGTAGTATTTTTACAATATTGACAATAAAGACCAAAAACTAAAACTGCCAAGAGCTAGAACCACAACTCAACCCATTCACCTGCCATTGTCCTCTGATGTGCATTTTTGTGTAACTGTTCTCTGGACACCATCAGGAGGGTCTAGGGCTGGGAGGGGCCCATGCGGTAGGTGCATGTGGCCCGCCCCCCAGCCCCCACATTCTGGGACGAGCTCTGAGGATACAGGACTAGACCAGCTGCCTTGCCGTCTGTCACATGTTCCTATCACACTGGATGGTGGAATCACCTTTATTCTGCAAGTAGGGTTGTGAACCCCTCTTCCCAGGGATCGGACCTCTTAGGCAGGGTGCAAGCTCACTTTAGGGTCTGACGCTGACTGGGCACTTATCAATATTAGAGAGAAAGAAAGTGAGGAAGAAGGAGGTGTACCCATGTGGTATAATTTGAAGAATTCTGAGGACTTGGCCCAACGAATACTCCCTGCTACCTCTCATGAAGCCTGACATCCTCACTGGCAGTGCTCCTGCCAGCCACAAGGATCTGTCACCTCTCTGAAATAAGCATCAATCATTGATTCATCCAGCTAATATTTGCTGAGCACCTACTATGTGCCAGGTAGAGTTCTAGGTGCTGAGACTATATAGCCGTGAATAGAGTAGTCAAAAATCACACCCTCACGGACTTTAAATTCCAGGGGGCAAGGGGGATGGTAACAAACGAAGAATGTATTAGATGTTTGTATTTATAATATACATTTCATAGTATATAAGGTGATGATAACTGCTAGAGAGGACAGTAAAACAAGGATAAGAGGGAATGAGAGGGGCATGTAAAAAATTTAGAAAGGGTAACCGGGGAGACCTCACTGAGAAAGTGACAGTTGAGTAAAGACCCGAAGGAGAAAGAGAGCAAGCCATGCAAGATGTGGGGGAAGAATGTTCTCAGAAGTGGCCGCAGAAGTGCAAAGGCCCTGAGGCAGGTAGGGCCTTTGATTTCCTGTATTCGTTTTCTCTCGTGATCTGTATCACAAGCAACGTGAAGGCGGGGACAATGTTTTCTATGTCTTTAGAAATCATTTTGATTACCTTTTGCTATATACCCATTTGTCCTCTTGAATTTTGTGTCACTGCTAGGTATTACCTATTGTAAATAAATTTTTGATTAAGCTTATGCCTAAGGAGGACACACAGCATTGAGTTGGACACATAGCAGGGTTCAATAATTATTTGCTGTTTAACTGTTTGGTAGCAACATGTTTAAAACATCAGGGGCTATTTTTTTTTTTTTTTTTTTTAGGGATTGCTAATCCCATAGCTTTCCTGAGAGGCTGCTCATTACTGTACCAGGTTTATTTACTACCATCCAAGGGGCTCTTTGTTCCTTTCAGACCCATTTTAACTGTAGAATTCCTACCACAAGATGGGCCTCAGATTTCCAGTTACATAACATGGCTGCACTTGTCACCTTTTTTATGAGCTCCCTCTGAACCCTTGAAGGCTCCTCAGCTAGAAGAGTAGAATTTGCAACTTCTGTTGTTGTTTAGGGAAGCGCTTCCCAGGTATTCACGTTTGAAAACCCAGGGAGAGTGTAAACAGTGGGTGATGAAAGTGAATCGCATCACAAGAAACAGTTGATAGAATTTAGTCCTCTTGCTAGTGGGCTCACTTGATGCCCCTCATTGCCCTGCCATTCAGCTGTGGGCCCACAGATGCTAGCAGCAGATTACACAACACTCAGCCAGCCCTTCAGAAAATACTCTTGTTTCCTGACCAGCTGAAGAGCATGTTGCATGGCATATCCAATTTCACAGCTGTAGAAAAATTGTAAGAAAGAAAGAAAAACGATGGTGAGCATTGAAAAATCACAAATAGTCGAAATATTTGTGGTGTTGGTAGATTCCTAATCAATCTAAGTGACGAGGTCTCTTTTCTGCAGAGCTGAGGGGAAGGGACACACACAGCCTGGAGAGCATCCTGGGAAGGAGGGAAAGAGGAGGCTGAGGCGGGGAGGGAGGGCCAGGCAGGAGTGAGGAGCTGAAGTTTTCGGTTGTGCCAGAGAGCAGTACAAAGGTCGTTTGCAGCAGATGGGTAAGATTGTTGCCGAGTGCGGGTAAGAGAGGCGTTAGCATTCACTGGGCTCCCAGTGGAGAAGCAAATTCAGGTATCTTTCTATAGGAAGTGAAGATAAAATTGCTGGTAAAGGGCTGGCCCCAGCTCTGCTCTGAGGAGCATTTTAAAATGCATGCTGTTGTGTTGCCATTGGGTTGGATACAGGGCTCCGGAGAAGGCGAATCCATGTTTTTCAAAACTTGTCTTAGAACAATAGTTGATGTACATTGTGATTTTAGGCACAATATGCCCTCAGTAAATGTTTGTGGTTGAAATTCTACCTTGGATTCAAAACAGGACTTTAAAAACCCACGGCTGCCAGCACCACTCCTTTCACCGTATGGTATTTAAAGTATGCTCAGTGCAAGGCCTGCATCAAACAGGCCTCTGGGATTTTTCCCTTTTTCATGCCCTCTTCCCCTCCCACAACACCTGCTTCTGCTCGGGAGCAGGAACACAGACCTCCAGTCCCTCCCGGACCTCCAGTCACTCCCAGCTGTCTTCCTTCCCCTGAGCCGAGGGTCCTGGGGCATCATCTCAATCCATAAGGGGAGACCAATTGTCTTTCTCATTATTTCTACAAATAAAACAAGTATGGCTCGGGCTGTGGGCTAAACGGTCTGTGGGCTAGAGGCTGGTTTAGCGAAGCTGGTAAGTTCAGCCCGTACCTCAGCATCTACACCCCAGATGCTCACGGCTACTACTTTCATTACATTTCAGTGCCCTTAAACGCAGCCCTTTTTATTTCTTTTTTGATCAGGCAGTGATCACACAGCAAAAATTTAAATGTTTAAAAGGTGAAAACTCTCCCTCTCACATCTCTTCCCCAGCTCAACCCCATCCTCCAAGACAAGCAGTGTAGCACGGGTCTTGTGTTTCCTCCACACACGGTTCACACACCCAAGGCACACACGAAGCAGCCCACAACAGCATTCAGCTCTCCTTCCTCGACACTCGGCCTTTGATTTTCATCTGTCTTCCCCTCGCGCTGTCTGCCACACGATTGTCCAGCCACATTCTTTGAATCGCCTTCCAGATAAAAATATCTTAATAAGCACGAGTGCCTTTGCCTGGAGGATAAGTAAACAACTTTATGTGATTGAGGCTCTACAAGCACGGTGGTGTCACACTACTGTTAATTTAAACCATATCTTGAACGAGGTCCCTTAAGGTCGTAAAGTAGGGACTCCAAAACATGATCTGTCTTCTAAGGCTGTGGCATGTTTTCTCTTCTTTCAGAAACTAGAATGAACCGAAGCATTCCCGTGGAGGTTGATGAATCAGAACCATACCCAAGTCAGTTACTGAAACCAATCCCAGAATATTCCCTGGAAGAGGAATCAGAACCCCCTGCTCCAAATATAAGGAACATGGCACCCCACAGCTTGTCGGCACCCCAAACCCCCGACTATTCCGCAGGAGAGCTTTCTCAGGCTCACCCACACCTGAAACTTTCAAATCGCCAGCTGCCTGTGTCCCAGCAGATCACCTGCCTGCGCACTAAAGTCCTGGAGGAAGGTGAAGACAGCTTCTGGAGGAGACATCCGGACCCAGGCAAAGATTTACCCTCGGGCTTCTCTGCAGCCAGTGAGTCTGTGGTTGGAACCCTCCCCCCAGATCATCGGTTTTTATTTATGGAAAAACGTAATCAATGGCTGGGATCTCAGCTTTCAGCAGCTTCTCCTGACACTGGCCATGACTCACACAAATCAGACCAAAGTTTACCTAATGCCTCAGCAGACTCCTCGGGCCATAGCCAAGAGACAGCGCAACGGCCCCAGCTCCACAGGAACCGAGCAGCCCCAGATCTGCCTACGATAGACACGGGGTATGATTCCCAGCCCCAGGATGTCCTGGGCATCAGGCAGCTGGAAAGGCCTCTGCCCCTCACTTCTGCGTGTTACCCCCAGGACCTGCCCAGACCTCTCAGGTCCAGGGAGTACCATCCGTTCGAACCTCAGAGGTATCCAGCGTGTGCACAGATGCTGCCTCCCAACCCTTCCCCACCTGCTCAGTGGAACTATCATTACCGTTGTCCTGGAGGCCCCCATCACCAGGTGCCATGTAAGTGAGCCTTCCCTCTTCTGGACACTCTGGGCTGGGTAACTAGGCAAACGAGAGCCTCACATCAATCCTGGTATCCGTGGATCAGCACAAACATGTCAGAATTTTGCTTCACATAGGGCTTTCTCTGTGTGGTTGGATTTCCAAGGGGCTTTAGCAGAATGCTCTGCCCTAGCCCCAAACCTGTCCCACTTGTAACCTGCTTCTCTAGAAACCTTTAAGGGCAAAAAAGATTCTTCTGTCTAGGTTAGTTTAACTGAAACCTGCTTAGAGGCAGGGAGATGACCCACAGAACTTCTAGAAAATGTGTTCGTCGTCTTAATTCTTGGGCATCTGGGTTCTTCCTTCTCTGCATGCTTCCTCCCCATCTTAGAGTTGGCAGGGAAAGGGGTCTTCAGTCACAAAGTCAGAAGGTACCCAGGATGTCACTGAGACTCTGGATTCATGCCATTACCTGAAGATCACGCTGGTCCTGTGATTCTGTTTCTTAAATCCCTGTGGAGACTTGAGCCATCCACCACTACCCTCTTTCCTAGCCACACCCCGGACAGCAGTCCCCTGAACTTGCCGAGCTGTTTCACACCCAAGCATTTGCCCACTCAGGATGTTCTTCCCCTTACCGAGCATTTGACCCCCAGCTCTATATCTCTTCTCTTTCTTAAACAGCTTTACTGAGATCTAATTTGCATACTGTAAAGTTCACCTTTTACCCATTTTAAGTGTACAATTCAATGAATTGTGGTATATTTATGGAATTATATAACCATCACTATATACATCTTTCAAGACTTAATGCAAGTGTTCCCTCTGGAAACTTCCCTAGATCGGTCCCTCCTTCAGGTTCTCTGTATCCTTGTTTCCTGCCTGTCACATCACCTAATAACCAGTATGTTCATTTCTCTTTCCAGAATGCAAGCTTTTGCCCATCAGTAAGGGTGTATTTTCAATCCATAATTCCCCAGCATTTAGCACAGTGACCAACATATACTAGGCTCTCAATAAATGATTTCTGAATGAGCGAATGAATGACTAATATGTATCAGTGCATTAAGTGTCTCTGAAAGTGATAAGGTCTTAAATTGAGATGAAAGGTTCATCATAATCCTTGATATTAAATCTCCGCTGAGGCCACTAAAAAATTACGATAGGGCTTTCCAGATCAAACACGGAGCTCAGAGATAGGATACTTTTCTTAGCAAATAAACACTGTCCAAAAAACAATTCAAGCGGCATAAGAAGAGTCTTTCCCAAAGGCTTGACACCTAGTTTTAAAATAAATTATAGAAAGAATCACAAGTGCTGTATAATCACAATTTATGTATTGTGCATGTACACTTAGTATAAAGCACCCTAAATTGAATGGGGCAATTAAGTAATTAATTTTTTTAAAGGAAGGAAGTAGAGGAATTTAACTTAAACAGGTAAGAAGGAACATGAGTTTCAGAGTAAGGCCAGGAGCAGCGAAAAGAGCAGGGCTTGAGGAGAAAGAGTCTCTGAGGCTTGAACGTGAGACTCGGGGTGGTGGATGCCGCGAAGTCAGCTGACGGGAGCCGCCGCGCTCCACCGGCTGCTCTGCACGCCCGGCGATAGGCGCATGTCCGGCCAGGAGTCCCTTAAGTGAGAGAAACAAACCTCGTTAGGGTCAGGGTTGCCTTTATTTCTCAAGAATTCCCAGGTTAAAAGGTAATAACTTTGTGAGAATAATACCATAAACTACTTTTTTTAAACATTTATCATCTGCACTTAAAGATAATTTTTCTGATCACAGCAGTAATATTTGTTCACGCTCAGAATTGAAATATGCCCAAAAGTTCAGTTCATATTTCTGTCAACCAAATTTAATTCCCTATTGGGCGTTTGACGCATTTCCTTCTGTTTCTTTTTTCTTTGCTAATAGATTTACTGTCAAATCAAACTAGTTTCCAAGGACATTCGGCGTACTTCTTCCAGCATCATTTACAAATGCTGCATAGTATTTCATCAGCTGAAACTACCAAATTGTTTTATTCTCTATTGCTGGACATTTTAAATAGTTTCCAGCATTTTATCCAATAAGCAAGGATGTGACAAACATTACGTACGTAAGTTGTCACCTGTATCTCTGACTGATTCCCTGAATTAATGTGTAGATATGTGAATAGTAAGGGCTTTGTGATACTAAATGCCAAGCAGTTGCTTTTATCTACTAAGGGGAGAGAACACCACGGTGACAGACACTGAAAGCACTGACTCCTCAGAACATGAGGGTCCCAGGGAGGTCTTCCTACCTGAAATCGTTTTTCTTGTTGAAACCTAAACTGGCACCATTAGCAATCCAGACTTTGGAGGCGGGCCGTGCCCACTCTGGGCAGGCTTTTTTAAAATGCAAACACTCCTGCCCGGGAACACTGACAGCCTCTAATACCTCATGGCCTGGTTTCTTTCATCAGGCCCCTTCCCTCTGCTTTCTGTATTATTTCCTTCTGTTGAAGGGGAGGGAGGAAGGGAAATACATGTTCAAGCATGTTTATTAAAGCACTGTTGCACCGGAGTAAAACTAAAAACTAAAATCCCTATCACCAAGGGGACAGATGAGTAATCTGTGATTGGCTTATACAGTGGACTACTAGGCCCCTATTACAGAGTAAAATACACCTTCTGACATTGAAAAAAAAGATTAAGTGGAAAAACATGCAGCGTTGCTCCCATACATGTTATTTTTTAAACTATAGATGTTGAAAAACTGTATATTAAAAATCTGGCCACAACCGATAACAGTGATCACGGGGGAGGGCACAGGGGACTCAGAAGAAACGGGGGGATTTTCCTTCTAACCTGATACACTTTTGTTAAATGTTATAGCAAACAGGTATTACTTTTATCATTGAAAAGTAAGTAAAAGTTAGAAGAAAATAAAGAAAAGTAAGGGGGGAAATGAGAGTGCATAGGCAAGCTCACCCTAATTCACCCTAAGTGTGCCTCGGCCCTGGCTCTGAGGCACCGAATCAGGGGAAGAGGGTCAAGTTCTGGTCCCTTTTGCCGAGGAAGCCCAGTGCTTGTGGTTTCTCTCCAGAGCGATGCGAGCCCAGAATACGTGATGAGGCCCCCAATAACAAAGGCTTCCCTGAAGGTTGCTCTGAGAGTTAAATGAGATGAGGTATTAAAGATACTAGGAACACGGCTGGCTTATAGTAAGCCCTCGATAACTAGCAGCGCTTCATTATTGTTATTATTTAAATTAAAATCCTGCAGCACAGCTCTGTAGAGTGCTCCTCGACTTCCAGCTCCCTTTGGCTGGTACAGATTTTAAGTATTCAAAGCATGTGTGCAATGCTTAGTTTCATGTCGGGGCTATAACTGCATTTAATTGCCAACAAAACCACTTCAAAAGAACCGTTCACCTAAGGGATGCTTGTGCAGTTGGAAACCATGGCTACGTGGTTCTACTCAGCTTTAGAAGAGCATTACTTCCTCATCAGTTAATGAAAATATAAATAAATAATGATCACCATGCAAATGGCATATCTTTGCCTTTGCAAGTTAAAGCAAAAATGGTTACTGGTCTCCCCTTTCATGTAAAAAAAAAAAGTTTTCAAAGCAAGTGAAAACGAAAAGTGGAAATAAGCCTATGTTTCCTCCTCCCCCCACCCATTGCAGAAGGTGGCCTGAGAATCCTTCCGGGAAAGGTCACCAGAATAGAGATCATGGCTGTGCAATCAAATGAAACCCGTAATACAAAAAAAAAAAAAAAAAAAAAAAAAAATGGGGGAAAAGAACATATTAAATCTAAAGAGCCCTTATTTTAACTATAAAATTCTTGCTTTATCTACCAAGGAGACTGAATAAAATAAAACTGTGGACACATACCTACTGTTGCTCACGTGGAGCCCCCCCAAAGTGGTGATTTGGGTGTTAGAATGCACGCACAATTAAAAGTAAGGAAAAGACAAACCAATGATCCAGAAAGGAGTTGTGCCCTGGCTAATGGGGCTCAGTGGATTGAGTGCTGGCCTGCGACCCCAAAGGTTGCCAGTTCCATTCCCAGTCAGGACACATGCCGCGTCCCCAATTGGGCGTGAGAGAGGCAACCAATCAATCTATCTTTCACACATCAATGTTTCTCTCCCTCTCTTTCTCCCTTCCTTACCCTTCTCTCTAAAACTAAATAAAATCTAAAAAAAAGAAAGAAAGAAAGAAAGAAAAAGAAAGAAAGAAGAAGAAAGAAAGTTGCCCTTCAGGAGCCTCAGCTGCTCGGAGCTGTGCTAGTTCCTGTAAGAGTTTCTGTCAGACATTTTGTTTCCTAGCTAAACTGCTTTACATCATGATGTTTTTCAACAACTTGAAAATCAGATTTTATTTTCTCTCTCATAAACTCTTCTAATACCATTCTTAATAAGGAAGAAAAATGTTGAATGTTTTGTCTAATGGAAAACCTCATTAGGATTTCGTTTACAAATTCCAAGTGGTAAAAACCCAGTAACATGAAGACCGCGTGTACCCAGGCCAAGAGGGTCATAAGAATAACAAATAACGTACCGTTCTGGGCACGCATTTATGATTGTAAGATGTGTATTGTATCTTGTGATTACCAGTGCCTCAGAATTGAGGAGTTACCATGCTAACAAATCATTTGTCTAACACACCACCCACCACCTCCTATTCTTCATCTCCCACAGAATAAACTTTTCTGATGGAATTTCAGACACTGGGGACAAGTCAGTGGGGAAGATATTTCTGGGCAGCAATTCTTAAGTCTACCACGTAGGAGGCTGCCGACTTGCACACCTCTCCTTCTCACACACTAACGAGTGTGGGTTTGTGTTTCAAAACAGACACCCACAGACACACAGATTTTCTCTCTCTCTCTCCATTCATTTTGAGCTACTTAAGGAAACTGTATGCTATTTATCTGTGTTCACTAAGTGTCCAGCCATTGAACAAAAAGAAACCTGTTCCCTACATCCCAGGGAGAGAAGTGATTCCTGACCATGAGTGGAGACTTTGTGATATCCAGCCTTGAAAAGGCCGTCTCAAATTATCTTACGGGAGAGGGGCAGAACAGAAGGAGGTCAATGGGATTTGGAAACAGAATGTGTCCATTCATTTATTAATTTCTTCAACAAATATTGGCCAAGTACTCTTCTAGGCACTGGGTGTACATTGGTAACTACAACACGTGGTCTTGTCATCCACAGTGTACTGGGGAGACAGATAAGTAGAAATAAGCAAACGAAACAAGTATAAGTGATAACCTGGAGTTAGAACAGGCACTAACAGGCAGGGAGGCCAGAGGAGGCTTTTTGGAGGAGGACACGTTTGAGGTGAAACCTGAGGGATGAGAGGGGCGAGGAAACAGGGGCTTACGAAGCGCCAAAAGCGAGCTGGCAGAGCCGCAGCGGGGTGAGCAGGGAGAGACTTGACACGGTGAAGATGATGGAGGCAGGAGATGTGGTAAGGGATTGGGATTTGATTCTAAGTTAAACTTCTTTAGGAAAACAGAGTATTGGACTCTATAATCCTCATTAAAGAACTTACAATAGTGCTTAGAATGTAGCGAGTACCCAATAAGTGTTAGCCATTATTATATATGTAGTTCCCAACTGAACTAGTAAGGCTCCCTCAAAATATTAAAATGAAATGATCAAAAATTGAGCAATAGATATTCATCCATCTGCTAAACATAGTTTTTATTTAGCGACTTTTCTACACAACCAGCCAGATTCCAGACAAAACCAAATTCCACTTAAGAAAAGGAACGTTTATGTTTGATATATCCTCTGCTATTCAATATCTCTCTCTTTTTTTTTTTTAAACAATCAAAGGACAGCATAGAGGACTATATTGTGTCAGTGCCTTAATTTAAAAAAATAGATGAGGTGGATCATTTCATCTGCTCATACAAACCTTAAAGGGCTTAAGTTTTTACCACAGGTGGCCTTTTCAGAAATGGAAGTTACAGCTAATCAAACACTTAGCCCACATGCCTTGGTGATTTTAATGATAAGATTTGTTGCTATGAGACAAAAACGTGTTGTGTGGGAAATAATCTGTTAGAAATCATATGACCTTGATTCAAAGGCTTTTGATTAACAGCACTAACATCCACTTTCTGGAAAAGAAATAAACCCTATGATTAGAGCTTGGTAGTCCTTTTAAAGCAAATAAAACCTTATTAGCTGCTTATTAATGGATATGGGAAGCAAAAATTGCTTCAAACATTAAAAATGTTCAAGGCCACTGGCAAAGTTTCTCTTCTCTTGCCTTGTCTTTGTTCTTCCTACTTTCAGAGGGAGGCACTGAAAAAAATGGACAGCAGATGAGAGTAATCTAGAAGACCCAAGACCTAGCAAGCAGGTTGTGCAATCCTGAATGACTTGCGTGTGTGTGTGTGTGTGTGTGTGTGTGTGTGTGTGTGTGTATGGACTAGGCTTTGTAACTCTTCAGTCTTCATTCATTCATTTATTGAGCATCCCCAGGAGCCAGCACTGTGCTTGGAGACATGGTGATGAACAGACACAGTCTGTGCTTTCACAGAATTTAGATGCTGGAAGGGAAGGCAGACAAGAAGTTGATAAGTAAGAGTCATGCTTACTTAAACACATAAGTGCTATGAAATAAATAACATGGGGGTGGGGAGAATGGGATAGGACAACTAAGTGAACAGGTGATATCTGAGCTGGGCCCCGAATGACAAGAAGCTGATCTGTAAAAACATAAGGCAAAAATATTCTGGGCAGAGAGGATGGCAACTCAAGGTCCCAGAGGTAGGGACAAACTTAGGATGGTGTTCAAGGTAAAGAAAGATGGCCAGGGTAGTTGGGGCTCAGTGAGCGTGCTAGAGCGTTGTAAGAGATGAGACCAATTAGGACGGGGATCCGATCATGCAGGGTGGACTTTAAGTGCAATGGGATCCCTGGAAGGTTGTACCTACAGCTGATTTTGTAAATGACCCTCTCATGCAAGACCTCGCTGAAAACAGGGCTGGCCCTGCCTGGTGACCTGATGGCAGTGGCTCTCTTTGCCCTTTTCTAGCTGGGAAAAAGATGCAGCAGCAGGGACCTTCCCTGTTGACCCAAAACTGGCCTGACTAGTCCCAGGAAGCCTATAAAAGCAAAACCTGCATAGTGTATCTTGTCCTGCAACACAGGGGTCTCTGTCTCTGTCTCTGTCTCTGTCTCTGTCTCTGTCTCTGTCCAAACTATGGTCTCCTTTACCAGCCAGGGGGCTGGGATAGACCCAGGCAGGTCTTTTTTTAACCCCTTCTCCTTTCTTAAGCCCCTAATGCCATGGCCAATCCTAAGCAATAGCAGGGCGTGTTATAGTCAGGGCCAGGGGACAACCTGGATTGGAGAGGAATGGTCCCCTTTGCCAGAGGAAGCATGACAGGAAGGACCTGGCGAGTGTCACAGGTCAAAGCAGACAACAGATTAAATCCAGGGAATCTGACCATGCGTGAGTGACTGGCTTGGGCACATTTGCAGAGTCACCCAGTCAAGTTTCCTGCATCCAGACAGTGGGGACCTCAAGGCAGCCACACCAGTAAACACGCACGTTGTTTGTCTTCTGTCCTGTATTATGAGGACATCATTCCCCTGAAAACGTCAATGGCTCCTGACTACTTACCAAAATAAGAATGCAATTCTTAGCCCCATTGTCACCCGCCATATTCTGGTTTCAACCTACTGTGTCTGTTACTTTCTTGCATGCTTACAAGTTTTATTCCACTTTCTATCCCTGCATATATCCTACCTACAGCAGGAAAGCTTGATTATCACTTTTTTTTAATCAGAAAAAAGATAAAGATCACTATCTATATTTTTGGAAAATCAAGGTTCCTTCTCGCCCTAACTAGCTATGCCTCCAGGACCATTCCAACTTCTCACGTGGGCAGAGGTGGCTATACTTGGCTCACAGGAAATGCTCATGGTTCGTGTTGCACGGTTACCCACTTGGCTCTCTCCAGTTCCCTCAGGGGCTGGGCCCACCCCCAAGGCGCATCCCCGCCTCTCAGAGTTCCCTCACTTGAGCCCCTTTGGACCTGGGCAGTTCCCTCAGAGCCTTCCTCTCTCAACTGCACTGGGCTCCCTGCATCCCTCCTCTGGCCTTCAGTGCTCTTCTCTCACCTGGACAGGCAGGCTGCTCTTCTTCCCTTGAGACTCTGCTGCTCCTAGGGTTGGCTGGGACCAACTTTCTCCCAGGTTACACAGCCGCACAAGTCACTGCCAGGCCTGGCTGTGCTCCAAGCACTGCCCTCTTCTAACTGCCCTGGCCTCAAGGGCACGTAGGCTCTAGCAAGAGAAGACCCAAAAAGTTGGGTGGCATTGCCAACTGGTTGGCAGTTTCCCAGAGGTATGAGCCAAGTTTTCATTCATTTATTTCTTCGTAATAGAAAGGGACATGTGTGTGTCCACTTGGGGGAAGAAAAGGAAAGAGTAGTGATTCTGTGTCTATCGTGGGGACAATTTCTCCTAGCTTGAGTTGTAGAAATTTGGGGGAATTACGGTAGGAATGGTGGTGTGGGAGAGGTCTTCATGGCTGGATTATCCTAAGTATCATTAAAACGGGCCTGTGTGCAGCTTTGCACTTTCCAATTAGAACGCCAAACTCGGGATTTCACAGATGTTTTTATTTTAGGAAAAAACTCACAATGACTCAATTTAATAGAAACTATCAAATACATGTAGTACAGACTATGGCAGACATCACAGAGGTCATAACTGAGATCTGGAATCCTCAGCTGGTATCAAGACAAAAATCTTCACTGAGCTTACTTCTCCTTTCACACAAAGGGCCTAGAGTCAGCCCTCCCTGTTCTCTTGGCTGTCTTTACCTACAGATGGCCACAACTACCCTCGGGCGGCCTACCAGCAAGTGATCCAACCGGCTCTGCCTGGGCAGCCCCCACCGGGAGCCAGTGAAAGAGGCCCACACCCTGTGCAGAAGGTCATTCTGAATTATCCCAGCCCCTGGGATCAAGAAGAGAGGCCCGCGCAAAGAGACTATTCCTTCCCAGGGCTCCCGAGGTATCAGTAAGTATTATGGGGCCAATCTGCAGACAGTTTTAATATGAAAAAAACATAATTCCAATGCAAATGAGGTGTTGCTTTTACTACCCAGTTTAGTGGCCAAGTCACACAATGGAACGTCCCACATAGGTTTTCAGGTCAAGAGGAAATGGAAGCTAGTTAACAAGAATCTCTTTACCAGATATAAAAAGCCGCGGATGACTGACCAAAAACCTCTTGAAAGAAAGGCTCTTAAGATGCTAAGTCACACTTGCTCCTTTTACCTTCAGATCACCTGGACTTTTAGCCCATGAAGTAGATTTTTAGTTTTGCTATGACTGACTCCCACCCCTAGGAAGTTCTTTCTTTATATTGCCTATTTGTGCACCTGTTTAAACCCATTTCTCACTTTGAAATTCTAAATTCAATTAGTTCCGAGGTAGAAATTTAAAACAACCTGTGATTTTCTTTTGTAATAAAAGCATTCACGCTTGTTGAATGTCATTGTTAGGCCTTCCCTATCCTCCTTCCAGAAAGACAATTCTGGTTTTTCTTGACTTCAGTTGTTTAACACTTCAATCATTTTTCTCCTCACTGTTCTCTTTTGACTCTTCTTCAAGTTTTACTTTTCTCTCAATTTATGTATCTAAAATATGTTGGGATAACTCATGTAAGTGGAGGGTCCCAATTTCTGGCCTTAAGATTTCTTTATCAAATGAGCTATTGTCTTCTGTAACAACCAAGCAACTTTGGGGATAAAGGGATTTAATGCCAGAAGGGTATGGAGCTAGGTTCCCATTAGACAAAGGCCTATTTACAGACATGTTTTCTCTATGTTAATAAAAGTAACTTCCTCATATATTCACATTTTATAAATATGGTTTGGATTATGTGTAATTTTATTTAAAATCCTATTGCACAAGTCTCAGAATTCCTGATTACTTTTTGGGGTAAAAATATGAAAACATAAGCAATAATCTATTAAAAATTGGCATATACACATAGATTTCTAATCAAGACATTTTTTTTAATTTAAAATAATCTCAACACAAAACAGATAGAAACATCCATGTTCCTACTACCTAGAAACTTAAAATGTTAGTATAGTGCCACATTTGAGTCAGAGTTTTTTCAAAAGAAATGAGTCCCCTTATCAGTTAGGATTCAGTAAAACAACTGTGGCTATTTTAAGCAGAAGGAGTTTCATTTGGAAACTAGGCGCTTACAAAATTGTTGGAGGTCAGAGGAGCAAACTCAAGGCTGGGCTTCCAGGGACAGTCCCAGAGCAACACTACGGAAAAGGACACCAAAGAGGCTGCTTCCTTTGTTACGGCCAGAGAGGCAGAGGATCAGAAAGTCACTGGAGAACTCGCCCTCCTTGGCCACGCTGCCACAGTACAATCCAGAATCAGGGAGCTACCAGTACTGCAGCTATTGGATCCATCCCGTGCCTGCTAGGTCGGCAATGGCCAAAAATGGACGCCTGTGACCTGACCTTGACACTGTGTAGCTGCTAACGGAATATTGGGGTGCTTCCCAAGGAACTCGGCACCTCATGACAGCACTTCCCGACAGAAACCACAGAAGTAGCAGAAGTATGGGTTCCATTTCCTTCTGGCTTCCAAATCTCAAGTGACTGCGTCTGATGGTTCTTCTAGCAGAATGTTCATGGGAATACTGGCAACCAAAATGATAATAAAGATGCTATATAATCATGAGATAGAAACTTTCTGAAAGGATCATCGATATCAGATTTTTATCCGTATATTAACACCATAAATGCTTTTAAATTTACATGGCCATTTCTACTTTTTGATACATAATTAAGTGTTATCTTTCATGAGGTAAAAGCGCTTTTTATCTGAACGCCTATAACGCCAACCTTGTATCACAATATATTATGTTTTATTGGTGACCTTATAAGCCCTGTGCATGAGACTTATCTTCCCAGTTAGACAGTCCTTGAGTCACAAAATCAAATCTTGCTTTCTTCTTTGTACCCTTAGCACCAGCCCTTACTTATCGCAACCTGCCCCATTGCTTATTAACCGAACCTCCATGGAGCATCCCTTGTCCTTGTGGCTCAGAAAATAAATGGAAGCAGAGAAGAGAGGTAGCTCACTGGCATCTTCCCACAGATCTTAAAGCCTTCCTGTTTCTCAAGGCATGCCTTGGTTGAAAATGAAAATTTTATTGTGACTGTATTCCTTTCCAGGGACCAGCTGTATAACCAGCCACGTACTAGAGCTGGAGCTCCTGAGGAGTCCTCGGAGGGTCCTGCGGAGTGGAGACCACAGGGTCCTCAGGCTCCGTCTCCAGCTGCTGTCCCCAGACCCCCTAGTAACCCGCCGGCCAGAGGAGCTCTGAAAATAAGCAATTTGCCCGAAGAATTACGTAAGTTGTTTAAAGTGTCGTTTTTTCCTCTTCTTCTTGTCCTGTCTTATACTTTGAGAGTAATTCATGATTATTCATCCATAATCTTGGATATTTCTCATATGTACAGTAAAAATAAAATTTACTTTTTTGCTTCTTGCTAAAAAAGTAACCAACATTTCGTATGAATGTTTTTAGGGATTTTGACACTACCAGCAATACTCACAAAGTGCTTACCACTAGATTTTCTTAAATATACACTCCAACAACATATAAACCCAATGCTTTTTCCTTCTTCTAAATGAAGCTCTTGAGTGGATTTGTCCCTGGGTAAATTGATTGGATATCCATGTGGTATTGGCCAGGGAACTAGCGTCTCACCATAAATTAGCAGCAGCCATCAAGAACGAGGTCATTTCCTGTAGGAATGAGTGATCTTGTTGGGAAAAAGCAGCCTCACATTCTCCTTACTGCCTCACAACCAAATGCAAACTAAGCCTTTTATTTAAAGAAACATTCAACGACGTGTCAGGTGATGATTCTTTTTCCACATTTTGCAGCTAGAAACAAAAATGTTAAAATATCACTAAAATGTTCTATTAAGGTCAGTCAGGACAGTAAGTTCCAGAATTCTTAAGAAAACAGCCACCACTTGTGAAACTTACATTCTGCTGTGCTTGCTTGAGAAGTTCAGGTAATTCTAAGAAGTCCTGGCCAAATCTGGGCACTTCTTTGAACCATGCTTGAAGATTAAACCCTGTACATTTGCTAATTCCCTTTGAGATCTGTGCTCCTTAGTCATTTAGGACTTTAAAGATTTCTATCACAATGATCCATTGTTGTTTTCATTCAAAAAATATTTAAATCTTCTTAAAATCTTATACCTTTTAATTTTGAGCACTTCTGGAGAATAGATGCTACCCTGAATAAGATATAGTCCTGGTGTCAGTCTATAAGTCATATTTATCTTACCATGACCTGTAAGAGGAGTCCTAAAATTCTTATATAGGAATTGGTTGAATATTGGGTGTTGAAAAGAAAAGAAATTGAGTGCCGTCAATACACCTGACTCCTTAAATGAGCCAATATGACCTTTGTGCACACTTGCTTCTGAGAGACGTTTTTCAAAAACCAAAAGCCTAAATGTAGATTAATATATACAGACTCATATTTTCTCTCCAACTCCACTCTCTTCTCTACTCTCCGCCCCAGGGGCTTCCTGAGATTTAGCGGGTTCATTCCAGACTAAAAACCAACACCCAGAGATTTTTCATCTATCACATTAACGTGCTAGCCAGATAATTTCCCCAAGGCTTAAGCCTGAGAAAACACTGATTCTCACACTGACTGGGTCAAGTGTGGGGGCACAATACCATCTGCTGCTCTAGGTCGACCTCGGGAGGCCCAGAGGCAGTGATGCTGGACCGCCCAGGGGCAACATCTCTCCTTCAAGCTGCTGAAGTTTTACTGACATTTCTGAGTTGCACGCCAACATCCTGGCCCTTCCCCAACCACGGAGTGGATGGGGAGGGAGGGGATAGGGCAACACTTTCCCCCTTCCCTCACTTGCTCTTGTCGAGCAAGAATTCAAGGCAGCAGAGAGCATCAGGAGATCAAAGGAGGACACTGCAGGGTGGCCCCTAAGCAAGACTCAGCTTCTTGGCCTGCTGTGAGAGTATTCCTTAGGCACAGTGCCAAGTGTCTCTAAGAAACCAGGTGGTGCCTTGACCTTAAAGACATGCAGGTTCCGAGGGGATGGATTTTTTGTTAATGCATCATGTGGCTTTTCGGAAGACCTCCTCGGCTTGTCTCAGCCTGCCAGCGCTCGCCCCGTGCCTCTTCTTTCCACGCACCCCGCACCCCGAGCGGTCTGCATGCCCCTGGGCGGAGCCCTGCGCCTCTGGGCCTGCGGGCCTGTGTCCTGAGGACAGCAGTGCACGCTGCTGCAGGCATGTGCCCTTAGACCAGCCCCCATCCAGAGGCTCCCTTTATTATTCCAGAACAAAAGACATGGCATAAAATTGACAAGCGTTGTTCAAAGTATAATTATTATTTGACTAGTGTCTAATAAGTGTGAAAAATCTCTCTTAGGGAAAGTCTTTATCACTTATTCTATGGACACAGCCATGGAGGTGGTGAAATTTGTGAACTTTTTGCTGGTAAATGGCTTCCAAACCGCAGTAAGTATTGTATTCAAAGAAAAGGCTGAACAATTAAAGTGAGTACAGGAAAAGAAAAACGAAAGGAGATAAAGGATAATAACTGTTAATGTTTTAAACTCCATTATTTGATTTATTTGATTATGAACTAAATACATATGAATTTAGGTAATTATTTTTTAATTTTAATGTATCCAAAATCTCTAGCATGTTTTTCTTGCATGCTTTTTGAGTGAGTGACCCTGAGTGCTTCCGAACAGCCCAAACGTAGCTGACCCCTGGCCTGAAGGAAGCGCCAGCCTCTTGCTGCACTTTGTACCTTTGCCCTCTTCCATGCCCGCTTTGATTGTGCTTCCTGAGGCAGGAGGCTGCAGGCTTTTCCCGGCCGCCCGCTTATTTTACAAGGCCTTTTGTTGGGTACTGGGCTGTGAGGTTTGAAGCAGAAGCCCTGCAGCCTGGGCCCCTACCGTGCACAGCTGCTGTTCCACATCTGGATGCAGCAGCGATGCTTCTACTACATGGCCAGGTTCTCAGCTGGTCTAGTCTAGTTCCAGGGGAGGCAGACAACCCAGCCCTCCAGTTCACTGTGATCTTGGCTCAAGAAATCTCAGGAAGCATACGCTTCTCGAGTCCCCCTGCAGTGCCTTGCAACAGCTTAAAGCCATGTAACTTTTTCTTTAGAATAAATAAAATATCACAGGAGCCTCCTTGGAAGACTGGCTGTCCTCAAACACTTGAGATTACTTCTTTTCCTTCCCGGAGGCTTCCTTTGGGTATTAAGTGACAGTGAATCCTGAGAGTGGCAAAAAATTAAGGGAAATACCTATGGATAGGAGCATTGAAGGGTAAAGAGGGACTATTTAGTAAATAAATGTCCATTTGAAAGATTATTTAACGAGAGTTTTTAATTTGAATTTTTCTTTCTTCTATATATTTTTAAAAATGGAAGTGTTTGAAAGTTTAAAAGGCATACAATTTATACCCTCCAACTTCATGACTATATAGGGACCAACATTTCAATTTCTCATTTCTGGAGTGAGAAAGTGCTGTGGCGATCACGACACGAAGGCAAATTACAGCGCATACAGCCAACATGTCAGCAAAGATCTTACTTTTGGCTATTTCCAAAAAAGCCTACTGATTGCCCCAGAAGAGGAGGACAGGTTTTTGTGATATTAACAATCAGGGGCTGCGTAGGCGGGATTTAAGTCACTCCTTAACCCTTGTCACTATGAAGCCCAGCGGTAGAATCACAGAGCCCAGTCCTGACAGCTAAGTTGCTAGACTGATACATTAAGATCTCCTTAGTGGAAAAAAACTTAATGGGTAATTTAAGGAGAGCGTTAAAAAGGGACTATTTTTTAAAAATCTAGATATGTTTTGGGGAATCCACAAGGAATCATACAATATCCTGGGAAAAGCAAAAGCCGGTCGCTGATACCACCCCTAGGTCTGAAGAGCCAAGGAACAGCAGTTACTGCAACCCGAGATGGGCGGCCGCATTGGTTTGCCAGGGCTGCCATAAAGTACCATGGACTGGGAGGCTTAAGCAATAGAAATTTATTTCCTCACAGCTCTGGAGGCTGCAAGTTCAAGATCAAGGTTTCAGCAGGATTGATTTCATTCTGAAGCTTCTTCCTTGGCTTGTAGATGGCCATCTTCTCCTTCTGTCTTCACCTGGTCTGTCCTCTGTGTCCTAATCTCGTCCTATAAGGACATCAATCCTGTTGGATCAGAGACCACCCATATGACCTCATTTACCTTAATTACCTCTTTAAAAGCCCCATCTCCAAACATATTCACATTATGAAGCCCAGGGGAAGGGGTTAAGACTTGAACATGATTTTGGGGGGCTGAGGACAGGATTTGACCTATAAGAATGGCCATTTGGAGAAGTCGGCCTGACAGAGGCTGTGGACTTTGGTAGAGATCTGGAGAGACAAATGGAAGACATCCAGTACATTGTGCCTCCCAGAATGTCCAGCTCACTGCAGGGAATAATTGAGGTGCTGGGATAATCATAATAATAATAATAACCATTTATTGAGCACCTACATCACGCCTGGCATTATGAGATGCCTTTTCCGTGTTACTCATTTTAATCCTCACAGTCACCCTAGGAAGTACGTTTATTAACCACATATTACAAATGAAGATAATAAGACTTAGAGAATTGTAGTAATGTTTTCAAAGTCAGGCAAGTGGGACGTGCAGAAGCCAATAGTAGAAACAAGAGTATAGCCAAGTTGTCTGCCTCTTCTCAGCTCCGACATTACGGTGCGTCTGTCCTGCATAACAGAAATGGATTACTAACACAGTAACAGAGGGTTAGCAAAAGCTTTCTCAAGGTTACTGAATGTAGTCATTGGACTTCAGACATTTTAAAGGAGCAAATGGTCATCCAAACCAAAAGGAATGCCATTCCCATCAGTACGGGAGCATATCCTGAACTTGTATTATGTCCTGTGTGTACCTGCCAGTTTGGTATACCTGAAGCACGATCTCGCTCTAGGAAGCTTGGGCCCAGGTTGAAGAGATAAGACAGGCATAAATGAGACAGTAAAAGAGAGAATGTTATAATAACGTGTTCGTTGTCCAGTACCACTCATGGTCACAATGGGTAGCATCTGGGGAGGATTCAGAGAGCAAGGGGCTTACACTGTGCTTTAAGGGTGCAGCGCAAGGACACCAAAGTAAGGAGTAAGTAGGGCACGTGGGGAGAAGAGAGGTGAGACTAGACCGTAGATGGCGGGAAGAGCTTGCTGAATGGCTAGGACTCGACTTGATCAGCCTTGAACAGCACAGTGCCACTTAGGACACCCGATCTGGGAGCAGTGTGGCTGAATCAACTAAGACTGTCTCAGCTGAATCATTCATTCCAGCATGTAATCCCCTTTCCAATCAAGAGCCCCTCGTACACACTCACTAATCTCTAGCTGTAGGACAAGTCCGAGCCCAAGAAAGGCCTTGCATCTGGTCTTCTGTAAAACAAAATACCTGGCTTTTCTCCCCTTCCAATACTCCTTCGAAGACTTCATTTAATATGCCTTTTCAAGGCCCAAGATGTCTACTTCTTCATTTTCATCATAAACCTTTCCTCCGCCACCTTAGTAATTGGTTGTATGGCTATTCCTTGGATTTGTTTCAAGTTTCATATGATCCTGTATAAACATATAGATTGAAACGACATAATGTGGTAATAATGACCTGACTAAGGCAAGTAAAGCGTCACAGTTGTATCTTAACCCTTGCATACCATGTATCCGTCAAGATGTTCTAGAGTCATGTTTGCCTCTCAAACTCTGTATATATTTGGTTTGTCTATTGTTGGCTTACATCCAATTTGGTGGTCCATGTCTTTCAGATTTTTAAAACATAATTATTGTGTAGGCAAAGAGACATTTTGATGCATACCTACATCTCCTAATTACAGATTCTAAACAGTTCATTGCCTACTAGTGTTGCAGTAGGAAACATTTTAAGAAAATTATACTTTGTTTTTTAGACTTACATGCTCCTCCCTGCAAAAAGCTTTAGTAATTTTTTCTGTTTTAAATGTATATATTCTCATGTTTTCTCCTACTCTGCATCAAGATAAAGCTTCTCATTGAGCCACCTCCCACGTCTTTTTCTTGTAGATTGACATCTTTGAGGATAGAATCCGAGGCATTGATATCATTAAGTGGATGGAACGCTACCTTAGAGATGTAAGTACCTTCTGAAATTCTGAGTTTATTTTCTAGTGAGACAGACAATTAGCTTGTGAAGCTATTTTGTGAAAGAAGCACTGGCATGCCCCCCGAGTCCAAAGCTGAGAGAGGATCAACAAAGCCTCCCTTGTTGGCAGCCCTGCAAAGACTTGGAAAGGAAGGATGGGGTCGCCCTCCTGGACATGCGCAGGCAGGAAATAACGGTCAAACCAGACACAGGTGGTTGATAACAATCAGAGCAAACAATTTTTTGACCAGAATAGGAAAGGAGGAAATGAAGGCGGGAGTGGGGAGGGAGCGGCAGAATTCAATTTAATCTGAGGCCACCCCAACTGTTTTGTAGGACTGGGCTGAAGAGCTTTCCTGAGCACTTTGTGCTTTAACAAGATAGAAATTGATTGTTGCCAGCGTGTCCATGTCGGTGCTTTGGCTGCTTCTTTCAGAGAGAGAGAGAGCAGTGGGGACAGAGTGTCAGCAGGCTGGTGTTTTGTGGCTTTTCCTTTTGTCTGCAGCCTGACGTTTGCTTTGTGCAGCAGGGTCTGGTCCTCCTGGCTGCTACAAGCAGGGCAGTCAAGAGTGCGGGAACTGGCAGCTTAGGTCTGCTGCAGGAGGGAGGGGGCTTTTCATCGTTGGTGTTGCAGAGCCGTTTTGCCACGATGCAGAATCACTTAGTGATTCAGGCTTTCATTAGCCGTTTATTAGTGATGGTTGTGGAAAATGGTGGACAAAACCGCATCCATTTAGAAGCGCTCCTCTCAAAGCTATTCGCACGGCGTGTTTGAAGGGAGCTGGGGAGGGAGGCAGAGGGGAGAAGGGCAGACAGGAGGCTGCCGGAGTGGGGGTCAGTGCCTTGCGCTGTCCACGGAGAATGAGCCCAGACCTCCATCCTCCGCTGTGTCAGAGGAAGCTTACAGCCCCGCTGGCCAGGTTCCAGCCTGCCTTCACCAAACGGACCACACTTTACACTTTCGTAAACATGCTTTCTCCCTCTCATTAACAGAAGACAGTGATGATAATCGTAGCAATCAGCCCCAAATACAAACAGGATGTGGAAGGCGCTGAGTCGCAGCTGGACGAGGATGAGCACGGCTTACATACTAAGTACATTCATCGTATGGTGAGTGGTGACTGGAGCTGCAGCACCTCACAGGCCCTCGGAGACGGGCTCTTTCTTCCGTGAAGGCCTGTCCTTCACCAGAGACCAACTGAAGGCGGCAGATATGGGTGAAGAACCCCAGGCAGGAGAGGAGCATGTGGGGTCCGGTCCTTCTACTTTTAGGACTTTGGGCAATTCACCAGACCTCTGAGGCTCAGTGTTCTTATCAGCAACAAGGGGAGATTAATCTGTGTCTCCAAATTCCAAGATTCTGGAAAGCAAAGCTCTGCTGGCTTGATTATTTACCAACAATTGTGAAGTCCTGGGAGGGGCGACAGATCGGGCTGTGAGGGGCAAGGCTCCTGCATCAGCATCGTATCCTGTCCCCTGTGTTTTCACAGAGGCAGGGTAGCTGACTGAAAAGGACTCGTGCTGTTGTGTCAGACAGGCTTCACATTCAAATTCAGCTTCCTCGTGCATAAGTTGTGTGACCGTGGGCCAGCTGCTGCAACCCCTTTGTGCCTCTATGTCTCTATTGGTTGAATGGGTCGCTAAGACTTACCATGCTGCTGTAAAGATTAAATGAACTGTTTCTGAAGTGTGCGGCACATATTGGGTGCTCAATCAAGGGGAGCGATTGTAGTTCATAGCTCATGAACGACAGGGCCTGGTCAAACTCAAACCCGCGGAGAAATTTATAAGGCCTTAGACTTACTCGGCGTCCGAGGGAACACTCTGACCTGGCTGCTTTATGGGCCACAGTCTTCCTGCTTCCTGTGATTGTAGAGATACCGCAGAGGCAGTCATGCTTGACTAGGGTGCCGGACTAGACTTGTGACTTTCAGACTCTCCCGTGGAGTCCCTAATGGGTGCTCCTATGTGCTGGGGGCGTGGGTGCTCTGGGCCCCCCACCCCACCTCAGCCAGAGCTCATCTGCCTTTCTCGGGCTTGTTTGTTTGCCTAAGATTCTGAGATTTTCAAAGTCTTGAAAATCACTGGACTAGAACTCGTAAGCTCCATTTCAGCCCTAACATTCCCCAAGGGCGGAAGGCGCCTGGAACGGGCCTGAAGGATCACCGACGAGGCCAGGAAGATGGGGCGGGGGCAGAGCGATCCAGATGGAGTAAGGGAGCAGCGTAAGGCAGGAGGCGGTCAGGCTGGCGAGGGACGTGCACCTCGACCGCCAGGGAAGTTGACTTAAATCAGGTCTGTCCTGTGGATCGGGAGCACAGGAAAGAGGCAGAGTAGGCGGGCATTCCCCATCTGGGTCTTCAGGGTCTCTGTCTCCTCCTCTACCAAGTGCTGACCACTTATTTGAGCTCAGAATCAACCCAAAGTAAAAGCCAAGGCAAAGAGGTGAGGTCAGAGAGTAATGCCAAGGAGCCATCAGACACGTCTCCCTCGCTTCCATTCTCTCCCAGTCTGACATAGACAGGACCCAGACAGGGCCATAGACAGGGCCCAGACAAGGATCGTTTCTGCCCTAAAAGGTTATGGCTGGCTGCGGGCAATGCCATCCCTTGGCTGTCTGCTGCTGCATATCTGCATGGGCCCCCAAGCGCTCGATGTCCTGTCTGCATCTCTAGGAACCAGCCAGTCCCGGGAGCTGACAGCTGGTGTGTGGGAAGGGCTCCAGGTCCCTACCAGTTTCTGAGGAAACCTGTCAAGCTCTGCTGGTGTGTGGCAATGCCAGGCAGTAATGCACAGCTCGGCCTCAGAGCTTGCCTGACTGTGCCCAGCTACAAACCAGATTGTCTCCAAACTCAGTTTCTGGGGGCAATGATGTCTTGGGCCCTTCCTCATCACTGAAGGGGCTGACGAGGCCAGATACAGAAGTGTCTTCTGCCCACCTGGCTGCTCTCCTGCTCCCTTCCAGGCAGCAGCAAACTCCAGGACCAAGGGGGTGAAGAGGTGCCCAGGATGAACTGCATCATAGAGCCAACAACTTCACAGAAAGCCAATATCTAGAAATACAAGAGAAAATAAATATGCACTGCTGCCAGCCAGCCCCTCTGCAGATTGAGTAGCCTAGTGAATAAACAAAGGTTTACAGTGGACGGTGTCCTAGAAGTCAGGCACGAAATCTAGTTCTTTGCCTTAGCTTGTGAACTATGCCCTTCCTTTCATGTGTTTGTACTGATGTGGTTGGTGCTTTTAGTTACACAGTACTTGGGTCACGTTAAAACATGGTTTGGGGCCCTGGCCTGTGTGGCTCAGTTGGTTGGAGCATCGTCCCGTAAACTGAAAGGTTGCAGGGTGGATCCCCAGTCAGTGTGTGTACCTGGGTTGCAGGTTTGATCCTCTGTCGGGGAATGTACAAGAGGCAACCCAATCATCTCTCTCTCTCTCTCTCTCTCTGCAATGAAAAAACAACAACAATGTGCTTCTGATGTTGTCTTCTGATTTCAAAGGGAGATGTTTCTGAGAAAACACCTTGTGGATAATTTGCATGTGTTTGCACATTAGCGTGAGTGTGTAAGAATGTGTGTTTATGAGAGTTTCTTTGGCGAATTCATTGCCACTGTCACGTTCTTCTCGGTTCTGTTTTTATTCCATGCATGATGAAGACTGCTCTGTAATAAAAATCAATTGGAAGGTGAAATAGTTAGGAACTCATAATTCCTCATCTCCTTGTCATCAGAAGACTGAACACTTGGTGCTGATCACAGGATTTGGAAAACTCTGACTCCCCTCCTATTGAAAATTCTGGTTTTGATAGAGTTCCTGGCAGTTAAATCTTTTGGGGCCACTGCAGTGTCAGAGCGAATTGGAACTGGTGTGGGGAAACCCAAAGCTTGGAAGACAGCTCTTCACGACTGGCCTCCCAGCCTGTCTTCTGTCTTCTGCTCCCTCCCGAGCCCATTCTATGATCTAGCTGCGAGGCATTATTAGCGCGTCCCAACCCTTTGACATATTTTCACACCTCCAGACATTTGCTCAGGCTCCTTCCTCTGCTGGGAAGTCCTTCCCTTCTTCCCCATTTTCCCTGCCTGACCAAATCCTTCTTCCAGTATCCAAATGACACCTCCTTTGTAACTGTCCTTCAAAGCACCGATGTAGAATAGACGGCCCCCATTTTAGGCTTCCAGAGCAGCGTGTTCATGCTTTTCACACTGTGCTGTGGTTGGTCATCTACCTGTCTGACTGCTTGCTAGACTGCTGGCTTTGTGAGCGTAGGATTTGTATCAGTGGTTTTCTAGTAAACTGGTCCCCCCACCTCCCCCCAAAATCCTGATTCATAGCATTTGCCCATTTCAATGGTATAAATACTCTCGCCATGGCCAAGTTCAAGCTACCAATGTGAATTCACTGAACACAGCATTGGGAAGAGGCACACATCTGGCTTTTGTGGGCCAGTATGAACCCACTCAGCAGAACCTAAAAGGTGTTCTAATCCTTGAAACCCAGTCTAGCACGAAGTGTAACTTTGAACAGGACTTCAGTAAATGATTGATGAATGAATAAGTGGCATAGCTGTGTAAAGGGGAGAGCTTCAGATTATAAGGGTGTGGCACTCAGATAAGAAAATCAGAATTAAAGTACGGTGTGGGCTTGCTTGATTGCCGGTACCATTAACTCCTCATCCTCAGTCCTGATATTAAACCTTGCATTTGTTCTGTTCCAGATGCAGATTGAGTTCATAAAACAAGGAAGCATGAATTTCAGATTCATCCCTGTGCTCTTCCCAAATGCTAAGAAGGTAAACAAACAAACGAACAAACAAAAACCCTTAGAATTAAAGCTTTGCTTTGTTTGCAACCTGGGATTTTAAGTGGAAAAGCTTGACAACTCTTTATCACTTTGTAGAGATAACAGTCTTACCAGAAAGATCAACAAGTTATACCACTCAGTTCAGTAGCATGAATCGAGCGTTATCTGATAGACCATCTCTGTCCTAATTGTTCAAACAGCCATTACACACAAAAAAGTCTCCTGTGTTTTAACTTATGAGCAAAAAAGAGACTGTTCATCTGATACTTCTTATCTCTTGTACATAAAAGTCAAGATGTGTACATTTTTTTGCTGGCTGTGCCACAGGAGTATTTTCTTGCACTTAGTTCAGCTCTCAAAACTGTAGAATACAGGAATTAAATCTACTCAATTACCAAAATGAACTTTGCTCTGGTTCAGATGATGGTTTTTGCACCAGCAGGGCATGCAAGCAGGTTTGGGGGAATGGGGGCAAAAAAACATCTGAGGCCATGCACCAGGGTTGGCACAGGGAAGAGAGTGCTGTAGGAAAGCCTTGAGAGTCAGACCGCAGCACCCCGAGCTCAGGCCTAGCTTCACCCTGGAGGGTTCCTAGATTTCCGGGCTATATCGACACTCCTGCCCTGGATGAGGGAGAGTCCGAACTATGTGAATGAGAACCTAGGGTTGCATAGTTGATGGTATGCCTTTCCATCCGTTTCCCAGCTGGGCTCTCATTGCTCTCCCTGCGAGATCCCCTTACTGGTCTCTCTATCTCCACGTTGGCCCATCCTCCGCTCTGCCCTCAAAGAGGAACATCCAAAATGTAGCTATGACCTCTCTCCAGCTGAGACGTTTTGTAATGGTTTCCCACAGACTACAAGATTATATCCACCTTTCTTTCACGTTTCTGTGCCTTTGCACGTTCTTTTCTCTCTCCTTGCAATGCCCTTCGCTGACTTGCCTGCCTGGTAAGCTCTTGGCTTACCCTTAGGTTATCCAACCTCTCTAACCTCCCCGATCTCTCCTCCCCTGCGCTGCCCTTGATTCAATGGTATGTGGTTGGAGTGAAGACACTGGGAGAAATTGTTTAGAATAACTGGAGCATGGTGACAGAAAAAGCTGACTAACTCTTAGTTGTTTTTATTAATGCTTTTAAAACTTCTTCGGACAATTCTTTTGTTGTGTGTGCTTGGGGCAGGCTGCTCCCACCGCCTGCCCCCTGCGTATACCATTGCCTAGAAAGTAGTTTTTTCCCTGTGCATTTCAACTTCCTCATGGGAGGATTAGCTGTTCCAGGCAGTAACTGTGTCTCTTTCATTTGGGTGTCATCAATACCCTGCATGATGCCTGACACATAGCAGTGGCTGCTTCTCAACTCATCCCACAATCCCCAAAGGACAGCTACTTGCTCAGAAAAACCTGCAAGGCCCTGTGTGACACAGCCCCCCTCTACTTCCAGACCCCCGCACCCCCTCTCTCGCTCGCTCTTCTCTAGCCACACCCTGTCACTCGCTGTGCAGACCAAGCACTCTGCCACCGCGGTGCCTTTACTCTGGCTCTTCTACCCACCTGGACCAGACCTCTTTAAAGCTCGCTCCCTCCGCTCTCTTCCTCAACACCCTGCTTAAAACTTTAAACCATTCATCCGGGCTCCAGCACTGCCTATCCCATTTCTCTGTTTTATTTGTCTCTACAGCATTTATCACCATCAGACGCACTATACGTTTTCCTTATTCATCATCCGTCTTTCCCCAACAGAATGACCACTCCATGAGGGCAGTCTGAAATTGCACCACCACCCCCGCTGTCCCCCCCATCCCCAGCTCATAGTTTCTGTCTCTGCTGTTAACTGAGGGCTGCTGGGCTCCTCCTACTGCAAGCCAGACCTGTGGCTAGAGTGAAAGGATAATGAATTAGATTAAGCCCACAGCCTTGGCATACTTCTTACAGAGTCACAGGGGAATTCGCATCACTCTACATGACCTCAGTCCTACCCCTTTTATGTGAGGGTGGTGAAAAGCACATTGAAATGCAAAGGGCAGGTAGCCTGGGAGACTGACAGAAAACGCCGTGCACATGTGGTTTCCATAATGAGATATAGAGCTTGCACCCGAAGCCAAGAGCATGTCACAGGCTAACCCCTTCCAAAAGCAAAAGCAGCGCAACTCCCAGGATTGTTAGGTGGGGAACGCCCCTGGAGAGAAAAGCCATAGATGTTTGGGAACTGAGCCTGGGATCTGGAATCCAGGTTTTCCTCTAATGGCCTTTGCGCCTGTCATTCTCTCTCCCGTAGGAGCACGTGCCCACCTGGCTTCAGAACACGCACGTCTACAGCTGGCCGAAGAATAAGAAAAACATCCTGCTGCGGCTGCTCAGGGAGGAAGAGTACGTGGCTCCTCCACGGGGGCCTCTGCCCACCCTTCAGGTGGTACCCTTGTGACACCCTCCTTCCCCAGGTCACTGGGGCCATGCCACATCTGGGGCCCTGTTCTGACAGGGACTCTTCTCGCTGAGGCTGGTTAGCAGCATTTGCGGCTGTTTGTTTTCGGTCCTTCCCTGAGGGGCCCTCCAACCCCAGAAAACCTGTTCTGCAGAGTATGCTTCCTCCTGAGACCTCCACAGACCATGTCTTTGAAGTGGAGGTCCCGGCCGCTCTGCATTCCCTGCTTCTTATACCCACTGCCTGCTCCTCCTAACAGTGTGACTCGTCCATTCTGGGCCTCTCACTGCTCAGCAAGTAGATCATGTAAATGATGCTGCCTTGTAAATGACCACAAACACCCTTCCATTGCTTACGGCCACTTTCATGTGTTAGCTAGATACTCGGTGTGGCCTCAGACCAAAAGGATTCGTGTACATATAATAAAATGTTTACTCTTTTGTAATATTGTTTCACTTATCTCACAGGAGATAGATATATATTAATTTATAATAATATAGGCAGTTGCTTCAGGGGATGTCAATAAAGCTTCTGAGATATAATATTGGATAAATGTAACAGACTGCTTTGTCTTAAAAGATTCAAGTCAGATAAAAAATCCCTTTAACATAATCTTGAAAGCTTTATTCTTTCAGTAGAACTTTTAAACAGAACAACTTTGTACAACACATGACTGTGATTCTAAATAAAATCATAGTTCTTAGGGTCTGACTACATACGGGAAAATATTGGTGTATTATATGAAGTGACAGGGGATGTATAACTCAGGCCCACATTATAGTTTGGGAGACCTGTTTTCTAGCTTTGGTTCTATCACCAGCTAGCTGTGTGACCTTAAGCAAGTCTTTTCACCTCTCTGAAACTCCAGGGACTCGTTTATAAAATGACATGGGCAAAAAAAGTATCTCTAATGACCCTAAAAGTATTAAGGTCTAGGATCTAAATTCTAAATACTCTTGTCAGTAATGACTGAATTTTCGTTTTCATAATTATATTTCGCAGGGATGAAATTACATTTTCTTAACAGGGACATTTTCTTCCTATGTTTTAAAATATTTTCAACAGTACCCTCATATTAACAATTTTAGGAAAAAAAGGTACATGTCTTGCTCATCTGGTCTACAAAAAAAGGAATAAGCAAATATATAAATATATTAAAATATAGTATATTCTACCATATAGAATAGGGAGGGATGACTTTAATTATGGCCCAAGATGATTAACCCAATATGAAGACTTTTTGGGAGTAAGGCCTACTGCTTCCCTTATCTGTCTACCTAACGTCTTAAACAAGGCTCAGTTGTACCATGAGATAGTTCAACCTTTATATGTCACCATAGGGAAGACAAACACTTCTCGGCTATAAACCAGGAGCTTTGCTAATGAAATGCAAAGAGTACTAGTTTTATTGGCCTTAGAGCCTAGATATCCACAGAGTAAGATCAATGTCTTTGTTTTTTAAAAAAATAAAAGCTAGTATACCCTAAACACTCATTTGTAAGATTCAATAACAAGTACCTTTATCTTCTTCCTCTCTTTTTCTTATCTTTTTTGCCAGAAAAGATAGCATCATTAAGGATTCTACACACAGTTATAAATAGAATGACATCAGCAATTAGTTCTCAGAAATGTTTCTAGTTTGCAAAGGTTTAATAATGTGATGTTATTAGCCCTTCCTCCCTTCAGAGACCGGTGCTGAGCACTCAGCCACTACTCCTACCCCAGGTAAATAATGAGGGAAGGTCCCTGGTGTTCCACAGATAGCCATTAAATTGTTGCAGCTGGTAGCAGAAAACCCAAAAAGTATACATGCGCATGCACACGTGACACCTGGCCAAGAGATGAAAGTTGACCCCTGAAGTTTCTGTGAAATCTGTTGACCACAAACATCAAAGGAATTTTTAGCAACAGTTTTAGAGCACTGACACTAAGATTAACACCTGATTCACTTAGACACTGTCCTGGTCCTAGTGCATCCATCTGTAGGTATTTTGGGGGTGGACGGAGGTATGGCTTACTCTATAAAATTAATCCCTTAGCCTCATACTTAATTCAGACCTAACCTGATTTTAGGGATGATGTGTGCAGAATGCAGGGTTAGATCCTTGTCTAATATTTTGTGACTAATATTTAAAATATAATTTTTAATTTCAGTGACTGGTTTCAAAATGTCTGCCTGTTTAGTTTAATTTAACTTCCGTATTGTTCAAAGACATCTCGGTTCATGGCTACAATCAAAGTATCAGACTAGCTATTTCTCAGCTCAGTGCTCAGAAAAATTATTGCAGTGGATAAGCCTTTTCTTTTTTATTATTTTTTCCTATTAAATAAATCTGTTTTGAACATTCCAGGCCTTGTTTCATGGCCTTGCCAAGCATCCTTCTTAACCTGAGCCGTTTCATCAACCTCTCAGCCACTTTGCCAAACACCCCATTGTCATCATCACCTTTGCCAAATGGATTACAAAGTCCTGTGATCATTGGGAAATGATTCAGAAAGAGTCTCTCAAAACACTGGATCTTTCTGTTTCTTCTTCATGAACCAAGAACAATCGGTGAGACCCACCTCCTAGGGGCAACTGAAAAAACAAGACAGGTTAGACAGTGGGAAAATATCACAAAGTAGAAGTGCTACTCGCCCCGAAGAATTATGCACTATTTTTCAAGAAAATAGCTCCATATGAGCCCACCAACCAAATGAACAAAAACCAGGGAGGAGAAGGCTAGCACCACAATCACAGGGGTCGGAAAAGCCAGGGCAGCGTAAGAACTAAAACCACTTGTCACTCACACGTGGATGGGCAGGGAAGTGATTCATCAAATAGCACAAATAACCAAGGTAATGAGGCAGTTCAGAAAGAAACTAAAAAAATCTCCAGAAAATAAATGTTTAAAGACATGGAAATTGGTGATTTGAATGACAGAATTCAAGACGGCAGTCCTGAAAAAACTACAATACAAGAAACACAGGCGATTTGACCAACTCAGAAATAAAAATCAGTGAACAAAATGAGTACTTACCAAAGAGATTGAAACTTTAAAAAAGAACCAAATAGATATTCTGGAGATGAAGAACTCCATAAAAGAGATAAAGAATGAACTAGCGGGGCGGGGAGAAAAGAAAGCACCAAAATCAATTTAATTCTCATATTATTTATTTCTGTCATAGAATTTTCAGTCTGGAAAGGACCCTAGAAACCCTGCGTGAGTGAGGGTTTCTCTGAGTGAGAAATTGGGGCCCTCAGAAACCGTGGCTTGTCTAGGTCGTGCTAGAACCCAGATACCTTGGCTTCCAGTCTGCAGACATTTGGTGAACATTGAAAGCTTTCTGGGTTTTGCTGGCAGATTTGTCCAACCACTGACCCAGCATCTCCTGGAGGTAAACTGAGCCTCACGAACGGAGGAAGGTGCACCTCTGTCCTCTGGTGGCTAGAGGATCAAACGATCGTGTTGCAACTTGTTCAGTGGGAAATTCTTCGGGGAATTAATTACTGCTGTGATTATATGGAGTGTGACTTTTCTTGAAGTAGCTTGGCATGTTTATTTTATGCTGGTATTATACGAAACCAAGGCACAATTTAAAAGACCTTGACACCTTCCCTGAAGCTTACAGTCAAAACCTGCTACTAATCAGATCAATTTCTTTTTGTTTTCATCTGGCCAATCTCCAAAACAAAAACAATGAAAATGGGTTTTATTTTGAAATGTTCTATTCATCTTTCCCTCACATTTCTGATGCTCCAAGAGTGGCACTTGATAGAATAACATGTAGCTGTTCGCAACATCTGCACTACCTTCCAGGTGAAGAAATGCAGAATGTGTGGGTCACACGACCTCTCCTTTGGGTGGGGGAGGCTGCAGAAAGGGCACCTTTAATCAAGAGGCACATCGACAACACAAGGGAACCTGGCTCAGCCAACAGAGCTGGCATTCAGGGAGGCCTTGTGCCCAGGCGAGGTAGCATGTTCCTGACTTCATACATATTTGTTCCATTTTTCCATTGGAAAAAGCTTTCAGATGGACTCACAGGACACTTGGGGGGAGGCTTTCAAAGACCCGGGGCAGTCACCTGCTGCCAGCTCACCCACGTGTGCCACAGCCCGTTTCTCTGCGACTGTGCACTTGCTCCCAAATTCTTAGTCTCAAGCCAAGCAGGCAATAAGAGGAACGCACAGTACGTTTAGTTCCCTATTTAACTTCCAAGGAGCATAGGAGGTGGGTCTAGGTCATACCTATCCCGGTGTTTAGGAAGTGATATTTGAGCCTTGGCTAGACAATGAAAGTCTCGGATCGAAGTGTACCTGGGCAAAAGTGACCACGTTCTGGGCTTGCCTGCTGCTTTCTAGAAACATGCCTATGGAAAGAGTAATTGCAGGCCCCAGGTCTCCCAGGACTTGCAAACTGAAATCTCGAGGAGGACGCACATTTCTTGTCCCTTGCCTGACCTCCCTTTGCTCCCTTCACCAGGAAGGCGATGATGGCAGCTGGGGAGACAGAGGAGAGGGAGGGAGGCGGGGGTGGGGGGAGGGCAGGGGAAGAGAGAGAAAGAGAGAGAGAGAGAACTCAAGCCTGATGGATCCCATTAGGCTTAGTGTGCAACGCAAGTTGAGACGAAGTAGCTGTCCTGGTATGCATCCAAAACTGCTGTTCTATTTTTAGTTCCTCCTGCATGCGTCTCAGCCCCGCGTTGTCCTCCTGGGCACCTGGATCGGCAGCAGAACATGGAACTGAGCCACTCATTTGTAAATCTGGAAGGACAGAGGCCATTGATGCTGGGCTTGTTTATGGCTGACAGGGAAGGGGGACCTGGAATGTTAATGAGGACGGCTCTCTGAAGCATGCCTTCATGGTTAGCTAGGAGTTCAAAGGAGCAGGCAGCCTCAGTCCTGCTCAGAACAAATGGGAACCGTTGATAGAGGGAAGGAGAAATCAATTATACTGTCACAGGCTTCCATGTCATTGTGTTGGAGTTGTTAGAAAAGGTAGGACAAGGACCAGATCTCAAAAGGAAACAAAGCCACATGGCCTTGAAGTATAATGAGTTTGCCATGGCAACTGATGGAAATGAGCCTCCGGGGCACTGAGCAGGTGTGTTATCTTACAGAATAAACACACTTCTCTCACTCCCTGGTTTTTATAATAAAACCTGTGTTTGGATTACTTTCCCCTCCTCTTTGTTACCCAGAGAGGTTGGCTGTTGCTCAATCAGCCCAAGGCTCGAGCGATGGAAATGTAATCAGTGTTATCAAAAGGGTTGCTTTTGAAAAGCTGGCACTGGGCTTGGCTGCCGGCCTCGTCACCGAGCAGCAGCTGGGCCGCAGCTACCTGGATGGCCTTTGCACCTTCCTGGCGATGTCCTCCACAGAAAGCTTCTTGTTCACTCATTCATCCAGGCGTATGGTGAGGCTGGGCTCTCCCTTGGGTGGTGCGTTCTTCCAAGGGAAGGACAGTCATGTTTAGGTGAGGCTGGGACCTGACCAATTTTCAGCATTCCGTGTTATCTGGGAAAGCGTCCCTTGAGTTCGAGGATTAACAGATTCTATCTTCCAATCTGTCATTATCTACAAAGTTCAGGTACTTAGAAACTTGCAGAGAGCTGCTGTTTCCCTGAGCTTTAAATCCCTCTCAGCTGGGTCCCGGGGTGGTAGATTCTCATGTCTGAAATGTACACAAAATGTGGAGAGTTTACACAATCCTCCCAAGTGAAAAAGAAAAGTTTTTTTTATTGTTGCAAAGTCAAAAATAATGATAAAGTAGGATAGGTGCGTTTTCATTGTTCTCCCTTTCTGTCTACAAGAAAACTCCTTCCACTCTGACTTCAAATTGGTTGTCAAAACAAGATGCTCGTTCACAATGGGCTCCTAGAACACAGATGCTGCTGAACGAGGTTGCAGCCAAACAACCAAAGTGAAAAGAACTTGTGCAGCGGGGGCCAGCCAGTTCAAGGCAGACCTGACGAGCAGCAGCTAACGTTCCGCAAACCCCTCCCCTGCTTCTGTCTGTGCTTCTTTCCTCCAACAAGATGCCCAGCACCATCTCGCAGCCCCTCTCATGGAGCCCTCACCTCCCAGACAACACCCTGGATGCCCCTTCACACATCACCTTTCCTTTGATCCTAACAAGAAAAAAAGGGCTGCCTGGAGAACTAATTGAATCTCTGGCGTCACTGGTGGAAAGGGTTTCGTGCACTAACCCAATCAGGAGAAATAGCACCGCAAAGTTCAAGCATGAAACCATGCTGTGAGTTCACCTTAAGGTGGAGACATTCCAAAGTGAGTGGGCAGGGCCTTTCCACATTCTGGTTTTTAAAAATCCAGGATTCAAACTAGGTCTGTGTATATAAGACACATGGAGAAGTCCCTGACACTCGGGATGAGCATGAACGTTCTGGCCCCATCATGCTACCACCTCTAGTGAAACTGTCATTCAAAAGCTACTCTCAGAATAGTTACAGAGTGAATTAAGCAGTAGCTATAGTCAGTAACCAATCACCAATTACTTATTAAATGCCCACTATGTGCCAGGTACAATGCTTGGCACACAGAGGAGTGATACACGCTGTTGTCTTCCAATTACTTAAACTCTGGCTGGGGAGATAGCACACCGCGTGTGAAAAGACCCAACCCAAGGCAGCATACAGTAATTGCTAAGCAAGTGGGCCAGTGGACCCCTTTTCCCTGACCCTCAAGATGACTCGGGACTGGGCTCACATTTATGCAGTCTCAAGGTCAGATCTTCAAGGAAGCAGATAACTGGAAGTTTTTCCTAATAAATATAAGACCTGCTCCCTTTCTCCTTCCCACATACACCTTTTGGATTATAATATTCGGAGTACCGATAAATCACCATGTAAATGAGATCTGAGATTAGGAGACAGAATGTAAGAAATGGAAAAGTACAAAAAAGCATGTGGAGTATGCATATTAAACCAATAAATGATAATGCAATCCACAGCGCATATATCAGCCCTCTTTGAAGAGCATCCTAGCTCTGTGCTTCAAGAAGGGCCAGACAACATTGCTGCAAGCAGGAAGGTTACACTGCAACCTCCCCATCTGTGGAACAGAAACCCGGTCAGCGCTGGGATCTGCTGGGAGTGAGCAAAAGGATTTCTGCATTCTGCTAAGTAGGGTATGGAGAATGTGTGAAGTTGAGCCGGTCAGCCAAACATACAAATAATGGAACGAGAAGGCAGAAAATGAAAATTTGTTGCAATGGGCAAAGAAACACTCTCCAGGAATGAATACTGGCATTGTCTAATGTCCCCGAACAAAATCTGTGGCAGAAAACACTGACCAAGTTGAGTCTGTGATATGTCCTGTTTCTCACTTGCAATGAGGTGTAGCTTGGTAATCAGACGAACCCGAGTTTGAATCCCAGTTCCCTTACTTTCAAGTTGTGTGGCCTTAGGCACATCGTTTCACTTCTCAGAGTCTCAGCCTTAAAGTGGAGGACAGGTCGCCTCCCTGGGGGCCTGTTAGAATAAGGTAAGATGTGTGAGAGAAGCCAGGATCGTACCTGGCGTGTAGCAAATACTCAGCAAATGTTCCTTCCTTTCTTGCCTTTTCCGTCTTGCTTTCTACCCCACAAGTAATCATTGTTTATGAGGCTTTGAATATTTTCTTATTTCCAAAAAGGTAAATAACAAATCCTAACCAAAAAAAGAAAAAAATCTTTCATTTTAAAAATGAGACCTTCGGAGGCGCCAAGGCATAAACTTATAAGCTTAACACTTCCGTCAGGATAGTCTGTGTCCTTACTCAGGCCTGGGAGAGGCCACAACCGAGTCACACAGCAGTCATGGCCTCTAGAGAGGGCCTGCCTCCCTCTAACACCTTGCCACGATGGAGCGAGATTCCCAGCAGTGGTGGCTGGGATGATTAAAAGTAGAACATACCAAACTTAGCAATGATGTTTGACTTGAAAGGAAACTAACTTGCGCAATTCACAATGCGGCCTCAAAAATAGGATAATGGATTTGAAAGTATTTTGAAAAGTAAATTGAAAAGCAGTATTGTGTTCATTATTCCTATTATTAAAAAAGGAAATTTTGAATTCAGGTTGGAGAAACTGCTCTGCTCTAGCTCTGCTTTTCCAAAAAATGAGGCATCACTATCATCCCCAACACAACCCACTCTGCTCTAGCCACGGAGGAAAGGCGGGGTGGGGAGGGGGGGCAGTGGGGGGGGGGACAGTGGTGGGGGGGCGGGGCTGGTTAAGCAAACATATAATTGAGAGTCACCGTAACCATTAGTTTTTCTCAAACCTCTTTTTTGTTTTCAAAAGGAAAAAATTTTTCTTGAAACTTACTTCATATTGACCTAAATAGTTTTCATTGCATTATTCCTTAAATATATACAAAATTATATAACCAGGTGTGTTTCATGCTTATAACTAATTTAAAACTGTAAGAACACAAAATGAAAACATTCTAGAGATTTGCTGCACAATACGTGACTATATGTCACACCACCAAACTGTTTACATAGTAGCAGTTACGGTGGTAAGTTTTATGTTATGTGCTTTTTACTATCATTTTGAAAAACTCTAAGAATGAATCAAAATTACAAATCAAATAAAAACAAAATCACCAGATAAATTCAAATAAAAAACATCAGTTTAGTGTAAAGGTGGGAACACTTCCTGAAACTAAAACCAATGTTGGGTTTAAATACAACTTTTACACCTAATTAGAAAAGCATAATAAGATGCTTTTGTGCATTTTCTGTTTTAACGGTTGACTTAGGCATTTGATTTTGGGCATTATAGACATTTGAATCACAATTATTATCATTATTATAATTTTTCCTCCTATCAGGTTACTCATTTGAAACCATCAGTTGATTATTTTAATTGGTCCAACTGACTTAAAAATTGCTGCAGCAATTTTGAGAAAGAAGAACAAAGCAGGAGGGATCGCAATGCCTGACATCAAACTATATTATAAGGCCACTGTAATCAAAACAGTCTGGTACTAGCATAAGAACAGACACATAGATCAATGGAACAGAATAGAGAGCCCAGAAATAAACCCATGCCTTGACGGTCAATTAATATTCAACAAAAGGGGCAAAAGCATAAAATGGAGTAAAAACAGCCTCTTCAACAAATGGTGTTGGGACATCTGGACAGCTACATGCAAAAAAATGAAAATAGACCAACGACTTACACCACACACAAAAATAAACTCAAGATGAATAAAAGACTTCAATATAAGTCATGACACCATAAAAGTCCTAGAACAGAATATAGGCAGGGAAATCTCAGATATTCCATGCAGCAATATTTTCACCAACATATCCCCTAGAGCAAGGGACATAAAGGAAAGAATAAACAAATGGGACTTCATCAAAATAAGAAGCTTCTGCATGGCTAAGGAAAACATCGGCAAAATGAAAAGGGAACCAACTGTATGGGAAAATATATTTGCCAATGATACCTTGGACAAGGGTCTGATCTCCAAAATATATAAAGAACTCATATGACTCCACTTCAGGAAGACAAACAATCCAATTAAAAATGGGCAAAGAACTTGAACACACACTTCTCCAAGGAGGACATACACAGGGCCCAGAGACACATGAAAGGATGCTCAGCATCACTAGCCATCAGAGACGCAAATTAAAACCACAATGAGATACCATTTCACATCAGTCAGAATGGCATCATAAACAAATCAACAAACAAGTGCTGGTGAGGATGTGGAGAAAAGGGAACCCTCATACACTGTTGGTGGGAACGCAGACTGGTACAGCCACTGTGGAAAACAGTTTGGAATTTCCTTGAAAAACTAAAAATATAACTGCCTTTAGACTCAGTAATTCCACTGCTGGGATTATACCCTAAGAATCCCGAAACACCAATTCAAAGAACCTATGCACCCATAGCAGCACAATTTACAATAGCCAAGAATTAGAAACAACCAAAGTGCCCAACAGTAAATGAGTGGGTCAAAAAACTATGGTACATTTACACAATGGAATACTACACAGCAGAAAAGAAGAAAGAGCTACTACCCTTCACAACAGCATGGATGGAACTGGAGAGCATTATGCTAAGTGAAATAAGCCAGACTGTGAAAGACAGATACCATGTGATCACGCCTGTAAGTGGAAACTAATCAACAAAATAAACAAGCAAGCAAAACATAAACAGCAACACTGAAATAAAAAACAAACTGACAGTAACCAGAGGGGAGGAGGGAGGAGGGAAGGGGGATAACAGGGGAAAGAGAGGGGAAGGGTCATCAAGGAACATGCATAAAGGACCCATCAACAAAGCCAAATGGGAGAAGGATTGAGGGTGAAAGGTAGGGAGGGGTGAGGCTGCGGAAAGTGGCGGAGGGAAAATGTTGACAAAAAAGGAAAAATAGACAGGGGGAAGCTAAGAATAGTATAGGAAATTGAGAAGTCAAAGAACCGATTGTACAACCCACAGACATGAACTAAGAGGTGTGGGGATGATGGGATGGGGTGCAGGGTGGAGGAGATAAAGGGGAGAAAAAACTGAAACAACTGTAATAGTGTAATCAATAGGATATATCAAAAAAAAAGGTGCTCTCCAAAAGATAATACTGATAAATAATTTTTTAAAACCTTCTAACACAAAATGTTTCACGGAGAATATTTGCAAAGCGGTATTTCATATAAACACAGAATCAAAGAAATGCTTCTGCTTATAACATGAATAAGGTGGCTACTTTGCCTGGTTTCTTTTGAACTCAACCTATGCTACCATGAGACCTGTAATGCCTCAAAATTTTCTCACCATTTTTCTCTATTTAAACTAGTGTGAAGTGTAAAACTTCATTTATATTGGCACCGTGGTTCACCTGGCCTTCACTTTGCCTGAAGGCATCAGTTCTGCATTTGGTCGGTCTGGTTCTTTTTTTAGGAGTTAGCGACAATTAAGGCAGCATGGTTATTTTTATGCTGAAAAATCAAAATTAATTTACCAAATAAATTGAGAGATTAAATGTAATCACATCTTATCATATCCTTGAAAAAGAACTTTTAGCTGTAGAGCTAAAAATTTTAGCTTTCTAACTTGTAAGGTGATTCCATATGACCTTTATCAAACAGTACGCAAGACGCTTTTGTTAGTCCGATACCAGGAATGCCCATCTAAAGCCCACCAACGCTGTAATGCGTACCACAGTGACTACCGTTGACAATGCTGTATTACATATTTGAAAGTTGCTAGGAAAGTAAATCTAAAAGAAAAGACTACCAACACATTAAAAGTTAAGCATTGCCACGTGAACTATCATTTGGTGCCAACTCAATTTTAGACACAAAGCACTAACACTGAAAGTATGTGGTTATAAAATGAACGCCCCAGGTAAGCCTGATAAGCTTACACTTTAGTAGATTTTTTTAGATCATGGTTGAAATGAAAACACATTATTACTGCTAGACCATCAATAATAGATACATAGACTCCTCTCGTTTGAGGATAACCTGATATATACAAATATTTAAAGAATAAGAACACAGGAAAGTGGGGTGAGAAGGGCATCTACATGAGAAAGGCCTCCATGGGTGTTGGGCCCAAACAGGATGGATGAAAGGGACATCCCTGCAGAGCATCTGCCTGGCTCATTGTCGGAACCAAAGCGGACTGAGAGGGTGACTTCGTGCAGGGTGATGAATCCCAGGAGGGCTGAGGGTGGGGGGACAGCCTAGCATGGGGCTTCAGGGCCCACATGGGGTAAAGAGAATATTCTTACCAAAGAATAGCCTAGTGTGAGGTGTTGGAGTCCAGGAGGGCTGAAGAGGGCACCCCAGTAGAGAGGGAGACCAGCATGGGATATCAGAGCCCCACCTGGGCTGAGGGGAATGTCTGTGTAACAAGGTGGTCCAGCACAGGTTGTTATAGCCAGAGCAGGTGTGCTACCTAGTAACAGAGCACCTGATATTTCCGATAAACATAGCATGCGGTATTCCTACAAAGACATGTCACTCATTCGTGAGAAAAACATCAAACACACACAAGCTGAGGGGCATTCTTCATAATGACTGCCCTATGTTCTCTAAGTGTCAAGGATCTGAAAGTCGAAGGAAGACCGGGGAACCATTCAGAGCAAAGGAGACTCCGGAGACGAGAAATAATCGCATGGTGTGGCTCTGAACTGGAATCATTTTGCTATAAGGTAGATTATTGGGCCATGGAGAAACTTGACTGAAATCTGAGGATTAGACTCCAATACATCAACGTTAACTTCCCAGTTTTGCTGTTCGGACTGGAGTTATGTAGGGGAATGTCTGTGTGAGGAAATGCTCGCTGAGATATTCAGGAATGATGGGGGCAATCAGATCGGCAACTTCCTTTCAAATGGCTTGGGGGAGAAAAAGTCTTGGTACTTTATTTGCAACTTTTCTCAAAATTTGAGATTGTCTCATAATTTAAAATATAATGATATAATGATAAAATGTTAAGTTTTAAAAAGAGATAAAAATCATGTATAGAGTATGACCAATTGTACGACAGTACAGGTTGCACAACAGCAAATGTTCCCATATTGAGCAATTGCCATGTGTCCAATACTGGAGCACACAGCTCGTATACTTTATCTTATCACGCTTCACACCGGTCTTACAAAGTGGGTATTACTAGGTTCATTTTACAGATGAGGACGCCGAGGCTCACAGGGGCTAAGCGACTTGCCCAGGTTCTTAACTAACCTATTGAGCTACTCAGAGAAAGGAGTGTGAAAAAATGCCCAAAAATGTTAATAGCAGCTGTCTCTGGGCAGTGGGACTATGAGTGACTTTTAGTTTTTCCTTTCGTAGTTTTCAGTATTTTCCAGAATATCACCATGACATATTGCTTCTGAAATTATGAAGAAAAAAAAAGAGAAAGTTGTAATTTAATAAGTAAACCATTTGTTGTGGAGCAATGTTGTAAAAATATGCTGATTATTCAAAACCATATTGAACAACCCAAACTATTAATAGTGACACTATGTCTTAGAAGTGATATTATTGCTGATTTTCATTTAAAACTTTTGCTTCTCTGTAATTTATTAAGTTTCTATAATTAATTTATTCATTCAACCAATGTTACTGAGCATCTGCTATGATTTATTTTTGTAAGAAAAAAATTCTTAAAGAAAAAATGTGTAGTATAAGTCCAAAGGTACAAACTATAGTCAAAAATCAGGGAAGAAGAATACATATGCTTAGAAAAAGACTGGGCAACAAAGTATTAGCAGCAGTTACGTTGCAGTGGTGAAGCAGAGGAAATTTTATCTCCTCCTAATATTTTTTTCTATGCTTTCCCAGTTTTCAACAATATGTGTTATTTACATAGTCTGTTCATGGTTGGGTCTCCCGTGCTCGAAGAGCACCTCGCACATACCAGGGGGTTAAGAAGGTTTGTTGAATGAAGAAATGCTTCTGGATACAAATGTCCCCAGAATATAGCTTTTAAAAGCAGTACCAACTTTTATTTATTTCTGAGTTTAAGGTAGTTGGCAAACTTTCATTCAACCTGCTCTGTTGTGCGGGAAAGGACCTAAGAGAAGGCCTAGCTGCCATTTACGAGGTGGTGGTGATGGGTAGAGTGGCGTTACAGGAAGACAGGGTAAGCAGAAAGAGGAGGCATGCTATTTATGTTGCTTTACTGTATTTATTAAGATTTCTAGTCAACCAATTTCCAGGAGAATTAGAGGTGACATATCACTGTCCTTGCATCCCTGGAGGATAGACTTTGTGCTGTAATAGCTGGGTTTCTTGGGATTGACATCTGAGGTTCACAAACGAATGGAGAAGTGGGATGATGTTGGGATGACTCAGTCACATCTCCTATGTTGTTTGTAATTCTGAAGCTCATTTCTCTGGTGTTATAAATTAACTTGGATCATAAACCCTAAGAGAGACAAGATATGAGGCTAATCTGGGGTCACAAGTCCCATAGCTGGTGCACAAATCCAGCTGACTGCCCAGCATCCACATCTCCCCTTGGCTGTCTAACTCTGTACTCACTTATAGGGAGGTTATAAGCTCTAATAGTATTGAAAAAATTGGAGATTCCGAACCATCACATGAAGCAGTCCTTAGGCATATCGAGGGACTACTGGAAGAAACAAACAGTGGAAGTCAGCCTTGGATCTTCTCTTTCTCTTACATGTATACATTGGCAAATTTTATTGGTTCTGCCCTCAAACTATACCCACAACCTGACCACTGCCCCTGTCTTACCTCACTTGGATTACTGAAGGAGCCTCTTAACTACTCCCTGCTTCAACACTTGCCCCCTGGTATATTTCGCACAGGTACCCACAAAGGTTCTTTGAAAATCTAACTCAGATCCCGTCTTTACACAAATATCTACAGTGGCCATCACCCTTGTGTCCCACAACTCTGTTATCTTCCTGATCTAATTTTCTACAGATTCCCCCTTGCTCACTCCACTTTAGCCACCTCGACTTCCTTGCTGTTCCTCAGACACGTCAGGCACACTTTTCCCTTGTTCTACCTTGTTCTATTCTCTGAAGGAAGTTGCCCTCCCCCCATCCAATGACCCTCTCTCTCACCCTTGAAATCTCCTCTCAAATGTTACTTTACCAAAGAGACCACTCATGACCATCAATGTCAAGTAGAAACCACCTACCAAGATGCCATCTCCTTTACCTGGATTTTTTCTTTATAGCAATAGTCATCATCTGGGACATTGCCCACCAAGTGTGTTCTAAACACATGGTATCTGTGTACTTCCTCACCTTTTGAAGTTGAGTGCAGCCATGTGACTCGCTTTGTCCTGTGACATGCGAGTAGAAGTGTTTTGTGTCACTTTCAGGCATAAGCTTTGAGAGCCAGTAATCAATTCACCACTCTTTCTTTTCCGTCTGCCATCGAGATGAGCCATACTCCAGACAGTCTGGGTCCCTGGGTGAAGCTGCACAGAGCATAGCCCCAGCTGGCCTGCCGTGAACGCGTTGTGTCCAGTGAGAAATAAATGATGTTGTCTTAAGCCACTGAGACATTGGACTATTTTTGCTATGAATAACCTAGCCTATCCTACTGGCATATTACGTACTTATTTGTTTACTGTCTCCCCCGTTTCCATCTAGAATGTAGTTTCTATGAAGGTAGCACTCTGTCTGTTCACCGTTAATCTCTAGTGCCTGAAACAATGCCTGGCACATGGTAGGTATTCAATAAATATTAGCTGGCTAACGGAATGATAAGCTGACCACACCAGCTGAATTAGAAAGATTGAACAATGGCAGGTGAATCCAATCCTGGGCTCACCTACAAAAACATTCTTTCTACCTGATCTGAATGTGAACGAAATGGTTCCTGATTCAAGATCAGAAGTGTGGCTGCTTATCGCAGCAGACACAGCGGGAAAGCACAAATCGCCTGTGGGTACTTAACATAGCAAGTCACAGAATCACATAAAGTAGCTGAAGTCACAACACAAATAGAGATCGGGCACACTGCTGAGGGGACTCAGTGACAACATAAATAAAAAGCATTAGCTGGGTTTGTGTGGATGCAGAATGCTGATGTGGTTTCCTTTCCCTCTGCGGATATTAGCATTTGTAATGAACTGAGCTTCACAGGCCTGGGATTTTATCTGTTGTTATCATAAATTGGTGGATGAGCCCCTCTCAGGACTTTTGCAAAAGCTGTGTGTTCTTTTGTGAGCTGCTTTCTTTTTGTGTGCTTCCTGCTGGTCACCCTGAATCTGGATGCGGATAATGCATTTCCTGTGTCATGTGGCACAGCACAAGGAAACTCATTGTACCCCTTCGGAGGAAGAGTACATCTGTAAGTAGTTTTTAAGAGTGCACTGAAGGATCTTGTTAGGGTGACTTATTCTCTCAGTTCCATTTGGTTGATGAAGTGGGTCACGTGACAGATGTGCATAATGAACTGCTTCAGTCGCTGCCAGTGGGAAGCTCGGCCTATAAAATGCAAAATCTCATGGACTCACTGAGGGCATAGCGAGCTGGGCACATCAGAGAGAAGCCTACCTCATTCTGAGTTGTCATTCCGCACTGCCGCATACAATGTGCCAGTGTTGCTAGGCTTTTACGTTTCCCCAAAGTAACTGCCTTTCCAGTTTATTCCTCATTCAAACCGGAAAGGCAGTTGTTTCTGCATACAATTCCCTAAGGAGCAAACATTCTTAAGATGTGCAAGTAATCATCCATTAAATGCACTTGCAAGGAGTCTTTATGTTTTGTCTTTTAAAAGGGAAACATGTTTACATCAGAGAACAGGATTGCTGGGTTTTGGGGTGTTTTTGTTTGGTTTGTTTTTCTGCTTCTTCACCATCGCTTTTCCTTTCACCCTTTAAAACAGTTCTTTTCTTTCTCTGTTCCATTGGCTTGTTTTTTCCTCTTTAAACTTATTGGTAATTCCTAAATGACAACATAAGGAATGTAATTTATCTCCCATTTTCTATGGGTGGTGCAGAATAGCGATGTCAAAGCCAAAAAACACATGCAACAAACCTATTCCAGGAGTAATCCAACTCACAGCTCCTTCTGGATGCTTCTGAGTCACTAAGGAACAGATAGTGAACGAAGAAAAGACAACAATGCAAACTCTAGCCCTATACATGATAATAGGGGAAATGATGAAAAAGGCCACAAGTCAATTCAATTCATTTCTACCATGAAGTGCCCAGATGTGCTCAACACTCTGCTAGGCACTGCAGGGAGCTGAAGAAACAGAGCACATGGCTTTGACTTGAAAAAAGTCAGTGAATATTTATACGATGGTACATGATCATGTATCTGAATGCCATAACAGCTGCATAGAAAATAGGGCTTGAGGTGGTCCCAGAGGAAAGATCTCAATGAGAACCTAAAATGGCAGGCAACATTTTGGTCAGGGAACAGGAACTGAGCTAAACCTTGAAGGACAGGTAGATTTTAGATGTTGTCAAAGAGCAAAATACTGTTAAGGAAATTGGGAGTCATGATATCTTCATCAAATTCAGCTGTTTCAGGCACCTCACTTCATAGCCCCAGTTCCCATATAACCACACAGGTTAGCCACACAAGTTATCTAAAGAACATTAAAAAAAATTAATCAGAAGTTAGCATTGGGTTGACCAAAAAGTTCATGTGGCTCCGTAAAATAAAAGACACATTTTTCATTTTCACCGATAACTTTTTGATGTGGATATTTTGAGTGTGTCGGCTATCTCCCACGTGGTATAACATTGATTATTCTTAACTGATATCTCAATTTGATCACTATCAGCTTCACCTGGTCTACCTGACTGTGGCGCATCGCCCAGGGAGAAGTCTCCAGCACGAAACTTCGCAAACCACCTTTGACACATTTGATCAGTCCCAGCACCTTCTCTGTATACTGCACAATTTTTTTTTTGCATTCAAGTTGTGATTTTACCTTTCTTTAAATAATAAAGCATAATTTTCTGGAAATGTTGTTTATTTTCTTCCATTGTCAGTATTAAAATGGCTACCCAAAAATTCACCAATCTTGATGTGTTTAAAATGTATGCTGATACACCGATATGACAGTTGTCACAATATAATCTAACAAAATTGTTTTGAATGAAGTTAAAGACAACTAAGCGCTGTTAGAGCCATATTATGGAAAAAACTAAATGAACTTTTTGGCCAACCCAATATAAGGCAATTAATCACAACATAAAGTATTAAGATGTCCCGGCTGTAAACTTTAAACTGATTATGAAGAGAGCAGAATTGTTTTTCTTCTATACCCATGAGTGTCATGGATTAAAAGTGCTGCTGAAAATTTAAGAAAATAGAAAATATAATCTGGGAAATGAGAGCTCAATCTTCTAGTAGCAAAACAGCTTACAAAACTTATTTTGGAGACTTTAAAATATGTCGGATTTGGCTTTAGTGAGTGTAGTGAATTTTCTTTTGCAGACAGAACGCTGGCACCGGGGCACGGTAGAGAGCCCCCTGGCAACCTGGCAACCTCCTTCTGTCTCTGATGTTGGCCAGCAGCCCCTGGTGAAAACCCCTGGCTCTCCTCTGCAATGGAATGGCAAGACTTGGCAGTAACTGTTGAGTTCACACTGAGACCAGAGTGACTTGTTCTCGGGGTCAGCAGCAGTGGAGGTGAGAGGCATCTCGAGGCCAAGAGTCTGGCTTCCTGACCCTTCCAGAAAAGGGTAGCACTCTTGAATTTATTTCTAATTGTAATACTTTGCTGTGGTTTTCCTGGCCATGAGACGTGCCCTTTCAACCATTTCCTCTCAAAAGACCTTTGTTAGGTCTGCTCTGGCTGTTTCAAGTCAGGAGCCCTGTGCTCTGTCTCTCCCGCTCCCTGCGCCATGCCCAGCAGAACGCTGACCACATCTGGATGCTCGTGGTGAAAGTGAATTGAATTGACCTAGAGCCTTTTTCATCAAAATAGCTACCACATAAAATTTATTACCCAAAATGCCACTTATTCCTGTTTCACAAAACTCAGTAGTATGGTTTCTAAGGTCTTGAGCCCAGAACTATTACTCCTCCTGGTTATGAAGGGTTGGAAGGAAAAATTAGAGTTTATGAAAAATAGAAAGGAACCCTTTTGGACCATCTCCCTTATTCTGAATGTCGTGAACACTTAAATGTGGGTGTATATGCACATGGTAGGCATGCATGTGTGCATGTGGACACACACGCATTCTCATGCATCACCTATTTTACTGAAAATATCATGATAGAAAATTTTATTATTCTTCTTTAAGTCCTGGTTGTAGTCCTTTTCCAATGGGCACCTGAGAGGCATATGTTTGCAGGTAGCTGAACGTACAGCTAAGTGATCTGCTTGGAATCTAAAATTGGAATGAGTTAATGGTTCTACTGGGAAAGATATTTTCCCTCCGTGTTTTCATTCTCAAACTCTGCTATCCCCAATTCCTTCAGGGACTGAAGTCATGGTAGGTACTACTCAAAAGTAATAACCCCTGAGAAACTCTCTCTGGAAAAACAGTATGCAAAAGGCAGTTGGCCCCAGAAATCAAGGATTCTTGGCTACACCAGTAGCATGTTAAAGCCACACAACAGTAAAAGGAACCTGTGTTTCCTCTATTTTTAAATATATGTTGTTTCAGCCTCAGCTTTCATGAAATCGAGAGAAATGAACGAAAGATTTTGCTATTAGAATCTTTACATAAATAAGGTATTATTATTGCTATTCCTTAAAAGATGATGAAAACAGGTGCTGAAATATAGATGCCTTCTAAAAATGACTCGGAATAATTATATTTATTAAACTGGGCAGCCCTGATGTTGTATGCTATATAAATCTACTTTCATTATTCTTTAATGATTCTACAATTCTTTTTTCTAGAACTTTGCAAGCTTGACTTGTGTTCACCTTGCTGTGGAATGCTTTTAAATGGCATTTCATCAAATAGCAGAGGAAAATGATAAATTATAGATGCCAAATCATATTGTAGTGATTTAGGCAGCACTAAGGTAAGGTCGTAAGCAACAAAATAAAATTTTTCCCAATCAACCTCTACATTAGGAGCAAAAAACAAAAAAAACGAAAACAAAAACAAAAACAAAAAACCTGTCTGCATAATTAAAGAGAGACATGTCAATATGTTTGCTAATGTCTATTCTGAGGGCTTGAAAAAAAAAACACCCTTGAAACCATAGAACAAATACTGGGTGGAGAATATTATGCTAAGTGAAATAAGCCAGTCAGAGAAAGACAAATACTGTATGATTTCAGTTATATGTGGAATCTAATGAACAAAATAAACAAAAAAGGCAAAATACTGGGAATATTTATCAGTTTAAGCAAAAAAAAGTTCTGTATTTATGAATGGGTATAAAGTAATTTCACTGTAAGTATACTCTGGAAATATAGAAATCAAGAAAGGAAAAAAAAGAACTTGCTCTCACTCTCTTAAGCAACTGGGGACTCAGGACAACAAGGTGGTTAAGCGTTCACCTGGGTTTAAATTTTGACCAAGTCCCCACTAACTTTAGCTTTTGGGGCCTCGGTTTCCTCAGCAATAAAATGAGGAAGATAGTGTGTCCTAGCTCATAAGTTTCTATGAGAATTACAAATAAAGTATTAAAAATATAATCTAACAGAGGAAGCACTCAATAAAAATGGGTTATGTTATATCTTATCATTCCTCTGCCCCAACCCCCTGGTGGCTTCTCTTCTTACTCTGAGTGAAAACCAAAGTCCCTGTCATGTCCTATAAGGACCCACATAGCCCCCTGTTTTCTCTTTGACCCATAGCTCTAAATTTTTTCTCCCTCTCCCGCCTCAGCATGCTGGCCTCCTGGCTATTCCTCTCGGGACCTTCAGTCACTGTCCCCCCTGTCTTGAAAATTGTCCCTCAGACATGCTCACAGCTGGCTGTCACTTCCTTCGGGTCTTTACTTCAAAACCACCTTAACAGTGAGACTTATCCTGGACTACTACCTAACATTTCAACACCTCATCCCCACTGACATTACATAGTGTCCCCTTCTGCCTTATTTTCCTCCTCAGTACCAACTACTCCCTACTATACTACACACCTCACTCATTTATCTTGTTTATTTTCTACATCCGCCACCAGAATATAAACTCCAAGAAAGCAGAGATTTTTGTTTTAGGCACTGTTGTATCCCTAGTACCTAGACTATCGCAATAGTAGCTGCCAATAAATATTTAGAGGTTGAATGAATGGATGACTTTCCTTAATAAAAATAATTATTATATCCCACACATATATTTCCTCATTCCAAAGTTTAATAAAATATGATTTTTTGCTGCATAAGTTTTTCTTCGTTGTCATGATGGTGGTGAACCATAGGTAGAGCAACAAGCACTTAAAAGCAGCACAATTCTGTAATGAAAGCGAAAGGACAAGGTTCGGTCACCCTGGCCACGTTGCAGCTGCTTCTTCTAAGTCTTCATCGGTTCACCTGCAGGAAGAAGTAACGCTGGATGCTGGACCTCCCTACTTCCTCCTTCAGCTGTGGATAAGCCAGGGACAACTCCAGATTTGTCCTCCCCACCCTGTCCTTTCAGTAGCTACAAAGGGGTGGGAAAGCTTCTTCAGTAACTATAGCACATAATTCCCAAAATTTGAATGTATGCAAAGGCTGAGTATATAGAATACTGTATGTAATTACTGGGGAACAATTTCTCTGTCTTTCCTTCTCTCTCTCTCTCTCTCTCTCTCCCTCTCTCTCTCTCTCACTCTCCCTCCGCCCCCTGCCCCCCTGCCAAAGGGATGGTATTTCTGCACATGGACATGTTTAGAGGGGCAAGAAGAAGATGAAAAATAAAATTTCCTGAATGTCTACTGTGCTTCAGCTGTTACACTGGGGGCTTCACACTGTTTTTTTATTTCTCAGTATAATTTATTTCTCACAATGTTCCGACATTGCTGATATTACTAAATGCAATCTCTAGATGAGGAACTGAGGTGAAACCAAGGCTCATAGAAGTGACCTGCCCAAGGCCACCTGACTAATAACAGGCAGAGCAAGACACAGAGCATTTAGCAGGAACCTGACAGCCACTTTAATCTTCTCTTTGCCCCTGTAAGCAGTTTGCTAAGCATTAGGCCAATTCGGATGTCTTGAGCCAACAACTTCCAAATTAGACAATTAGTGTTCAAGATGGATTTCTGCAACAGCTTGAAGCTGTTGGCTTAAAGCCACTGGGGACTCAGCAGCTTCTCCTCCTCTCATCAAAGAGGTGAGGACATGTACACCAGAGATGGGCTGACATCAGGAAGAGCAATGTCTGGCCCCGTCCATGATCCCCCCTCATCAGTAACCAGATGTGATCTCTCCCTCTCCTAACAGTCAGAGCTCATCATTCTACTCCTTTGATGGCACTTATACTTCTCTGCTTTGCTTGATAAAAATGAATGTGTTCATCTTATTCTAAACCCCTCGAAGGCACAACTGCCCTTTCTACCTGATTCCAGGTAAGATTCCACTAAAAGGGTTAACACCCCTGCATCTAACCACCAGACAATGTTAGAGTGGGAAACGATCACTCAGTCCAACTTCCTAATTATATTAAGTGGGGAGACCACAGAATCAAGACCAAAACCCTGGGTTTCTTAGTTCCTTAGTTTTTCATTATACCATAGTATCTCCACTGTCTTTGAGAAGAGGTATGATATATATTGAATATGTTTTAAGAAAACACCACCTGGTAAAAGTTGTCTAGGCAACACAGGGGCTTGCAAAGACTGGGTGTGGATAGGATAACAATACTCCAGGAAATAAATAGCAATCACTTTAAATAGGTTGATGGCAGAAGAAGTGGAAAAAAAGGGCCAAATTCAAGAAACATTATGAAGATGGACTTGCGAGGACTCACAACTGACTTAGGAGGATGAATTTATGGGATGACAAAAGGAAAGTCAAAGCTGAAGAAAGAACAAGCGTGGTATAGTTGTTAAGCCAAATCTGGGTTCAAATCCTCGACCTCGTGTGTTTGTTGTATGACCTCCCGTTCATTCAATAAATATTTACTGAACACCAATATGGGCCGGGCATTGTTCCAGGCAGTTGGGCTATATCAGACAGTAAAATTGACAAAGATTCAGGAGCTTGTATTCTAGCTATGTCTTAACCTTGCTAAGCCTAAATTTCCTTGTACATGAGATGGATAGAACAGTATCCATTCATAGAGTTGTTGTGAGGACTAAGTACTCAACAAATATTAGGGAACACCATGCCCAAGATTTGGATCTGGGTAACTATGATTTAAAAAATGACATTAACAGGAATTGTGAGGTTGTAAGAATAAGACAGTCTTGAGGCAAGATTCGGTGTTGGTGTATTGAGTTTTTAGCCCTTTATCATCCCAAATTCCTAATAACATATGTGATCCAGGATTGTTACAGAGTTCGATATGTATGTTTACCTTGGGGAACACTGGTCTGGCTTTGCCTATGTGCCCTGATGTCCTTTAAATAAAGAAGTTGAGACTATAACCAAAAAACTCCAGATTTTTTAGTTTGATCTGTCCTAGGTAAGAGAGAGAGACTTTCATGGAAGGACGCTCATTCTGTCCTGCTGGATCTAGGCTCTGTCTCAATGTTCAAGAGCCCCAGGGGAATTGGGAATGAGATTGCCCACAAATATTTATCCCTATAGGATGTTCCACTACTTTCTGATTTCTCAGTCTTCTCTGCAGGACTGTGAACAGGATGAAATTGGGCCTTCAACTCAATATGAATCATAAGAATTATGGATAATAATAATTATCATAATAAAAGCAGTTGTAATTATGTATTTACTATGTGGTAGGCACTCCACTGTATTTTGCATGACTTACTTAATTTAATCCTCTGACAACCTTATGCTTTACTCTTATTAACCCATTTTATGTATAAGAACACTGAAATTCAGACAGATTAAGTAAATTGTCCAAGATCAGGTACCACAAAATGGCGCCTCTGTAGATTAAGCCCAAGCAATTTGACTCTAGATCCAAAGTTTTAATCACTATGCCACTGGTCCTTAACATAAGAATCACCAGGGAGCATTCAAAAAATATTCATGCCTGGGTTCCACCGCCAGAGAGTCTGATTTAATTGGTCTGGGTTGGGGCCCCGGCAGGGATGCTTTTTAAAAACATCCGGGCGGTTCCACCACAGCCAGGTTGAAAACTCCAATATCTAATACAACCTCTGATTAAGTATACTACCCAAGGTCAGCTGCTAGTAAGAGGTGCAGCTGGTTTCTGAATTCAAAACTGCGTGAGTCCAGAGTTTGCTTCTATCAACGCCATTCCCTAGACCACGACTTCTACCATTTCCACTCTAATGTCACCTTGCATGTGAAGTTGTTTTACAATTTATACAGCATATTCAAACACATAGAAAAAGAAAGGTTCTCCAGGCAGCATAACTTGTGAAAACTGTTGCTTTCGAGAAACATTTCTCCTTAAATTCTCCTCCTCCTCCTAGGATTGGCCTCTGAAAAGTATTCTAAGTATAATGGTGAAACATCCAGTTTTCCTATGAGCTTATAATTGAAGTGATTCTTTGGGGCAAACAAAAAATCGTTTTATCTAAAATTTTAATTGAGACCAATTCAGTGCCCTGGGAATCAATTCCAACGCTTGGCTCAGGTTTCTGGCACTGAGCACTGGGCCCTGGCCTCAAGCCTGCACCGCGTCACCTTACAGCTGCACCTCAGGGCTGCCCGCCAAGAAGCTGGTCTCATGGCAGCACTATCCTATGGCTTCACACCAGAACAGTAAGCCTGAATACGCAGTCTGGCGGAAAGCAATGCACATGACTGCAACTCACAAGAAGCAAACAACTAACTACAGGAGTCACCTCGTGTGTCATTGCAGCACGCTCTGACATTTCTGGGAGAAAAGAGGACTAATTTTCATTAGCTTGTGTAGGCGCAGAGCAGGGTGTTTCTCAAAGTTTCATTTACAGCCAGAAAATTGTGAATTGATATAACCATCACATAAAAGGGAAAAACATCAGTCCCTTGCATTTGTAGCCAAGTTTGTAGCAGCTCTTTCAAAATGGGAGAAGACTAGAGACCAGCTATGCTGGGTTAGGGGCAAGAGAGATCAGAGTCTGAAACCTGGTCTTCCCACTAACCGGTTGGGTTTGAGCATATAACTTAATCTCATTGTGCCTCAGTTTACTCATATAAAGTGACGTTTGGGATTATTAAGAGAACTATAAATCTTGGTCCTAAAGTTGTATGTATGAATCTATATTTGTAGTTTTTCTAATTTGGTATAACCACTTGAAACACATCATTTTACTACAGAAAGTTTGAATTTCTGAAAGTCTGAGGTTGACATTAAAGGTGGAACTTAAGAACAAGAAATTGTAGTTTTAGCTATAAGAGGCTATTTTGATAATGTGCTCCAACTTCCTCAAATTGTCTTCTTCCTTTTGTCTTCTCTTTCCTTCCTTTTTTCAACAAATATTTTCTGAGCTCCAGTTTGCACTAGGCACTGAGCTAAGCATTAGGGACCAAGACACTGAGTCCTAGTCTTAAAGAACTTCCAGTACAGTAGAGCTAGACCAGTGAACTGGTGATTAAAACACAGTGAATGAAGTGCTACAGTAGAGGTGACCATAGAGTGCAATGGAAGACAGAGGCCAGTCTCAGGGTGGGTAGAGGTGGGAGTCAGGGAAGCATTCCTGGAGAAATGACATCTGAGTTGAAGCCAGGAGAGACGACCACCTTTCTAGGCAAAAAAATAGCATGCGTCTTTGAATATTACAGAGGGAACTCTGGAATGGTGGGAGAATGGCCCAAGGACATGCAACTGGCCAGTGGCAGAGGCAGCGGTAGAACTGGAGCTCCAAAATCATAGGTTTGGTTGAATGTCAAGGACATGAATTAATAGTTTTGTTTTGTTTCTTTTGGCACAGGTGAAACATCACAGTTCCTGACTTTATTGCCACCAATTTAAGACACAGGTCTCTTTTTCTAGGGATCTCTAGGCTCAGGATCTCCCCTCTCAGGCTGCGGGGCCTTCAGCAGTGGCTCACCAACACAGTACAAGCACATCTCAAGTCTGTCATCTGAAAAGCACCACCACTGAGCTAGCAGGGATGAGGACCTTCCAGCCGCCGAGTGGTGTGGATGGATAAAGAACCCGGCTCTGACTAGTCCAGGAGACAAGTCTTGGTTAGTGACAGCTCAGTGACAGGACAGTTATAAGTCATGACGATTGTCTTCAAATATTTGAAGCGTTATAAGAAGGGATTAGATTTATTCTGCGTGGGTTGACGGGGAAGAAAAAGAACCAAATGAATGTATAGGGACAGATAAGTATATCCTCCCTAACTAAGAAGGACTCGAGGGGGGTTGCACTGGTAGGTAGTGAGTATCACTACACCAAAAGTGTTTAAAACCGGAGCAGAATGACCACTCCACTGGGATGTTAAAGGGGAGTCACACCCTTAATAAGATTTGGATCATAGAGGCCTAATCAAATCTTTCCAACTCAGAACTTCTGTGATTCTGTATTTTCATTGTTGGCCTGAGCCAATGGAGGTCTAACTACTATTCTAATTTCTTATCAATTCTTCACAAAGTATTTACTTACAGTTCTATTTAATTAGCATTTGCAAGCGCACTATTTTTACATTTCTAAAGATATGCTTATTGTCTGTTTATCACAATATCATTTAAGAAGACAAGTTAGTGACAGATTTTTTCCCCCACAGAAAACATTAATATATTTACTGCTAGGTATGGAAACTGCCACATCTTTATGATAAAATGGGCAGTTTGGTGTGTGCACACACACACACTTGACACCCACATATTTAGTCTGGTGCACGTGTACTGCCTGATTTTAGGTATAATTTGTCTGCATACTTATAGGCTGTTTGCTAGGATCCATCCTCTTACAGACCCAAAAGAAATTTTATAAACTTCCTTTCCTTTCTTTGACTTCTGAATTTATTGCAAAAACTGTGCTGCTCTTCCATTACTCATAACACAGAGCAAGAGAAGGGAGAGTAGAGTAAGTAAAAATTGAAGATACTACTGGCAGTTCTGACAGGTACGATTTAGATTTTAACCCTAAATTATTTTCAGAGAACAGTGGTAAAGATGATTCATACTGTTTTTTAAGGCAGACCATTCTGTTGTCAACATAGTAAAACAAAACTTATAATTTGCTTTCACCTGCATTCTGTGCTTGGCTCATGTAATGTGTTATAAGTTTATAAAGTATATTAAATCATATTAATTAAATAATAAAAACATAAATAATATAAAATATATTAAATAATATTCTGTTTTAGATTAGTATTTGGGTGATATATTACCTGAGGTCTAAAATATGTATTTTTAAAACAACATAATAGCTTTTTCCAAAAGTGGAAAAGAATGCAAGCCCATTTTCAAAGTGCTCAAAATCAAACAACATTAAAAGGACCAGTCCAAATGAGCTGCCTTTTCCCTAAAAGTCAGGAAACAGAAATTCCTTTAACATATTATGCAAAGGAACTTGCCCCCACAGTCCACATGAGACAGAAGCTCATGTTCAACTATACATTAAAAGGAGCCCGGGCCAGGATGCTCAGCTGGCTGGAGCATCGTTCCTATAGGCCAAGGTTGCAGCTCCGATCCTCAGTCGGAGCACATTCAAGAAATAACCAGTGAATGCATAAATAAGTGGAAAAACGACCTGATGTTTCTCTCTCTCTTCCCCTCTGTCTCTTAAATCAATAAATAAAACAAATTTCAAAAAAGGAGATGGAGGAGGAGAAGGAGAAGAAGAGCTCCCTAGCTGCTGGTTGTAGCGGTCCGCTGTGCACAGGGAGGAGAGCGGGGGGTGGCTCAGGCAGCCCCTAAGCACTGTGTGTAAAGTTACTGGGGACAGCCTCTGGGATAGCTGTTTACTGTGCGCAGAATGAATAAATCATTTCTTTCAAGGTAATCCTGTGTAGGGCTTCTCCTCAAAGAGTCGTAATCATAAGACCTCTCATGCAAATTGTACCGTTTTAGCTTTATGAGGTACTGATAGAGTAGCACACTGATAAGAAAACCACCAGAAACGACCAGCAGAACTTGGCGGGTGCAGCAGCAAGGAGCTATAGATTGGCTGATGGACTATTTTTTTCCCCTTCCAGTTGTTTTTCATAACATAAAAACGTTTTTGCTAATCATCTTTTTTTACCAGAATGGCAAAAACAAGGGGATACCAGGTAAAATACCCTGAAATCACTGCAGAGACAAAGCCAGAACCCAGGTGGGGCACTGGCAGAAAAGGGCAGTGGGCCATTGCGCAAGGAAGACACAGACAACTGGGGCAGAGGATGGAGCAAAGCCTGCGAAGCAGGGGAGCAGATGACACAGAAGGTCCTACAGCTGCTTGCGGCAGCTGCTCTAATAGCCCCCTCTGCTTCAAAGGAGACACAAATGTGCTTAGAAGTGAAAGACAAGGGGGCACAGGAAAAAAATGTACCTTCTATTTCTAACCAGTTGGAATATAATCTTCACAAAGCTCACCCTGTTCTCATGAGATGGTTATTTTTAGGATTGAAATATAGGCAAAATACTAACCAGCAAACCCACATGCTGCTTAGCTGCAAGCATAATGGGTGCACCATTACTGAGAGCACATTGCAATTTCTACGGACAAACTTGTAGTTGGAGCCTTGAACATTAGAAATTGTAGCAATTTAGTAATACATGTGAGGGTTTATGGCCTTGTCTGCCTGCTTTCGAACTCGTAAAATGCTCTGTCACATGTAACCTTAATTTGTATATGCTTCAGGCCATATAATGGCTTTACGTCATTATTTTTTGCTTTAAACTCAGTACAAATAAGGGTAGTTTATTTCTCAACTCCAAAATGATGTCCAGGAACTCTGGACCCTACTGAACTCTGTACTATCCTAAGGATTGGCTCTGGCTGGCTTGAAATCCTATCCCGAGGAAATCAGTACATGGTTGGGGAGGGAGAGGACGGGGGCAGACCAACTCCATCCACTCCCACGTTTTCTTCAGGATCCACAGACAGCCGAAGTAGTACAGTTTTGACCTCCTGATAGGGGCAGCATTTATGATCAGAAAAAGGTGTTATTCAAAAATGTCAGGGTCTGAGAGAATTCGTAAAAGACGAGGGAGAGAACAACAGTAACTGCATAGTTACTGAACTGTTTTACAAAAATAAGATAGGGTCATAAAGAGTAAGTAATTTGTCTATAGTCACACAGGAGGTTCAGAAGTCAAATGAAGGTCTGTGATATTACAAAACTTCTTTATACTACCACAAGATGCCATGGGGGTCCCATAATTCTATAGGCCTCTTTCTTCTTAAGGTTTATAAAATGCGGACAAAGAATGCTTATTCCACCGATTCAAAGAGTTGAAGACCTTTCTCAGGCTACAGATGCCTTTGTAAGGCAGTGGACTCGCCTCTGACTCCAGGCAGCCACTTAGAACCACTTAATTTGCTCCAAGGCCTCCAGCCGGGCCTGAGTCTATGGAGGCCTAGGGCTAACAGTTGCATGATCGCCCAGCTCAATTAGGCATGACACACTTCTGGTAGGGACAGCAGTCCGTGAGGTATGTTGTCTGAACAGCCTTAACCATAACATGCTACTAAATGAAAGCACTTAGCCCTGTTGAGATGTGTTCTTACAAGCACGTTTAGAGAATTGAGATCATTTCAGTGAGCAATTCAACTGACAGACTAATAATGCCGACCTCTAGCATGAAGCCATATTCATCACCTCATCCCACTCTGTCTGATCCTAAAATATTAGTATATCCTATTACTCCCCAAATCTGTCCCTTTCGAAGAGGATGTCTCTTCATTGTTCTCACCTGTGTCCCTCATTCTTCTCTTCATGCCCCAGCTGCTATTGAATTTTCTGTCTAAAATGCCTTCACTTCTTCCCACCCAGCAAATCCCACCCCATCTTCCAAGGCCTTTCTCAAAACCCACCTTTTCTCCACTGAGTGAGCCTTACTAACTCCAGTCAGCAGTGGCCTCTAACATCCTGAACAGTCATAAAGTATCCCCAGCTTCATTCTCATATTTAATAATGTTCAGCTTGGAACTTGACTGTGAGTACTCTGTAACCTCTCATTATTGCATCTTTGTATATCCCCCTCCCCACCAGTTGCTAAATTAAGCATCTTGAAGGCAGAGGCTCTGTTGATGTGCTAAAATGACTGGCAAAGAGAGAGCACCACAGCAGTGTTCCCTAACCCCACATCTATTCTTTCCTTTTCTTCTTCTTCTTCTTCTTCTTTTTTTTTTTTTTACTTTGGGTTTAAACCAGACATGAGCAGAGGAACACTGCCCTTTGAGACTCACCTAAATTGGCTCAACTCTCTTCCTTTGTGCAGTGGGGGTCCTACATTCCTTCCTAAGTGTTTGGGGGTTCTGGGAGAGGATGCGGCGGTTTACAATTTCTTTTCCTAGTCATCTCTGGCTCCAGGTTCTGGCTTCCGAAGGCGTAGTTCAGTGGGTGGGACGAATACATTGCTACCCCTGAGCCAGACTCCAGACGCAGAACTCGCTTTTTTCTGCGTCAGTGACATGGGCTGCAGCAGGGGCGATGCCTGCTTAGGGGAAAAACCACAAACGAGGCATGCGTGTCCTAGACCTTCAGCTGTTCATACTTCATTGGGGGCACTATTCGCTTTTGAAGATTTAGAAGAAAAATACTTTGTATTAACTCTTTATTGCATAGAGTAGAATACTAGAAATTTACTTAGAACGTTCTTTGCCACTTTCTAAATGACTCTGCTATATTGCTTGTGCATAATAAATAAATGAATGAAAGTGGCTTTATTATATTTCAAGTATAACAGTCTAGTAATTGCTAATTAAACAGGCACAGGCTTTTGAAGTCAATCATAATTTTGCCTCAGATAGATATTACTGTGTTTTCTGTTTCTTTGGTCTAAACAGGATGGTTTTTGTTGAGAGAGGCAATGTAATATAGTGAATGGCTATAGACTGCGGCGTCAGACTGTGAATTCAAGCTCCATCCCGCCACTTACCGGTTATGTGACTCTGAACAAACTACTTAACCTCTCCGTATAAAATGGGGATAAGAAGAGTCTCTAGCTCATATGCATTAACCAAAGATGTGTAAAGTGTTTTTGAACAGTGTTAGCACATAGTGAACACTCTAGTTAGTTATTTAATAGTATCCCCAATGAATAGTTGAAGACCTAAGACACACATGACTCACTTTGGGGGTTTTTCCTACGCAGGCATCAATTTTTTATTTGGTATCACATAATTTATGCTACATATGCATTGTTATGGGCTGAACTGTGTCCCCTCAAATTCATCTGTTGAAGCCCTAACCTTCAAGACCTTAGAATAAAACTGTATTTAGAGATAGGGCCTTTAAAGACGTAATTGAACTAAAATGAGGTCATTAATCCAAAATGACTAGTGTCCTTATAAGAAGAGGGGATGAGGAGGCGAGAACATAGAAAAAGGGATAAGCCTATGAGGACACAGAGAGAAGCCAAGGAGAGAGACCTCAGAAGAAACCAAACCTGCTTACATCTTGATCTTGGCCTTCCAGCCTCCAGAATTGTGAGAACATAATCTTCTGTTGCTTAAGCCTCCTAGTATGTGGTATTTTGTTATGGCAGCCCTAACAAACGAGTACATGCATCAAAATTAAATTTCTGTAAAAAAAAATTAATATAGTGAAAAACTAATGGTTTGTCATTACATTTCAGACAGCACTGCATTGGTAGGATGTCACTAAGAGGCTTTGATTTTTCTGAGGCTGAAATCAGAATGGTTAAGAGCACTGGCTCTAGTCCTGGTTCTGCCGCTTTCATGTGCCTTTAGGCAAGTGAAACCTAAAGACATATGTAAGGACTGCATAAGCTCCGGTACTTCATGGGTGTGTCAAGACTAAATGAGACAATGTGTACATATACATACATATATACATACACATATTTTATGCATAAGGAGTCATGGAGCCAGAGAATTAGGAAATGAAATATAATTTTAAAAGGGCCTTCCCATATATAAAAGAAAAGCAGAAAAAGAAAAAATAAATAAAACAAAATCCAACCTTTAGGTAGAAGTAATTCCAGCTTTGGTAACTTTCCTGTCCTGTAACGGAGACAACTGTGGTATAATGGCTTCATAAGAATGCAGCGTAGTGTCTTATATTTTCACATTGCAGTGTCCTGATTTGAACCAACAAAGTAGGCTTTCGAAAGGATATAACTGGTGCTGCTATTGGACCTATCTCAGTGTCTAATTTTAGCACAAAACTTGCTTCTACAGTATTTAGTCCTACTTAAATAAAGTGTGTTTTTAATTACTAAATGATTGCTCTCCAGTTCATTTTGTAACTTTTCCACACCCTAAGTCAAGAATCACAGGCCAGGCATTTTTCCAACTAGTTCCTTTAACAAAACAAACAAATAAACAAAATAGCAAGATAATCATTTCTTGAACCATTTTGTTTTTACCAAATTATCTCCCCTAAAATAATTCTATCATGTGAAGAGATAACTCACATATTTATTTTATGTTTGTTAGGAGCAGACTGTCTCTATAAAGATGATACCATGTAACAGTGTTTTTAAAGGTCTGAATGAGAATGGCTGCATTTGTACCACTCCAGTTACAAACAGAAGACCAAAACTAAGGGATGGGAATTTTTTTTTTCAGTGGAACTAAGATAGTGTGAACTACTTTGGTCTAGGAAGCATATTTGCTCCTTCAATAGTTTGTACTATGACAGAAGTTTGGTTTACATGATATTTAGTTACTTTGCTTTGAAATGTGAGAAACCCTATGTTCAAAAGCTCTTTAATTCAGTAGAAATATTTAAGATGCTACTATAAATCACAATGCAAATCTACAAGGCAATTGGATTGTTACTGTCAACAGGAACAGAGACTGAAAATTATTTTTATAAAATCTTCACATCTAAAAAAATGTAGAGAGCATAGTTTAACTCAAATAATGATAATGATGATGATGATGATGATAATAATAATAATAAAAACAGGAAATAGAAAGGCTTTTCCTCCTCCTTTTGTCCAATTTGAGAGGTAGTAACTCTTTGGGAGGGCTCCAAAGTTATTACAAAGGGTCTAAAAATCACATGTTCTCCAAAAACACTAAAGATGTGGGTTAGAGCAAAGCTAGGATGCTATATTTCTCCTTTGTCTTATTCTAACTCAAGTAATGAGTTGTGATGCCCTCAAAGAATGGTACCACTATATGGACAGTGACTACATTTCACTTGAATTTCTGTGACTTGGGGGTCTCAGAATGACTAGAAGAGCTGAGAGGGTTTCTAAATAAAGCAAGCTGTTAAATGACATTATTTCTGAAACAAGGACAATATCAAATTGAAAAAGAATCAGTAGAATTTCGAGTGAAGGTGGCACAGTGAGTTCACACTTTAAGTATCCTATGTGCTCTAAACACATAGTAATGACAGATAAAACAGAAAAAGGAAAACCAAAAGGTCATCTATGGGCTCAAAAGAGAAGACAAATATTTTTGTGGACCAGAAACACAACAGAAATACAAGGCAGTGAGCTGGATTAAAGCTGAGCCTATTAGGGTGTGGGTCTTGGAGCAGCTAGTGGCAACAGGAAATTCAGCTCTTGTGGAATACTGGGGCTAAATAGCTCCACTCAATATGAGACTGAAGCCAGCATCTCAAAGCCAGGATCTGGGGAAGGTCAACCGACCTGATTTTCCCAGGAATCTCTCTCCCTGTTTTAGCACTGAAAACCCCAAATCCTCGGAAACCCTTTAGTTCGGGGCAAACGGCAATGGTTGGTCAACTGACTTTCCCCAGCTCCATAAAAAAAGGCGAACTAAAACTACACCAATATACTGCTTTAAGCTGTGAGCTTATGGGAAGCAGTGGACCCAGGAAAGCAAAAGGACAAAAGGAAAACATCACTACAGCAACTGAGCTGAGCTATCAGCTGGTGCAGTTGCTGACTACTGACTGGCCATACTCTCAGTAGCACTAAGGAGCAGGTACCCGTAAAGCCATTTTAAGAACTTGCTCTGACCTGCGGTGTGGGTTGGAGATAAGGGAAGATGGAAATACTCATCAAATTGGAGACAGGGTAAGAAAGGATGACAACGAAAATATCTCCCACTCAAAGTGATTGTGCAAATCAAAATTCTAAAACATATAAATAAGTTTTAATGCTAAAAAAGACAGTTGCGCAGTGATGGAATAACTGGTACCAGACTGGCTATACTACTATTTCAAAAAACTTTTTAAATAGGCAAAGTATATAAAACAACCATCTTCAGAAGTTGAACAACAGGCAGTATTAACTATGTTCCCCAGGAGAGAGAAAAGAAATAAGATGAGTTCCACAGATGCCCCAGCTTTTGCCTAAGGCTTTCTGTGGATTGACACACAAGTATAGAGAACTCAAGAAGGGCAGAGTAGTTTTGCTGAGTTTAACATACATTGGGATTCAGGAAGGTGACTACAATCTGAGAAACTGTACCAACAAGGAGAAAGATGTACAGAGAAAAGCTCCAGAAATCTACATAAAGGTCATCTTGAGCGTTTGTTTGAATACTAAGATGCATGTGCATAAGGTAGGGCTCCATAAGACCAGGAAGAGAACAACTACTCAGAGAACAGCTCTCAGAGAAAGAACTACTGGGGATCTAGGGCTCCAGCAATACTTTCAAAGGGCCAGGAGATACTTCAGTTCCAACCAGTGGAGAGACCTCTTAAACACGTAGTGCTAAGAGACAATCTCCCATGGCATTTCTACGTGTCTCATGACCACTTTTGTCACTGGCTATCTTTCCAAAGATGGTTTATAGACAACAGCCTTTGGAAGGTATACTCTCACCTGCTATGACAAAAGGAAGGTTTGTTTCCTGACCAGGACAACAAAGAGAATGGCTCTGTCCAGGGCAAAGTTTGGGCAGATTTGCTAGCAGCTACCTTATAAGATGGAAGGTTTCCTAAACTTAGGGTTCCTCATCTGTGATGCAGACCCATTGTGTGTGTAACATCCACTTGGACCCTCTCTGCACTGCCCTCATGTGGTTTGGGGTATAAGGAAAACGAAGAAGAACACGAAGCTCATGATGCGTGCTGTGCTATAATGTTAAGTCCTTTGTCTCTGACCTAGGAGTTGCATCTAGGCAACTTCAGTAGGCTAACTTGCTGGTTTGCAAGTGGGCATAATATCTCAGACGCTGAATAATACCTGGCTTGATTGCAGGTACTTAACAGAGATCTCAGAAAAGCCATACTATAAATGTATGGCCAAGTTGCCCTAAAAAATTCTTTAGCACAGGGTTGGCAAATTTGGTCCACAGGCCAAATCCAATCAATAGTGTAGTTTTGTATGGCTTTTAAGCAAAAAAATGTTTTTTGTTGTTGATTGTTGTTTCTTACATATTTAAAAGGCTATGAAATAAAAAAGAATATGCCAAAGAGACCATATTGGCCTATAGAGTCTGAAATACTATGAGGCCCTTTAAAGAGAAACTTTGTTTACTTCTGGAGGTCTAGACCATCTTAAAGTGGCTTAAAAACAAGCCTTGAAAGGATCAAGCTGATTTGCAAGTAAATTAACTGCCTGCTGGAACAAAATACTCCTGAAAGGAAGACAAGAAAATCTAGACACTCAACAGCATGATAATCATAATTTCTAGCACCGATACAAAATTGTTAGCCATGTAAAGAAACAGGAAAATGTAACTTATAACCAGCATAAAATTCATCAGTACAAACAGACTCAGAATTGACAGAGATGGTAAAATTGATAGAAAAGAACTTTAAAATGGATATTATAAAAATATATAAAAATAAAATAAAATAGCTATTATAAGTATGTTCAAGGATGTAATGGAACACATGAAATAATCTGGAAACAAATAAGGTATCTCAGTAGAGACAGTAAAATAATTTTAAAAAGAATCATGTAACTTCTAGAGTGGAAAAATACAGTATCTGAAATTTAAAAATAACAACTAATTTCATCAGATGGGCTTAACAGCAGCAGATTAGACACAGTAGAAGATAGCTGAACCTGAAAAATAAGCAATGGAAATTATACAACCTGAAGTGCAGAGGAGGAAAAAAAAAAAGCGCAGAGATCCGGTGACCAGTGGGAAAATATCAAGGAGTATAATTCAGAAGGAGAAGAGAGAAAGGTTGAAATGTTCCCAAATTAGATGAGAACTCTAAACTCACAGATCCAAGAAACTCAATGAGCCCCAAGAGGGACAGACACAGGACCACCACGCCAAGGAATATCATAATTAAGTTGCTGAAAACCAATGATAAAGAGAAAATCTTGAAAGCAACCAGAGGGGAGGAAAAAGACATTACATACAGGGGAGCAGAGATAAGAATGACTGCTGATTTTTCATCAGAAACAGAGCAAGCCAGAAGACAAATGTTGAAATAAAACAACAACAAAAAAAGTTTTCAACATAGAATTATTTATCCAGAAAATATAACCTTCAAAAATGAAAGCAAAAGAAAGACACTTTCAGACAAAGAAAAGTGAGAGAATTTTCACCAGCTGACCTGGGGTACAAGAAATTGTAATGAAAATTCTTTGGGATGAAGAAAATAACACCAGAGGGAAAATCAAATATACACAATGGAATGGACATTGGAAATGGTATATATGTGGATAAATATAAAATAAATTTTAGCCACTGTCTGGTGTGGCTCAGTAGATTGAGAGCCAGCCTGTGAACTGAAAGGTCACTGGTTCAATTCCCTGTCGGAGACATGCTTGCGTTGCGGGCCAGGTGTGTGAGAAGCAACCAATCTATGTTTCTCTAGCATATCGATGTTTCTCTCCCTCTCTTTCTCCCTTCCTTCCTCTCTCTCTAAAAATAGATAAAACCTTTAAAATAAAATAAATTTTAAAAAGATTATTGACTGCTTAAAATAAAAATACTTACAATGTATTGTAAGTATACATAATATATGTAAAAGTAAAATGTGTGAAAACAATAACAAAAAATTAAAGGGGAGAAATGGAAGTATACCGTTATAAGGTGAACAGTAAAACATTATTTGAAGGTAGACTGTGATAAGTTAAGGATGAATGTTTTAAACCCTAGAGTAATCATTAAAACCCTAAAACAAAGAGGCATAGCTAATAAACAATAGGGAAGAAAAAACGATTAAAAATACTGAAGTATCCCAAAAGATGGCAGGAAAAGAATAAAAAAGAACTAAGAATAGATGGGATAAATAGAAAACAAATAGCAATATAGATTTAAATCCAACCATATCAATAATTATATTATTTGTAAGTGGACTAGGCATACCAATTAAAAGACAGAGATCATCTGATTGGATAATAAAGCAAGACCTAAATTGTATACTATGAAAATACTTTTAAACATAAAGATATAGATTAATAGTAAAAGGTTTTAAAGAGATCTATAACAATAATCATAAGAAAACCAAAATGGCTGTATTAATAGTAGACAAAACAGACTTTAGGTCAAATAATATTACCGGAAATAAAGAGGGACATTCATAACAATAAAAGGGTCAATCATCAAGAAAATGTAACAATTCTAAATATGTATGCACTTAAACATAGGGTTTCAAAATACAAGTAAAAACTAATACAGCTGAAGGGAGGTATACAGAAGTTCACAATAATAGTTAGAGATTTCAATTCCTCTTTGATACAGTAGCTGATAGAACTAGTGGAAAATCAGCGAAGGTACAGATGACTTCCACAACGCTACCAACCAGCCTAGTCTAACTGACATTAACAGAACATGTTCTGAAAGCTGCAGATACACCTTTCCATTCAAGTGCACACAGAATGTTCACCAAGAAAGATCATTTGCTGTACTATAGAGTGAGTCTCAAATAATTCGGAAGGATTTAAGTTATATAAATATAGCCTCTGACAACAAAACGGAATTAAGCTGGAAATCAATAAAAATATTTTGGTGAAATGCCCAAATATTTGGAAATTAAGTAACATATTTTTTAAAAAGCCCATAGGTCAAAGAAGAAATCAAATGAGAAATTACAAGAAAACATTTTGAACTGAATAATGAAAATACAACATAGAAAAATTTGCATAATGCAGCTAAGGCCGGGCTTAGAAGGAAATTTGTAGATCATCTTCGAATTGGGTCCATAAAACGAATAAATATCTGAATATCTGAATTGAATTTAAAAAATATTTAAATATGAAGCCATTGGAAGCAAGAGTTCAAAGGGAGTAAAGATACAAACTTTTTGTTTCACAGTGTATTTCTCTTTAACTGTATAAGAAGAGAGCCCCATAACTGCTCCATAGGAAGAGAAATGCCTACAGAGGCCCAAGTAAAGCTGAAAGTGTATTTAAATTAGGTCTATAAAACAGAATTGATGAAATACATTAAAGAAGTTTAGACAGCATGATTAATACTTCCATGTGGTTTTCAATTACACTCTCATAAAGATAGATCCATTCTTTCAACACATATTTATTGTGCATTTACTATGTTGCATTAACACAGAAGGGAGGTAAACAGGGAAAAAATCCCAACCACTCAGGAATCTCACTTTGGGTAGGGGACTGGGGGAAACATGCTATAAACAACAATTAACAAGTAAAAATATGTAGTATTTCACCACATGGACATAAGTGTAACGGAGAAAAATAGAGCAGGGGAGTTGGGAGGGCTATAGTTTTAAAGAGTAGGCAGGAAAGGCCTTACTGCACAGGTGGTATTTGTGGAAAGATCAAAAGAAACTAAGGGAACAGGGAAGATTAAATAGGGCCTTGAAAGCCTTTGTAGGGACTTGAGCTTTTATACTCAGTGAGATGAGAAGCCTCTGAAGGGTTTTGAGCAAAGGAGCAACAAGACCTTGGATTTTCACAGAATCATTCCAGCTGTTGTGATGGGTACAGATTGAAGGGGAGTGGGGACTAAAAGTACACCAGTTAGGAGGCTGCTACAAGAATCCAGGAGAGAGCTGATGGTTGCTTCCACTCTAGTGGTAGTGGTTTATATGAATGGGAATGGTCCAATAGAGAGGGTGGGAATGATGTTGCTGGAGAGAGCAGGAAGTAGCTGAATCACCGCCTTTAAGTGGGGGAAGGGATGGGATCTAGGGCACAAGCCACAGGGATTTGGAGCTAGGGCATTTCATTCATACTTACAGGAAGGAGGGCAGGGAATATGGGCACATATACCAGTGGTAGTGGTGGTGATGGTGGGGTCTTTGGAAGCTCTTTTCTAATTATTCCCATTTCTTAGGAAAATAGGAAACAAGGGCTGGAAAGGAAGATGGAGGAGGAGGTATTGGTGGCTTCAGAAGAAGGTATGAAATAAAAGATTAGGAGAGTAAGAGAATGAATAGATTGAGTTTGCCATGGTTGGTCTTTTCAATCCAAGATACTTTTAAAACAGTTCTCCAAACATTTTGCTCCTGAGTACATATACATGAAGAAAACATCATTTTGAAGCCAAGTAATTATCAGTGTCAATTCCCTCTTTATTTGCATAGTCTATACCGGAGAGAGAGAAGTCTGTCCTGTAGTAAGGGTAATGTGCCTCAGAAATATATCGCTAAATGTAAATGGAATGTTGGTGGATTTGTAGCTTTCTCATACTTTTGAAGAAATTAGATTTGATGGCTTCTGTTTTGAATTTCTTCTTTATGACAAAACTACTTTCAAAAAAGACTCGGAATATTATAAATTTAAGTGCATTTATGTATATTTCCCTTTATCCTAAAATTACAGCTGAAGAAAAAATATTAAGGAAGAAATTAATATCATTCAGAAAAAAATGCTTATTTTAGAAGCTGGAATATTACAAAATTTTTTAAAAAGAACATGACGCTGTCTAATGACCACCTGACATGGAAAGCTTAGAAAAGTGGTGTTTTATTTATAGCCTGAAGATATCATCTAATAAAATCATCTCAAATAAATAAGGGTATAAGTTTTGTCATAAATGTGCTGTACATCAAATTATAACTCTATAAAAACTCCAGTGAGGTGACAAGGAGACTAATTATCATTTTATATTTTTTCCACTGATGCAACTCAGAAAAATAGAAAAACAATTTGTTGTTCTAGGAGACAGAGCAGTGTGTTGATTCTCCTAAAGTAACTTATTCTCCTAAAATTCTGTATTTGAGAAAAAAATTCATATCTAAATTACATTTATGGACTACATTTACATATATACCTATTTTTTTCCCAGAATCTAAGCCTTTTGTAAATATCTCATCAGCCCAAATTGCCCCTATTATGGGATCTTTAGGACAGGTATTCCAAGACAGGAACCTCCTGCACCACCCAACATGCTGATCCAAAGGACAGGTTCTTTACAACAGATACATTTTTAACAATGAGGTAATGGGTTTTCCTTTTGTGTGTGTGTCTGTGTGGGCGGGGAGGGCAATGGCAAAGTATTATTTAAGAAAATTAAGGCACTTCCTATAAACAATTACTGCTTATGTTTGGGAATGAGATGTTTAAAAACAATCATTAGAAAAATTCAAAACCAATCAAAGACTCAACATACTGTACTCTACTTCTTGTATGAGTGAAGCAAAAATTAACCAAACTCACTCACTGGTTCCTAGCAAACATTTAAAGGTTCTAAAAATGCTGTTCCAATTACTTTAAAAAAATATTTATTTACTTATTTTTAGAGAGAGGGGAGTGGAGGGAGAAAGACTGGGAGAGAAACATCAATCGGTTGCCTCTCAATTGCCTCTCACACGCCCCCAAGTGGGGACCTAACCAGCAACCCAGGCATGTGCCCTGACCAGGAATTGATCTGGTGACCTTTTGGTTTGCAGGATAGTGCCCAACCCACGGAGCCACACCAGTTAGGGTCCAATTACTCTTAAAGACAAAGGAAAGCAGTTACAATTTTTAGGCAGAACTATTCATTCTGCTTAGACAGTTGTTCACTCTTGGGCAAGGTCCATTGGTCATTCTCAGACAGATTTAATTGTTTTTCCAGGTGAGCAATTAAAAAAATATTGGTTGGAAATGAATGATACAAAAGTTCAGATTAGAGCCAACCCATGATCTCCAGGGCCTTTGGGTCTGTGCTGGTAATGAGGGAGGCTTGTCCTCCAAAGCTGTTCCTTGATAGGTTAAGAAGGCATACCAAAGCAACTGGGATTCCTTTAATACTGCATTATAAATGGTTGAAACATTATGGGGAGGACTCAAGAGTTTAACTAAAAAAATTTTAAAGAGCTATTCATATTTTCAATCCATACTACCTCTTGAAGTTAGCAAGAATAATCGTAATTCACTGAAAGGCTTTATTTATCAGAAATTTGTCCTTTAATTCCCTCACAAAAAGGAAATGTAACTCAGATAAAAGCAGATTTCCGACATAATGCCTCTGGTATAAGATATTCCTGATAAGTTTTTAAAGAATAATTGCTAAAGGGAGCTTCTGGTTTTATTCACAGCTTTTAATCATCTCAGCAGTCCCTATCCTCATTTGCACATACAATGGAAGGCGGACTCTGCTACTGCTATACTCCAAATTTCATTCTGCTGCCATCCACCACGTTCGAACTTTCAGTTTCTTGGACCTAACTTTCTTTGCTTTCTAATAGTAGTGCATCTATTTTGTGTGGGAAAGGACAGTATGCCTTACATTATTTAAATAAACAGTTAATCCTAAAGCCTTATTTGCATCGTTAATATTAAACAGAAGCTATAAAACCTGGGGAAACTTGGAGCCAGCCCAAATAAACCTTCTCTTGTGTGGAGCTTGTCTTATTCTTCCCCAGGAAAACTGAGCCTGCTAGCCTCCCACGAGCACTCTGTGAACATGCTTCAGGGGGTGCTGTTAGAGACCACTACCATCCTTCCGGGCTTCTCCAGGTTAGACACCTCACCTTACTCACTTACTTACCATGTAAGTACTTACAGATATTAAGTACTGAATATACCTTTGTCAAATTGATAAATAATTCCTTAAGACAAGGGGTTCGAGCTTGATGACTTCACTATTCCTTTCCTGATCCAAAATTCTATGATTTCTGCTTGTCTCAACTGCTACCTATAGATTGTAAGAAGTAGGAATGTTTATGTGATTATACAAACGTTGGTCATTAATGGAATGTTAATCATTTTCCTGCATTATGTTGGTGATTTAAGACCCGGAGTGAAGTAAAATCCTGTTAATGGTTATTCTAGATCAGTGCTGTTCAATAAAAATATAACACAAGCCAAAAATACAAACCACAAATGTAACTTCAAATTTTCTGGTAGCCATATTAACACAGTAAAAAGAACCAGGTGAAATTAATTTTAATAATATATTTTATTTAACACCATACGTCCAAAAAAATCATTTCAATATGGAATTAATATAAAACAATTGTAAAGATATTTTACATTCTTTTTTGTGTTGTCTTCAAATGCCGGTGTGTATTTCACACGTGTACATCTCAATATGGACTAGCCACATTTCAAGTGCTTAATAGCTGTCTGTGACTGCTCTTTTCACAGTGCAGTTTGAGAGTCTGATATGGAAGTGCTGGGTGAACCAGAAGCTTTTTAGAAATGCAAATCCTTGGAGTCAGAATGTGCATCTCAGCAAGCATGCGAGGTGACTGTGTGGACATTAACTTTGAGAAGCACGATTCTAGAGAGAATCCAAGTTCTTGTGCCAGTGAAACTTTGTTTTGAATATTTTAATAACTTTTTTATATTTCTAATTTGTATAATTTGTGTGTGTGTGTGTGTGTGTGTGTGTGTGAGCAATATGTTCCCTGGCTTTCCCTCCCACCCATAAAAAAATAATAACTTTTTTTTCCTGGTTACAAAAGCCTAACTTGTTTATATAGAAAAATTAGAAACTACAAATAAGAACAAAGGAAATAAAAATCACTTGTCACCCCACCAACCAGAGATAACTAATATTGACATTCTGGGGGTTTAGCCTTCCTGTCTCTAAAATGTTTATTTCATAATTATATAATAAATTATTATAATTAAATATTTCAAACAGTAACATAAAAAAGTCCCCCTTAATTACTTCTCCAAAGGCATTCCTAGCTTGAGCCATTTATCAGGTGAAGGACATCTGAGTTGTTTCCAGTTTGGGGCAATTATATAAATAAAGTTGCTATAAACATTGGTTTTCAGGTTTTGGGATAAACATGTAGGAGTCAGATTCTATTAGAAAACATCTTTTTTTAAGGGCTGCGTTGTACTTCAGGACTTGAATGTATGTGAATATATATTCATTTATTCATTTATTCAACAAATATTAAATACTAACACTGTATTATTAGGCAATGAAAATATTGCAACTGTAGTGTTGAACCTGATCCTCATAGAACTTGCATTTAATCAAATCCTAATTAACAGGCATTTATTTCCGATTTCGTTTTCATAAACAATGAGTTTAATTTCAATTCAATCATTACTGATCATTGTTATCTGCCCAAAATTTTTCCAGGAGTTTTCAAGGGAAAAAAAGTGAACAAATAGGCAGTACTCTTAGTTGGAGAGTCACCTAACTGTAACTGGACTAGTTAGAGTTGCTTGGTAGGGTGGGAGGACAGACTGTAGCCCTAGGCAGCTGTTGCAGGTTAATTCTAGGTTAAGGTGGAGAGCCTGGGATCACCCTTCACATTCCTGGGAGAGTGGTTTTCAAACTTTAGTGTATATCAGGACCACCTGGAGGGCTTGTTAAAACACAGATTCCTGAACCCTACTTCTGACTCAGTAGGTCTGGGATGTGGACCAATCAATTATTTGCATTTTTAACAAGTTACCAGGTAAGCCTAACACTGCTGGTCCCAGGAACATACTTAGAGAGCTGCCCTAAGCTATTTCTGGGAGTCTCTGAGCCTGAATTTCTTACGTTTGGACTCCTTTATCAGAGGTTAGGAATTCAGAGATCTACAAGTAGCCATCTTTGAAAGTATTGAAGTTATCGATGCAGAAGAAAAGTTCTGTGGGCCTGGAATTCCTTTGTAGGATCACCTGACAACTCCACTTCTTTGGATTTTATTTGTTCATCTTTCCATAGGTTCTTCCCAGACTTGCACTGGTTAGAAGAGAAACTTGTCCCCTGGCACTCTCAGCACTGCCAGGGGGCAGGGAGGGACTTCACACTTGAAGGGTTCTTCTGGAGCAGTGTCTTAATATTAAACTCAGGAGTTTCTTTATCTGGGTTAGAGGTGACCTGGTTTCTAGCTGCAGGAGTCTTGTCAAAGCTGCAGGGCATTCACCTTAGACTTCAGAAGGGCTGGGAGGGTACGTGGATTTGTGGGTGAGTGTAAAGCTAACCCCAAAGAAGGCTTTTTGGTTTCTTCCCCTTAGCTAGTTTGGTGGGCAGGTTCAAATAAGGAATCTGTGGTTCATTCCCCACAGTAGCAGGTTTGAATCCAGTTTTACCATCCATCACTAACAGTCTTGGGAAATTTTCCAAACTGTAAAGTGAGGACAATATTCTTTCCTCAGGGTCACTGTGAGGATATGTAAAGTACCTCATAAATGCAGTACTTAACACAAAATAGGCCTATCTTTTTAAAAATAATTATATTTATTTTATTTATTTTTTAGAAAGGAAGGGAGAGAGAGAGTGAATTTGTTCCACTTATTTATGCATTCATTGGTTGATTCTTGTATGTGCCCAGCCTGACTGGGGATTGAACCCACAATGTTGGCCTATTGGATGGTGTTCTAAATCAACTCAACTATCCAGCCAGGGCAATAGAGCTCTATCTAATGGAGCATGGGTCAGTCGAGAGGTTGTGGTACACCATGCGGTGGCACCTTCAGTGGACTCATCACAAAGTATGCCTGGTTCTCTTTGCACATAGGGTCCTGGCATTACTCCCTCTGGAAAATGAGGCTAGCTAGCTTTGGGGGCCTGCTGTCAAGCCACTCACAAGCACACACATTCTCTGAGGGGGATGTAAGACTGAGGCCTCTATTTGCTGACAGAATAATGGCCACACCACACTAGCATCTGAAGACTTTCCAGGATCTAGGGTAACTATTCACAGATGGGACTTTTAGAACTAGAAGGAATAGGACTGATTCGTTTCAATCATTCATTTTACTAATTATCCTGGGAGGATAAGTAACTGTCTCAGGGTCAGAGAACACTGTAATATTTAGGGCTCGTAACTCTGAGCTGGCCTTGCTTTCAGCTTTTCCACTCTTTCTGAAACTTGCCCCTGTTGCTCTATCCATAAAGCACTTGCTCTATTTCCCGTGCCATATATATATATATATATATATATATATATATATATCGCACAAAATGAGAGGTTGAATAGCACAATTCTGTGGCTCCAAGTACTTATTTAGAGAAGGATGTTGGATGAGTGGGAATTTGAGGTCAACTGCGAAGAGTGAAAGTATAGGTTGGCATGAAAAAGCACTGGATTCCATTTTCATCTTCTTGCTTTTATATGTCATTCCCAGACACTCTAAATGGTTACTACTACTTATAGGTTCACTATAAACCTTATTCCAACAACCTAATTTTAGCTGGTTGGCATTTTAGTACCTTTGTTCATATTCCAATTTTGTTTTAAAGTCAGGAATCTTGTTGTTTTAGGCGTATCTCAGCCAATAAAAATAATTTCCCCTCTATGTCAGAGACTTACTCAAAGAACAAATTATCAGAAGCCTACTTTTTAAAAAGTCTGTAAAATGTGAGTTTTAGATACAACATAGAGTATTTGTTTTATAAAGGAAAAATTTTTTTTCTTTTTAAAAATAAATAGACCTTGCTTTTTTTTAAAAAAGCACGGAACCAAACTCCAGTAGCAGAAGAAATGGCAAATAATTTCAGGATGGTATATATAGAGGCATTCCACCCTACTGCCTTCTGAGTTCCCGCTAGCTTTGCTGAGATGTTAGGCCCATCATGGACATGGATCTGTTAAAGGAGAGCTTGACTGCCCCCGTCATATCCCCCATTCTTCATAGAAAGAAAGAATGCTAGTGGTAGTTCCCCTGTATTCCAATTGCAAAGGCAACTGGCAATGAGAAAAGGCATTTTCTCATTAAAATTGTGTTAAAAATGGTGTGTGGGTTTCCCTTAACTGCGAATTAGTAAGTTACTGAGAGTTGGTCTGGAAAGCTGGTGGCCATTTTGAGATTATTTTATAGGTCCAAATATTGGCTGACCACCAACAAACTTTTGAAATACAATCTGTCATGTTAGGAAAAGGTTATTTTTAAAATTGTGATTTACACAAATTCTTGCAAGTGTGCATTAAGCCAAAGGGTTTCTTGAATTCCTGAACATTCGTTGCTTTGACAAATGTAGTACCTGCACTGACCGACCGCTTAAAGCTCAACATAACCTAGGGGTCCATCATTCTATTTGCTGTACTTTTATATATATTTGAAATTTTTCATAATAAAAAAGATAAAAATATCATCAAGTGTAAATTTTAAAAATCCCCAAAGGATCAATCTAAGGCAAAGCTGAGGCAATATAAGAGCCCCTAATAACAAGTAAAAAACTTGAATTTTGAATGACATCTATAATATAGACAGCAAACCAGTTGTCAAAATGTTGAAAATATCTGAAATAATGGACCTATTTTAAAACCTTGGAAGTCTCACATCATTGTACTGTTGTTCATAATTAAGAATGTCTTTCAAATGCCTGTAATGTTTTTAAAAATCCACTGCAATTAATTTAAAAAGGAAAATTAAATTCCTCTTTTAAGTATCTTTTTCATATATTTATCTCTTTAAGATGTAGCTTAATAAGTTTATTAGAATTCCTAAGATATAATTTTATTAAATTCAGAGTTAAAACATTTACTCCTTAGATATCTACATCAACTAATATATTTTCTACAACATCCCTTCATATCTTTCATAAACAAAATATTTTAAAAACCTACAATGGCATGATATAAGAGAGCGATAATTATAGTAGACAAAATAATAAATGAAATATGATATGCCTTCTGCTCCGTACCTATGTGTTTTACAGAGTAATCATTACAACAGATGTCCTTAGAGAACAAAGGAGAATGAAAAAGTTTAACGGAGGAGGAAGGCATGGAAGATATTTTCTGTTATCTTCCACTGTGTGGTCTTTTACTGCACTAGTCTTTAAACAAAAAAAAAAAAGGTCTCCGTAAGGCCAAATCCTGCTTCAAATGTCCCCTTACAATCCTGACTAGAGAATAATGTGTTTGTGTAGTATATGATTACACCAGACAAGACTGTGAACACATGTGATTTACTCAATGATCCTATTCTGCTTCCTTTTAAAGATAAAGAATGCATTTAAGTCGATTCTGCATGAGACTGTAGTAATTCCTTAGAAGGCTCCATTCAAACAGACATCTTACCTTATTTTTAAAACAAGAGAAAAGCCATTTCCTTGGTCTTCATTTTCTTTCCAGACAGTATCAATTAATACTTCCATTTATTTCAAAAGAGAAAACTGACGAGTAATTACTTTAAAATCTTTTTAATTTTTCTTTGTATAAGTAGCACATCCCCATAAAAGGTTCACTTTCTTTATATACAAATAACTGTGTAAGAAGGAAAAAACAACTAAAAACAACGTAACCACTAACACAACAGCTCCTAACAGTAGGCCAGGTCAGGGTGCAGATCTCGTGAAAACAAGCTGCTCACATTCCCAGAACCACAATCCCCCAGGAGGGATCTTGTCCTCTTTAACTTGCTGGGTGGCAGAGCCCCGAGGAATTACTCAAACTGTGAAAATCTCAAAGCATGGTCACCTAGGGGGAAATGAGGAGACAGATATGATGACTTGAACATGATAATTATTTTCTGTAACAACAGTAAAGAAAACAACCTTAAATGGTAACAGTTGCATTAGCTCAGATTTCAACAGGCAGCTGTGTATGTATTTTTACCAAAAGTAGCATTTGTTAGCTAATGTGGAAAACACAATGTATACTTGCCATTTGTCTTTAAAATAATATTCTCTAAAGCACTCACATTTATTTATTATAGATTCACGTAAGTGGTATTTAAAACAATAAAACATAGTAAGCATTTGAGGGCTTACTGCGTACCAGACATAACTGTTTTAGGTACTTCATCTGGTTTATTTCTCTTAAAACCAGGTACCTTGTCTCCAGAGCGCTTGCTTTTAATTTAGCTCCAGTTTTATAATGTAAGATTGGATTTTTAATCCCATAATCACACAGAACTGTTCTTCCAATGCTGTAAACTCTATTTCTTCTCTGTGAACTTCCACCTCTCTGATTCACTGTTTACCTTCTGCCTCCCAGTTCACCTTCCGGTTTTACCTGCATCCCAGTACAAAGTGGACCCCTAGTCATTTCAATTATGCCCCAGGCTCCTGCCCAGGCCTCTCCTGCCAAAATCAAATGAGGTGGTCACCTGCAACAGCAACCTCTGTCACTACTGCTGCTTCCCAGCAGTGGAACATTACTGCTGATTCAATCCAAGAAAAACTCATGCTGCCTGTTGTTAAGCGGGCCTTCACCACTGCTCAGCAATCCTTTCACTGACATACTGCAGCGTCCATAGCAGCTGCTCCAAACTTCTTCCAGGATTAAACCCCCAAATGCCCCCATCTATCCCTTTGTTAATTATCTTACCGTGGATTTATCTAACATTCACCCAAAGTAGGGTTGCTAGATAAAATACAGGATGCCTAATTTGTATTTCAAATAAATAAGAAATATTTTAGTATAAGAATGTTCCAAATATTGCATTGTAGAAATATCCAAACAGCATTTAAAATAATAAAAAACAGCAAACTATGTACTGAGAGCCTACCAAATATTGTATAAAGCATGCTCAATACTAAAAACTTATTATTTACCCCAAATTCCAATTTTACTGGGCACCTTGTATTTTAATCTGCTAAATCTAATTCAGTCAAATTCCCTTCTTTCCATTTTCAGAATGCCCTTCCTTTTTTCAAAGGTTAATTCTCTGACCTATGGTATTGATCTGTCTCTTTATCTCATTTTCTTCTTCATTCTACACATTCCTTCCCTTTTACTCTCAACTATTAGGTCATCCCTACTACACTATTATTGGTCCCAATTCTTCACCCCTCCATGAGCCCATGCCTTTTGCCATTTCTCTAAGGAGGTGAATTCTATTTCCCTATCCTTTGAGTCTGGGCTTGGCTACATAACCTGCTCTGGCCAACAGAATGAGGCAGAAGTGCCAATGTGACAGTCTGGAGTCTAGTTTCCGCTTGTCCTCTTAAAACTGTTCTTCTATCTCCATGAGAAAGGCGTGCCCACGCTAGCCATTTAGTCCCAGGAGGAGGATGACAGGTAAGTAAGAGTCCAGCCTAGTAGGCTAGCAGATGCACGAGCAAGCCCAGCTGAGATCAGTCAACTCTTACATATGTGAACAATAATACTCATTACTCTTTCAAGCCACTGTGTTTTAGAGTGTTCGTTATGCACCAGAAGCTAAATAAAACATCTACCCTGAAAAGCCTCTTCTTGGCCTTTCTACCCCAGCTTTCTTTCTTGCACTTCCAAACTGCTCAGAAAACTGCCTTGTTTTTTGGCCTCTCCTCTCTACCACCTATTCTTGTTATCTGTACCACTTATCTCTTAAATGACACCCCAAACCTCCCAATGGTCAGTCCTATATCTTTGGCTCTGTCCTTATCCACCTTAGCCTCCGTATAGCACTTGATACTCTACAATCACCTGACACCTCAGTTAAATTTCCTCCTCCTCACTATACTTCACTCACCTCAGTTTCTTTGTTTCATCTAATTAAGGGGCTCATCTTCTCTCTTCTCCTCTCCTGGGAGTTTACTCATTCTCCTAACATCAACTATCATACATTTAACTCACACATCTTTATCTCCACTCCCAATCTCCCTTCTAAGCTCCAGTTCAGTTGGTTCTCAAACTATAGTGTGTTAGAATCACCCAGAGGGCTTACTAATACTCAGATTGTTACGGCCCCACTTCTCAAGTTTCATATTTAGTAAATCTGTGGTGAAGCCTAAGATTTTACATTTTTAACGAATTCTCAGTTGATGCTGATACATTACTTTAAAAATCACCATCCTAGTTTCATATTTCCAACATTTTCCACCTGGTTATCCACTGATGACTCAAACATCACATACAGGGTCAGTTAGGATTTTTTAGTTGTAAGCCCTAGGAACCAATTTGGGCTAACTAAAGCAAAAACAAGAATTTATGAGCGAGCTCACAGAATCTATGTGAAAGCTGGTGAACTATGATCCCGATAACAAAGGAACCAAAAAAGAGACTCCTTGACAGTAGGAGCATTAACTCTAAGTCTGAAGAAGTAAACAGAGATTTTTGTTTTTCAGTCGCTCTTTTCAAAATTCAATTCTAAACGAGTGTCCGCTACTCAAAGCAGTGCCAAAGCTCCTCGTTCAGGCCCTCATAATCAAGCAGGTAGGTTATTAAAATAACCTCTTAACTGGTTTTCTCGCTCCTAATCTAACCTCCCATTCTTTCTCCACATCATCTTCAGTTATCTCTTTAAAACATATATCTTTGTCTTTGCCTTGCCTGGTGCAGTGTTCCTGTCTTATCTTGTTTTAAGTAAAAAAACTGCTTTTATGTACAAGTGGTTGGGATACTTTTGCCTTAGCAGACTCATAAAATGGAAATGTAGTTTTAGAAGGTAGGGAATACTTCATTGTTATATGAGGACCTTAGTAAATGCGCAAGGGTCAGAGTGGTCCCAACACTTTGCATAGAAACCTCACTAGGAGCCCTTAAAAGATCAACACTTCACTAGACTACAAAGCCCCTCAAGGATAAGGACCTAGTTCTCATTTTATCGCCAGTACCCAGCTCATAATAGTCACCTAATGAAATGAATAATGTTTTCATCTCTAGGCCCTCTCCTCTTCAGATTGCAGGTATACCTCAGAGATATTGAGGCTTTGGATCCGGACCACCACAACAAAATGAGTATCACAGTAAAGCAAGTATTAATCTTTCTGCTGGTGGAGGGTCCAGCCTTCAGTTTGTCCAAAAAAAAAAAAAAAAAAAGCAACATTTGCGCAGCTCAATGAAGCAAAGCACAATAAAACAAGATATCCTTGTACTGCATTGTCTCTTAATTGATTTCCTGGTCTGCAGTTTCTGCCTGCCTATCTCCCCACTACCAGATCCTTCCTGTATACCACTGCTAAATCAGGCCAATTGTCTTGCTCAAAATTTTCTGACTCCACAGTACATGTTTGCCAGCTCTAAACTCCTCAGTATTCAAAGCCTTCCATAACCTGGTTCCAACCAATTGTCCTAGGTTTTCTTCCACTCTTTAAATAAGGTTTCTTTAACATAACTTACTTTTTATGCTCTTGTTAGTTTGGTTCCACTTTTTGGAATGCCTTTCTTCCATGGAGTATTTCCTACCCGACATTCAAAGTCCAGTTATACCTGTGAGTGTTCTCAGTCTCTTTAAATCCATGACCTGCCATCCCAGGTTCTTATTGGTCATTTTCCCTTGTACTCCATACCCCTTATCTCCCTGGTTAAGGATCTTTCTATTTGAAGGTTTTGTTAATGTCTTGTTTGTATACATACTTCATAAGAGTCAAATACATATCTCTTAAATGATCACTGTATATTTGTATTACTTGTCCTACCAGATTTTAAGAGCTTTTAAGAGATTTCTGTCACAAATTAATCTTCTGTATTCTCCAGAAGTTTAGTGCCTTATACATAGTGGTGATGAGTAAAATCTGTTGAACAGATGATTAAATGGATGTTTATAATGTGGGGCTAGTGTTTGGGGCTGGTTCCCTTGAGGGAGCAGCCAGAGGCTATGCCAGGAATTTCTGAACTGTTGGAATAAAGGAGTATAAATCTTGGCAGCCTGGAACTGGAAGTTGAGACTAAACCAGAGATGATCGGGTTGAGCAGAGAACCAAATGCTAGGAAGCCAAAAATGTGCATCAGGTGAAAATATCAAAAGGTTGACCCTGAGATGAAGTATACAGCAAAGGGCATGGAATCACGCAAAGACACGGTAGAAGCAACAGCAGTTTAACAGTAGGTTGATGGGAATCTGGGATGGTAGACTTCTTTAGGGGTTTGTGTGTAGCATTTACCAAGTCCAAATGAGTGGTTTGTTAGTAAAATGCAGTTGCCTAAGAATCAGGAGTTGGGTTGGCAGCCATTTACCATTTCTAGCAAAGAAACACATACTTGGAAATAAGCTTGTAATAGCGAATACACTAAATATAAATAGACTTGCTTTGAGAGGTAGATTTATTCTGAGCTCCACTTTCTTGCCTCTGCCCTGTCACCTTAATTTGTTTCACAAATGTGTACAAGTTCATTAAGTTCTATCTTTTTAAATTCCTCTATATTATGGATTAAAAAAATATTTTAAGAGATACAGTATCGCGGTACCCAAATACCAAATACGAAAACTCAGAATATTTTTTTCTACATTTTTTAGCTTTTAATCTACCAAGCAGTAAAGTTATAAGAATTCTGTACCTAATAGCCACTGATTTTTCTGCATTAACTCTTCATAAACTGCAAAAAAAATCTAAGACAATTTTATACATTAAAAAAAGGTAAAATAAAAAATCCTAACTATATGAAGTGCATATTTTATTATTGATAGCTCTGAAGGGTTTAATTTCTGTAGCTACTTGGCCCTAAAAAGCATTTGTTTGCCTGTCAATCTGTGAGGTCGGGTTGAGCAGCCCTCTGCCACACACAGTGCTTCCTTGTACTAACGAGCAGCAAGCATTGTGGCAAAGACTAATGTCCACATGAAAAGCGCTGCAAAATTCACTTTAAATCTTACTGTAAATGGGCAATAGCCCTCTGCATGAATTGTAAAATAAATTTTGTTATTTTGAATTAAATTAAATGTTGAATAATGTAGTCTTTTAAAGTCTGTATTATTCTTCCTGATATTACTCAGAGAAGGATAAACTACCAAATTACTATATTTGGCAAGCAATATAGAAAAATAGAAAGAATACTTCGCAAGGAGCTAGGTGACCAGGATCCCACTTACGCTGTGGGGTCTTAGGCAAGTCATTTATTCTAAGTCTCAATTTCCTCATCATAAAAACTAAAGACATAAAATTTCAGTGATTCCAGCGAGAAAGACTGCATGGGAATTGCCTGTAGATATTTAGGTTTGGCAGATGTGAAAAGGGAGGGCCTGGGTAACTGTAGCTTTCTAACACTTCATAAGTGACTCTGATGCATATTACTGGTCAAGAACCAATGGTCTAAATAATTTCCTGGGTCTTTTGCAATTCTAAAAGTCTACTTTTTACATCCAATCAATGGACTTTTAATAGCGCCTAGTTCTCATCATTATTCTCTTCTTGTTAATGCGTAAATGTGTTTTAGGAAATAGAGAATCTGTTTCTAAATGATGCCTAATATTTTCCAGTTATTGAATGCTTACCAGCTCAAAGATACTAACTCATTTAATACAAGTAGTTCAATCCTCACAACAACACTGTGAGGTAGGTACCAGTATTATCATCTGTATGTTACAGATGGAAAAACTGAGGCCCAGGAAGTAATTTGCCCAGAGTCACAGAGCAGGTAAGTAGGGAAGCTGGCTGTAGAGGCTAAACTCTTAACCGGTATGCTATACAGCCAAACGGTACCCACAACCATCCGCCATCCAAATAGCACTGCTTTCCCTGCTACTTTAGGGGGGAAAAAATATTTTTTTTAGAAAATGTGTGCAGTCAGAAATGAGGGAAGGCAGAAGCTGGGAAAGGCAAGAATGAAAGGGAGTGGAGCCTAAGGCCCCTGGTCCTGAGTTACCGTAAGCAGAGACTGCTTAGATTCATAAAAGTCTCTCTGAAAAGGGTAAATATCCCTGGGAGTGATTATCCTTCAATTATCATTTCATTCCATTCCATTTGAGATATATTCTTTTTGACTGATCAAATATTAATATAAAAAACCTTAGAAATTTACCTTCTTGGATGAACTAGACCCAAAACTATGAAGTAAAACATTTTTAGTAAGCATAAAAGCAAAGTTAGAGAGTCAGAGAGAGGGGATTGATAACTGAAATGATTAAGCCTATGACTACTTTTCAGTATGCAAAGGAAAACTTTTAACACTCTGCCGTGGCTTATGGAATATGAGGTTCGGGTAGTACAAACTAATACATAACATAAGGATAACGTTCCCTTCTCAACGATATGGAGAGTGACCTAGCTGATTTTTGTGGTTCTGAATGTGCAGTATGAAATGCCAATCTGCACTGCAATGTTACTTTTTCTATCTGGGTGCACTCAGCAATCTGGGTACGGGCACCCAGTTAGAGCTGGTGTTTTGCCAGGTGAGTGATAGGAAATGAGCAGGGCAAAGGAGATGTAGCTCCTGGCAACAGAGCGGTAAAGTAATTTAAAATAGAAGGCAGCAGGAGATCAAAGGAAGTGAAGTCCGGAGAAGGCTGATAGGGAGAAGAGAATTCTATGGATTGGAGGTCCCAAGTCAGAGAACTCTGAGAAGGGTGAGAGGCTGAAGCAGAGTGGGGAAGAATCCCACTGAAAATGAGATTCAGGAACCTGAGGATGTTGTACTGGGAGTAACTGAGTAAGAGACCTAGGATGGAAGTTCTGGACAGAGAATGTGAAGGCTGCATTTAGAGGTGAAACAGATTGCATGTATGATAAGTTCCAGGGTGTGACAACAGAAGCAAATGGCTGAAGATCACTGGAGACAAGCATGTTAACGAAATTTAAGGTTGGTGCTTGGTGGTCTGTCTACTTGGGTGATGAATGCACTCAGGATGAGGGGAGGAGTTAAGGTAACAAGAAGACTCTAAGCCATGTGTCACACAGTCTTTAATAAACCCTGTCTTAAAAGACTTTGGATATGGCTTTGTAAAGGCAACTAGATAGTCTAGAAAGGGAATGCTTCCCCCTTACCTGTGAGCTTTTAGTCTAAAACCAGTTCACACTAATACAGAAATAAGCAGCAGTTTAAGAAAAATGAGTAAGGTTGCCTTTAATTCTTAAGACTAATCTTTGCTCCACTTTTCAGACTTGGCAAGAACCTCTGTTTCACATTTTCATCCTAAGGCTAGGTTCTCTCTGCTAAAGTGAAATTACCTGCTAATTCAGGCAAGAAAAACTCAGTTCCCTGCTCTCATAAATTTGTGAAAATAAATGTTTTTAAAATAAATTACTACTCATTACCCCAGCTCTGATTTAAAAACATCTGGTGAGAACAATGGGTACAGTTCCCCAATACTCCTTTTTCTTTAAAGTATAAAAATACACACATTCAAAGGTTTCTTATAATCTTGAAAGAATGGGGTGGCATGCTATTTACTGACAAGCTGAACTTTACACAAAGAACCTCCACCTTCAACAAGCTAAAATTACTGTTACTGATACCTTCAGGGTGCCACTGTGTGCCTCAAAAAGCAGCATGTTTTGTCCAAGTCATACAGAAGTGGCTAGGTGGACACCATTTGGTCACCAAATGGTGCAATGCAGAGGGCAGGGAAAAACTATTCCCGCAGTACCAACCATATGTCTGATACTGTGCAAGGAAAAAAAAGGAAATGTCAAATGTGACTCCTAATGTCAAGAAGCTTATAACTTGTTGGTCAATTACATAATGCTTGAGCTCAGAGCCGTATCTTACATTTTAAAAAATCACCCACAGTATCTAACGTAAGAGTTTATAGCTATCAACAAGAAGTTAATAAAAAGTAAAAATGACAATACAAAAAGTTTAGAATTAAGTGATAAAATGCGCATTTAATATAGGTGACTGAGAGAAGAGATTAACAGTTGAGCTGGTATCACTGTAATTTATGAAAAATCTCGCTCCTATTCTAATTTTATATTGTTATTTTGAGCATGTACTGACACAGGAAGGTCCCTATTCCTACTCATTGAAATCTTTAGGGAAGGAAAGAACCATGTCAGCTTTTTCTAGAGGTAGGAAATAGAGGTCAGGCTTATTCTGTGTTACGGCATAAGGAGTGGCTTAACCTACATCCTTTCCCAGATACCCAAGGAAACCAGCTTTGATTGATAGCTCCTTTAAGTAAGCAAAACTATGAACCAATTTGTTATTGAAACCCTTTCCCTCTTGAATTCTCGTATTGTTATCCTTCCATTCATTTATCAAAAAATTATTGAGCACTTACTATATACCATATATAACAGCAATGTGTTCCTATCTTTATTATTTCTGATCCCTTCACTACCTTTGTCTTTACAGCTCCCCTTCACCCTGTGCTTGGCCTTCAGCTCTATTCATCAAAAAGTCTAGCAGTTCTCAGTTTTCTAAGGTTACCATAGTCTTTAGGATAATATCTCCCAACCTACACATCCTACACATCCTACACATCCAGGTGGAAAAGGAGGCTAGAATATCTGTAAGGTCTTAAACTTCCTGATACCACTATAATTCACTGAGTGTTCCTTCTCAGTCTTTCTGGCTGACATTCCTTTTTCTAGGGAAGTATTAGGTACTGAAAACTTTTCAATACTCTGAGTCTGTCTTTTCACTCTATATCTTTATGTGATTTCATCTCTCACTCCTATCAATTGCCAAGCTTAAGAAGGAATTTCTATTCTTGTTCTTTCCATGCTTTAGGTCTTCACGCAGCCTATTGCCCCTAATTTTTTTCCAGATAACTTCCTTCTTCCTTAAATCATGTTCTTTAAGGAAGTCTTTATTCCGCTCCCTAGAATAGTTTAGACAGCTCTGCCATGTGACCTTATTGCACTCTCCTTTTCTAATGAAGTATTCATCACTCAAATGATGTTAAATGGCTGTCTTGCCCACTAGACCAGAAGTCAGTAAATAAGAGCCTGTGGGTTAAATCTAACTTCCTCGACTGTTTTTTAAATAAAGTTTTATTGGAACCCAGACACCCTGTTTCATTTTTGAACTGATGATTGCTTTTGTGTTTCATCAGCAGAGTTGAATAGTTGTGAAGAGAGACCACGTGGCCTGAAAAACCAAAAACATTTTTCTGTACCTTTACAGAAAAAGTTTGCCAAACTAGACTACAAACACCACGAAGGCTGAAATCATGCTTGTTGTTTTCACTTGTATATTCTATAATGTAGCTTAATGTCTGTCACATAAGTATTTTTGGACTAATTATATTTCAATCTCAAGCTTTAAACCATCTTGTCAGTAATGTGACTGAGATCTCATTAATTGGCCTTACAATGCATTATAAACAGCCTTACAATGACTGTTTATCCAGATGATTGTAGTATTCTAGTCCAAGGAGGGAAAGAGAAATTAATCAAATAATACACAAATGGATTACTGTAACCTGAGGTAGGATGCTATGAAAAAAAGGAATACAGTGCACTCAGAGGATGGAACAGAAACCCATAATCAAACAGAATTTAAGAAGGCGGCCTTAAAGAAGTGACCTTTGACCTACAATCTAACTGGGCAAAAAGAGGTAGAGAGAAGAAGAGCAAACCAGGTAGAAAGAGTATCATGTATAATTCTCTCTTCTTTGGAGAAGAGAAACATGGTATGTACCAGGAATTGATGCTGTCACATAACGAACTATAAAGTAAGTTCTTGAAAAGGTAAGGGTAGGATCCAAAATGGAGCAAATGCTCGGTGGGATATCTATAATGTTTAATACGAAACAATCTGTTGTTGGCCAACAGAGGGAAAAGGGTAAACTATTGTATGTCCACAGCACAGCATAGTCTGCATTCATTAAAATAATATATATGGCCCTGGCCAGGTAGCTCAGTTGGTTAGAGCATCATCCCTATATGCCAAGGTTGCGGGTTCAATTGCTGGTCAGGGCACATATAAGAATCAACCAGTGAATGCATAAATAAGTGGAATAACAAATCAATGTTTCTCTCTCTCTCTTCCTCCCTCTCTCTCTAAAAAAGAAAAAAAATTAATAATGTATGTGAAGAATTTTAATTTTCATGGGAAATGCTTCTGCTATAATGTAAAGCCAAAAAAAAAAAAAGACATTATATCCACTATGTAATATATTTCTAGAAGTTTTTTTTTAAGAAAAAGAAAGGACTAAAATGCAAATAATGACTGCCTCTTGGTGGGATTGAGTGTTCCATCTATTTTTAATGGTTTTCCATATTTTCTATGCTATGCATTTAAAACCTTTAAGATTGAAAAAAAAATGCATTTTACTGAGAAAGTAAGGACATCTAAGTGTAGAATCTGTATCTGCACATCTGAGAATAGTCTTCCCTGGCCCTGGAATGAGGATATAAAATGAGGATCAAAACCCAGAAGAGTTCACTGTCAATAACAAAGATTATTAGTGAAAATTTTCCTGGAATGTGATTTAAGCTGTGATTTAAAAGTGCAGTAGGGCCTTGGGGGCCAGAGAAAACTTCCCTGAGATGTGCTGCTTTATATAGACAACCTTGCTTCTGTATCCTGAATTGGGAACTTAGGCTGATCTTACTCCAAGTGTGTTTGGTCTCTTCCTTCCTAGTCATAATCCACTGAAAATGCTCCAATATCAATTCTGAATAGGTAATTTAAATGTGGGTCCCGAAGAGCTCAAGCATCAGTTCTAATATTGCTCTATTCTGAAAGCTTCTTTCATTTTTTTGTTCCTCAAACATCATCTTTAATTTATAGGCTCATTGGTCTCTCCCTTAAAACTATTACTGATAATTTATGGAAGTAGGAGAGTTGAGAGTTGTTTTTAATAAGTTTTGCTTCTCCTTGTAACTGAGAAAATTAATTGGTTAAAAAGATGAGAGAAATTCATCTCCCACCACAATGATTAATTTGACTTCTCTTTAGTTTAAAAAAGAAATTCCATCTTTAGCCAAAAAATACGTTATTAACCATTCAGGCAATGCATTTTTACGTGCCTTTCTTATACCAGGCAGCTACTATGAGTAAACTGGGGAAACCTTCACGAAGTCTTTTGAGAGTGGATGGAGTTAATAGCAATTGCCTCCAGAGTTTGCCCTGCTTACTGAGGGCTTCCAATCCCTTCTGGAAGGGAGTGAGTTTGTTTTCCATCATGGTTTGATACAGGCAAGACACCGGAAGAAGGGCTGGATAAAAAATTTGGAATACATCAGGGTTTTCAACCTCGGCACTACCGATACCTTGGACCACATAATTCTGTTGTGAGGGCTGTTTAGCTACATCACTGAACTCTTAACCATAACATACGAGTAGTACTCTTTCAGATGTGATAATAATAAATGTCTCCAGATATTTCACCGAATGTTTCCTAGGGACCAAAATTGTCCTGGATGAGGACCACTGAACTACACGCATCAGACATTTAGTCATAGTAGTTAAGAAAACTGAGTTCTATGAAGGTAAAGGAATGACACAAAGCATAATTACCTTGAATTTCACAGAATTTACTAAAAATCAAATAAAAGCAACCAAATAATTGAATAAGGAAGAAAATCTTGCCAAATTAGTAAGCCCTTCTGCCTATTGCCTAAGCTAGAAATTAATGGAAAGACATTGACAAGAGCGGTTATTTCCTACAACACATTCACTAGTATATAGATGCTACTCAGAAGACTCTCTCCCATAGAGAAGTAAAAGTAATAGTTCTGAAATTAGAAGTCATGGGTTCTCACCAAATAGCTTGATTTCTTTGGGTCTCAGCTTCCTGATCTGTAAAATGGATGTGCAGTGGGAAGGTGGTCAAAATGATTGTAAATAGAACTTTTAATTTTTTAACTGAACAAATGTTGAATATATATTCTAGGCACTATACTTGGAGTTAGTATATAAAAGATGAAAATACATCGTCCCTTCCTTCAAGGACATTAGGGTCTATTAGAATGACAGATAAACTAACAAACTACAATAATCTAAGAGTTATAGCAGAAGCATGTACAAAAACAGAAGACTAGAAAGAGCACCTAAATCTGCTTGGGGAAATCAGGGAAACCTTTACATGGATGTGGCATTGTAGTTAACACTACAAAGGTCAGTAAAAATTGAATTTTGACAGGAGACATGAAGGGTAAGATATTCCAGTTAGAAAGGCAAAGGCATAGAGATTTGATGCTTTTTCCAAAAGAACGGTATATTTAAGGAATAACAAGTACGTCAGTGGTCCTAGAAGATAAATGGAAAGGAAGGTGAAATAAAATATTATATTACAGATGATAATTTAAAATTTATGTGGTGGACAGACCACCCTTTCAGTAGTGAGTTAAATAAGTTTGGAGGGGAATGAGCCTAGAGACCAAGTAACTAACTATTGCAATGTCCACCTAAAGGTAGTTAAGCCTACAGAAGGACAATAATTATATGGATGGGGACATTCAGGAGAGAGAACGGGAAAGACTTGAAGTCAGGACGTTGTAGGGGTTATAGCTAAGATTTATTGCGCATTTCGCTAAGCATTTTTAAATTTGCAATATTTCATTTAATCCTTACAATATGCCTAATAGGGGTGGAAAGCAATTGCTTTTGTTAAAAACTAATTTACCAAAGAATCAGTTATATTTTACCAAATACTTGTTTTAGGTAATATTTATCTTGAATTTATCTGACAAATGTATTCTTTGGTAAAATTACCTTTTAATGAATTGGTTTTTGGTGAAATGATTTAGAACCTAAGATAACATACTATTATCCCCATTTTATTGAGGAGAGAACTTAATATTCAAAGTCAGCAAAGGCAAGGCCAGCTCTACAGAGCTAGAGTTTTTAATTTCTACATGTCTATTAGTAGAGGGATAAAGGAAACGAAGTGGTTTGGGATACCTCGTTTTATCTCTTAATATGCATGACGTTAACATTCTTAAACCAAGAACTAAAACTCAAAAGAAATAAAGACACAATGAAAGTAGGCTCAAAATCTAATATACTAGAAGTACCAGTTTCTTCTGACAACTTTGTTTTTTCTTTAAGGCTTTTTCTCTCCATCAGCTAATTGATAAAGGTAACGAAAGTAAGATGGTTTCCACTGCTTTTCTGCAGTTCTCTGCTCTTTTTAACTACCAGAAATTGCCATCTATCTGAGGTCAATTACCATTTATATGCATGTGAGACAGAAAGCCCACTGATCATCTTTAAACTTTCATCCCAAATATTTGTTTTATCACCAATGTAGGTGGTATCATTTTTCTGGCAATGGGGGGAAAAGGTCACTATAATTCTGCTCTCCCAGGCATGTAAGTTTTAAAATCTTTTAAACTTAACTATGTATTTTTCTCTGCTTGAGAGTCACTATCAAAAACTGCACATGACCTTTCTGGGACCTGTAATGATTATGGTTCCTAGCTGCAGACAGTGGAGCCTACTCCAGTTCAGCAGAGAGCAGCAACACCTCTTTGGGGGCATTCTGGCAGAGAGGCCAGGGATGTTAAATATCCTGCACAATGTACTGTTTCATTCAGAATACCAGGAGAAGCCCCTTAAGAAACACAGAGCTGAGGGTCAACTTCACGGGCATGCCAACTCTGCAGTCATATAAGGGCCCAGTGCTTGGTTTAATGCTCTGTAGCCACCATTTTGAAAATCTTAATACCTTTATGTTTCAACATCTGTTTCACAAATGAAGTCCAGTGGTACAATGGATTATACATGCAAATGGAGGAGGCAATGTATGTGGCCTTTTCTCCTTAGTCACCCTATTTGCATACGGTCTTCATGACACCTTATAACCACAGGATTCTGGTGGACCTATGACATATAGGGACTCTGGGAGTCACAAAGTGAGTACAAGGCAAGCATGTTATATCTATGACTGATTTAATAGGGGTATTGACCGCTCCACGAGGTTTAGCTTTCCATTTGAACCAAAACTGGCTTCAGGTATAGAAAGAAGGCATCCTAAGAAATACAAGTGACTAAACAGCTGTATCATATCCTTTCCTACCCATGTGTGCTACTTCCCTGTATTACCTTTTACACTGAAAATGATGACATCGAAGGAAGGGGAATTGTAGGGCAACCAATAGTTCTTTTTCCTTTTAGTCCTTGCTCACTCAGGTTGGTAGGATATGTGCATATCAAGAAAGGAGATAAAAAGTCGAGTTGGTTTTATTCAGCATCTACACTGTTCTGATAAGCATGAAATACATATGCATGTACAAGTTATGAAATATGTGTAATTTTGGTGATTCCATGTATGAGTTAAAAGCTGTTGTATTTATAAATGGCATTACATATGATATAAAAATAAATAAAATTCATTCTAGTCATTTAAAATTGGAATTTTTCTTTACTTAGAATGACATTGAAAAGCAAATAGAAAAATCATGACAAGTTGAGGGAGCGATGACGAAAGACAGAAAAAGCTTTGTATTTTAGTACATATGGCACTTTTGTCCTGCTTTTTGAACAAAGGACCCTACATTTTTCATTTTGCTCTGAACCCTACAATTTATATGGCTTGCTCTGACTGAACTAGTTTAGGAGAAAGGAATTGAAGGGTAGCATTTAGCTCACAGATCTCCAAGAGGACTAGAGAACCAGTCCATGGATAGTACATAGGTAGAAACAACATCCAGGGTAAAACAAACTAGAAAGAACACTCATCTCACATCACAGGGCTATTTTAGTGGAAACCTATCCCAGGACCACGGGCCAGTCAGTACCTATAACTCTAAAAATGGATGCCAGAACTCCTCCCTCATTACTCAGAAGAAACAGACACCCTCCACCATGGTGTTTGATAGAAAATCCCATCTCCTTGAGACATTAGTTGAGGTATCACGTTGCTCACTTTTACAACCACATCTTGAATGGGTGCGTCTGATTGCTGGAAAGTAGGTCATATGTAGTGATATGCTGAAGTCCAACTTATTAGCATTAGCATCTTCTCCAACTAATTCCACATACAGTAAAGTGACTTCAGTAGCTTAGGGGTATTCACACCATGAAAACTGCCAATGCTACAAATCAGGGTCTTTCCCCTCTCCCAGTCACTGTTAAACATTCACCAGCACATTACTATCATGTGCCAGCACTCTTGTTGCAAGGGAGTCTAGAAACTGTAATTTTTAATTTTCTAGCTTCTAATGTACAAAAAAGCAAGTTACAGGGGTTGGATGAGAGTTGAGTATGCCATCTTACATCATCTGCCAAAAAATTATGGTAGCCATTGCCTTCTGTTCTAGGTTATAAATTGCTGACAGGCAAATGCTAACAGACACTGAACAGTATTGGTTCAGAAGGCTGGGCAGGCTTTTACAGGTACACATTACATGATGAGCACAGGTCAGTGAACTAGAAGAGATAATAAAATATCAACTGATATGACTAAAGTACATTTCTAAGATGCTAGACTATAACCTCTATAAGGGAAGGGACCATGTGTTTTGTTTTCCACTATATCTCAAATCACCTGGCAAATAGAAGCCATTCAACAATAACCACCAAAAAAGAGATGCTTTAAGGATGTATACAGTTCAGTTTTGGCATTTCTCATATTGTATTAGGTAAGACAATGTCAAGTGATTTTACTGTTTTTAGATGAGTTAAACTTCTGAATGTCAACAGTTTCTTATGATACTTTCACATGCATTACCTCATTTGAACCTTATAACATCTCTGAGAAGTTAAAACAGAAATTATCCATTTCACAGATGATAAAACAAATTCCAAAAAAATAAAGTTATCTGGACAAACTCATTTAGCCAGTAAATAACAGTTTAAAAGTTTCATTCTCTGACTCAAAATTCCAGTTCTTTCATACTTCAAGAGACTATATTTATGAAACACATTTTATAGTGAATGATTGGATAGTATTGTCAGATTTTCAGTTGAACATCCCCTTAAACTCAAATACATGCAATGAACACACTATCCTAATTTCATGCAGCAAATGTTTTTCTTCAAGAGTGAACATTCTTTCATTGGCGTTCTAGAAGGATTGCTATTGTGGTTGCAACTGCCTTTTCTAAATGATGTTGATTCAAGAAGGGGAAAGAAACACTTGTCCAGAAATAGCTAATCTGTGAATCTGATGCATTTACCCTTTTCTAGTTAGGAATGGTATAATTTAAATACTATGTGCTCGATTATTATACGGTACAGGGACTCTCAATTTTATATTATTTAAGAATGATGACAGTGGTGGTTAGTGTTGCTAACAATAAAGATTTCTAGGCCCCACCCCCCAAAATGTAAGCAAGGGTCCAAATATTCAACTTTAAAGAACACTCTAGAGCCGGAGAATGCTACGAGAATCCTGGTATTGTACATCTGACATTCAGCTTGTACAAAATACTTATTTTGCCAGAAAATGTATTTTAACATGGTAGTCCTATTTAGCCTTCCAAGAGTTAAATCAATTTAAGAGATTTCTGCCTCTTAAAAATGTTATTAGGCAATTTCCTGTATATTAGTAGAAATCTTGCCACCTATTTTATAATCATGCTCTGAGGTTGAAAACTGCAGGCTAATTTACTGTGGTAATCAGTCTCAAATCCCTTGGAGCATAAATTCTTATTAGCGTTATATGTTATGGAATTTACAGACAGCTTCTTACCAGTGATCTATCCCTTTGAGCCTTTTGATTTTTCTATTTGAAGAACCACAATGGTTTCCAATAAGGATCTCTCACACTACTTAAAATAGCAACTTACTGACCATTAAAAGACACCTGTATAACACAAGTGTGAAAGAATGATCTCTAATTTGGGCAGACTGAAAATGAGTCCAAAGCCCTAATTCAGTGGCATATTTCAAATTTGAAACCATGGTTTCTGTTTCCTATCTATTCATCTTGTTGGGAAAAAACTCTTATCGATTTTTAAGTGAAAGTCTCCCTTCACAGATGAGGAAACTGAGGCCTAAGAAACCAAATTATTTGTTCAAGGTTACGCCCAATATTAGTGACCAAGTTAGACAAACAGAAAAAGCCCCCAAAAGAAAACCTATCGGTTCCAATATAATGGCTAACTCAGCAGCGTGCTTCTACATTTTTTTCGAATTCACAACTGCACCCCTACTCTCCCCCCCCAATAAAGTTGTTTAGTCTAACGGTTCTTCCCCACCCCCTTCTGCTTTTATGCGTTCGAATAGTAAAACCTAGCACAATCTTTAATGAGTAACACTGGGAGTCCGCAACTAACACGGTGACTTTCATCGGCTTTTTTTTTTTTTTGGCCGAAAATTTCTCGGAAAGGCTAATCCTCTGGGGGAGGGAGAGGAGGGAAGTCACTAGCAGCTGACAAGTCCTTACATGTACACGCGCGCGACTGGGGACACAGCGTGCCGACCAGGGGTGCAAACCAAGGAAGGATATATATCCTACGGCGAGAGAGCAGGAAAGGGGGGGGGCGGGTAGGAAAACACAGCGGTGGGCATGCCTGTGCACCGGCTCCGCCAACTCCGGTCAGAGCTGAGCAGAGCTGAGCGTGAGTAAATCTCATTAGGAGGCTGCGCGCAGACACTGCAGCACGGCGGACTAGAAGGAAGCGCGGCGGAGTGCGCGGCACGTTCGAGAAAGAGCGCTGAGGCAGCCCTTTTATAGGCCGAAGCCCGCGCCGGCGCGCCCCCGCCCCTCCCGCGAGGCCGCGGCGGCACGAGATCTGCGCCTCCGCTGCTTCCTCCCGCGGGCGGGTTTCCTTACCTTGTGAAAAGCCGTCTCCGCGGCTGCCCCCGCCTTCTCTGCGGGATGTGAAATGGCGGTCGGCGAGGCGAGCGCCGCAGCTCCGGCCAATCCCGCCGAGCCGCCAAAACGGCCCTGAACACTGGCACCACCCTCCCGCAAGCCCCGCCGCGCCCATCTATGACATCGGCACTCCGCCGCCCCCTCCGCTGCCCCTCACCCAGGTGGCTGTGCCCACTGGCCGAGTCATCGATCCCCTGTGTCGGGCACGGGCCCTGCTTTCCGCCAGCCTCGACCCTCGCTGCGTGCCCGGGGGCGGGGAAGAAAACACCTCCTCGGCCAGGGTGTCCCGCTCGGGAGCCCGACCGCTCCCTCCCTTTCCCGCCGCGTCCCCTCCCCCAACTACTCACAGCCCTCCCTTCGCCACACACACAACCTTCTCCCCTCCCCCAGTGGTTGCGTCCGTGACATCATCATCATGGCAACAAGAGCTGCAGCCTGGGACCGAGGAGCCCGTGTGATTCCTGGCGGTGGCGGCAGTGGCGGCAGCACCAGCACCGACGAAAGCGTGAGGGCTTGTCTCCTGTTGCCCCTCACCGGGTGCTCTTGAGAAGGCGGCGACAACTGTGCCTACACCGCCCCGCCCGCCGCCGCTCACGGTGCCTGGGTGTAAGGGGAGGGGGCGCCGCCGCTGCTGTGGGGCCGCCGCTGCGGAAGGAGCTGCCGCCGCCGCTGCTGCTGCTGCTGCCGCTGCCAGGTCACTAGTGAAAAGGAGGCGGTGGCGGCGGCGGCGAACATGTTTTCAGTGAGGCTAGTGACTGCCGACTACTACATGGCCAGCCCGCTGCAGGGGCTGGATATCTGCCAATCCCCCCTCACCCAAGCCCCTGTCAAGAAGGTGCCGGTAGTGCGAGTCTTCGGAGCGACCCCGGCAGGTAAGCGGGCGCGGGCGGGAGCGGGGCGCTGGGGCTGCCCTCCCCGCCGCGCACACGCGCGCACGCCGCTGGCCCTCTCGGCGGAGCTCTGTCGCGTCTCCCTCCCCGCCGCTCTCCTCTTTCCTCCCGTGCGTGACAGGAGGCGCAAAAATGTGGGTTCGCGCGAGCGCTGCTCCCCCCAGGCGGGCAGGCGGCGGGCGCCGGGTGTTTACACTGCGTGCGGCGGCCGACAGCAGGATGCGCACTCTCGGGTCGCTGGCTGGGGAAGTGAGCGCCCGCGTTCGCCGCTCTGGCCCCGGGGGCCGGGCCAGGTGGCCGCGCCACGTCCTGCGTGAACGGGTCGCAGGTCCCCGCTTCTGAGGTCTGTCGCTGGTGGGACCACGGACCCCCACCCCCGCCCCGCGTCTCCCAAGTGCCCCTTTCTGGAAATGGTTTTGAAGAGTGGGAAAGTGTCAGCTCTGTTGTCAGTCGCTCTTCGTTGCCACTTCTCACCAGCGCTCTCCTCTGCCCCTTCCGGAGATGTAGTAGGCTGAACAGTGGCGCCTGGGGCCAGATAATCTTTCTCATTGAAGTGACCGTGTGGTTCAGCTTGCTGTGTGTAGGTCGTGACTCTAGTTTGCAGCCTCGGAGTCTGGGGACGGGGCGGCGTCTTCAGGTGCAGGGCTTCCAGGGAAATTTGCGTCCTTGGAAGTCGGAAATACGTGTTTACGGTGTCCAGCATAGAATCTCCCACTTCATCGCGTACAGTTCTTAGGGACACAAACCTTTCAAATGCCCCTGTGCTGGGTTGTAGAGTTGCGTTGTAAATACACGTATATTTAAACGAAAAAACTATTTTGAAGAACGAAGTGGGGATACAACAGTGACGGAAGCTACTTTCTCAAAAGCTTTTGAGGATTTATGGTAATACAAATAGGATAGTGGCCAAATTTACGAGATATTTTTCGTTGTTTTGCTTTTCTACATGCTTTGAACTGTTTACATGAAATAATGGAGCTCCCTCCAGAAAGGGATGATCTTCTAGCTATGTATGTATTGCCCTGTGGGACTTTAGATGATGGCATTTCCCACTTGATGCTCCTTGCCCTAATCACGGTTCATCTTATTACTACACTTTCTGTGGACTACCACAATAATAGCCCTACTTTCCCAAACGCAAGCACTCATTCCAACCAGTTATCTTTTAATGTGAATTCTCTTGGTAAAAATAACAATGTTGTAGTGAGATTTGGTAGAGTATTTCTTTTTAAAATAGTGAAAAAGATTTTGATGATATGGACCTTGTAAGAGGGGGAATTCGAGTGCTGGTAACAATTTGTTCAAAATGTGACACTTTAGATTTTCTGCCCTTTTAAATATAGTGGTGCTGTCTTTGTGTCTAATTGGAATTTCAGTGTAATATACTGTTTGTTCTTACTTCAGGTGTAGAGAAGGAATAAGATCGTGATGTTGATATAGCTCTGTTCAGCCAGGTTTCCAATTATAAATGGACATGTTCATAGGATATACTGTGTCATTTCTGTGTATTACAGTTTGTAAGATTGGAATACTTTTCTACACATAGTTTTTTTTTTAATCTACATAAGTCGTTAAATATGTACCCCTGAGTGATTTTCAGGCTGTGTTTTATAGGAAAGTTTTGTTTGTGGAAATATATGTATTTCACTGTGAGCTAGCAATAATTCTGTTACATGAAAAAGTATTCTTTAAAAATAAAGAATGTGCTGTACTTTTGTGTTTCTCAGTATTAAAAAAATAGACATGTGAATTACATTACAATAAGAAATATTTGTTTCTTCCCTCCTGGACGTCTTACAATAGATTACCCTCCCCCAAAAAACCCCAAAGTGTTTTTTAAAAAATATATCTAGAAATATATAATGTAAATGAATAGAAAAGTAAGACTTTTTGTACACGTATTGAAAATATAAAACTTCCTACAGAGAAACCCAAACTTCAGCTTATTAAGGATTATCAAATTGAGTTTGCTGTAAGTATAGTTCACAGTTTCACACATTAAAAAATAATTGTTTTCTCACCAGGTGAAAAAATTTGAAGTCACTAGAATGCATTTAGAAAATTTACAGCTTTCAGAAATCAAACCAGCATTTTTAGCATGTCACAAACTCCAAGTAAAATTAGTATTAATTAAACATAAACAAAAACTGTACAATTATCTGCTTCTGAATTCTTTCCCCAAGGAAAACTATTCCAGTCCACCCAGTAAAATAAAACTTGAAAATAATTAATATGAAAGGAAGGTCAATCTGGTTCAGTAGAAGTATGAATGCTAGGATTTTTAATGAAGGCACTGTTTGTAAGTACAAACTGTATTTATAGATTCACAAATTAGTAAAATAAATTAACAAAAAGTTGAAACACCTGATAAATCTATGTTAATAAAGTACCATACTTAAGTCTTTCATATATAGTAATTAATTTTGGAAATCCTTAATTCTTTGTCTTGGTTTGGAGACAAGATGTTTTAAAACTGAATTTGCTTTACAAATGAGATCTTGAAAAATGTCAGCAGAAGAAATTTTCTCCCCCAGAAGTGGTGATTTCAGATTTATATTACAAATTCAGACCTGATTGGTTTATTACATTTTTACTAGTTCAGTTTTGCTGTTATTACATGAAAAGCACTTTTCTGCTTTAGAAAACAGTCCAGTTGACCTGATTGTCTTGTTTTTTGAGGGCATATCTTGAGTAATTTAAGGAATGAATTGTCTTACTTTTAAAAGCTCTTGTATCTTAAGGTTGTGAAATTTGAAAAGGTATAAAAAAAAGTAGCATTTTCAAATTTGAATGGTAAATCCTGACTGTTTTAAACCCTTGTTGAGTGAGGATATTGATTTCTGAGAAAATCAGTTAAATTTTGATGTGAATGATGGAATTATTATTGGTTTTTTGTGTTTTTTTAAAAAAAACCTTGCTTTTTGGTCATTTTTTAAATGTCTTGAACGTTGTTTTGTTTTAACAGTGTATTGAGCAATATAACAACATTTTGGTAACTTGTTTAATGGAGGGAAGCAAGGTTATAAATAACTAAGTACAGATCAGTGTTTTTTCAGGCTTCATTGTGAGGAGCTGACTCAGGTGGACCTGGGAAGATGTCCAGTTTCCACATCCCAACTTTGCTTAGTTGCTTGATATAACTCCATGTTGAGCTTAGATGGTTCTCTCAGTTTTCTCAGCACCAAGTTAAACAGAATTACCCTTTCAGAAAGCTTCCCTGCTGAGACGCAGAATAGGGAGTAAATAGAGGAGTGTGAGTGAGATGTTCAGAAAGCAAGTAATTAAACAAAGTAGGCCAAACAGACTATAGAGGGAGCGCTTGTCTTTGAGATTACTGTAAGGAACTCTGCCAGTTCCCTCTCTAAGTCTTTCCAGCTAGTGAAAATTTTAGATATTCTAGATGCTAACTATAAAACACAAAATCCAATATTTCAACATAACTTCATAATTCAGAAATGTTCTGTCGATTTTAGTAGTTACTTAATAATCTCACTTTTTTTTTTTTTTGGTAAATTTGTGGATTGTTAAATAAGTTTGAGATGACTAAAAATTTGAAAACTATGGCATTTATCAACAATTCAGATTACAAATAAGTTCTATAAAAAGGTCTTATTTGTTCATAGCCTTTTCTTTGCTAAACCATTTTTAAATATTTTAAGAATACATGGTACCTATTGGATATAACTCGTAGAAAGATTCAGGAGCACTACTGAAATTTAGTGATTTACCACCAAAAAAAATTAATCACTTTGTAGGTATTTGAAGTCCTGAATAGCCAAATTTATTAGTTTTTTGTATTATATGTGATTTAAAATAACAATCAGTAAATCAGAGGCTTATGCAGGAGCCCTCTTAAACCTATGGACACAGTAGAATCTGCTAATATGTGATTTCATTCCTTCAGTGAACACTTAATGAGAACGTACTGTGTAATATTGAGCTATTTTCTTTTTAGGTGCCGTCGTTATGAACATCTTTTACCCTCCAGAAGCTTACAGTGTGGTAGAGATGATAGATGTGTAAACATATGTCAAACATAGTTTGGAGTATAGTAGAAATGTGTATAAGAACCAGGCCTCAAAGAATAACATGTTTAGTGACATGTTCAGGTGGCAAAAAGGGGAGTCAGGGAAGGCTTCATGAAGGAAGTATTGATTAAGTCATTTTAAAGGAATTTTAAAGGAATTTTAAAATTCTGATAGAGGAACAGATACAAGGTAATTTACAAATGAAGCGAAAATTGCTCTCGGCAGGGCAGCTTGGCAATGCATTTAAGAATCCTTCAAATGTTCTTTTTTTGACCCAGTAATTCCAGTTGTGGGGATTTTAATCTATGAATGTAAATCTTTTGGCAAAGTTTGATTATCTTTTGAATCCATCTACTTCTTTTCATTATTCATTACCACCCTAGTCTAAACTAGTGTTTTTGGATGCATTTGCAACAATAGCCTCCTAATCTTGGCCTACCCCAATCCATTCTGTTCCCTTCCAGTCTATTTTCTACACTGTAATGAGAGGGATCTTTTCAAAATACAAACCTAATTATATCACCCTACCACTTGATATGCTTCAGTAGCTTTTCATTGCATTCAGGGTAAGGACAAAGCTACATATCTTGTGTGGTGGCATCTACATTTCTTACAAGGTCTTTCATAGTCTGGCCCCTACTTTCTATCCAGTCATGGCTTGAGCCATGTTCCTCTTGCCTTGCTCTTTGTGTTCCAGCCATATTGGCCTTATTTCAGTCCCTTATTCTTGCCATGCTCCCTCCCACAATGAGGCGTTTATACCTGCTGTTCCCTCTGCCTAGAATGTTTTTCCTTTTCCTTCACCTAAACTTTGATTTATCTTTCCTCAGGGAAGCCTTCCCTATCATAGACTCTCAGAACTCCGTTAGCTCTCCTTCATAACACTTGCTGTAGTTGTAATTTTATGTATGTCGGAGATTAATGTCTTTTTTCCCAATAACTTCCCTAAATGCTGGTTATGTGTTCATTTTTGCTCGCCACTATACAGTCAAAGCTTACTGCAGTGCTTGAAACAAGCATTTGTTGTAGGAATTAGTCAACAGATGATAGCCATCACAGAGAACAACCCCAAATGTCCAACAATTGGGAAATGGTTACACAAATTGGGCATTTTCATATAGTAGAATTTGTCTTTAAAATCATGTTTTAGAAGAATGTAAAATATGGGAAAATGCTGTCAATATATTTGAAAAATATCAGTTTACAAAATAGTAATTTATTAAATATACAGAAAAAATACAACAAAATAAAAAGGTTGTTTATCTCTGGGAGGTATGTTTTGTATTTTTCAGATTTTTACAGAGAACATGTATTAATTTTATAATTTGATTAAAAACTGACCATGTACAAAATTAGAAAAACTGGATTTTTAGATATGATTCATAAATATAGTATAAAAGGAATATTTGAGGTTCATACTGAGCACCAAAATAAGTATCAAACAAAATGCATAATTGCATGATAATAGCATTGAACTTGATTATATAAATTCAACATAGGAACTGCAAAAATGATTCTTATATTAAAGCAAGCCATTAATTTCTGGTTTTATTATACTCATTTATATGTAAACTGATTTTTAAAATGTTCTGAAAAGTAGTGTGGTTTTGACACATGGCAGCAATGAAATAGAACGGAGACCAGAAATATATATAAAAACTTAGTATATGATAAGAAGACTTATTTAATAAATAGTGTTAAGATAACTAGTCAGTCATCTGGAAAAATAAAAAGTTGGCTTCCAGATGAATCAAAAGCTTTAAATATGAAAATTAGCAAAAAATGTAGGGTAATTATTTTTAATGTAATCTGGGAATGGTGAAGGCCTTTCAAAGTATGAAATAGAACTAAAGCCATATTGCTGAATTTTACAACATAAAAATAAAATTCTGTATAGAGAAAAAAATCATAAAGTGAAAAGAGAAACAGACTAGTAAATCTTACGCGTACACTTTTCACGAAGGACTAATTTCCTCTTAATATACCAAGAACTTCCAGAATATAATCCAATAAAAAAAACGAGCAAAGGGAATTCAGATGGAAAGATGTGCAATTTAATTTATAATGAAAGTATAAATTAAGGCTACAACATGCCTCTTATTACCTATCAAATTAGGGAAGATTGATTACAAGTATAACTTGGAGAGGGTGAGGAAGGGGAATGGTCATTCTCGTACATTGCTGGTGGGAATATGAACTGTTCATTGTCTGTGGGAAGGAATTTGGAAATCATTTTCAAAATTAAAAATGCCCATGTATTTTGAGCTAGTAATTTTACTCAAGAATTTAAATCTTCGAAAAGATTTTATATATGTGTCAAATGAACATGTAAGAATAGTTGTGGCAGCATTATTTGTCATTGCAAAAGATTGGTAACAAACTAAACATAAATCTGAAGGGGAATGGGTAAGTAAATGATGGTATATCTATTCAGTGGAATACTAGGCAGTATTAAAAATAATAAGGAAACACTGTGTACTGTTATGATGCCATGTCTAAGATATATTAAGAGAAAAAAAGCAAGATGTAAGACTTCATGTACAGTATCCTTGCCATTTGTGTGACTGTAAAATATACACAAAATATGTACTTACATGTAAATATCAATATATATTACATAGATAAATAATATATTTCTGGAAGGATACATGAGAGTTTGGTAATAGTGAGGGGAACTGGTAGCCTAGAGGACAAAGGTAGGAGACTGAATTTTTTAGAATACTGTTTGGTAGTTTCGAATAATTTTTACCATATGCATGTAATACCTATTCAAAGTTAATCTGTTATGTTGTGCTTGCAGGAGTTGGTAAGGAAGAACAAAAATGAAAGACCTCATGTAGTTGTAAACACTTGTCAAATGATTACTGCAATACTGTTTAATTTTAGGTTTTGCTAGAGGTCTTCTAATTCAGAGCTTCCAGTTAATGTTACGTGGCTTACTGGAGGATGGCTCTAATGGAATGGGGTCTGAAGGAAGCCTGGGCGCTTCTTGTAAGCCCATAGTGTGATGAACAACTAGCAGTTACTTCTCCTTTTCATATTGTGAATGAAGGAAGCAGGTGCGCTTTTTGCAAGCCAATAGTGTGATGAACAACTAGCAGTTACTTCTCCTTTTAATATTGTGAATGCATTGAAGTAGATGCTTTACTTTTTGGAATTTGCTTCAACCAACCACAGAGTGTGTAGCTACTTCTTGTGGAGAAGGGACCCTGGAGCTACTATCGGAGTTTGTATTCTGGGTACCTGAGGAGCAAGTCACCGAGTGCAAGGTGCAGCCTACTAATGATGAGAAGACAGGGTAGCAGGGATGGTGTCCAGAGGGGGCCAACTCTTGGCCTGAATCTCTGTATTTGCCTGTAATTGGATCCTCCTAGTGATGTGTGTCCAATATGCCATTTAGCTTACTACGAGGCGACTGCCTGATAGTACATGTGTGTTCTGCAAAAACGAAGCATCATTATTATTTTGAAATACTGTTTCTGATGTGTAAAAGTTTGGATTTGAAATTAATTCATATTATTACAAACTTCATTTAAACTTTTTCTTTCATAATTATATAAAGAATGTAACAGATTTTTTTTTAACCAAGCATTATGTCGATGCCTCCAGACACCCTTCTTGTTGGCCAGTGCGCTGAACAAATATTATTTATAATGCGAAATAGGTTGGGAAACTGTTCTGGCCAAATTCTTTCATTTTATATAAAGAAAACTGAAATCTAGATAGGTAAACCCAGGAATTTGTCCAGTGTCCTATATAGTTGGTTGGTATAGGGCTGGGTCTGAACACTCAGGATCTTAACTCTCAGCTTTCACTGCCTCACATTGGCCCCCCAAAACCTTAAGGATAGTTAGAGGAAGGCATTGACAGTTGAAAGATGAACATACAGAACTTTAGAGGAACTATTAAAAGAACTGCATGTACACAACTTACAAATCTTTGAGGGTCTACTGTGTCCAATAGTGCTTAAAAATCTTCCTATAGAATAGGATATAGTAGTATTTGTGTTATAAGTGTAGCTGTTGCTTTTAAAAAGTAATAATAATAAAGGTTAGATTATAGCAAGAGGAATTTAGGAAGATACATAAACATTGATATTAGAATTATATATATACATTTTTTCCAAAGAAAAAGGGCATTCCTATCAGGAGACCTTTCAAGTTCCTCTGGTGCTAATATTAAATTTTCTCTTGTTTGGCTTTTGATTGGTTAAAATTTGTTCAGTTAAAATATGAGTGGAAAATAATTAGGGTTTAAGTAAATTGTTTGGGATTAAATAGGCTTCAAAGAATGTTGCCATTAGCCCTAGGTATTTTAAAGAAATACTTAAAAACTTATTAAAATGTGGGATACAGTGTGGTTATTTTGTCACTTTGGTACCTGGCTTCCATTTGAATACCACCAGAGTCATACTAATAGGAGAGGAAATAATGGGAATTAAGGCACAGTAAACTTTGGGTAAAATTGTGTTAATTTATAATTTCTAGTTAAGATACATATAAGGCAGGAGTAGGTGTCTTAGGCAATTAAAAAAAGCCTCTACTGTCCAAATATTAAAATGGATGTATTTTTGAGACAAAAATAAATTATAAGTAAAGGAAAATCTTCTTGTGACAGTCTATTTAACCTTTTGGTGTGTGGGTGGTATTTTGTTTTGGTTTTGGGGGGGGTCATTCCTTTTTAAGTTTTCCAGATGATCTTTGCGTCTCTTCCAGTTCTCTATAGATTTTTAAATATTTCATTTTTTAAATGATAAATATTTTGCCTAATTAGTACTGGCAAACTGGAACTGTTTTCTGAGGCAGAAATTGAATATATGTCTAGCAAAGTAAATTCTGAGGAAAAAAAGGGTCATAATTGTCATTGGAAAATTCAGGGTTTATTTTTGTCCAATTCTAGTTTCTTTTTAGATGATAGTTGTGGGAAATACTAAGAATTTGAGGTCAGTTTCCTTGGGGGCATTTTTAAATTCTCTTTCGGTTGAGAGAACATTTACTATATAAATGATTCAAAAAACAAAAGAAAGCGTGTTACCTCAAAAATGCTTGTGTAATATATAACAATAGAACAAGAGTTTTCTATTTTTCTTCCATTTACCAAGGAAGTATAATAAGAATTAAAAGAAATATCTTATATTGCATATGTATTTACACTTCAAAGTAATTTATATATTAAATTAGGTTTTGTTTGAGATGATGAAATGAAAGACTTTGTAAGTAAGAATCCATGTTGATATGTGAAAAAATGTGAAGTTAAAACATGTTGGCATACTCCTAGTTTCTCAGAACAAGAAAATGACTAATCTAAATTTCATTTCAGAATAAAAACCAAGACAAGCCACATAAAAGCAACCTAAAAATTAAACTGTCATCATATTATTTGTTTTAAAACTATGGAGTAATATATCTGAGGAAGATTTCTCTCAAAATTGTTTTTCTCAATTTCAAGTAAGTAATTTATTTTGGTTAATATATTGGGGATGAGGGGGGTGGGGGTAAGCCTTGGCACTGAAGTTGATAAATCCTACTCATCCTTAAAGTGACAACTCAAATGTCAGCCTCTTTAAAGCCTTCTCCAACTCCTTTGACCATTCCTAAAAGATTATCTCTTTGGTTTCCCATAGTCCCAGCCCTCCTTTCACATTGTGATAAAGGACTTACTACACTGAATGTTGTGTTTGTTTGTAGGGATAAGTCACTTGGCACTACCCTCTGGTGCCTCCCTGCACTCCCCCAGCACTCTCCACCCTGGTGTCTACTGCTGACAGACACAGAGAAAATTATTTTACTTCCGTAAACCTTAATTTCCTCCTGTGTAAAATGAGTTAATAATTTCTATCTCTTTGGATTATTATGATTAAATGCAATTACCAGCCAATGTCTGATATATATAGTAACGTAAGTGTTACTTTACCCTTCTAATGCCAGAATGGCCACATTACTATATAGGAAGCACTATATATATAGGAAGCACTCCTTAAAATTTTCGAACACACAACACAGTATACAGATGATATATTATAGAATTGTACACTTGAAACCTATAAAATTTTATTAACCAGTCATCCCAAAAAATTCAATAAAAATTTTTTGAAAAGAAAAAAAATATTTACCTCACTTAAAAAAAAAGTTTGACTTGAAAAATGGAATTTCGTAACATTTATTCATTCCTCACAATAGGACAAGCTAAAATACCTGCAAATTGAGGCATAAGGCTTTTTATAGTTGGTCACTGACTCACATGTCTACAGGCTATGTAATTAATTACCTGTTTAAAACACTAAAAAAATTGACTATTCTTTATAAGTACCCCACCCAGGCCTGATTTTTTTTTAAGCTCAGAGAGAGAGAGAGAGAGAGAGAGAGAGAGAGAGAGAGAGACACGTACGTACATACGTACGTGTACGTGCAGGCTGATCTTGCCTTGAAAAAGGGCAATGTTAATTCATTGATCAAGGAGTAGCTATAGTTTTCCAATGCTGCAGATTAGGTTAAGTGTAATCTCTTGTGAAAGAGCCTTATTTTCCAAAGCCATCAGTACTACCTTTTTTTCTTTTTTTACATGATGGTGAAACATGTTGAAAGTGTGCCAGAGGTCACAGTAAAGGTGACTGATACGATTTATTGCTCTCTTCTTGTTTTTGCCTTTTGTGAACTGGTAACACATGCAGAAATTGAAGCCTTTGGTTTTTAAACCTACTTAGGATTGTGGAATATGAACTGAGTAAATTCATTAGTGCCTGGAGTTTCAATGCTCTTCACCATATTTTTTCTACAGATATTCCCAGGTTTTATTTTGTTTTTTAGTGACATTATCTTTTCATTTTTTCATGAAATCATTAGAAGTATTTTCAGATTAATTTTAATGATCACTCCTTGGTTGATGATGCTTAGTGATTTTAAAATAGAAACCAGGTTAGGTTAGTCAAAAGACCTTAACTTTATATCATTTTACCAACAGCCATGATAAACCATTTATTGAACCCTTCCTGTGTACCCTGTTTTAAGAGATTTAATTTTCACAACAACTCTAAAATAGCTACTGTTATCCCCATTTTACAATTGAGGAAATGAGGCATGCATAGGTGGATTAATTTTTGCCTGAAGTTATTCAGCAATATGTTTATTTTAGAGCATGTGAGGATTAAATTGAGAGAACATATATTACAATAAATGGTTGTTACCTGCCTAAAAGAAGTAGAGAAGCAAAATATGAGATGTGTGTTACCTAATAACTTCCAGAATTTGATAATAGCCATTATTGAGATACGACAATGACCATGATTATATTATTGCTTCTTTTTTGTGTAATAATATACCCTGGTACTCTCTGCTGACCCCCTTTTTTTTCTGAGCAATGTTAATATATCCTCCAAATTCATATTCCCATTTGGACTGAATTATTTTGTTTTATCTATATGTCTTTGTAAGGTGATGCTAGGACTTTAATATCAACTTGATATAAAATATTTTTATAAGTTTAGTTTAATTAGACAGGTAGCATATGAATATATTTTCATTGTGAAGTTAAAAAAGCTGAAGCAGGTAAAGCAAAAATTTTCCTTGAGCACCAATCAGCTTCTATCAGTTTTTATAATAACAAAACCCAAAATGTACTGGTATAAGACAGTAGCCATTTTTTAGCCCATGATTCTGGGCTCTCAGTTAAGCTCTGTTCCTGCTTCTGGCAGGGCTGGCTAATGTGGCTGCAATTAACTGATAGGTCATTTGGAAGCTAATTGTTCTAGGATGACCTTACTCAAAGGTCTGGATATTGGTGCTGGCTGTTGACCTGGGTGTTGGAGGGCCATGTGTCTCCAGCAGGTTCTCCTTCATCTGGAGGCAGGACTAGGGTTTACAGGAGCAGCAAGTGAAGGCAAGCCCCACATAGTTTTTGTTGTACCATGGGACAAAGCAAAGCATGTGGCCAAGTTCAGAATCAGTGTGGGAGAGGTTTAGAGCGTGTGACTCAGGGGGTTATTACTGCAACAGTCTACTGTCCCACTAATCCTGGCTGACTCATTTTTCAGGAAACATTTGCCAGTGTGACCATGCCTGTAAGCAATTTATTCAACAATTCAGATAATTTAGTTGATTTGTTGTTCTTGTTTTATTTCATTCTCATCCCTTAGCATCATTCCTGGTCCCGTTCACTCAACAAGTATCTACTGAATACCCAGGAAGTGCACTATAAGTTATCATGAGGTGAGCAGCAGATGGAACAGGACTGCTGTGTTCATTATCCAAGTTTCTTAAACTTGCCTTCCTATCTGCTTAATTATATAAACAATTATATAAAAGCAGACAGTTATAACAGTTTATTTTTTAAATGACCAACAGCCTAGGGACAGTATCTCTTGTGTGCAGCATTTTTAAAATGTCTTACAAGAATTTCATCAAGTAAAAATTATAATACAAGATTGTTTTGATCTCTACTCCCACCAGCAATATGAGACTGTTTTTGTGTCTTCACCAAGATTGTGTTCTCAAATATTTTGACCTTTGCCAGTTTATTAGATAAAAACATGGATCTCAATGTAGTTTTAATGTACATTTTTTTTATTATGAATAAGAGTGTCTTTCCATATTCTTGAAAGCCATTTCCTTTTCAGTGTACTACTCGTCTGTCTTTCACCCATTTTCCAGTTGCCAGTTGGCCTTTTGCTTATTAATTCCGTGGAGCTCTTCATGTATTAGAAAAATTGGCCTCTCCCTGAATTGAGTAGCAAATATTCCATTTTGTTTATTCTTATGGTAAATACCTTTTATTTAAATATGTTTTATTTTATAAAGTGCTTTTATATCTTAAATGAGGCTTTTAGATCATTTAGATTTAAATATTAGACATGGAAATAGAAGAAACATCCTGACTTTATCATGTATTATTTAGAGACCTAACCTTTTAAAACACTGTGACTTAAAACAAACAATTTCAAAAGTATCCTGTCTTTGATTTACCTTTTTCTCTTCTAGGTTTGGTTCTATCATGAGACCACTCTTTTTGACAGGCAGTCCAAGAAGTGGGATTATCCTTTGGAGAGCTTTTTTTAGATGATTAGACTGTGTAGCATAAGTGGAAAAAACTTTGCTACATAGAATACATTGTTAATAATGTTGCTTTGAGTTTTATAACACATATAGTGGTAGTAGTTCAAACAATGCTCTATATATAATCCTTTCCCTATTCATTCAACCTTTACAATGTAGCTAAATTAGGGTGGGTAGATTAGGCTAGCCTTTACCCAGTGGGCCCCATAGAAGGCAGAGAAACAGACTATCAGGTTTTTGAAAAAGCAGTAATAATTACTACTACCTAAATAATGTCCTACATTTTAAATAAGATTGTAGGGAGTTAGTACAGGAGGGTAGCAGAGGCATCTGTGACATGTGTAACATCTGACATTATGAAATACTTTTTCTTCCTTTGACTTCTATTTGAAAGAAGGTCAGAAAACTGGGAGGCTGGACAGATTAGAATGTTTTGAGTCATTTAATTTGTTTTCCAAAGTCTTTAAAGTTGGCAGACCCTTTCTTCATGTGTAATTTTACCCAGCAGCATCAAAAAAGCAAAACCAAATAGAAATTCTTAAGTGATTTATAGTAGGGAATGGTTGGAAGCCAGTTTCTGCTGTACTTTACATAGTTTTTAATTTTTCAAACTTGTTGAGATGTTCTTTAGGGTCTGTTATAACATCAGTGTTTCTCTGACAATTAAAAATAAGTTTTCCATTTATTTGATATCAAATTATTGACATACTGTTACTTCCTTGATTAATCCTTTAAAAAATTTTCTAACATTTCTGAAGCTATAATGCATTTACAACATGTACATTTAATACAATAATTTTCCCTCCTGAAAAGCTGATGTTAAATTAATGGAGCATCTTATAATGGATGACTTCCTAAAGAAAATACGACAGATTGTAATTTTCATCTTCTATATACCTTTTTAAAAAACTTTAATCTCTCATGGAATGAGATTCTTTCCACTTTCATTTTGTTCTTTATTTTTGCTTTGCATGTCTAATTGTTTTAACTTATATATTTTGATGTGTTATTTGGCACATAAAGCTTCATAACTCATGTCTTTAAGCAGTGCTTTTCAAACTATTTGTGGTCATGAATCAACAGTAAAAGTAATTACTAGAAAAATGAAATGAGAAAGAAAAACCAACAAGCAAAATACAGGCTCTCTTTTTATTATTATATAATCAAGTATAGGATTCTCCTTTAGGATTGCTGTAAGAAATCCTAAATACTTTCCAGTTTTATACTTGTCCTGTTGCAGACCTATAACGAACAGCTAGTTCATAGTCTGCATTTGAGTAGCACTGTAGCTTTCTTTTATCAAAGCAGAGACCCTTTAATTCTTTTCTTTTTGAGTACTTCTTATCCTGTGTCAAATGCATTCATGTTTCTTTTTAGCTTGACTGTTTACATGATATATCATTATCCATCACTATTTTTAATTCTTTTAGTTTTACTTTACTCTTTGTTTTGGGGGGTTTTGCAGAATAGACTGTTTTATGTGTGTGTGTGTGTGTGGTTTTTTTTTTTAAAAAGGATAGATACAGCCCTGGCAGGTGTTTCTCAGTGGATTGAGTGCCATCCTGCGAAGTGAAAGGTCACAGGTTCAATTCCCAGCTGCAGGTCAGGTCCCCAGTTAGGGGAGTGTGAAAGGCAAGGAATCGATGTTTCCCTGGCATGTCGATGTTTCTCTCCCACTCTTCCTGCCTTTCCCTCTCTCTAAAAAATAAAATAAAATATTTTTTAAAAAGATAGATACATAAATCATTTTAAAAGCATATATACAGAAATATAGTTGTAATTATAAAATTCAAGGAAAAGTGTTGTTTTCTTTTATGTATAATGCAAGGAATTTAGCTTATTTTAGCTTCTTATCACTCAGCTCCCCTCGTTAATCTTTAAGACTAATATATAATTGTTGAATGTTTTAAACTGTATATCTTTTCTTTCAAAAACCTTTAGCTTATGTATTAAATTTCAGTAGAACAGTTTGGACTCAACTTTACCTACCAAATTAACCACTAATCTATTTAGAGAACACCGTTTATAACCATTCTTGAGTTCCAGTTTTGATTAATTTTTTCGGTTGCCTCATATGTTTTCAGGTACTAATTTTCAGGAAATGCACATGTGGGTTACTTTCTGAACCCCTGAATATCTGAAAAAGACTTTTTGTTGCATGCTCTGTTAATGACAACATGGTTCAATATGGAATAATCTTGTATCCCAGGCTTTTTCATTTAAAATTCTCTAAACATTATTGTGGTGTCTGTTAATTTTGACTGAGACAGGAAAGTCCTTTTCATATAGAGATGCTGGTGTTTTTTATTTAGATATTGTTCTTCTGTTATACTTTGGATTATTCCTTCTATTCAGTTTATTAAGCTTTTTTTAAAAAGATCTGTATTTGTGGATTGGACCTCTTTATTATTTTTAGAAAATCTCATTTTTGAGTGCACTCAGACTTAGATGTAAAATCTGTCAGACAGGACAACCTACATCTCTTGACAGTCTGTCCCCATTGGTTTTCTTTGCCTTCCTTCATTCTCTTAGCTAAAAGTTTAGCATATTCTGTGACCTCTTCCTTATTTTTCTTAGTATGTTGTTTCTTCAGAGCAGTACACCAACCCAGTTTATATTGCAGGACCCACGGAGTAACAAGATGCTGAATCTTGGGTGTTTTGGTCCAGAATTTATTACCTTCTTTGTTTAGGGGCTTTGTCACAACATATTGGCAGACATCATCTTTAGAGAGATTGAAAAGCTTGAGGATTCTGCTAGCTCTTTTGGGCCCCCGTCAAGCAAGCCACAATAGGAGTATGAGTGAAACCAGGAATATCCAGCCCTCCACCCCCACCTTTTTTTTTCCACAATGACCAAGTTGAGAACACTGAGACTGGCATTCCCAGTGCAACCCTGAAGAGATTTGCACTTTCTTTCTCCAGCCCTCCTTGGTGTATAACAGGAATGGCCATTACTCGATAGCAGGGTGCAGACATGGCCATGGGTCAAGACACCATGCTTCATGGGCAAACCTAGTTTGTCATTCCCACCACTGATTCAAACCACATAATCCTTCCAATACACCCAGAGTGTCAGCAGCAACTTCTCTGGCCATATGCTTCTCATAAAAGGTAAGGGGTTTGTGTTCATCATCCACTTCAATGAGTTTCTAGCAGCCAGTGTCCGGGAAAGAGATGTGCAGCTTCATCCTGAAACGGCCTACCTTCAAAGCAAGCAAAAAAGAGCCACAGTTCCTTTTTATACCTGTTTCCCTCTGATTTTTAACTTTGTCCTTTCATGTTCTTGGTGAATGTTTTTTGTTTTTATATTCTACATTACTGATACGGGTTTTTTTGTAATAGTGATTCTATTTTTTCTCATCTCTAGTATGGATTTTGGGTTTGTTGTTTATATTTTTTTCTTACCTCTTTGAATTCCATTTATATCTTTTCTTGCATATTTCTATTGTGTTTTTATTCTTTCCTGATCTTTTTAACTGATCACCATCCTTATGAAAAATGTTTCACAGAAGTTTTTTTCTCATATTTTACAACACATAGCAGATACTTTCTACATTTCTCCCATTTTCCAATGTAAATTATTACAGATTATTTTCTTTGGTATTTTAAGATGATATTTTATCTGTGCTGCTAAATGTTTTTGTACGTCCCATGCTTAACTATCTATGAACAAGAGGCTATTTATCCAGTTCTCATGTTTTGCTAGTAGGCAAAGTATGGAAAGTCCATTTAATCATCTTCATTTTCTACTCATAAACTGATAGAATTGCCCTCCAAGATATACAAAGCTAATAATTGTACACAACCCACTTAGATGAAAACATTCATCCAGTGTACCTCTATTTACAATTTAAGAGATTTTCCCCTCTTGTCACTGCACAGTCTACAGTCTCTCTGTTTTGTAGAAGAGAACTTATTCCTGGATAACTTGAGACAGTGTCGTGTATGTGTTTTTTACCAGAGCATTACATGGAAGTCTGCAGGTAGTAAAGGTCCTTAGGGCTTTTGGTGATTTCATCCATAGTGGAAATTAATATAACATCCAGGATGGAATAAGCTAGGCTCCATCAATTATGTTGAAACTGGAAGTTGTGTTTTTAGAATAGAAGTAAATGAGGTATTGAGTGAGAGAATATAACCGTGGACATCTAAGAAAGTTTTTAGTAGGCATCTGGTTTATTTTGGAGCATACTGTTTTTTCAAGGTAGGGCTGCATATCTTAAATATTTTAGTGAAAAATTAGGAGATGGGTTATTATGTATTTCATTGATCCTAGAAGCACATTTCACTCCCATTTTTATATCTCAGTAATTAGAATGTATCTTACAAGCTAGCAGCATTTTTTTCTCAGTGCAAAAATTAATGGTGTTTTATAATCATTGGCATTTTAGATTAAGTAAACTATATTAATAGATGGGTAGCTTAATACCATTCTAAATTGAATCTCTCTGTTTGTTGTCAGTATAGTTAATAACAGCTTTTCTTTTCTCTGGTAAGTTTTGGCCTTCCTAGCTTTGTACACTTGGAAACCTGATAAAGACAGAATGTCAGTTGTATAACCTAGCACCATTGCTTTTGGTAAAAATGACTCATGATTAGTAAGTTACGTACAAACTCAGAGGACTGAATGAACTGTAAATACTGGCAGGACATTACAGCTTTGGACTTCCCTGAGTGTGGTAACTCTTATGATTGAACAATTCCTGTTGTAAGGCTCAAGAAGTTGTATCTGTGGGACTGGATACACTGGCTGCTATTTGGTACTTCTAAGGTAGGGTAGCTACTATACCAGCCCTGTGATTGCATTCTTTTACTCTTGACCAGCCACCCAGGGATGCCCAAGGAAATATCCCCTGAACTGCTGTGAGGACTCTTGCTGAAGAGTAACCACCTGATGGTGCCCTGCTTGCATGTTTCATGTTTTGTATCCTGCTAAGTATAACCAATGTCTAGTGTGACCTCTTTGGGTCACGCGAGCGTCAGTGTCTAGTTGGGCCTACCAAGTGGTGCTGTACCTGTATTTCGTGATTTTATTTTTAAAAATTTTTTTGTTTTGTTTATAATATTTGCTGAGTTAATCTATTATTACTTACTCTTCATAAGAATTTTAAATTATAAACATATAATAAATATGAGAATATCTAAAATATGTATTGATTAAGGAATAATATAAAGAACATCTGTCTACTACCCAGGATAAGAAATAGAATATTACAAATATCTTTGAAGTCCCTGATTGCCTACTCCTCTCCTGTCTGATTTTGGTTCCTAATATTGGTTAATCATTTACTTGGTTTTCTTTATAGTTTTATCTCATATTTATATACCCCTTAACAATATATTTAGCTTTTTTCTTTTTGGGGGAGGCTACTTATGTGTTTATTCTGCTGTGAATCTTTTTTCTCCCAACATTACGTTTTTGGGGATCATCTGTGTTGAAATATATAGCTGTAATTCATTCATTTTCACTGCTGTATAGTATTATATAACTATACTACAACTTTATTTATTCATTCTGCTAGATGGACATTTGTGTTATTTCTTGTTTTTTTTAATCCCCAGTTACAAACAATACTGTTATGAAAACGGTTATACATGTCTGCTACTGCATATGTATGCAAACTTAAGGTTATATACTATCAATGGGATTACTGATTAGGGTGTGTACATCTCTGCTTTATTAGGTAATGCCAAATTATTTTGCAAAGTGATTCTACTAAGCTATACTCTTATCAGTGTATGAGGGCTTCTGATATTTCATATCATCATTTAGAATTGTCATATTTCTTAAGTCTTAAATCAGTTCTTTAAGTATAAATGGTATCTCATTGTGAGTTTGTACAATTTCACTATAAGGTTGAATTTTTCCATGTGTTTATCATCTGCTTGTTTTATCAAATATTGAGAGAGGAGTGTTGACGTTTCCAACTTGTGAACTTGGCTATCTCTCTTTCAGTTCTGTTATTTTTTTGCTTCATGTATTTTGAAGTTTTGTTAGGTCCGTGTATTTAGGATTATTTTGTCCTCTTGATGAGAAGGCCTCTTTATCCCTGGTAATATTCCTTGTTCTGAAGTCTTCCTTGTGTGTTATTAATATAGCCACTCCAGCTTTCTTTTGATTAGTGTTTTTATGGTATATCATGTCAAGAATTGTGAAGGGTGTGAGATTTTTGCCTTTTTACAGGCTAACAAGTTAATGTGCCAAAAATTTAATAGGTGATAGCAATAGACCTGAGATTTCTGAATCCCCACTTTATTATCTACTAATAAGGAGGAACTGGAGAGCTGATTGCTGGCCAGGCACTGAGAAGTCAGTTCAAAGACAGCCACTTCAACAGAGACCCATGGAGAATTCTCTCCCAACATCTTTTCATATTTTTACTTTCAGCCCACTTATGTTTTTACATTTAAAATGAGTTTGTTACAGACAGAATAACATAGTTAGGCTTATTTGTTTATCTAATCTGACAATCTCTATCTTTTAATTGGTGCGTTTAGATTGTTTACATTTAATGTAATTAGTGATATAGTTGGACTAAAATCTGTCACTGTGTTAGCTGGTTTTTATTCTGTCTGCTCTTTGCTCTTTTATCCTCTTTTTGATTACTTGGGTATTTTTTTTATTACTCCATTTTTCTCCACTGTTTGCTTACTTATTTATACCTCTTTTTGAAATTATTTTAGTGGCAGCCCTAGGGTTTCTAATATATGTTTGTAACTAATCACAATCTTTCATCATATAATAGCATATAGCTTTAGTACTTTATTATGACTGTGTATCCCCAATTCTTCCTGCTTATCCCTTGTGCTTTTGTTGTCATTCATATTACTTTTACATGTGCTATCAAAATCCAAATTGCTACTACTTTTGCATTCAACAGTTATTTTTAGAGCAATTATAAATAAATAAAGTTATATATTTACTTTTATTTATGTCATTTTTAGTGTTGATTTTTTTGTGTGGATAAAATTTTTTGTCTGATTTCACATTTCATCTGTCTGAAGAACTTCCTTTAACATTTATTTTATGGCAAGTCTGGTGATAAAGAATTATCTCATATTTGTTTTTCTTAAAGACTTTATTTTTCCTTTATTTTTGTGAAATATATTTTGCTGAGTATAGAATTGTGGATTGCCTTTTTTTTTTTCTTTCAGCACTGAAAAGATGTTATTCTGTTGTTGCTTGGTTTGCATAGTTTTGCTGTTGTTCCTGTCTTTGACTTCATATGTAAAGTGGCTTGTTTTTTGGCCATCACTAAGATTTTTCTGACTTTGGATATGGTGTGTCTTTGTGGATATGATGTGTCTATTTTCTTTTGATGGTCTCTGAACATCTTGATTCTTTGGTTTGGTATCTTTTATTTAATGTGGAAAATTCTCAGGCATTATTTCTTCATGTATTTCTTTTGACCTGTTTTCTCTCTCTTCTCTTTCTGTAATTTCAAGTACATGTATGTTAGACCATAAGATAGTGTCTTATAGCTGTTGTGTGATTTGTTCTGAGTTTTTTATTTTTGTTCTGCCTTTTTTCCCTGATATAATGAGATTTATCTTTTAGGGAGATTTCCTTGATGAGGGTGGTGGTTATTGCTGTTGGTGAAGTATTTATATTTTAGAAGGTAAACCTTTAATATAGCAGTATCTACTTTTTGGCAAATAAAGACCTTTCAGTTTATTAGTAAAATAAAAGTTCATAATAATTTTTGTTCCAACTAAAAATGGGTTGATTTGATTTTGGAACCACGAGATATGGCCCAGGATTGTGGCTGTCTTAAACATAGACTATAATGTAATAACTCTAATGACTTATGAATTAAGTAAGCTGTTTTTTAGTTTTATATGTCATAGTATTTTTATTTTATTTTATTTTTTTAAAGGTTTTACTTATTTATTTTTAGAGAGAGGGGAAGAGGGGGGAAGAAAGGGAGAGAAACATCAATGTGTGGTTGCCTCTTGCGTGTCCCCTACTGGGGGCCTGGCCTGCAACCCAGGCATGTGCCCTGACTGGAAACCAAACTGGCAACCCTTTGGTATGCAGGCTGGCACTTAATCCACTGAGCCACACCAGCCAAGGCTATTTTTCTGTATGTTAATCCTTGAAAGTCATTAGATTTTCTTTCTGAATTACGCTTGTTATTATAATCATAAATATTTAACTTGGAATAAAAATATTACTGATATCACATAGCTAGACCTAGATATGTTTATTTTACTCTCTTAGAACTATGTAGAATTAAATAGACATGAGGTGTACAATACAAATAAGAAAGCATGTTTTGTTTGTTTTTATAGTCTACAAACTGAGAAAGTAGTTTGGAATTGTAAATGGAATGCCTTTTAACAGAGAGGTTTTTCTACATATGGAAAATGTGAGACCTTGAAAAATTAATAAGCCAATTAGTATGAATAAAACAAACTTAGAATCTGAAAATATCAAAGTATGGAAAAATTTTGAATATATACAAATACTTTGAATTACCAAAAGAGATAAATGAGATTTAGCTAGTTGTTGTTTTTTTTTAATTATAGGGTAGCTGAGTAAAAAGGAATATTATCTCAGTAGGAAAGCAAGATAGGCTTCTAATATTTTTCATTTACATCAATTGAGGTGTATCAGATTTACAAAATAAAGAATATTTGGGTATGTCTGATTCAAGTGTCTAAAAGTTTAATCATAAGAAATTCTTACATTTGAAATCTGAAGCTTATTATTGTGGAATGGGTATTAGTATCTTTTAAAAAGTTGTTTGGGGGAACTGATTTATTATAAGCACTTTTATGTGATCTCAGCTTTACCTCGTAAGATTCCTTGTCATGATACAGTATATTTATTCACAGAGGAAAAGTTTTGTTTGACCCGTGTTTCAGTAGCTGGCTGATTTTGAAATGGGGACATCCGTCTCCAAGTTGATACTGGAGAATAGTGACATGAAAGGACAAGGAGTCAAATGCATGAAGCATTTGCTTTTTTGTCAGATAACACAGTATGTACAGATTCGTTTTAAAAATTTAAGTAAACTTGATCATGGACAGTTTCTTGTTTAGTGTTAAATTCTCACTACAGCCCCAGTATGCACCCAAGAACAGCAGGTCAAGCTTTTCCTGACAACCGTTGACTGTTTCTGGTTCTACTTTTGCAATTGTAGAACCAGAACAGGTTATTAATTTTCCTCTGATACAAAGGAAGATTCTGAATTAGTTAAATGCATTGGAACCTTGATTGTACACATACACGTACACACATGCACAAAAAGTTGAAAATGAATAGTGTTCTTTTAATTTTTTTTTTAATCTTCACTTGAGGACATGTTTATTGATTTTAGAGAGAGAGGAAGGGGGAGAAAGAGAGAGAAACATCTATGTGAGAGAGAGACATCAGTTGGTTGTCTCCCATATACGCCCCAACTGGGGATTGAATGTCCAACCTAGGTATGTGTCCTGATGGGGAATCAAATCTGCATGCACCCTTTTGGTGTATAGGATGCCACTCCAGCTGACTTACCCTGCCAGGATGTGTTCTTTAATCTTAATATGTTTTTCCCAGTAATTATTCTTTGATACATTGTAGGGCTTTGGTAAATATTTATTGAAGCAAAGAAGAGGAGTTATTTCTTTGTATATAATTTAAGCAGATAAAAACTCTTACATGTAGATTATGGACTTTCAAATCCATTTTCTGTTTCCATTGTTTCTAGAAATACTCCTGAGTTTTATTCTGGGAATAGTTTGACTCTTTTAATGCTTACATTTGAAAATAGCTTGGCACTTTCAGTACTTATTTTTATGCTTGGTTAGGTGGGACCAGAGCAAACTTTATCTAGGGCTAACTTTGCTCTACTGCTAAGGCCGTAACCTTATGACTGCTCTGCCCAATGTCCTGTGAAGTGTGAGATTTTTTCTTTTCTGAATGAAACAAATTATTCCCGCCACTGTCTGAGCCCCTGAGATTGTTCCCTGTGCTCCTTCTGATTGGTTCTTTTCCTTTTTCAGGTAGATTCTTCAAAAACATGTACTGATATTATTCAGTACACTTGAGAGGGGTCCTCTGCATATTTCTCTCTCTCTCTCTCTCCCCCCACCCCCTCCCTCTCCTCTTCCCCCTTTTTTCTCTGATACTCTACTAGGCAAATCCTAGCAAGTTTAACCTCCCAATTTCCTCAGTTTGGGGAGACTGCCGGGTTCTACCTGGGTTCCTTCTCCCCCTGCCTTCTTGAAACTCCAAGCAGGAGCTGTTGGAGGGATGCTCATTTTGTTTCCTTTCTCTTAAGGGTTATTAGACAATGGAACAACCATTGTTCAATGTCTGAAAATCATTGTTTCATATATTTCTGGGATTTTTTTTTAGTTGTTTCTGGCGGGAGGGTAAATCTGTTCCCTATTACTCCACCTAGAATGGAAGCTGTGTATACTCATTTTTTAAAGATTCAGTTCAAGTTAACTCCTCTCCGAGATGTTTCATAATCCATTTTCTAGTCAGGAATCATTTAGTTGCAAAAAACAGAAGCCCTTTCAAAGAAACTCTAATAAAAAGATTTATTATTATAATGCAGAAAAATTCTCAGATCTTTATCGCATGGTACAAACAGGACTGGCTTCTCTTCTACTCTCTTTTCTGCACACCAGTGTCCTCTGCAGGGTTCTTTCCACTTGCCTTGGCTCTCACTTGCCAAAGCATTAACTCTACCTTTCAGCTCCAGTCCTTATACTATGTCATCAGATTACCTATTTATTTGAATGGCCCCAAGGAGCCAAGAAATTAATATTAATCTTGGGTAAGCTGAGTTCAGTAGTGACATGACTGTAATTAATAATATAAAGTAATTTTTAATTTTAAAAATTTAAATAAGTTTTTTATGTAAGAAATACCAAACTATAAATTCTAAGTAGGAAGTTCAAGTCCCAAATAATGTTCAAGGTAGCTCAGACATTTTGCTTTTTGATTATTAAATAGTATGATTCATCTGTAAACATTCACAGAGCATGTATTACATACCAGACACTGTCCAAAGCACTAGTGATACAAAGGTGCTTATATTCCAGAAAAGGGTTTGGCAAACTATAGCCCTCAGAGCCAAATCCAGTTCTGCCACCTATTTTTGTAAGTTTTATTGGATCACAGCCCCTCCTATTTATTTACATACTACCCTATGGCTGTTTTCATGGTTCAGCAGAATTTGAGTAGTTGCAACAAAGACTCTGTGGCCCACAAAGCCTAAAATGTATGCTTTGTCCTGTTAACAGAAGAAGTTTGCTGACCCCTGGCATAAAGTGATTATTTATTTACATATATATATATGTATGTATGTATAAAACGTTCGAGTTCTTTTGCAGTGTCAAGACCTTCTTTAATCAGGCCTTAGACTTCGACCAATATTAATATTTAGAAAGAGGTTAAGTTACTTTCCTAAAGTCCTGACATTTAAAAAATTCTTTGTTTCATTCATTAAGACCATAGGATTGCTTTGTTTCTTAATTAATTCTGGTTGGATTTGAAATATCTCACATGAGGGCATCTGGGTTTACTGATAATTCAGAACACATGTGGTGTGGTATTTGGCAAGAGCCTAAAGGCCAAGTGTTGCAACCACCTACATAACAATTTTTTGCAAACCATCAAGTGTTTTTGTAATTTTAGCAATAAAAAACATACTTTTTCCCTGCAGTATGTTAAATCAAAAAGTATATGCTTTGAGATGGTAGATATACTTGAAAATTAACTTGTTTTCAAATATAAAATACACAAAAGCCCAGGAAATACCATCTGTGCTTGTGAGGTTAGTAATCAGTGTATAGATCCTCTGTGTTCATAGTTGTTATCAGTTAAGGCCAAGAAGTCTTACACAGATTTGCATGAAGTTATTCACTCTTTACGTCTCTGATACTATAGCAAGAATAGATCTGTTAGTTTTAATATGTGCCTGTCTCTTTAAAATGTCATAGCCACTAATCTTAATATCAAATGCTAGATTTTCCTACTGTTCCACAGTAGGAGATTGCCACTGAAAAGCATCTAAGGAAGAAAAAGTAAAGAGTCCCCATGATTTGGGTAGTTTTTATGATTAAGGTAACCGTCCCAGTGTGCCTAGTATGATCGTAATTACATAATTATTAATAGTACCCCCCCTTTAGTCTCAGAAATCCTAATTTGGATTATTTGTTTAACCCTATTTATCTATACATGTTGGGCATTGAGCAGCTGAATTTGCTTTAAAGTGTAGCATTTAAGCATTCTCAGCATTTATTCTGACTCTGAACCTCACAGGAGAGTTAATGGATTTATGGCTGCAAGATAGCACAGTTGTTAAAGTGAAACTTAACTCGTACATAAACTCATCTGATAGTAAAAAAACCTAGATTATGTGTGTTTATTTGGCACAAAAATCATTGGATCTCTAAAATTATCTTTTTATGTAATGTTGAGGAACTTCCTGGACTCTCTCCAGTCTTCATTTCTAGGCTTTTCTTTTCCTACTTTTCTCTTTCCCCTGAGCCCTGTATTTCAGCTCTACTTATATACTTGGGTTTTCCTGAATATATTCTAAACTTTTTCTAACACCTATACCTTTCCTATATTGTTTTCTCCATATTTTCGTGCTCTACCTTTTCCATCCTGTGCCTGTTAAATTTCTACCCATCCTTTAATGTCCATTATAAGTATCACTTTCATGAAGCCTTTTTTGCTACATCCCCATTGTAATTAATTTTTCTGGGCTTTTTAAACATTTTGTTTCCATCTCTGTTATGTATTATAGCATGACTTGGTGCCCAAACCTTATTCCCAGATCTTTAAAGGCAAGACTACTTAATTTCACTTAAAAATTCATGTTACCTGTACAAAGCCTTTTGCATATTAGGTATTCAATAAAAATGTATGATCAATTGTTGGCATATTCCCCTAATTTCTTTAGAACAACTAGAAAATACTTTAGAAAGAGATTATCTTTGTAAACTTTGTAAGGGTGACTAACATATGTCAATTTCTATATTTATTCAATACCTTAAATTTTTTTACCTGTATTCTTGTTAACATTTCTTTCTTTAAATAGAAGTGTATTCTCTTTGACATTTTAACTAGGACCAAAAGTTTTTATTTTTCCTTCTTTGCAAGGCAGTTTTCCATGTTCCAAAAGCTACTTATGTTCTTTTCCCATTGCCATCTTATTTAGTTAATTTCTCAAAATGATGAGATGACCTGCTGCCTGACTATTTAAGTTAGTTCTCTGGGTTAATCGTTGACTCCCATAAATCTCCCTCACTTTGGCTACCATATTTCTGGGGAGGAAGTAAGAAGAAAAGTATTCAATTCTCTTTGCCAGATGACGAAAGTATACCTTAAACATTAACCTGCTTTGTAAAATTTTCTAATGGGAGAAAGAAACAATGAGCAAGTGAAATTATATGCCTGGTATTTTTTTTTCTTTCAAGTGAATCTAATTTCATTAGACTTGGAGTTAGGGAAGCCTGCAGCTAGCTTCTTAAGCATGTTATTTGGCCTGTATCAACATTTTTTTCTTTGTTTTGTTTTGAGTGAAAGTAGAAGTTCACAGGAATTTTCAGAACCTGAAACCAAAAGGTGACCCAGATTCTAAACAGCTGTCTTTGCTATAACTGTTAATAATCAAATTTTCATTGGTCCTTGATCTAGAGACTGGCAGTTGGGAAGTTTTGTTATAGAATTCTATTCGGTGCCTTTGTCACCTTAAAGTTTTACTTTTCTTCACTCAGAATAATAATTGGCATTTTATTTCACATAAATTATGAGCTAAAGGTTGTGACTTTTAAATGAAATAGGATAAATCATTTAGTCTCATATTCCTCATTTGTGTATTAGAGTAAGTTCTTAGGCCAACATATATGTGATAGATTGCTTAAACCTAAAGTTAATCTGTTCTCATGTTAGGAGAATTAGAATTATAATACAGAGGCTATACTACTACCCCTGATTTATTGTGAAAGCATTTCAAATTAATATAGCATCTTCCAGTGCTCAGCAAGTACACTTTATATTTTACTTTGTTTTTGTGAGGTGGATATTGTTTTGGAATACCTGAGAGCTCTGAAAACCTATTAGAGGGGAAACTTACAATGGGGCTTACATCAAATATAATAGATTCCTAGATTTGTTCATAGCTTCTCAGGAAGATATCAAATTCAACTTTAGGAAATTCATTTAGATTTGGCCAAGAGACAGGCTATATGTATTTAAGGCAATGGAAGAGGTGGCTGGACAGTCCAACTAAATGGCAGTCTCACTCTTGGTGTTTCCCTACTTTTGGCTTTTCAGTCTATAGTAATGACTGAGGGTCACCTAGAATGGTGCCACCACAGACTCTCATCATGGGAGGAAAGTAGTAGTATTTGACAGAAAAATTCTCATCCCTAGATCAGAATAACTAAATTAGCTGTGGTCTAACAATGAGTTTAAAGGTTATGGGTTGAAGAACTGTTTTTTATGTTGTTTTAAGGAGATAGATTTTCTAAATACAGTCATACCTCAGTACTTGTTGGCTTCAGAATTTGTCAAACCCTGTACTCATTGCATTTTGATGAGAAAAAAATGTTTCAGTACTTGATGCTTGCTCAGGACTCATCAACACTTGCTAGAATTTGTCTGAGAAACAACGCCACCCGCAAGAGAAATTGCTTCATCAGTCAGTGCTCATTGGTTTTGGCACTCCTCCCCAGTTGCAGAACAAATTAACAATGAGTACTGAGGTACCACTGTAGGGGATTTAGAAATGGATGGTTTGGCAGACTTGAGAAGACTCAGAAGACTGAATATTGTTTAGAAATGCTAGAATTAGATACTCCTCTTGGCATTATATAAGATTAAACAGGACAAATTGGTGAACATAGAAATTATTTGTATTTAAAATAATATTAGGTAGATGTTTAGGAGATACTATTTGAGAAATACCAAGTAAATTTGGAATCAGCATTGGCAGAAGCAAGGATTAAGAAGGAGTATGGATAGTGGAGGAAATGTCAGTGTTGTTAACTACATAGATATTCTTAAAGATTTTTAAATGTTTGCATTTGATTCAATGACATTTTAATTTTGGGTGTTTTTTCTCAGCTCTGAATTCATTGGAGAGTATCATAGTGGTGATTTTTATAAATATGTACTTTCTTATAAATTACTAATTTTATTTGATAAAAACTATATCCCTGGAGGGTTTTTTTTGTTTGGTTTTTAACTTCTTTGAAGTGGTGCATTGGTACAGTGAAAAAGAACACCAACTAAGAATCAAGAGCTTAGAGTGCTTCTGGTTCTGAGGTCCTTGGATCTTCTCATTAAGTTAACTGTGTGACTTCTGGTACTCTGAATCTCTTCTTTCATATAAAAATGGGTAAACAAATGGTGATATAGCCATACAAGAAGTTACCGTGAAGCAATAAAAAGGAATGAACTACAGTGCAGGTGACATCATGGATAAACATCAAAATCACTGTGATGGGCAAAAGAATTCAGGCACAAAAAAATATGTATAGTGTGATTTCATTTTTATGAAGTGCTAAACAAAACTATTGTGAAAATCAGAACAGTGATTGCCTTGGAGGATGTGGGATCAACTGAAAAGTGCCACGAGGGATTTTGGGGGGTAGTGGAAGTGGGAAATGTTCTGTGATAAAGATATACATGTTTGTCAAAATAAGTCAAAGTACAGTTAGTATTTATACATTTCACAATATGGATATTTTATCACCCTTCCCCCCCTTCAAAAAATAACAGTAAATTAATGTTAAATTCTAATAGCTATGTCTTTCTCAGTGGTAGTGAGTAATTCTAAACTTACTTTTTATGTTTGGTCGGCTTGTGTAAATGAATAAAGGTATTTAGGATAATGGAATCCAGGTTTCTCACAACTGGACCAAGAGAAACATGGAAATGGGACAACTAGGATGTCTCTGGGGTGTCAGGTTGGAATTGGAGGTATCAGTAGGAACTCATAGTTTTTATTATATATAGAGAAGGATGAATGGAGAGATAGAAATATGGGGCAGGGAGGGGGGGCGCCTGTGCATATGTATAAATTTCCTGGCTCTGTGTGCTTAGAGGCTCTCAATGACATTCCCATAACAATAAGCACACTTTGTTTCCAGATCTTCATTTCTAAACAACATTCTTGACTAAAAGGATCCAAGACTTTCTTGAGAGATGGCTAGTTCTTGGCTGGGGCAGAGAAAGTACAGGATGAGCCTGGAGCATCTTATAGGTTCCAAAAATAAGGAAGTGTTCAAAGATTGATAGAATCAAAAGGACACGGTAATTCTGTTTCCATTCAGACATGAAAGAAATTCAAAGTCATCGCTATTGTCCTCACAATAAGATCAAGTGGAACAAACTGAAAATCAGCAACTCTTCTCGGACCCCTAAGAGAATTGAGATCACATATTAAACCAACACCCACAAAAACTGGAGAGAGACAGGTGAATTTAGACAGTCACAGTTTACTGGAAGCGGAAGCTGATGGAGCCAGAAACTGGTTGGAAAGCTTAAACTGTAACTAATGAGCTGCTGAAGCTGACTGTGGACTGACTAGCCTAAGAGTTAAAAACTGCTGGGGGTCCAGTCTTAGGGGGGCTCTCACACTTTTGTGAGTTTTTACTCTGTAAGATTTACCAGGTTCTCACAGTAAATTGAGGTCGGGGGAGGGAATCTCATGGTTCCAGTAGAGGGAGAGGAATAATAACCATTTTGAAATATGCTCAGGCATTCTGTTCTCCACCTACCCACCAGGGAAACTTAGAGCCTAACCACTTTAGAGAAAGGGAAGTATCCAACTACTGCTTTGTCTAGCTTTGCTCTCTCATCTAAGCCAATGACTGGGGAAGTTGAGAAGCATTTGTGAAGGCCACAGCCTGGGATGCAGGCCACTAAAAGCCCCAGGCCTAATCATAGGATTATAGAACCGTCCCTCCTCTCCCCCAGTTTACCACCATATCAGCAGGGCTCCTGTATAATAATAGATAATTACAGATGAAAGAACTGCAAGGCTTGCCCTTTATTTAAGGACTTTATATGGAAACCAAAAGACAACAGGAGAGACAAAAATAAGGGTACTAGAAGAAATTTTAGCCCCTCATACCTATAGCTAGATGAAATGCAGCCTCACTCCTGGTCAGATATAGCAGAGGTTTTGGAATTCTCAGACTGCAAATTTAAAATAACTGTGATTAACAGGCAAAGGGCAAGAACAGATGGGTAATGTAAGCAGATGGATTGAAATTCTAAGAAAGAATCAAAAGGAAATACTAGAAATTAAAAGCACTGTAACAGAAATGAATACCTTTGATGGGCTCATTAGAAGGAGAGAAAGTACAAAATATTTTAAGTAATAATGGCTGAAAATTTTCCAAAATTAATGACAGACACCAAACTATTGATCCAGGAAGCTCAGAGGACACCAAATAAGCTAAATACCAGCCTACACCTAGGCATATCATGTTCAGACTACAGGTAACCAAAGACAAAACCCTAAAAGAAGCCCAGAGGGTAAAGAACACCTTACCTACACAGGAAGAAGGCTACGGATTACTTTGGACTTCTCTTTACAAACCATGGAAGCAAGAAGAGAATCGAGTGAAATATTTTGTTATTGACAGAAAAAAATCACCAACCTAGAATTCTGTATACATTGAAATTATTCTTCAAAAGTGAAGGAAAAAATAAAAACTTTCTCAGACAAAAATTGAAGGAGTCTGTCACCAGTAAGAAATGTTACTTGCCTTATAAGAAATGTTAAAAGAGCTTCTTCAGAGGAAAGGAAAATGAGTAAGTCAGAAACTTGGATATACATAAAGTAAGAGCTTTAGAGAAGGAAAAATGAAGGTAAAATGTTTTGTTTTCTAATTCTTAGCTGATATAATAGAAACAATGTATTGGATGATTATAGCTTATGGGTAAGTGAAATGAATAATAGCAGTATTGTAAAAGATAGTAGGGAGGGATTTGGAAAACTTACAAGGTACCTGTACTACCTGTGAAGCGTAGCATAGTGTTATTTGATGAACATAGATTAGATGTAAATGTATACTGCAAACTGTAGAGCAACCACTAAAAAAATGTGGGTATTTTTTTGAAGTATTTTTAATACTTTAAAGATGTCGCTCCACTGACTTCTGGTTTGTTTTGTTTTTGATAAGTTTGGCAACATATTTCTGTCCAAAATTTTGTCACACTTCTCCTTTTCATGATTTATCACTCTGTCCTATTCAGACACCCATGTGACCAGTTCTATACTTAGTAGCACTACTGGCCATATCTGTCTGGCACTCTTAAGTGACTAAACATAGTCCTAAGGAAACTTCCCTTTAATTCATGTATAAAAGTTGTAGGATGTGTTGCAGGGAGGGAAGGGAGGGGTAAAAGGGGCCTGTGCTTCTTCTACCTTTTGGTAGAGCAAATATTAAATACAGGGGTGGGCAAAAGTAGGTTTACAGTGGTGAGTACACAACACAGTTTATTCTTGTATTATTATTTATTCTTACATATTTTTCCATGTGAATGATAAACCTACTTTTGCCCATCCTGGTACAGTGTAGTAATTTATTATCATTGTTTTCATTGTCTAAAAAGCTATTTTCATTGACAGGTCTTTCATAATCATTTATGTATTTATTTTTGGTAATGATCACTTTACTGTAAGTAAAACATCTCACTGTAATTTGACAAAATATCTGAATGTGACTCAGTTTAAAAATACTATACTGGCTTCTGGTCAAGATGGTGACATAGGCAGACATGGCTTGCCTCTTCATACAACCACATCAAAATTACACCTAAAATATACAACAACCATCTCTCAGAACTGTCAGAAATCAAGTTGAATGGAAGTCTGACAACTACAGAATTAAAGAAACCACATCCATTCAAACTTGTAGGAGGGGCGCAGACATGGAATGGGCTGGTCCCTTACCCACATGTGGTGGTAAAAACTTGGGAGAGTTATCTCGGGAGCGAGGAGTCCCAGCCCCACACCAGGCCCCCCAGCCCAGGGTTCCAGTGCCAGGAAGATAAGTTCCCACAACATCTGGCTGCCAAAACCAGCAGGGATTGAGTCTGTGGAAGAAACTACTGGAGCATCAAGCAGTTCCTCTTAAAGAACCCACACATGGGCTCACCTACTCACTCCCTCTGAGCTCTAGTGCAAGGGTAGCAGTTTGAAGGGCACCAGTGGTACACTGGGAGAGGCTGAAGTGTCTGGCATCAAGGTGAGCAGAGGCCATTGTCCCTTTTCTAAACCACGGAGCCAGCAGGCGGGTTCCATATCTGAGACTCCATCAGCCTGGCTCACACTGTTTGATCTGCCTTAGAGATTCCCAGAGATTCTGCCCCACCCAACCTATGTGCCCACCCAAACAGCTTTTCCATATAAATGGCTGGTTGGCTCATGCTCCACAACTTCTAAATCCTATCAAATAGGCAACAGCTGGCCTCAGTGAGCTCCAGGCTGGGTACTAGCACCTGCTAATGTAGTTTCATAGCTTGGCTTTGCCAGGGAATCTCCCGGCCCAGCACCAGCAGCAGCCTTCTGAGATTGTTTTATAGCTCAGGAAGGGTGGTTCTGGGCAAAACACAGGTGGAAGCTGACCTTGGCCTGCACCACTTGGGAAAGCCCAGTGTAAACATACCGTTGGACAGCTACAGACCACACTGGAATACCATCACTCTGCCCCTGCATAGCTGATCCTCCATAGAGGGTGGAGGTTGGTGGTAAGTGGTCACAGCCGATCCTTGCAGCTGACTGGCCTGGGTAAATCCCTTCCCAGTGGGATCTGCCAACAGCAACCAAGACTCAACTACAAGAAGAGGGTGTACGCAGCCCACACAAAGGGCACACCTCGGATACCCCACTTGGTATCCATATGAGAGGCTATGCCACTGCACCTTACAGGACACCTACTACATTAGACCATACTACCAAGACACAGAATCAAAGCAGCTCTACCTAATACATAGAAACAAACACAGGGAGGCTGCCAAAATGAGGAAACAAACATGGCCCAAAAGAAAGAACAGATCAAAACTCTAGAAAAAGAACTGCAAGAAATAAAGATAAGCAATCTATCATATGCAGTGTTCAAAACACTTGTTACAATGATGCTCAGGGAGCTTAGTGAGTAGTACCTCAGCAGCATAAAAAAGATACAGTCAGAAATGAAGGATATACTACTTAAAATAAAAAACAATTTACAGGGAAACAACAGTAAAGTGGATGAAGCTGATAATCAAATCAATGATTTGGAACATAAGGAAGCAAAAAACAACCAATCAGAACAAGAAAAAAGAATCCAAAATGAGAGTTGTATAAGCAGCCTCTGGGACAACTTCAAGAGGTCTAGCATTTGCATCATAGGGGCACCAGAAGGAGAAGAAAAAGAACAAGAAATTGGAAATCTATTTGAAAAATATTGAAAGAAAACTTCTCTAATTTGGCAGAGGAAATAGACATGCAAGTCTAGGAAGCACAGAGAGTCCCAGTCAAGTTGGACTCAAAGAGGACCACTCCAAGACACACAGCATAAATAAAATGCCAAGGGTTAAAGATAAAGAGAGAATCTCAGAAGCAGCAAGAGAAAAGCAGCTAGTTACCTACAAAGGAATTCCCATAAGACTGTCAGCTGATTTCTCAAAAGAAACTTTGCAGGCAAAAAGGGGCTGGCAAGAAGTATTCACAGTGACGATAAGCAAGGAATACAACCAAGATTACTCTATCCAGCAAAGCCATCACTTAGAATGGAACGACAGATAAAGTGCTTCCCAGACAAGAAAAAGCTAAAGGAGTTCACCATCACCAAACCATCATTACGTTAAGTGTTAAAGGACTTATTTAAGAAAAAGATTATCAAAACTATGAGCGTTAAAATGACAACAAACTCATGACTATCAAAAACAACCTAAAAGATAAAAACAAAAACAAACTAAGCCAACAACCAGAACTGGAACAGAATCATAGGTACGGGGATCATTTGGAGGCTTATCAGCTGGGAGGGGGAAGGAGGAGAAAGGAAGAACTGGTTCAGGGATCAAGAAGCATAATTGGTCGGAACAAAATAGACAGAGGGACATTAAGAATAGTATAGGAAAGGGAGAAGCCAAAGAAGCTAACACACATGACCCATGGACGTGAACTAAGTGGGGAGTTGATATCGGAAGGTGGGTCCTGGGTGGAGGGGGGGCAAAGGGAAAAAGAATTGTGACAAGTGTAACAACATAATCAATAAAATATACTTAAAAATAAATAAAATAAGAATACTATACATTAAATGGATATAAAGATGTATAGTAGTGGTTTTAGGGGCTAATGTTTGTACATTTCTCAATTAGTTTCTAATTTATTTTTTATGATACAAATCCAGTCATTCATTTTAATGAATACATTGATTTTACTGGTATATTCAAAATTAGGTAATCTCATTAGACACCCTCAAAGAAAACAATGAGTATAGATATGTTAAAAACTATAGAACAGCTTTACTCATACATAGTACAAATACCATACAATTTATGTATTTAAAGTATATGATTAAGTAATTTTTAGTGTATTCACACAGTTGTGCCACCATCATCACAATCAATTTTAGAACACTTTAAGCACTCTAAAAAGAAATGCCATATTCAGTAGCCGTTACTACCCATTTTGTCCAATATCATCAGCCCTTACAACCACTAATAACCTGTTTGTCCCTATAAACTTACTTATTCTGGACATTTCACATAAATGGAATCATACAATATTTGATATTTTGTGTCTGGCTTCTTTAAGTTAGTATCTTTCCATAGTTCGTTCATGTTGTGGCATGTATCAGTACTTCATTCCTTTTTATGGCTGAATAAATATTCCACATTGTATGGATATTCCACATTATATTTATCCATTCATCATTTGGTTTAATACCACCTTTTATCTATAAGAAATAATGCTGCTATGAACATTCATGTACAGGTTTTTGTGTGGAGGTATATTTTCATTTATCTTGGGCATATATCTAGGAGTAGAATTATTGGTCCTTTGATAACTGTGTTTAACATTTGAGGAAGCAGCAACACCATTTAACATTCCCACCGGCAGTGTACGAAGTTTACAGTTTCTCCACACTATTATTATGAGTTTTTGATTATAACCAACCTAGTGGGCATGAAGTGGTATTTCATTGTGGTTTTGAGTTGCATTTCACTGATAGCTACAGATGTTGAACATCTTTTCATGTACTTACTGGCCATGTTATATCTTCTTGAAGAAATGTCTATTCATACCCTTTCCTTTTTAAAAATTGGGTTCTTTGTCTTTTTATTATTGAGTTGTAAGAGTTGTTTATTCTAGATACAAGTTTGTTATCAAGTATAATTTGCAAATAGTTTCTCTTATTCGGTGGATTGTCTTTTTACTTTCTTTTGGATAGGGAAAATTTTAAGATCTTTTAGTGTTTAGCTGTCAGAAAGTACAGTTGATTGATTTATTAGATTTGTATAATCTAATTACCTATAATATTATATGTGTCTTTGAAATAAAATTCATGCTTTTATATACAAATTTGACTGGACAATAAATTTATATTAGCTATTAATAATATTGCTTTAAATTGTCGAGGTGAATTTTCACATTGTAATCAGGTTATTTTACTTTGAGATCTTATATTACTTACCTTTCAATTGAAATACCACAAAAATTAATATGTATGACCATTCTGGCTAAAATGTCTGAAACTAAAACAATATTTATTTTACAAACCAGAATTTTAGTTTTTATAGTGAAGGCTAATAAACACTGGTTATTTTTATGACATTTAATCTGAAAAGTGTTTTGTTTTGTTTCATTTTTGAGATTCTAGCTTTGAAACCACTGTTTGCAGTTTAATTTTTTAAGGTTGTTCTTTTTAGAAAAATATGGTGATACACCATGGTGTGTCAGTTTTAAAGCAGTACCCAAACTGAGGTTCACAGTCACTGTGAAATTCAAGGTAATTACTGATTTCTCTTCTATAATAAAAACTTCAAACTAAATTACATATGAACTTTGGACATGTCATTTCATCAAATTCTGGACATATTAATCACAAAAGAATTTGTACATTATATTTTGCTGTTTATTTTACTGTTGTTTAATATGGAAAGGTGGTCCTTAAATCAAAATTCAGTCCAGTTAGTCCCCTTGCAAATAGGGGAAGATAGGAGGGCATTTATTACAAATATCTCATTAACATTTGTTAAGAAATTATAAGGAGAAAATAAAATAAAAACAGTCAGATTTGCTACTAGACTCAATTCAAAACTCTCTTAGGAGTTACTCAGTATGAAAAAGATTATTTTGTGTCGGTTTTCAGCAGTAAATTCTCAATTCTCTGGTACCAACTTACTGGTATTCTACAATTTAATTCAGTTGTGACACTAACTACCTGAAATTAATGCAGACCTCACAGGGTAAGGGATCAAGACTACCTCCACTATAGGTGCTAGTCACAAGTGGGGTCTCCAGGTTACCTGTACTTCCAGGTAATTTGCTGACTGCAAATTTAGGAATTCCCATGACCCCTCTTTCCGCCCCAGGTTTGATAAATTGCTAAAACAACACAGAACTCAAGAAAATGCTATATTTATACAGTTTATTATAAAGGATAAAAATGAACCATCAGATGAAGAGATACATAAGGCAAGGTTCAAATGGGTCCTGAGCTGAGATGCTTCTGTCCCTATGGAGAACGGGACACATCATCCTCAGTCTGTTTACTAACTAGAAACTTACCCAAAACCTCATTATTCGAGAGAGAGTTCTTATTGAAGTTTCATTACAAGGCATTATTGATTATATCATTGGCCATTGATGATTGAACTAAATCTTAAGACCCTCCCCTTCCTGGGTATGAGGTTAGAGGGATTGGAGTTGAAAGTTCTAACCCTCTAATTATATATGGTTGATTCCTCTGGTAACCAGGCCTCATTGGGAGGCTGTCTGAAGGCCCCACCGAAAGTCATTTCATCAGCATAAATTCAGATATGATCAAAAAAGGGCTCATTATGAAAAACAAAACACTCCTATCATAAAGGAAGTTCCAAGGTTTTAGTTCTGTGCCAACAACTGACCACACAGATTCTCTCTCTCTCTCTCTCTCTCCCCTCCCTACACAAACACACATACACACACACACACAGAATACACATGCTTACCCAACGTATATTAAACACTCACTATATTCCAGACTCTCTTTTAGGCATTGAGAATAGAAAGAGTAAGAAGACATGATGTATGTATTCAAGGAACTCATACTGTAGGTGTGGAGACAGAGATAGTGAAATTGCATATTACATAGAGATTAGATTCTGAAGTAAAGGTATGAGATTAAAATCTCACAGGCAGAATTTCCCTTGACAATATCCTAAATTGCATGAAATCCACCATACTATCTTTCAACAAGTCCAACAACTTAGTTTGCCCCAGATATAGACACTAATCACAGTTTCCTAAGTTGAGTCCAGTTGAAATAGTTGGCCCACAGTTAAGGCCATGTTTTCTGAAAACTATAAACTGTGTCTTTTAAATAGTAGAATCACACTTATTTACTCTCTCAAGAGGAGATACTGCCACTGTTAGAGGCACAAAGTAACTGAGACCAACTAAAGAATGATAGATTTATACACCCTGCCTCATGTCACTAGAACATAAATTTATTGACTAGACACACTGGCACCATTTAATTGTGTTCTCATATTCATTTATTTGGTCTCTTTCTCTGTCTCTCTACCTTTGTCTTTTGCCATTCCTGTGATTTCCTTTCTACCCACTTAAAAAATACAAATATGATGTGATTCCACTGTGTATGAACCTAGATATAGCATAATGTGATAAATGCCATAATATATTTATTCAGGTACTGTGAGGACATAAGTGAGAAAACAAGTTTTAAATTTACTTTTGAGGGTTAAAGGAAGATATGTATAGTTGAATTAGCAGGTAAGCTGGTTCTTTAAGAATGACATGCAGTTACAGTGTTTTGCATCTGAATACTAATTATATTCTTTGTTTTCTTCTTTTACATCAGTCTTTTTCTCATTCAGTGATGATTCTTCTGGTTATAGAATATATTAATTAATTCCAGGAACTGTATTTAACATATCTGAGACATGGCTGAGGCAAAGGATTCTAATACCTAGAGTTGCTTTGGCTTGTGATGCTTCTGTAAAATCTCCTAATTTGTGTAGTATCCCAAATTGTACTGGGAAACGTAAAAATGTGAAACTTGATTTCCCCCATTGAGAAGAGAGCTATAAGCCAAGATATAATGCGTCCGTCAGCTCTGTATAGTTTTATACCTGCCATTTTCTTATTTGTTTTCTCTATGTTTTATGCTTTTTTGTTGCTCCATTTTTCTATTACAGCTTTCTTTTATGTTAAACAAATATTTTCTAGTATACTATTTTAATTCTGTCATTGTCTCATAATTTTTTTTAGTTATTTGCTTTGTGGTTACTCTGTGGATTACTTTTAAACAGTACAGTTTGGATTAATCCTAATTTAATTTTAATAGCATGTAAAAACTTTGCTTTAATATAAACTCATTTGTACAAATACATCTTTATAAATTATAAGCCTGTTAACACAAAATTATTATTTTAGGCACCTGTCCTTTAAATGAGATAGGAGAAGAAAAGAGTTAAAAATACATTTCTATTATATTTTGTATCTACCTATGTATTTACCTTTACTGGTGCTCTTTTATTGCTTAGTGTGGATTTGAGTTACTGTTTATTGTCCTTTCATTTAAGCCTGAAATTGAATACCCTAGTTTTTCTTGTAGGACAAGTCTATTAGTGACAAATTCTCTCCATTTTATTTACCTGGAAATATCTTAATTTCTTTTTTTCTCCACCTCACCCAGCTCTTCTTTGTTTCTGAAGGGTAGATTTGCTAGATATAGAATTATTGGTTGACAGTCTTTTTTTTTCATCACTGACTATATCATCCCACTGTCTTCTGGCCTCCATTGTTTCTAATGAGAAGTTAGCTATTTATCTTACTGAGGAAACTGTTCTTGATGAATTGCTTTTGCTTCTTTTCCTATGTCTTTTGAGTTTTTTTAAAAGATTTTATTTATTTATTTTTAGACAGAGGGGAAGGAGGGAGAAAGAGAGGGAGAGAAGCATCAGTGTGTCGTTGCCTGTTGCCTGTCCCCTGCAGGCGACCTGGCCCACAACCCAGGCATGTGCCCTGATTGGGAATCAAACCAGCAACCCTTTGGATTACACACCAGTGTTCAGTCCACTGAACCACACCACCAGAGCAAATTTTCCTTTGTCTTTTGATAGTTTGACTATGTTATGTCTAGCTGTGGTTCTCTTCAAGTTTTATGTACTTGAAGTTTGCTGAGCTTCTTAGATGTGCAGATTAATGTTTCCCATCAGAGTTGGTAAGTTTTGGGCCATTATTTTTAAAATTACTCTTTCCACCTTTTCTTTCTCCTGTCTTTCTGAGACTCACATTATGTGCATGTTGGTATGCTTCATGGAGTTCCACATGTTAATTCTTCTTCATTCTTATTTGTTCATCAGATTGAAGAATTTCCACTCACCTGTCCTCAAGTTTAGATGCTTTTTCTTCTGCCAGTTCAAATTTGCTTTCAATCCCCTCTAATAAACTTTTCATTGTAGTTACTGTGCTTTTCAATTCCAAAATTTCTATTTGATTTTTTAAATCAAATTTATCTCTTCATTTATATTCTCTGTTAGGGAAGACATGATTCTCAAACTTCTCTTAAATTCTTCAGACATGATTTCATTTAGTTGTTTGAAATATTTATAATACTTGTTTAAAGTCTTTGTCTAGTAAGAAAAATGTCTGGGCTTTCAGGGATAATTTCTATTGACCACTTTTTTTTTTCTATGTATGGGTCATACTTCCCTATTTCTTTCTCTGTTTTAGATTTTTGTTGTAATTGTTGATCACTAGATATTTTAAATGATGTGACAGTTATGGAAATTATACTTCTCTTTAGTCCCAGCATTTGTTTTTGCTCTGTTGTTAGTAGTGTTTTTTTCTTTAGTGACTTTCCTGGGCTAACTCTGTACCTGGGCTAATTCTGTGTATACAGTCTTTATTCTTTGAAGTCTCTTCCCAGCCAGCTTAGTGGTCATTTTATGACTGGTCAGAGATGCTTTTAAATGCCTTGAACCATTAGGTCTCCTTTCATCTTTTGCTGAGGAGCTCTGTCCTTTTGTGTTGGAGCTGAGCTTCAAGGTTAGCCAGAAGTGAAAGATTAGGGGCTTCTCAGGTCTTCCTGAGCATGCACACAGCGCCACACACATATGTAGCCTTCTGAATTCCCAGGACTTATTTAGAGCTTTTCAAAACCCCTTCTGGACATTTCATTCCTCAGTTTTTTCTTTCAAGTTTTTTGTCCAGTTTATTGTTAGCTACAATTGGTAAAATTCCCTTAGGCTACTATGACGTTTAACAATTGCTGCTAACTGTTTTCAACAAAACAGTGTGGGTAGGACCATGCACATAGATTGAGCTAAGTTTGATCAAGTAAAGACAAGCCCTGAGAATGGAACTTTTCAGCAAGCTGTTGCCAGGCAGGTCAAACAGTGACAGTTTTCTGAGAATCAGGATTTAGAGAACTCCAAAACTATTCTGACCTCTCCAGTACCTGTTTGGCTACCAGTTTTTACAACTATTGTAGTTACAAGGGTTTGGTTTGCAAGACTACTCTGGAGCTTGGAGAGCAGGGGGATTAGGTTCGGGTAGGTTAAAACACTACAAAGCCTGCTGTTCTTGCTGAAGACTCAACTGGTTTGTTTTTTTTCTTTAAATAAATACTGCTTAGATTATCACAAGCCTTTAGTTAATTCCTACAGTGCTGAAAAAAGTTGATTTTGGCAGTATTTGTAAGTGTTCTTGTTGCTTTTTGAGGAGGTTTACAAATGTCCTTCCTCTGCCATTCTGGAAGTGCCTCTTCCCAATCCTGTGTACTTTAATCTGCATCCTGCTTCCAGTCTCTGATCCAGCCTCTTATTGCTTGCCCTTCTCTTACACACTTCTACTGGATCCCTTGAATTCTGGTTCCATCGCTAACATACTTAAATGCCCAGTTATTTACTGACTGTTACTTCCCATTCTTGCCTGGCAGCCTCTCAGGCTCATTCTCTCATATCCCACATAAATTGAAATCCTCTATTTTTCCCTTAGGTATTAGTATTTTCTTCAGCTTCTGGGCTAGGGACCATCTCTTGCCTCTTCTTCCTGATTACCCCATTGTTACTCATACCTTCAGATCTTTCTTCTCTAGCCTAGATCTCTCTCATAAGCTTTACGTCTGTGTACCTAATTGTGCCTAATGTAAGTATTTGGAAATTCTATAGACATAAAATGTCTTAAGTTCAAAACAGAAATCAACCTATTCTTGTTTCTCAGTTTTCATTGACTGATGTTTCCATTCATTCAGTTGCCTAAACCAAAAATTTAGGTCATCTTTGTTTCTTTCTCCTTTACCCTTCTCCCAGTACCCAGTTAGGTACCTCTCGATTCTATGCCACAAGTCTTCCTTGATATTTTCTTCATCTCTACTGTCATCTCTTATCTTAATTACTCTAGCAGCCTCCTAAACAGATCATCCTACTGTAGTTCTCTTTCCTGCTTCTCTATAGTGTGTCCACAAGGCAATTTTATAAAATGCAAAATAACACAGGTTACAGTCTGCTCACATGCATGTGTGTACACACACACACTTTGCCCTTCTCTTCATTGTATGCCTTGCTTCATGCTAACTTCATTTTTCCTGTTCCCAGACCATGCCATGTTTTCTTTTGCTTTCAGGTTTCTGTATATGCTACAACATTCTTTCTCATTTTGCTTTTTTGTTGCTAACTCTGGGAAGCCTACCTGTATTCTCACAATCTCAGTTAGATACTTCTGCATATAGAATTACCATGCCATATTTGCCTATTTACTCATCTTTATTATATGCAAAAAGAAAAAAATCACCCATTATCTGGTTTAATGTTTACATGTAGTTTTATAATCGAAATCTAAATGTCACCTGAAGTAACTAGTATAGCATAAACACTGTTTCATGCTAGAAAATATACTTCAACACCATCTGTTGCTGAGGTTGACAGACTTTTTCTATAAAGGGCCACATGGTATATATTTTAGGCTTTCAGGGCTATAAGGCCTCTGTTGCAGCTACTCAACTCTGAGTAGATCCTATAGCAGAAGCAGCGCCAGACCATTCTAAATGGATGTGAGGTGTTCCAATAAAACTTTACTTACAGTAACAGGCAGCAAGCAGGATTTGGTATGGGAGTCATAAATCTATAATACCAATATACCATAATTACTTAATCTCCTGTTTTTAGAAATTTATATAGTCTCCATTTTTTCCCACTATTAGTAATACTATCTTAGCATTTTAATAACTAAATCATCATGTATATCGTTATTCTTTCCTTAGGATAAGTTCTGAAAATGTAATTTCTGGGGCTAAGAGCATATTCCTAAGGCTTCTAAAAATGAGAATAGCCCTGGCTGATATGGCTCGGTGGATTGAGTGCTGGACTGTGAACCAAGGGTCTCTGGTTCAATTCCCAATCGGGACATATGTCTGGGTTGTGCGGGCCAAGTTCCCAGTAGGAAGTACCCAAGAGGCAACCACATATTAATGTTTCTCTCCCTCTCTTCCTCCCTCCCTTCCCCTCTCTCTAAAAATAAATAAATAAAATCTAAAAAAAGTAAAAATGAAAATAGACTACATAATACTTGCCATCTACTTGTAACTGGAGGAGTTTGGTTCATTTTGCAGTTTTGTGTGGTAGGAAAAGAATTATGGAGTGAAAATTTAGAAAGAAGCAAAGAAAGACTGGAGGGAAGCTGACTGAGTTAATGGTGGTGATATAAAACTTTTAGAAAAGATATTCTAGGAGGAAAATCTGAAAAATTCTATAAAACAAAATTTTCCGGTTGACATACCGTGTTTTTTTATTGGATAATCTCTGTAGAGTTTTTATTTAAAATTTTGTATATGTTGAGTTTGATATTTGGGAAGTGGGGTTTTGCAAATTGTAAGTATTTCTTATTCAGTCTCTTAAGATAATGATCAGCTTGTTTTAAAAAAGAAGAACAAAAAAGATGATAAACTTTTCCATTCTGGCTGATGATGAAACCTAGTCAGTTACAGCAAGAATTGGCAAAATATTATTCATTGACCAAATCCCTATCGTTGCCTGTTTCTATAAATGAAACGCTATTGGACCCCAGCCATGCCTCTTCTCTTAAGTAATGCCTATGGCTGTCTTCAGGCCACAGCAGCAGACTTAAGTAGTTGTATCAGAGATTAATATAGCCCAGAAAGCCTAAAATCTTTGCTGTCTGCCACTTTACACAAAATACTCTGCAAAGTATTGTTCTAGGACAGAATATTCTAATTCTATCCTAGAATTAGAATAATGGTATATGTTAGTCTTTCTGCTTATCAAACATGGATCTACAAAAATAAAAGGTAATTTTGCTATGAATTAAGAATTTAGGTGCACAGTTTAATTAAGACCAAATCCAGGCACTTAAAATATAGAAGAAAATGTGGGAAAATAACATAAGAAATCTTGGAACACAGAGTTTCGTGTAATTGTAAGGTCTATGGAAGATTAGATTTAGAGAACCCAAGTACTGGCTGTTAGAAAGGCACCTTCCTTACTTATAGAATGCCTACTTACACACAGTTGGGAAATAGCCAACTCCACAAAGTTTTGCCATGGTGTCTTTAATACCAGCAGTTATGTTGTGACAAGTTTCCATGGAGCTTTCCTGAAACAACTTTGTTGTACTTTCTGAATTAGACTACCTCAGTTAAATTGGAAAATTCAAACTCTTAAAAAAATTTTGAACCCTGTATATGTACGGAGGCTTATTCTCCCAAAGATAGTCTTTATTCCTACTGGACTAGTTTGACATGATAATAAGGGGGGACATTCAGAAAATAGTGGTATTTTCTTCGTCTCTATATGTTACCTAGAAGTACCTAGTATCCTAGATCCTTTGAGAATCTCAGATCATCTAGTAATGTTTCAAGTGGCATAGTGTTCTCTAACTTTATAAAAACATTCTTTAAAAACTGTGTGGAACTCTGAGTATAGGAAAAGCCTTAGGACTGAAGTCACAAGTTCCTCTTGAATAGGCCACTAAACCTGAGTCCCTAGTGCCACTTATCTACCTGGGGACTTCTTTTATGATAGAGAAGCCACTGATTAATGCCTAAGCCACTAATTTTAGGGCATTTTCTCACAGTTGAACCTAATCCTAACTGAGTGAGTGAAGGTAGACTAGCTTAACTCAAAAGACTGTACAGCGAGCATATGGCTCCACACATTTTTAAGGAGTAGAGCTGATGGAAGGAAATAAATAGAAGTTTTATCTTTGTCAAGGTAAAGCAATGCTATTATAGAACTACGAATTGTACAATAATAAAAGACATAATGTTAAAAAATTGACACATTTATTTTTACACAAGTTTTCCTTATCCTTCTGAATTTTTTATTTTATTTTACTTCTCATTAGTTTCTTTTCTATGATAATGTCCTGTATTAAAGTCATTAGTGCTATGCCAGGAAGTTTTGTGCCGTGGTTCTTCAGGAGGTTGTTCTCGAGGGAGGATGGTGAGTAAGACACTGAACCATGATCCAGCATCTCCAAGCTGCTGGAGAATCAGGAAGGTACACCTGTGTGGACGTAGTTACTACAGATTTGCATGGGACTTTGGGTCATTCAGGATAGGAAAGTACAATAGGCTGGGAACTCTTTACAATGCCCACCCTCTTTACAGTAGCCCTGATGGCAGTTCCAATAGTTGTATCAGAGTCCCTCTGTTTTTATAGGTAATTTTTTTCAGATATTCAAAGACTTTGACTGCATTCCCTTCTCCTTCAGCAGTTATTCTGTTATGCCAACGATTTGTTCATTCATTTAATATACATTTATTTAACACATACTGTGTGTTTGTGCTGGGTCCTAGAGATATTAGGATCATTCAAACACAGCACCAACTCCCAAAGAATTTGCAGTCAAATGGGAGAGTCAGATAAGGAAACAGGTGTTTACAGTAATACATAAGAACTGAGAAATTAAGGATTAAGGAAGCCAACGTTAACATTTTCTATTTGAACCAGCGTGGTTAAATGGAAAAAGCATTAGTTTTAGATTTTATTTATCTGTTTTCAAATCCTGATTCAGTTACTTAATAGCTCTGTGACTTTGTGAAAGTTAAACTCTGTGATACTTGCAAGGTTATTCTAAGTTTTAGAAATAACTATATGTAAAGCATTTAGTTCAGTGCCTGCTGAATGAATTATATCTGCATTTTCCTTAAGTAATATACAACAAATTATTGTAGTTCCAAAGCCTATAAATAGAAAGATAATTTCTCTGGCCCCTACTTCACAGGAGATGTGAAAAATAAATATTTTTTTAAATGCATGAACTTTGTGAACACCCTCTGTATAATGAAATCATTAGTAAAAATCACATTTTATAATTTGGTCTCATAAAACTTACCCAAATTTCCATTAAAATATAGGTGCTATAAAATTTATATTTTAGGAACTTACAATATTTCTTATAAATATGCTGTTACACTAGTAATCCTGTCATCACCGATCTTAGATTTGTCAACTAAAAAGGGAGTACTTCTCTATCTCTCCACCTCCCACACCTCATGCTTTAGTATGCCAGTTGCTTTTAACCAAATTGTAGTTTTTATCCAGGAGGGTAAAGGTTATAACCTTTTTAAACATGAGATGTTTAAAAAGCATTCAAGTAGATCATCAGCACACTGATTAATTATATTTTCTTAAGACCCATTCATCCCTACAACTTGAATTTTTTCTATTTGAAGAATTAAAAAACTTAAATATTTAGGAAATAATACCATGTTGTATTTAGCAATGAAACTAAATAGCCGAAGAATTCGCTTTTAATTGAAAGTATTTTTCCCTTCCTTTGATACTAAGTAGCATAACAGCTGCTAAAAATAGAAACTGAAATTGGTCTAACAGCAAGACCATTTGTAATTCTTCAAAAGTGTGAAAATTGATAGTTTAAATCAGAACTCTGTGCTCAGAAGGGTATTGATCTTATTCCATTGTGTGACTTATCTTTCCAGTTTTGCTCTACCATATGTAATAACTTCCAGATTTATTAATTCTGTTATAACTGTACCTTTAGAGTATGACAAGCTGATGTTATTCATTATAAAAAGTGTAAACGCAGTTATCAACAGAATTTTGAATCATTTTTATACATTTAAATAAATCATTCTAAATTATATTTAGGAAATACTAAATAATTAGTTCCTTTCGTATCAAAAGAAAAAGCCCAGTGAAACAGAGTACAATAAGCGTTGGGCAAGAAGCCTGAGATTGTGTTGGCAGGAGAGTACAGTGATAGTGAGTGACAGCATGAGAAAAATGGATGTGTTCTTCCACCACTGCTGCTCCCCTCTCTGTTTACATTAGACAAATAGCATGGACGGAAGGGGAACTCGGGACAATGCTCAGGGAACAGGAGCCACTTCCATACAGCTAACTCTGCCACATTCATGCAAGTAATGGTGCACCTGCTTTTTGTTGTTGCTGTTGTTACGTAACCTTGTCATGGATACATTACTGTTTCTGTGGCATTTCTTTTGTGGGTTCTTACTCATAGTACTTTCTTTATGGTGGCTGTGCTGGATTGTCTGTTGGAAAGTCTGCACCATTTACCCCTTCTGCACCTTGCCTGATATAATGGCTTCCTGGGAAGTATACTTGCTTGTTTTTTTCCTCTCCTCTCATTGTGTCTTCTTGTGTCCCACTCCATCAGATGTGCAATTTAAATATCCAGAAGCCTATTACAGACAATTGGTCCGGAGAGATTTTCTTTTGATGTGTTTGTGTCTTTTTTTTTTTCCATTTTCTCCTTCCCCTAGTAGCAAAATTCCATACACTGAAACTGTTTTTACCTTTTCCTTACACCTGTCTCTTAGAACTGTCTCTGTCTTACGGAAGTCTCTTGTTTGAAAACACTTATGCCAAGATAAACATTCATTGATCTACTTAGTCAACTTCCAGTGAATTTTTGTAAGATTCATAACACTGTGCCAAGTGGTATTATAGGACTATTCAGTGAAGTATATAAAACCAGTTAGATTGTGAGGGTGAACTAGTCAAACATATTTTCACCAAAACTACTATTTAAATCATACTATAATGCTTATGTTTATAAAATGCTCCTAAATGTCCTGTTGTAAAATATAGTTAATACAGGTGGCTTTAACTGTGGGTTAATTTTTTCAACCCGTGCCTTAGATGATGTGTTGTCATTAGAACATTTGAATGATGTAATTTTGAGCTTTGTATTGTTAAAATTTTTAAATGCATCTGAACACTAAACTTTCTAATGTGTTACATTTTAGGTCAGAAGACATGTCTTCATCTACATGGCATCTTTCCTTACCTCTATGTGCCATACGATGGTTATGGACAACAGCCAGAAAGCTATCTGTCTCAGATGGCATTCAGTATCGACAGAGCACTTAATGTGGCTTTAGGCAATCCATCTTCCACTGCTCAGCACGTGTTCAAAGTATCATTAGTATCAGGAATGTAAGTATATGATATTATCTTCAAAAATTTTTATTTATCTGTATTTTTATTACCATTCTAACTAAAAGAAAACATATTCAATTAAAATATATTCTTCATTTTTCTCTTCTAATCTGATGGAACTGGGGCAAATTTCTTGCTCTAAATTTTTAAAGTCAATTTTTATTGCAATACAATATAGATAGTTAACAGTGATTTTTGTTTTAACCTTTTCTATTTCTCTACTTTCTAAAACTAGAAATTCAAGTAGTTCATTCAACAAATATTAAGTGAGCACCTCTGTGTGTCAGGCACTGCTCTAGGCGTTTGGAATATACTGGTGAAAAAAAAAAGATTTCTGTACCCCCACCACCAGCCCACATGGAGGTTACATTCTAGTAATGGGAAACAGAAAATAACCAATAGATATAACATGAAATAAATGTATTTACCTATTATATCATAATTAGTGCTATAGAACAAATGACATAGAGCAGGATAAGCAGGATCAGTAATATAGGGCGGGGAAGTATACTGGTGGCAGTTTTATTATAAGGTAATAAAGGGAAGGTCTTAATAAAGGGCAGGTTTTACTGACTGGCAGTATGACATTGGAGCAAAGACATAAATGTGAGGGAGTAAGAACAGCATAGATGCAGGTGGCTGGCATGGAGGGAGGAAAGGGAGAGTAGGACAAAATGAGATTAAGGAGATATGTGAGGATGGTGATTGTGTTGCCCAGTGGTTCTCAGACTATGATTCCCGTCCTTTGGTTTCCAAGATCACCAACATCAACTTTACCTGGTTTGACAGCCATGAGAATATGCCTCTGAGATGTCTAAATACAGGGAGCATAATTGAATAACAGCCCCACCTGCTGCACTAAATCCATCTGTTATCCCATAGCCACTAAAGTTTGTTTCCACAGACTATGTCCCAGCCCATGACTAAGCATGGCAAGAATACTAAGGAGTCCTGTTCCCGGGAGACGCTTGAGGACTCTTACAGCCTTTCTGAACTTTCATTAGAGTCATGCTGCAATAGAAGATACCCCACCAATCTTCCCTCTGTCCCTCTCTCCTTTACTTGGGATCAGACCTGTATCCAAGTCTGGTGGCTGCCCCAGCCTCTCCTAGATCCCTCTTCATTTTTTCTCACAGATGTTTCCCCTAATAAATTTCTTGTACATTTTAGCATCTACTTCTCAGAAGACTTGGACTAACACATCTGAGAACTTAGTCAAGATACATTCTTGGGTCCCACCTCAGACCTAATGAAACAGAAAGGTTGGTGGTACAGCCCAGCAATTTGTGTTTTAGTAAGTCTTTAGGATGATTCTGTTGAATACTAAAGTTTGAGAACCACTGCCATAGGCTGTTCCAAGGACTGGCTTTTACTCTGAGCTGTTGCATGATTTTGAGCAACCGTGATCTAGCTTAAACTTAAAAGGATTACTTTAGCAACTATTAAGAATAGATCATAGGTGAATGAGGATGGAAGCAGAGAGAACATTAGGTTTCATTAACCCGGGTGAGAAAATACACTGGCTGGCACTAGAGTAATTGCAGGGGAAAGGTGAGAAGTGGTCAGCTTCTGGATTGATTCTGAGAGTTGAGTCAACAAGATCGGTTGTCTCATTGGATGATAGTTTTGAGAGGAATCAGGGATGACTACAAAAGTTTGAGTCTGTACTGCTAAAAGAATGGAAAGTGCAGGTAGAACAGGCTTGCAGGAACGATTTGGAGCTTATACTGGAACATAATGAGTTTGATAATGTCTATGAAATCCAAGTGGAGATTGTTTTTTAATTTTTTAAAAAGATTTTATTTATTTTTAGAGAAGAGGAAGGGAGGCAGAAAGAGAGGGAAACATCAGGGTGTGGTTGCCTCTCGAGCGCCCCTTACTGGGGACCTTACCTGCAACCCAGGCATGTGCCCCAAACTGGTGACCCTTTGGTTCACAGGCCAGTGCTCAGTCCGCTGAGACACACCAGCCAGGGGAAGATCTTAAATCTGTATACTTTTACCTTAATCTAACCTATCTCCTGGACTACCACAGTATCATTTTAATTGAATTCCCTTCTTCTATTGTTGTCCCACTCCAGAGCCACAAAATTACTCTTCTTATAATGTATATTGATCCTTTTAAAATCATTTAAAATCCTTGAGTGGCTTCATATTATTTTTAGAATAAAATTTAAACTTCTAACCACAGCTGACATGATCTGGCCCCTGCTACCTCTGTAACTTTGTTCACTGTGTTTCATCCAGGAACATTGGTCTTTTAGTTTCTCTGATGATGTGCCAGGCTCTTTCCCACCTTTGTACGTGCAGCTGCCTTTCCTTGAGTTCTCTATTCTCCTCCAGTCCTTCAAATCCTTTAACCTCTCCAGAGAAGTTTTCTGTGACTTCCCTACTTTAAATAATTTATTGTGTATCTCAACCCCTTTTTTGTTTCCTTTAGCACTTAATAGAGTCTGCAGTTATTTTAATTTTTTTGTTTATATACATAATTTTTATGTTTCTTCTACCACCAAATAAGTTTCATGAGAAAAGTGACCGTATTTGTCTTGTTTATCATTATATGCCTAGCACCTTAAATGGTGATGGGCACTTAGTAGATAGGGCTCAATAACTATTTGGTTGAATAAATGAATGAGGTGAAAGCTCACACCCATCTTATGGCTGCAATAATTATGTGAAAGAGAATTATCAGCTCTATTGTCTAACTTTTCTATGTTACATGGTTTCTAAGAACTTTTCTATACATATTATTTCAAAGTCAAATCTGCAAACAGCCTAGTAAAATGAATAATTAATTACCAATCTTTCTGTATTTTTGATGGGCATTTGTTAAAGGCATTACCATATTTTTTAATAAATCTGACACTTGGGGCAAAACATGAGGCGTTCAATCTAATTTATGTCTGTCATTTTCTTTTTCTCCTATTTAAATGTTTTGTGGGAGGCTTTTTTCTTACCTAGATCCCCTTTTCCCTTACCATACATTCTAGCTTCTGGGATTCCTTTACTCCTTCAATACTCCCTACTTCTTTAAGATAGACATGGTTGCATCTAGCTACCAAATTAAGATTTGTACAAGATTTATTAATTCCAGTCTCCCTAGACTGTGTATCATCCTGAAGCTGAGTTAAGAGATAGGACCACGACATGACGTTAGGCTTATTTCTGGGATTCCTTGACACTTGTGTATTAGGAGCCTTTGAGTCATCTTGGACTCCTGGTGACCCTGCTAATAGTGATGTTCACAATGTCCTGTCTTCAATAGCCCTGCTTAGCTCCTATAGATTCATGCCTATGGCTTCTTTTATGAAGTCAGTCCATCTCATATTTGGTTTTCCCCTCATCCTGCTGCCTTCTATTGTTCTCAGCATTATTGTCTTTTCCAAGAACACTGCCTTCTCATGATATGCCTAAAGTAGGACAGCTTCACTTTTGATACTTAGCTACCATGATTCTAGAAAATATCCTATTAAGATGTTCAAGTTCATCTAAGTTAATTAGCTGAGACTTTTCCCTATTTGTCCTTATTTTTCTTCTCATTGTTATATTAAAGAACTAACTAATTACTGGATATAATTTTTTAAGCATAAAATTATCTGCCCTCAAAGTCTGCTCCATTCTACTCTCTTCCCCCCAGAGTCTCTCTATTGAGATTTTTTTGGCAAAATCAACTATAGTCAACAATAGGAAGTAAGGGTTGCAAGGTCAATTATACAGAGATTTTCTTGGCCAGAAGAAACAGAAAACTGAAATTATGGAGTTTTCAGGCTGTATTTTGGGGTAATAGAACAGAATCCTAGATTTACAAAAGATTTTAGAGGCTTGATAGTCTTAACTTATATTCAGTTTTAAATTATGAGATTCTATGTGTAAGAAACTAAAGATTGTTAACAAAATCAAAACAAAACGAAGATAATATGGACCACCAATTCAGATTTAATTGTTTCCCCCATTTATCTGGCTAAAGATAAGTCATACCCCCAGACAGAGAGGGATACTTTTATATATGAAAAATATAGCAGGAAGAGTAAAGAACGAATTTTGCAAATGAGATAAGATCATGTAATATGTCTCTTTCACCCCTTTCTTCATGGCAAATAAAACGGGGGGTACAGCAGCAAACTAGACAGGAAGTGTTGTTATGTAAAAAAAAAAGGCAAAGAAGGGTGAAAAATAAGGGATAAGTAGTAATGGTCAGAAAAGGATTTTCTGAGAAGGTGAGTTTAAGCAGAAACCTGAGTAAATATTGAAAGCAAGTCATGCAAAGGTTATGGGCAGAGAAAATGGAATGGCAAGTTACTTGAGAGTGGATCAAGTTAGAGGGCCTGAAATGTTTAGGATGGGTGGAGAGAAAAGGAAGAGTGGTATGATGTAAGATTGGAGTGAGTGGCAAGGGTGACATAAAGATCCTTTCAGACCTTGGTAAATAGTTGGATTTTTAAAAAATAGATGTTGCTTTACAGGAGTCATACAGAAGGTTCCAATCTAAAGTTTTAAACAGCTTTTTTTTTAAAGTTGTTTAAATTCACTTCATATAATGACTCCAGTGCCAAATTTCTCCTGTATTTGACGTCCACTAACTACACTGTGAGACATGATGGAGAGGTGGTACCCTAGTGAGAGTAAGTTCTTTCTAGTGTCTACCGTAAGGGACACTATTTTTAAAATGAAAGGTGAAGGACTTCTGGTCAAGATGGTGGGGAGAGCAGACATGGCTCACCTCTTGGCACAACCACATAAAAATTAGAACTAAAATATAGAGCAACCATCACTCAGAACTGTCAGAAATCAAGTTGAATGGAAGTCCGACAACTACTGATTTAAAGCAACCACAACCATCCAGACTGGTAGGAGGAGTGTAGATGCAGAACAGGCTGGTTCCTCACCTATATGTGGTGGATAAAAACTCAGGAGGGATATCTTGGGAATGAGGAGTCCCAGCCCCACACCAGGCCCCCAACCTAGGGTTCCCGTGCCAGGAAGATAAATCCCCACAACTTCTGGCTGCAAAACCAGTGGAGATTAAGTTAGTGGAAGAAACTGCTGGAACCCTAAACAGTTCCTGTTAAAGAACCACACATGGACTCACCTACTCAGACTCACTCCCCCTGAGCTCTAGCACCGGGGTAGCAGCCTGAAAGGTACCAGTGGTATACAGGGAGAAACTGAAGTGTCTGTCATCAAGGGGAGCAGAGGCCATTGTCCCTTTTCTAAACCCTCCCCCCACCGGAGCCACTGAGCCAGCAGGCTGGTGCCATATCTGAGACTCCATCAACCTGGCTCACACTATTTGACCTGAGTTGGAGATTGCCAGAGACTCCGCCCCACCCAGCTTATGGGCCCACCCAAGCTACTTTTCCATATGAGTGGCTGGTCTCAGCTTATGATTTACAACTTTCTGAATCCTCTCAAACAAGCAACAGCTGGCCTCAGTGAACCCCAAGCCCAGCACCAGCAGCAGCCACCCTAGATTCACAACTTGGCTTCCCCTGGGAATCTCCCAGCACAACAGCAGTAGCAGCCATCTCAGATTGCTTTATAGCTCAGGCAGGGTAGCTCTGGGCAAAACATAGGTGGGGGCTGACCTTGGCCTGCACCATCTGGCAAAAGTCCAGGGCCAGTGCATCCAGTGGACACACAGACCATGTCAGAAAACCACCATGCACAGCTGATCCTCCATGGAGGGTGGAGGTTGGTAGTAAGTGGTCACAGCCAATCCTTGCAACTGACTAGCCTGGATAAATCCCTCCCCAATGGGATCTGCCAACAGCAACCAAGGCTCAACTACAAGAAGAGGGTGACTCAGCCCAAACGGAGGGTGCACCTCAAGTATCCCGCATGAGTTATATGGGAGGCTGTGCCACTGGACCCTACATGACACCAACTACATTAGACCATACTACCAAGACACAGAATCAAAGCAGCTCTACCTAATACATAGAAACAAACACAGGGAGGCTGCCAAAATGAGGAAACTGAGAAACATGACCCAAAAGAAAGAACAGATCAAAACTCTAGAAAAAGAGCTGCAAGAAATGAAGATAAGCAATCTATCATAGGCAGAGTTCAAAACACTTGTTATAAGGATGCTCAGGGAATTTAGTACCTCAACAGCATAAAAAAGATCCAGTCAGAAACAAAGGATACAGTAATTGAAATAAAGAACAATTTACAGGGCAACAAAAGAAGAGCGCATGAAACTGATAATCAAATCAATGATTTGGAACATAAGGAAGCAAAAAACAACCAGTCAGAAGAAGAAAAGAAAAAAGAATCCAAGGAAATGAGGGTAGTATAAGCAACCTGTGGACAACATTCGCATCATATGGGTGCCAGAAGGAGAAGAGAAAGAGCAAGAAATTGCAAATCTATTTGAAAAAATAATGAAAGAAAACTTTCCTAACTTCCCCAATAATGAAAGAAGGAAACAGACATACAAGTGCAGGAAGCACAGAGAGTCCCAAACAAGATGGATGCAAGGAGGCCCACTCCAAGACACATCATAATTAAAATTCCAAAGGTTAAAGATAAAGAGAGAATCTTAAAAACCACAAGGGAAAAGCATTAGAAGAATGCCCCTCTAATTACCTAGAGGGGAGTTCCTATAAAACTCTCAACTGATTTCCAAAAAGAAGCTTTGCAGGCTTGAAGAGATTGGCAAGAAATATTCAAAGTCATGAAAAGCAGGATCCTACAGCCAAGATTGGCCTACCCAGCAAAGCTATCATTTAGAATCAAAGGGCAGATAGAGCTTCCCAGATAATAAAAAACTAAAGGAGTTCATCATAACCAAAACATTTTTATATGAAATGTAAAGGGACTTATTTAAGAAAAAGAAGATCAAAACTATGAACAATAAAATGGCAAAAAATACAAATCTGTCTACAATCGAATCTAAAAAACAAGCTAAGCAAACAAGAACAGGGAGAATCATGGATACAGAGAGCTTTTTCTTTTTTGTATACTTTATTGATTTTACTATTACAGTTGTCTGATTTTTTCTCCCCTTTATCTCCTCCACCCTGCACCCCATCCCATCATCCCCACATCAACATTTTCCTGCCACCACTTTCCCCAGCCCTCCCTGCCTCCCACCCGCAATCCTTCCCCCATTTGGCTTTGTCACTGGGTCCTTTATGCATGTTCCTTGTTGACTCTTCCCCTCTTTTTCCCCTGTTATCCACCCTCCCCTTTGGTTACTGTTATGTTTTTTTGTTTTATTTTTAATTTCAATGTCGCTCGTTATATCTTGCTTGCTTGTTTATTTTGTTGATTAGTTTCCACTTATAGGTAAGATCATATGGTATCTGTCCTTCACCACCTGGCTTATTTCACTTAGCATAATGCTCTCCATTTCCATCCATGCTGTTGTGAAGGGTAGTAACTATTTCTTTCTGCTGCGTAGTATTCCATTGTGTAAATGTACCATAGTTCTTTGATCCATTCATGTTCTGTTGGAAGCAGAGAGCATTTTGATGCTTGCCGAAGGGGGGTGTGGGGGAATGGATGAAGAGGTGAGGGGATTAGAAGGTGCAAATAGGTAGTTACAGAATAGCCATGGGGATGTAAAGTACAGAATAGGACATGGAGTAGCCTAAGAACTTATAGGCATGACCCATGGACATGAACAATGGTGTGGGGATTACCTGAGGGAGTAGGGGGTGCTGGGTGGAGCAGGGGCAAAGGAGGAAAAAATCAGGACAACTGTAATAGCATAATCAATGAAATATAATATAAAAAAATAAAATTAAGGTTATATCACAAAAAACAGAAAAAATGAAAGTAATTTTTTAAAAAATGAAAGGTGATTGGGTTTATTCACCTAAAGATTTAATCAACCATTTATTTATAGACAAACTAAGCAGGTACAAAACTATTTAGTCTACAAATTCATACCTGTTCACTTTTGAAGAATCATGATGATTTGTTGTTCCTTTTTTGTCTTTAGTTTTTTATAAGTAGTATTTTTAAACTTTTTGAAACAAGTAACCAGATTTTAATAAGTCCGATATTAACCTGTGGCAGGTTTAATTGCAAAGGTCTTGGAGGTTTTGTTTGATATTGGGGGCAGGATTTGGGGTAATATTTAATAGAAGTAAGACTGAATTAAGTCAGCTGAGTTGAATTAGAGCAGTAAGTTACATTATTTCATCTCTGAATGATGAAAATAATTTGATTTTTCTTTCTTTTATTCCAGGCCTTTTTATGGTTATCATGAGAAGGAAAGACACTTTATGAAGATCTATCTTTACAATCCTGCAATGGTGAAAAGGTACAAAGTTAAATGAAATAAAAATATGAATAACTATCACTTAAGTATTTTAATAATAAAAAGAAATCTAGAAGAAAGCCTTATGTAGTTCGTATCATTATTAAAGAGACCATAATATGTACATATATGCATAGGATAGATGTTTTTAAGGGTGGAGGGACCTTGGTTTATAGCCCTTAACTGCTTCTTTTCTGTCTTAGAGAGTTAGAGAAATAGATAAGGCTGCCATGTATGATCTGAGTGCCATGTTGGCCAGACCAGATGTTCAATACCAAGAAAAATTACCTCTTCAGTTTCAAAGGAACGAGGAATGTGTGAGAGTGAGGCCAGAGTGGGAGGGCTTCTGAGATCTCAGAATCCTGCTGACTCCTTATTAGTAGTTAGTGAAGTTTTATATCCTTTGTTGATTGTTTTGTTTCTACTTGATTTTCTTTCTTCTCTCATTGAATCTCCCTTAAGACCTATAGCTTACTCCCTTAATCATCCTGGAACCAGTGTTACTGAGAGCAGGAAGGGCACATATAGAGAGGACTTCATTCATCCTCTAGGGTTCAAAACAAGTGTTTCCATCCTACCCAGGACAAAGGTGGCCTTGGAGAAATGTCGAGTGTTGTTTTTTTCAGAAGAGCCTCTCTGCCAGTGGGTACTAGGTTCCAAAGGTACCCTTTTGGTAAGGTACAAATTAGCTGTTTCCCCTGAGGGAATTTAGGTACCAAAGAGATGAGGTTTACTCTAAGTTATTCCATGAGTACACTGAATCACAGTGGTAATTTCCTTTTCTGGGTAACCAATGAAAACTAATTTTATTATCTGACCCCAGCTTTACCCTAAACAGCTTCTGTTACATAGGCTACCAAAACAGTTTTCAAGAATAGGCAATGATGTTTTTCATCCCATTTCGCCTCTAGTCACTCTTTCTCATATCCATGGAGCAATCCCTGTGGATTCTTAGCCTCTTTTGCATACACAGTGGCAAGAGTAAACCTCAATCATCTTTTTCTCATTTTTGTCCCCAATTGTGCTAAGGGGGAGCTATGAATAAAATTAGCATAAGTCTTTTAAACAACCAGTAAACTGTAGTTCAGCTTGAAGTATAACCTATTTTTCTTCCTGTGACTATAGTAATCAAATATTTATTAAACTATTTCCAATAAGTTTGCTTTAAATTATACAGTCAGCTTATCACAGTGCCTATCTGAAATTCCCTGGTTGACTTATGGATTCATTCATTTATTTTTCATAAATACTTATAAAATGCCTACATTTTTTGATGCGCTATGGTATTTGCTGGGTAAACATTGGTGAACAAAGTTTGTGTGGTTTCTGCTCTTAAGGATCTTTTAGCGCAGCAGGGGAGACATAATAAAACAAATACCCTAAGTATGTCTAACCTCAAATCATGATATATTATGAGGGAAAAGAGCAGAGTTCTATGAAAGAAAATATTTTCTCTTGTGTATGTTACTTTCTGTGATACCTTTACACATGAATCATTTGTTATGGTATTTGACTAATACATAATGCAGTGGTTAAGAGCCCAGACCAGGTTACCTGCACTCAAAATCTGGCTTTACTACTTATTAGCAGGGTGAGTTTGGGCAAGTTGTTTAATCTCTTTTTCATTCTATAAATAGTGTTGATTTTGGTACACATTGTTCTGATAATCAAAATCTATAAATCACTCAGAATAGTGCCTGTCATATTATAAGTGCTGTGTAAATATTGACTATAGTATGATATGTAAAATGTTAAAGTACAACTTCCGGACCTTATCCTCGCTATAACTCTCTTCCCTAGAGGCAGTCACTTTTAAGATTTTGGAATACATCCTTCTATTTTCCATACATACCCACACACACACACACACACACACACACACACACATGTGCATATATGCACGTATCCTCCTTTTTAAATTTCCGTGTAAAATTGGTATCATACTAGAATATAAGTCCACAAGGGCAAAGATTTTTCTGCTAATGTTTACTGATGAATTCCCAGTTTTTAGAATAGTGTTTGGAACATAGTAGTTAGTGAATTGCTGTTTGTGGAATGAATGAACACTAATCATTTGGGAACTGGCCCCTTGATTCCTCTACTTGTTCATCTCCTGTGATTTTTGCTTCCATTCTCCTTAAACTACTTACTCTATTGAGTAGGAACCTAGAACTTGTTCCTACCTCTGAGATTTTAAATGCAAACATCTTGGTTTTTGACTACAGTCTTCCATGTCCTTTTAAACAAGTTTTTGAAATAATTTACATGTCTCAAAATTATATTACACACACACACACACACACACAATTTTTGATTTTTAGGAAATGTACTGAGTTGTACACCTGTCAGTGTTAGAACCTGCTCATGGTTCCAGTAAGATTTTTTGTCTCTTTTTTTCTGTCTTTTTAACTCTGTCCCAATCTACCGGCTTTCAGCCTTCAAACTCCTTCACCCCACTCTACTACTTTCCCATTTTGTAGCTCCGTCCTGTAACTAATTTCTTTTCTTTCCATCTTAGATTCAATTCTTTTATCTTTTCAGCTCCTTTTCCCACCAGGTGAAACCATCAGTTCTGGATTAATCCATTTATTTACTTCGTGCTAAACTCCAGTTTTTGATTACTGAAGGATACAAAAAAAAAAAATCACAACAGATTGGTGCCACTGTAAATTCATGGTCTTCAACATCACCTGGGCCCTTCCTTTACCTGCCTTACTTCTACTTTTCTCTAATTAAGCCTCTCCTTACCATTCTCTACCCTCTTTACTCAAATGTTAAGTCCATCCCAAAGCTTTGCCTCCTACCTCATAAAGAAAATAGAACCCATCAGACTAGAACTTTGGTTGTTGAAGTGTGGACTAGGGATTTCTGAGACCTTTTGAGAGGATCTACACAGTAAATTACTTTCATAATAGTACTAAGATGTGTTTAGTTTTTTTCACTGAGAGATGGGTAAAATTGCTGGCACTTTGGTCCATATCAGCGTAGTAGCATCAAACTACAGTACCTTCTCCCCTTATTCATAGGAGATATATTCCAAGACCCCCAGTGGATGCTTGAAACTACGGATAGTTCCAAACCCTATATACAGTATGCTGTGTTTCTTCCTATACTTACACACGCTTTACAACTTCTCTTTGGTATAGCTGAATTTGCAGCATCACTACTCTTGTGCTTTGGGACCAATATTCAGTAAAATAAGGGTGACCTGAAAACAAGCACTGCAGTGCTACAACAGTCAGTCTGATAACTGAGACAGCTATTGAGTGACTAGTAGCCAGGTAGCATGTACAGCATGGATATGCCAGACAAAGGGATAATTTACATCCTGGGTAGGATGGAGCAGGACTACAAGAGGTTTCATCATACTCCTGAGAACAGCATGCAGTTTAACAACTTAAGAATTGTCTATTTCTGGGATTTTTTATTTAATATTTTCAGACGATGGTTGACCTTGGGTAACTGAAACCTTGGAAAGCAAAACTGTGGATAAGGGGGAACTACTGTACTGGTTGTTGTATTTTTCACTACTAAACACTCACAGATTAAAAAAAGTAAAAGCTAGTTTTACTTAGCATTTATGAGGATATGGTAAAAGTTTCTAATTTTATTAAATCTTGACCCTTGAATATACATGTTTGTATTTTATGTGACAAAATGAAAGTAAGCAAGAAACATATCTTCTGTGTACTGAAGTGCTATGAATGAGTGTCTCAAGGAAAAAGCACTTTTATGATTGTTTTTAGTTGCATGCTGAGCTAACCACTATTTCTGTTCATGGAATACCATTTTTACTTGAAAGAACATCTGATAACTAAAAAACTTATAGTGATTTGCCCATTTCACAGACATCTCAGAAATGAACAAAGTGAGCCTGTCACTTAAAGAAGAAAACTTGTAGTATTTGTTGCTAATGATAAAATTTGATCTTTTAAGCCAACAAAACATTAGAATATTTGAAATCTATATTGGTACTGTGAACTTTATTTTTTTACTATTTTTTATTTTTCAATTACAGATGACATGCAATGTTATATTAGTTTCAGGTGTACACCCTAGTGATTAGACATTATATCACTTACTCAGTGATCATCCTAGTAAATCTCATACCTGGCTGGCACCATACATAATTATTAGAACATCACTGACTATATTCCCTATGCTGCACTTTACATCCCCATTACTATTCTGTAACTACCAAGTTGTACTTCTAAATCCCTTCACTTTTTTCACCCATCGCCCCAACCCATCTCCCAACTGGCAGCTGTCAGAATGTTATCTGTGAGTGTTTCTGTTCTCCTTGTTTATTTATTTTGATTTTTAGATTCAATTGTTGATAGATATGTATTTATTGCCATTTAATTGTTCATACCTTTTATTTTCTTCTTCTTAAAGAAGATCCTTTAACATTTCATGTTATACTGGCCTGGTGGTGATGTACTCCTTTAGCTTTTTCTTGTCTGGGAGGCTCTTTGTATGTCCTTCAATCCTAAATGACAGCTTTGCTGGGTAGAGTAATCTTGGCTATAGGTCCTTACTTTTCATCACTTTGAATGTTTCTTACCATTCCCTTCTGGTACGCAAAGTTTCTGTTGAGAAATAAGCTCACAGTCTTATTGGAACTCCCTTGTAGGTAACTAACTGGTTTTCTCTTGCTACTTTTAAGATTCTCTCTTTGTATTTAACCTTTTGTATTTTAATTATGATGTGTCTTGGTGTGGGACTTTTTGGTTTCATCTCATTTGGGACTCTCTTTGCTTCCTGGACTTGTATGTCTATTTCTTTTACCAAGTAAGAGAAGTTTTCTGTTATTTTTTCAAATAGGTTTTCAATTTCATACTCACTCTCTTCTCCATCCAGTATCCCTTTGATGTGAATATTGCTACACTTGATGTTGTCCCAGAGGCTTCTTACACTATCTTCATTTTTTTTTCTTTTTTCTATTCTGATTGAGTGTTTTTTGATTTCTTATATTCCAAATCACTTATTTGATTCTCAGTGTCATCTACATTCCTGTTGATTATCTGTAAATTATTCTTCATTTCGGTTAGTGTATCCTTCATTTCTGATTGGTTCTTTTTTATGTTCCCTATGTCCTTTTTTATGCTGTTGAACTTCTCACTAAGTTCCTTGAGCATCCTTATAACCACTGTTTTGAACTCCATATCTGATAGGTTCCTTGTCTACATTTCATTTAGCTGTTATTCTGGAGTTTTCACCTGTTCTTTCATTTGGGACCTGTCTTTGTCTCAGCATTTTGACTGTTTCCCTATGTTTGTTTCTATGTTTTAGGTAGGGCTGCTGCATCTCCTGGACTTGATAGAGTGACCTTGTGTACTAGATGCCCTGTAGGGCCCAGTGTCACAGCTTTGCCAGTCACTTGCGCTGGGCACTCCAGGTGCACCCCTTTGTGGGGCTGTGTACACCATACTGTTGTAGTTCAGCCTTGATTGCTGTTGGCGTCACTGGGAGGGATTGACACCCCCCCCCTCCCCAGGCCAATAGGCTGCGAGGTTCAGCTGTGACTACAGTGGAAGAGGAGCTGCTGTGCAGGAGTCGAATCTACAGAGCAGGACCTGCTTTGGTGGGGCTTTCATGCTCACTGAGCCTGCACCTTGAGTGCATTGCTGATGGATATGGTAGGGTTGTAATCTGGCATGGTCTGAAGCTGTTCACCATGTGCACTGGCCCTGGGGCCTCCAGGTGGGGCAAAGTCAGCCACTCTCTGTGCCCTTCCTGGGGCTACCTGGCATGAGCTACAGAGCATTTTGCAGATGGCTGCTCCTTGTGTTGGGCTTGAAGGTACCTAGGAAAGGTCAAACTCTGAATCAAGGTGGGCTTCTGCTGGTGCCATGCCTGGGGCCACTTAGCAAGGTGTAAGGGGTGTGCAAAGGCCAGATGTTTCTTGTCTCAGAGATTTTAGGAAAGTCTGAAGCATCAGGCAGATAGGCCAGTTATGTGGAAAAGCCACTGGAAACAGCTTGGATGGGCCCACAGATTGGGTGGGGTAGGGTCTCAAGAAATCACCAGGGTGGGGCAAACAGTGTGAGGCAGGTTGACAGAGACTCAGATATGGTGCCCACCTGTCAGCTCTGTGGGTGGTAGGGGTCTCAGTAAAGGAACAGTGGCTTCTGCCAGCACTTTTGTCTGGCAGAAAGTTACTCCCCCTCCCCAGCTCTCACCCTGATGACTGACAGTTCAGTTTTTCCCTGTATGTCTCTGGTGCCTTTTAAGGTACTGCCCCAGCACCAGAGCTCAGAAGGAGTGAGTCCAGTTGAGTAAGCCCATGCATGGGCCCTTTAAGAGGAACTGCCTAGGACTCCACAAGCCCTCTGTCTCACTCAACCACAGTCCCTGCTGTTTCTATACCCAGAGGTTATGGGGACTTCCGGGCACTGGAAGCCTGGGCTAGGGGGGTCTGGTGTGGAGCTGGGGTGCCCTTGCTCCTCAGGGGGTACCTCTGCAGTCAAGATATCTCTCCTGATTTTAAACCGCCATGCGTGGGTTGAGATCATCCCATTTTGCATCTCCACCTCTCCTACTAGTCTCCATGTGGCTTCTTCTTTAAATCCTTAGTGGTAGGATTTCCATTCAGCTAGATTTTAGGCAGTTCTAAATGATGGTGGTTCTGTAATTTAGTTGTATTTTTGATGTGGTTGTGGGAAGATTTGAGTACCACATTTACCTCATGCTACCATCCTGACTGAAAGTCCAGTACTGTGAACTTTAACAGCTTTCCCATATTTAAGAGATTTTTCTGATGAGATAGATGATATTAAGAAGTAACTTTTTCATGTCGTTTAATGAAATATATCAGTATTTAAAAGATCTATTTAACTTATTGGATTTGTATTTTCCAAATGACTAGTGTGCGATGTTAGAAAAACCTACATGGGTAAAAGTATTTAAAGTGTAAGATAGACGAGTAGATTTAATGTAACATAATATCAGAATTATTGGTATGGTTTCAGATTTCACATTGTTCAGATTTCACATTGTTGGTAACCTTTTAGAAAGTACCACTCTACTCTTTTTCCATGTTGCATCAAAGAAAATCAACGTTTACCTGAAAAGCTTATTATTCTTCCTTTTTCCAACGACGTATCTGTGTGAAACTGAACAAAATATCACAATAGGTTGAGCAGAAGCAGATGTAAGAATCCATTTCTCTTCTATTAAAATAGAGAAATTTGCAAACATGTAAAACAATTATTCTTTTCTCACTGAATTGTTTTTTGTTTTAGAAAATACAGTTTTTTAAAAATAATGTTAACATAATGGGTTTATTGTTATTTTTAAATTAGTAGATAGGTTTCTTTAAAATTTCTCAGTTTTAACTTTTAATGTGGTAAATATCAATGTATATAAATCACATAAACAAAAGCTCTTTGGTGCTGTCAATAATTTTTAAGAATGAAAAGAGTTCCTGGGACCAAAAAGTTCCAGAGCCACTGAAACAAAGCTCTCTTAATTTCCTATGAAAGACCCTCAAACTGTATTCACACCCATTCTCTCCTTTTCTCTATTTCAGTGAAAGAGATCCCTGCCCCTCACCACCAAAGCTCAAGATCCACCCTCTTTAACCTTTTCTTCGTCTCTTAGTTGTCCCCACCTCCTTTCCCCACACATTCATACTCATGACACATACATTTGTACTCATAGCTATTCTCCCTGAAGGATTTGCCTATACTTTGTGTATCCAATTTCTTACCTCCCATTCACTCCTCAACCTACTCCAGTATGACTTCCACCCCAACCATTCTGAAATTGCTTTCACTGATGTTGCTAAATCAAATTAACACCTTTTTGTCCTTACCCTTGACCTCATGCCAGTTCTTACACTGCCTTAAAATAATCCCAAATGTTGTTTTATACACACATGCGCGCGCGCACACACACACACACAAACTTCCTCTCATTTTCCTCATACCTATCTGATCAATTTATATCTATGCCACTCTGTTGGTTTGTCTTTTAACATCTGTGATTATTCCTTGGGGTTCTATCTTTGGTTTTTATCTTTTTTCTCTATACTTTCATTTTTGTTAATCTTTATGTATTTGACTCCCAAATGTATATCAGTAACCTATATTTCCCTCCAGAGCTCATGATCAATGTATCAAATAATCTACAGGATAAATAGCACTATAGTTAAGAGTGAGAGTTCACAAATCAGAGAAAATTTGGTTTGAATTTTAGCTCTTTTTATTTCTGTGATTTTGGACAACTTTTTAATCTCTCTGAGACTCAGTTTCTCTGTTTATAAAATGGGGATGATAGTACCATAGGTTCGTGGAGAGGATTACTTGAGATTAAACGTTCAAAGCAGTATCCAATACATGGTACTTAAAAATATGTTAGCTGCCTTTGCTGTGTTGATAAAATTATTCTTATCCTCATCCTCATTATCATTCATTTTCAATATTTTCATAGATATCTACCTGACTATCCCATTATACCAAAACCCCTGTATGTCTAAAACTCAGTTTATCTTTATTTTCCCTCCAAACAAAAAAAAAAATCCCTCCAAAAGTCTGTTTTCTTCCATTCCTTTCTATTTCAATAAATGCACCACCACCAACTAGCTGCTTAAGTAAGAAATCTAGGAATTATGGTTAACTCCATAATATATATTCTGCCTTATCCTCCCCATCTAGTTCGCCATCACCAGGCCTGACCATTTATTTCTTGTATATCTCCTGAATCAACACATTTTTATGATTCCCGTTAAAGCTACCATCATCTTAGTTTTTCCACAGTAGCCTCTCAGTCCTAGTGTTGTGCATTCTCTAGCTAATTTGGTCATTTCACTTCCCTGCTTTTCACAGGCAAATAGCTTAATAGGCTCTGAATGATCTGATTTCTCATTACCTCTCTAGCCATCCCTTCTCACCACAGTTCTGTCACCAGGCCTCACTCAGTGGTTTCAGTTCCCAGCTGAGCCACGTTTCCTCATGACCCTTTGCATGTTCAATTTTATTTGCATGAAATACTTTTTCCTCTCTTCAAACAAAAATATCTCCAGGTTACTGTTTAGACCCCTACTCAGAGACTTCTCTTCACAAAAGCTTTGCAGAAATTACTTCTGCACCTCTATCTGATTAGTGTCCCTTTTAGATGTTTCATATACTTTCCTTGTGTAGTACTTATGCTATTTATAATTGCCTCTTGTTTGTAGGAAAACAACTCACAGAGAAAAATGTTACAATGGTGACATCTTTGAGTAGCGAATTGAGTCATATTTCTTTCCTTAGAATATTTGTATAATCCTTTCAAAATTTTTTCTGAAGTTTTAAAAGAAAAATCTTACTTCAAAAACCTTTTTGACATTTTGTCTTTTTCAATATATTGGGTTGGCCAAAAAGTTTGTATTTTTTTTCCCCTAAGATGGCTCTAGTACTGCTTAGTTGTCTTTAACTTCATTCAATACAATTTTGTTAGATCATATTATGACAGCTGTCATATCAGTGTGCATTTTTGGTAAATTTAAATTTTTGGTAAATTTTGGTAAATCAGTATACCAATTTTGGTAAATTTTTGCTTAGCCATTTTAACATTGAAGATGGAAGAAAATAAGCAACATTTTATGCATATTATGTTTTATTATTTCAAGAAAGGTAAAAACACAACTGAAACGCAAAAAAAAGATTTGTGCAGTGTATAGCAAAGGTGCTGTGATTGATCAAGTATGTCAAAAGTGGTTCGCGAAGTTTCATGCTGGAGATTTCTCTCTAAATGATGCTCCATAGTTGGGTAGACCAGTTGAAGTTGATAGTGATCAAATCAAGACATTAATTGAGGACAATCAATTAATACCAAGCAGGAGATAGCACACATACTCAAAATATTCAAATCAATAAAGTTATTGATGAAAACGAAAAAATATATCTTTTGTTTTACGGAAAAAACTATATGGACTTTTTGGCCAACCCAATAATTAGTATTAAAGTCGTTTTAAAAGTCAAAATACTCTTTCCCTGGCTAGTGTGGCTCAGTTGGTTGGAGCATTGTTCCATACACCAAAGGGTTGGGGATTCAATTCCCAGTCATGACACATACCTAGGTTGTGGGTTCAATCCCCAGTTGGGGTGTGTATGGGAGGCCAACAACTGATGTCTGGCTGTCTATCATCTGTCTATCTATCTGTCTGTCTGTCTGTCTATCTCTATCTCTATCTCTATCTCTCTTTCCTCCTATCTACCTTCTTCTATCTCTAAAAATCAATAAACACTTCTAAAAATTGCAAAAATACTTTTCATCTAAGGTTTTTGTCATTTTCAGAGCATGTAGCTTACTCTATAACTGATTTAAGCTTTTAATTTCTTACAAAATACACATTTCCAGTAAAATTGAAGTTAAAATTTGAATGCCAATATGATGTTTTATTCTCTATCAGTATAATCATTGTTTCACTTAACATCCTAGGAAGCATAATTTTATGATATAATTTTTTTTTCCCAATTTAGGATATGTGAACTCTTGCAAAGTGGAGCCATAATGAATAAATTTTTTCAGCCTCATGAAGCGCATATTCCCTACCTCCTACAGCTCTTCATTGACTACAATCTGTATGGAATGAATTTAATAAATCTGGCTGCTGTCAAGTTCCGAAAAGCAAGAAGGAAAAGTAAGGTTAATTTCTCAATTCAAATTAAAGCATTGAAACAAGGGTTATGTAATTGATGATTTATAAAATAATACATATTTATATTGTATAGTAAGTGCTGAGTGGATAAAGAATAAAATATACAAATGGTATTAGAGTTTATTAGGAAAAGAATCTCAACTGAAATTTTTTTGTAACAGCTTTATTGACATGTAATTCACATACTACACAATTCACTTGTTTAAAATGGAAAATTCAGTTGTTTTAGCATATTGATAGTTATGCAACCATCACCACAATCAAATTTAGAGCATTCTCAATACTTCTAAAAGAAACCCCACAAAAGTTTCTTTCAAATAGGTGAAAAGCGTGAGAAAAACTTGAATTAGCAAATATATGTAAGCCATTTATTTTAGTTATAAAAGCTAGATAAGTATTGGAATGATGATTAGAAGGATTTTTTTTAACTATGGAAAATTTTTACAATCTGAAAGCAGAAATATATGAAATTTAGCCCTGGCTGGTATGGCTCAGTGCATTGAGTGCCGGCCTGCAAAGCAAAGGGTCACTGGTTCAGTTCCCAGTCAGGGCACATGCCTGGGTTGTGGGCCAGGTCCCTAGTAAGGAGCGCATGAGAGGCAACCACACATTGATGTTTCTCTCCTTTTCATTCTCCCTCCCTGCTCCTCTCTCTAAAAATAAATAAATAAAATCTTTAAAAAAATATATAGATGAGCCCCAGCTGGTATAGCTCAGTGGATTGAGCATCAGCCTGCGAAACAAACGGTCACCGGTTCGATTCCCCACTTAGGGCACGTGCCTGGGTTGTGGACCAGGTCCCCGGTAGGGGGCACGTGAGAGGCAACCACACATTTCTCTCTTTCTCTTTCTCCCTCCCTTGCCCTCTGTCTAAAAATAAAATAAATTTAAAATCTTAAAATAAATAATATATAGATGAAAAACAATACAGTTTAAAAATATATAGAGAGAATTTAGTTGGGAGAAATTAAAAACAGGGAAATTGCAAGTATGATAAAATAAAACATATCTTAATTCATTATACTAAATAGCCCTCAGGTTTTTGTTTTCTTTGTTTTATACAAGATAATAGGTTACACTGAAATCATGGGGGAAAAATGAGTCATTTTTTGTATTTTATTTTGTCATGTTATTTCAGACATACTGCACTTAAACTGCCAGTAAACTTAATGGTGAATATATATATATATGCAACCTTAACATTTTACCTTATAAGACAGGTTAATATAGTACATACTGAAGTTTTACTTTCAAAAGTGAGGTAAATTCAAAAGTGAAAAAGATTTAGAAATTTTAATATTATCTATGCATATATAATTTTGTCTCAGTATTCAGTTATATAAACAAATTTCAAATGAAATGGAAATTACTAATTGCTCTAGTTGTTAAGGTGAAGTATATAGAAGTGTTTACATAGAGTAAATATTTTAGCACCACAGAGGCCTTTTACATTACATTTTTTGACATCCACAGTTGAGAAGAAATTATATATTTTTATATATTATAGAGCTTCCAATTAGGGAAATATGCTAAAAAAATCTGTAAATTATAGGGAAGAATTAGGTACATGTTATGAAGGTATGTGTTTTGTTGAGATAGCAAAGATGGTAATACCTGATTTCAGTCGAAGTACTCCATTTTGTGATCTAGCTATCCAGATAAGAAAATCAAAGTATTACATTTAGCTGGAGAGGATTGCAAATTTAATATCTTTCATAACGCCAGAATTCAAGCTTTCTCTTATCTGAAAATTTAAATTCCCATAAGAGATCACAAAAAAATTGCTAAAATTTAGAGAATTACTTCCAAAGCAGGACCCTAGGATCCAGTTTCTGAAACTGGGACAAGAAAGCAAACATGTCACCTTTCAACTGTTGATCAAATTGTATTTGCATTTGTCCCAGGTTTCCGCTCACTGTTTTACTGCCATTCTGGAATGCATTGTGTATTTTCTTTTTTTTTTTTTTCAGGGATTAGTATTAAAGTATGTTTTGAATTTTATCTGGAACCTGATTTCCACTAGGATTTTAATTGAGGCTTATACAGAATATCCTAGGAATTTAGATTAAAGTCTACAAAAAATTTTAATCCATCTTTATTTATAAAAAGAGATTTTAAGGATACCTATCAGAATAGTACATTTAAATGTATTCTTTTATTCTAGTATGAAAGTCTTGTAGCCGTTTCTCATAAGCAAATAACGTAAATATTTCTTTCCCTTGTCAGTTTGGAGCCATTACTCCCAACTGTGCATATATCCTAGGGATGTATCAGTTTTTAGGAGCTAGCCATTTAGATTTGACATTATTTACTTAGAGAGGAATTATATGCAAGTTAAAATTAGAACTTACTCCCTTTTACTTTTTTATTCCCAGGTGATTCATTGCATGCAACTGGATCTTACAAGCATCGGCTACCAGGAAATTCTCTTACTGGTTCCTTGTTTCGGTGGGAAGAAAATGAAATACCAAGGTTAGTTAATGTTGTAAAGAAGAAAACTTGTTTACATATATCCTACTGTATTCAGAAATTAGTAGTTATCATCATTTAATTTTAACCTTATATTTGGCATTTTTAATATATAAATTTATCAAAAAAGCAAATCTCAATATTAGTATGTTACACAGAATTATAGATTTTAAAGAGACCATGACAATATACCTAATTATCACCTAATTAATAAAAGGAATCTGGATGTAAATTTGTATACTTCTCTCCAACATTTATCTTCATTGTGCATTCTGAATTGATATCCTATAACTTGTCAAGTAAAAATCACAAAATATCAATTGAAAACCTAAATACTAAATATTTTTAGTAAAAATAACCCTTTAAATTTCTAAATACTAAATATTGGTGAGTAAAAGTGGTTTGACATACTGAATATGAATAATATAATCTGTGATTTCCTTTGACTATTTTATTATTTGAGACTTTTATTAATTTATTTTGGAGAAGTTAACTTATTCCAAACATTCAGATTTTCCTACCATAAAGCAGATAGGTAATCAGTACCTATAAAAATTATTAGTAATAGCGTTATCTACCTGCAACTCAGAGGGATTTCTGTTTTATACCACAAAGCATTGCCCAGGCTTTCTTAATCCTTTTTTTGATCAATTGGGTATTGACAGGGTGCTTATGGTTTTCTTCTTTTCATTACACATGTGTCACCTGATTCTTTTTCATGAAGAATGCAAGGTGGAAAAGGTGTTTAAATGAGTTTTTTTTTTCATGAAAGGAAAATATGAGCTTATTAATCAGTTGAAGATAAACTGTCAAAAAAAATTTTAGAGCTTAATTTAGGTAGTTTAAGATCTTAATATGTACTTAATAGAATTTTCATATCATAGAATTACTTGGGCTTTTTTTAGTATCTAAAATTAAGGAAGAATATCACTAAGGAAACACCAATTTGAAAGAATAGGTGCTCTCCTATGCTCATAGCAGCATTATTTATAATAGCCAAGATCTGGAAACAGCCTGAGTGTCCATCAGTAGATGAGTGGATAAAAAAGTTGTGGTACATTTACACAACAGAACACTACACAGCTGTCAAAAAATAAGGAACCTCTTACCTTTTGTGACAGCATGGATAGACCGGGAGACTAAGTGAAATAAGCCAGTCAGAGAAAGACAAATATCATATCATTTCACTTATATGTGGAATCTAATGAGGAAAATAAACTAATGAACAAAAAAAAGGAAGAAAAGAGAAAAAGAATATCACCAAGTAATATTAGAAATAAAATGTTTTATGATTGGAATGTTATGCCAAATGAGACTTACAAGACTTTAAAGTGATATGGTCAGTTGTTTGCCTTACTTCTTGATTCAGTTTAACAAATTCCAGTACTTTTTGATAAACACATACACATACATATATACTTCTTGGTTCCTTCTCAGATACAGCAGAATTGTTTTTATAATCACGTTGAAATGGTATTAAGTTTAGAGAGAATATTATTTACCACATTAGTTCTAATCAGTCCAGAGCAAAGTGACCAACAAGCTACATGTCTCATTTCTTTATACCTGTGATACAGTCCCGCAGTTTCTCTAAAATTGGAGCAAATCAACTTAACCCTAGGATTTTACCTATTCACTAGATCATTGGTTTTCAAAGTTCTACATTTAGTAACTTTTTTTTTTGCATGCTCAAGTCAAAGTTTATTTGTATTTGAAACCCTTTTTGAACATACATCTTTCTGGTTAGATTATAAGATTGTGGCAAAGCTTCACTGATTATAAGTAAGTTTGGGGAAACCCTATGTATTGTACTGAAAAGTTTGAATTTTAGAATGTTTTTAAGGAGCCTATTTTATTCTTTTTAAGAGTTGACAAATTATAAACAAAGATATAAATAGACAAATTAGGAAAATTAGACAAGGTACTCAGAATTAGAATTTAAAATAAATATAGGATAGCTATATATTTTTGTCTCATATTAACCCATAATTTGTGTTTTGGGGTGCTTTTATTGTATTAAACATGAAAATCCATAATTTCATGAAGTACAAATAATATAATGTCAAAAAAATTTTGCCATAAATCATTGCTCAGATTTTATTAGTCTCATTTCTGTCCCCAGTGCTAGCACCTTTTTATGTGTACCTTTTTTTAACAAAGAAATACTTTATGTCCTTTCACAAAACATTATTACGAAGGCCATAACAGAGCAACAAACTTGTAATGAGGTGAGAGTGCTGTGTTAGCAACTCTACTAACCTTACTTACTAGCTCATTGTCAATTACCACATATCCTTCAGGATCATTTGCCAGAGTGTTGAATCAGCAAAAATTGAATCTACTGCAGTAATCTCAACCCTGGCTGCCCATCAGAATGATCTGAAGAGATTTTTTAAATTACAGATGCCTGAGCTCCATAGTCACTGATTCTAATCAGTAGGACTGTTTTGTTAAGCTATGAACAGAAATGTTCAGAGAGGTACAGTTGTCTACCATCGTTATCTCTTATCTGTCTTTCATGGCTGAAAATGAATGTTTTTGCTGACTTAAATTTTTTACTCACTTTTTCTATGTACTGGAAAATTTTAATTCTGAAAACTACTTCTTTTCCCTAGGATCACCTGTTCTGAATGTCTAAAATAGTTTTGTAATAAGGGCAAGAAATAGTTGTAAATTTCTACTATGAGATTGTATGTTTTTTGATGTTATTGTTTCTCTCCTTTGTCACAAATGTGTTACTCCTTGAAAATTCGCCCTTGAAATTTACAATTTCGTTCTTCCAAAACTTGTGAAACTTTTTAGTATAAGGAGAAAATTGTTGACCATAAACTATCTGGTATGTCATTTCATGGCAAAATTGATTTTGTTAAATTATATGAATGAAGAAGACAGCATTAAGGAATTATTTTTTTCTGAAAGTGGAAATGGATATATTGTGATAGGTTGGCTAATATATTTCTTTTCTATCAATGATAAAGGTATGTGTGTATATTTGTATCTATGTATACATGTATATTTATTTGAATTGCAAAAATTCTGTGGTTTAACAAATTAATTTCCAATGTTTCACCAAAATTTCCTTAGGAACAGACTATGGAAAATGAGATTTTTGAATGTTTCTTCTAAAACATTAAAGAATTTTTCAAATAACAAATGTGAATGCAATCTGCTATCACCCACTTTCTAGTAAAATCATGTTTCTCTCATTTTCATTTGATGTCCATATTGGTAGGATATCTAAATTTTGGAATGAATAACTGGGATTCACCCTAGAAGTTGTAGGTTTACTATGTCAAGCAGGTACAGTTATGTGGTGTCCTAATCCTTTTCTTTTTTTTGGCTCTGGTTAAAAAAACAGAAACTTTTGCATCAGAGGGAATTGATGCAGAGACACAACCCTCTCTAGTTTTCATAAAAATGAGTGCTTTGTGGTATTACCACATTTCCTAGCTATGATCCCACTATTGAACAAGTGCTTTCTCAAATCTGTAGTTATGGGGAATTTTAAAGCATTCTCCAGCTTAGCTATAGTTGAGCGCAGGGAGAACAGCATCATTTGCCCACTTTTCAGTATATACCTCCCCTCATCTCTTGTTGCATATTCTCTCATTTTTTTAAACAATCTATGATTTCTGAGAAAGATGCTTCTGGGCAAATGATTACATCTGTATGGTTTTTGATACATCTCCCAGTTATCCTCATTCTGTCCTGGATATGACCCACATGCTGAAATGTTGCACATTCCTTATGTATAAAATATAATGAACCTAAATATGTAGAATGTACGCAAATGGATCTCAATTGAGTTGTCAATATAATAGTATTTTTTTATATTTTTCTCTTCCTGTTTTTTATTTCTTTATATGTATATAACAATATCAATTATGTCATGAATACTTGCGAATTAATATAACGCTGGCTTTTCTGCTTTCCACCTAAACATGAAAAATTGTATAAGAAAAATCTTTAGAAAATTTGCTCTTACATAATTATTGTGGTTTTTTGATATGTTTTTAATACAGCTCATTAATACTGGAAGGTGTTGAACCACAGAGTACATGTGAATTAGAAGTAGATGCTGTAGCTGCTGATATCTTAAATCGGCTGGACATTGAAGGTATATATACAGTTATTCTTAATATAAATTTTTATTTTTAAAAATTAGTGACCAAAGTAGAGTGAAATAATAGGGAAGAAAACATTACTAGAGATGTAAGGTGTTACAGAAGGAGGATACCAAATGTTACAAAGGTTGCTTCTGTACCTCTGATGAGACAGTTATTATTCTTCATTTATATTTTCATATATATGAGTGTGTTTGCACAGTCATGAATCTAAAGTAAATGTAACAAACAAATTAGCCAATATTTAAAAAATTAATATAGCCCGACTTTTAATTTTTAGGATATATATCAGGTCTTAGGTCTATTGGCTATCATCAAATGTTTGAATCTTACTCACTTGCTGGGTTTTGGGGAGCCACTGGGAAGAAAACTAAAAACAGAGTAGTATAAGAAATGTAGGTTGGGATAGTTTGCTTTATTATACAAAGTAGGTAGTTGTTTTTCTTAAGAGACATTTTCTTTTCATAAGAGTATTTATTTTTTAAAAGCTTGGAGTTCTTTTTTTATGCAAGCATTTTTTACTTTAACCTTGTAGTAGTGAAGTATTATTGTGATTACAGCTCAAATTGGTGGAAATCCTGGTCTACAGGCTATATGGGAAGATGAAAAGCAACGGCGAAGAAACAGAAATGAAACCTCTCTACTTAGCCAACCTGAATCACAAGGTATAAACCAAGTGGCACTCTAATGTCTTTTTTTTTAACAAGATACTTTAATAGAAGAAATTAAGGCATTGAGTTTTTACCTTGACCTTAAAATTTACTTTTCAAACGACTTTCAACTTTTCTAGATATTTTTTCCATTATCATTGCTCTGAATCAGTAATTCATTACCTCCAAAGTCACTTATTGTCTTTTTTCCTATAAGAAATTGGCTTCTTCGTTGTCCTTGGTTTTCACCATACCTTTGTCCTTCTGTCCCATGTTTTTGCTCCTTTTTCATTCTCTAGTATGTTTTAACCTTCGATATTTCTACATGAGCTACAGAATACTCATAGAAGATTATAAATCCCAACTTAGAAACACTGTGTTTAGTAAGTGTTGAAAATGTACCCATGAAATACGGCCCCCAAATTATTATCCTGGAATATCATACAAACTCTCACTTTGATCATCTTCTTCTGGAATTCTGAAGAAAACAGTAATTTTATTTATTATTAAACCCTGCTACTTAAAAAAGAATTTGAGGGACCTTAAATAAATGCCATGGACACAACAAAAATATTAAAAGTAAAAGAATAAAAGACATAATTCACAAGGAAAAAAGTATTTGAAATACAGAAGTAAGCGTATACTGAAGTCCAATTAAAATTTCAAATTTTTATTATAGTGTCTTGGACACTAAAAATACTTTGATAAATTTTGAATGCATACTTTGATAAATTTTCAGTGCCTTTTAAATTAAAAATATATTTTATAAGGAAAAATTTCTAGGTTTAGAGTGTATAGTACATGTGTATGTAGAGAACAGTGTTTTTCTGTGTTAGATTTAAGTTATAATTGCAGAACTTAATCTTGAACTGACTTTAAGTGCTTAATTATATAGCTTCAATAACAACCATTTCTCTTTTGTTTGTTGTTGTAATAGAACTACTTTTAGGTGGTGTTATATGTGTCAAGAGGATAGGAATTTGCTATTTTAAAAGCTGTTTTAGGAGAAAAGGAAGTATTTCATTCATTTGCTGTCTACATTTTTCTTAACACACTTTTAAAATTTAAAGATCGCAGGTTTGTGCCAGCAACAGAAAGTGAAAAAAACCTTCAGAAGAGACTTCAGGAAGTTCTCAAACAGAACGATTTCTCTGTGTAAGTGGTTATTTATTATAGATCTCAGAACTATTTTATTGCCTTGTTATCTAGTTTGTTATAAAGAATGTGTTTTAATTAAGCAGAACATTATCAGGATCTGTAGACTACAGCGATGGATCCCAGGAGTTCTCTGCTGAGTTAACATTGCACTCTGAGGTTCTGTCTCCTGAAATTCTTCAGTGTACACCGGCTAATATGGTAGAAGTCCACAAAGACACAGAATTGAGCAAAGGTGAGGTTTTCTTTTCAGGTGTGCAGAAAATACCCTAACAGACATCTTTATGATATTGGTATTTGGTTGGGTCCACTAAGTTTTTCTTTGTTCCTCCCTCCCAAGAAATAAACAACATTGATATAGGAAAAACCTCTCTCCCATTCATTTACTTTTTTTCTCATCTCTAAAGGTAAGCACTATTCTGCAGTTAGTGCAGACTGTTACCATGTATGATTTTATATATTCTTATACACAACATGGGGCAAAAGTAGATTTATAGTTGTGAGTACAGGATACAATATATTCTTGTATTACTATATTTATTAATTATTGTATTATTTTTCCATACAAATAACTGTAAACCCCCTTTTACCCCCACCTTGTATGTGTGCCCACAATATTATACTGTTATTTTAGATTTTAAATTTTACACAAATGGTACCCTACTCGTCATAGATTAAACAACTTGCTTTTTTCATTCAACATATTTTCAACAATTTAATTTAATTTCAACAATGTAATTATGTATAATTTACATAACACAAAATGTACTCATTTTAAGTTTATAATTTAGTGATTTGTACTAAATTTATAGAGTTCTGCAAATATCTCCATAATTTGGTTTTAGAACATTTTCTTCACCTCAAAAGATTTTGTGTCTATTTGCAATCACAGCTGTTCCCACCTCCAGCTCTAATTAACCACTAACCTTCTTTCTTGTTTCTAAGATTTACCTTTTCTGGACATACATACATACATACATGAATGGACATAAATAAATGAAATATAATATGCGATCTTTTGTGTCTTGCTTCTTTCAGCATAGTGTTTTCAGATCCATCTATATTGTAGCTATACATATTTTTATTGCTGAATAGTATTGCATTGTATGGCTATACTATATTTTATTAATTCATTCACCAGTTGGTGGATACTTGAGTTGTGTTCATTTTTTGGCTCTCAAGAATAGTGCTGCTAAGAACACTCGTATGTAAGTCTGTATGGATATATATTTTCATTTTTCTTGAGTAAATACCAAGGATTGGAATTGCTGGGTCATTTGGTAAATTTGTGTTTAATTTTTTAGTAAACTGCCAAAACTTGTCCAAAGTGAGTGCACTGTTTTACATTCCCACCAGCAATATGTGAGGGTTCCAGTGACCCCACATCCTCACTAACCCTTGTTATTATCTGTCTTTTTATACAGTCATCCTAGTGTATGTGAAATTGCATCTCACTCTGGTTTTAACTATCATTTCCCTCATTATTAATGATGTTGAGTATTTTATGTCAATGTTATAACTTTGAAATCTATCTTTGTTCATACGTATTTCTAGGTTATTCATTTTAGTGCCTGATTAGTGTTCCTTTGTAAGACTGAACAAGTTTATTGGTTTCTCTACAACTGTTAGATGGTTTTCACTTTAGCACTGTTAATAATAGTGTTATATCTGTCATTTTTTTGGCTATGTGCAAGAGTTTCTCCACAAAAGATATGTAGAAGTGCAATTTGCCAAGTTTTAAGGGGTATGTATTATACTATTGTGTTCTAATAGGATCTCTGTAATGCAATTACTATATACATGATTGGTAAATAAAAGAATAATGAAAGTTTTACTTAGAAGTCACATTGTTTCATATGCAGTTTTTCTAGACAAGGGGAGCGAGACTAGCAGAAATAGAATTACAGCCTTCAGCATAAAAGGAAAAGCCCTTTTTTCACTACTGCATTGGACGCAGGGGCTTTTGACTGAATTAAGCAACAACTGAAAATGAGCACCTACACCCAGATCTTCCTCCCTCTTTAAGAGGTGAATCCCAGGACTGTGCCATCTCTGACTAATGGCAGCTTGCACCACCTCCTGAGCTCACCTTAATGGCAGTTTCCTGGCTCAGACCTCTTCCATTTGCTTTGTCCTAGCATCTGCCAGCTGCACTCTATAATCAGAATGTACCCAGCATTTCCATACTGTTATCTTCTGTGTGTTTTTAATGTCCACTATGACAGCCTCCAGCTGCCTTCCCTCACTTATCAGAATTATCTCCCTTATACCAATTATTGATTTTGTTAGTGCTCTGGTCACAAAGTTGCATAAGTTTTGCCTTAACTGTTTTTTTCCTATAAGCTTTGTTATTTTTAGATTTTTCAGATTTTGAGATATGATAATATTTTAAATGTCACATTATAGTAGTAATGCCGATATTACAGAATTGCTCTATAAAATCATTGTACCTAAGATTATATTTTCACAATATATTAGAACTTGTATTTCCCTACATCCTCAACAACACTGGAAAGTGTCAGGTATAAAATTTTTTGCCACTTTGATTCTTTGAAGTGGTATCTCCTTAGTTTAATTTGTATTTTCTCTAATAAGCTTGAGCCCCTGGGTTTCATTATCTGAAAATTGTATATTGGTTTTCTTTGCTCATTTTTTATTGGGTCACTAGTCTTTTTCTTACTCATTTGTAAGAATTCCTCATGTTATCTAGATATTAAGCCTTTGTCAGTTACATGTATTTTAAGGGTATTTTTCCCCATCTAGACTTCTACTTTAGAAGTCTTCAAAAGTTTTTTAGCTTTCTTTCCCATCTTTTTTTTTCTTTTTCTTTTTTTTTCTTTTTTTTTAGTGTTTTGTATGTCTTCAGTTTTAATATCAAATTTAACATTTTTTTTTCTTTATGGTTTGCTTGTTGTACATGATTTTTGAGTCCTTCCCTACCTGGATTTAATGAAAATTTCCATCCTTAAAACTTATGTGAGCTTACATTTTGGTTTTTCACATTTAGGTCTTCATTTTTTTTCTATTCAGTTCCCCCATTCTAGTCATATTTCCCCTATGTCAGCAATTTTCAACCAGTGTGCTGTATGAATTTTTCAAATATGCAGTACCTGACAATTTAGTCAGGGGCACTGGCCTTTTTTCCCTTAGATTGTCAAATAAAAAAATGACAACAGTTGCTGTCTGTTGAAATTAATCAAAATTATACCTATTTTTTTGTCAAATAGGTGAAAAAAATTTTTTTGGTGTGCCACAGAATTTTAGTAATTAGTTTATATGCACCATGAAATGAAAAAAGTTGAAAATCACTGCCCTATGTTAATAATATTATACTGCTGTAATTACAGTTGCCTCAGTATTGACATTCATCAATGGCAGATCTTCCCTTGTTTGGCTTCAAAATTGTCTTGTCTACTCTTGATCTTTAAAAAAGAACTGTCCCATGTTAATTTTAGCATCAGATTATTTCATTTCTGGGAAGAACTCTGTTGAGATTTTATTAGGAATTCATTGAATTTATAGACCAATTTAGGAACATTTTTTAAATCTTAATTTTCTTTTACAGTTGACATTTAATTTTATTTTATATTACTTTCAGGTGTATAGAATAGTGGTTAGACAACCATATAATTTACAAAGTGATTCTTCCAATATTTTAAGTACCTACCTGGCACCACACCTAGTTATTACATTATTATTGAATATATTCCCTATGTTATACTTTACATCCCTGTGACTATTTGGTAACTACCAGCTTGTTTGTTTTTTAAATTTAAACATATTTATTCAAATAAATGTAGTTATTAGAATTTTTTTGGTCTATTTTATTGAGTATGCTATTACAGTTGTCCCATTTTTCACTGCTATATCCCCTCCGCCCTGCACCCCATTTCATCATCCCCACACCTCTTTAAATTTGTTTTTAGTCACTTTTTTCACCCACCCCCCAACACCCTGTCCCCTCTGGCAACCAACAGCCTGCTCTCTTTATCTATCTACCTCTATTTCAATTTTGTTTCTTCCTCTATTTTGTTCCTTAGGTTCCACATGTAAGCGAAATAATATGGTATTTGTCTTCTCTGACTGACTTATATCACTTAGCATAATACCTTCTAGATCCATCCATGCTGTCACAAATTGTAAGATTTCATTCTTTTTTACAGTGAAGTAATATTCCATTGTATGTATGTACCAAAACTTTTTTCTAAGTATTATTTTATTGATTATGCTATTACAGTTGTCCCATTTTTTTTCTGCCCTTTATACCCCTCTACTCTGCACCCCCGCTCTGACCAGCATTCCCCCCACCTTCGTTCATGCCCATGGGTCATACATATAAGTTGTTTGGCTTTTCCATTTCTTATACTATTCTTAACCTTCCCCTGTCTATTGTGTACCTACCAATTATGCTTCTTATTCCCTGTATCTTTTCCCCCAGTCTCCCCCGGACCACTCCCCTCTGATAACCCTCCATGTGATCTCCATTTCTGTGATTCTATTCCTGTTCTAGTTGTTTGCTTAGTTTGTTTTTGTTTTTAGGTTCAGCTGTTGATAGTTGTGAGTTTGTTGTCCTTTTACTGTTCATAGTTTTCATCTTCTTTTTCTTAGATAAGTCCCTTTAACATTTCATTTAATAAGGACTTGGTGATAATGAACTCCTTCAGCTTTACTTTATCTGGGAAGCACTTTATCTCCCCCTCCATTCTAAATGATACCTTTGCTGGCTAGAGTAATCTTGGATGTAGATCTTTGCCTTTCATGGTTTAGGAACATTTTTAATCTTTCTGTATATCAAATCATTTCATCTTTGGACATGCTATATTTCTTACCTTATTTGGTCTTTCATGTTTTTCAATAAAGCTTTGAAATGTTTGTATAAAAATTTTTTATATTTTTTGTTAGATATATGCAGGTGTATTATAATTATTTCAGTTGTAAGTTTTATCTTTCAAAAATTGCATCCTCTAAATGCTGCTATTTAGGAGCTTCACTGACTTTTGTTTGTCAGTCTTATATCCAGCAACTTTTATTAGGGCTAATAGTTTATATGTCTTTTCCATTGAATTTTCCATGTGTGGAGTCATCATCTGCAAATAATAATTTTATTACTTTGTTTCCCATCCTCATACTTCTCAAAACACGTTTTAATGCATTGCTTAAGAACTCTAGGATAATGTTAAGTGTAAACAGTAATAGTCTTTTTCCTGGCTTTACCTAGAATGTTTCTGTGTCTCATCATTAAGCATGAAATTTACTATGGGATATCGGTGGATAAACTTTAATCAGCTTACTATCTCCTCTCTTTCTTGTTAGCTAAAAAATTTGTTTTTTTAAACATGAATGGATATCAAATTAAATTTTACCAACTGTTCTGAATTTATTGAAATAATCAGTTTTTTCTTTTACTGTTAATGTGACATTTAAAATAATTTTCATTTTTAGTGTTAAACCATTCTTTCACTCCTAAGGTAAATCCTACTTTGTCACAATGTGGTGTTTTTTTTAAACATTACTATATCTACTTTGCTAATATTTTATTTATAATTTTAACTTTTTTAATAATCAAGAAATATCCACTAAATAGTTGCCCCATTAAATGAGTTGTGGAGTATTTTTATCAGATTAATATAATCTGTTTTTTGGGTATTTGATAGATTTCATCTGTAAGACTATCCAGATCTAGCATTTTTTTGTGTGGATGGATTTTGTGTTGTGGGGTGGCAGATAAAAGGAATGGATTTTAAACTACTAATTCAATTTTCATAATTACTATAAGTCTCTTCAAGCTTTCTATTTCTAGCTGAATCAGGTTTTATATCATATTTTTCCTACAAAATTACCCTTTTAACCTGATTTTTCCATGTATTTGGTAGAGTTATTCATAGTCTTTTAACATCCTTTTGACCTTTTGGCATTTACCCTTTTATTTCTAACAACATGTATTTATACCTTCTATTTGATTTTGGTTATTCTTGATAGTCTTGTCTATTATATCCTTAGTTTCAGAGAACCAACTTTTGTTTTTGTGATCCTCTCCATTGTCTTGCTTTGGCATGAGCTATTTTCAGTTTTTTGTTTGTTCTTTTATTTTGATTAAACACTCTCTATTAGCTCAGCTATGTCCAGAATATGTTAAAAATATTTCTTCCTGAAGCTTTTAACATTCTTTTAAAAACTGTTGAAAGCACTTAGTTAGCTCTCTTATAACTGCCTGACAGTTTCTGCTATATAATCATTTCTTCCCCTACTACTATGTGCTTTTATTCTCTATCTCTCCCTTTGACTAGATTGTAAGATTAATTTTATCCCTATTTATAAAATTATTTAATCTCTCTGTACATTATTAGACTTTCTGTAAAAATCATATGTCAAAAGATGTATTTTTAGATCTTGAAGTGAAAACTTTCTGAAAAATATAAAATTAATGTAAAATTAATTTACTTGTAATTTTTAAGCCATAGAGAATAAAAGAGCTTATTATTCAAATAAGACAGTTTGTCCTTTCCCTTTGAATATTTTAATGTGCAGTGACTTGTATTAGAGTAATATAACTATATATACAAACTAGGTAGGATTGAAAAGGCTAAAGAGACTTTAATTATTTAGTAATTCACAGATTAAAGGGTTTTTTAATTACCCCATGTGACTGGTTAGATATTCTTGTGGCTTTTATTAAGTTTTATTATGTTTTTATTTAACATATATCACTGACACTTCAAATTTTTAAATGGGTTTGTATTGTACTGCTTCCTAATTTGCATAAAAGCTAAACAGTAAATTTAGGCCTTGCTTTAATGCTTATATATTTTCGTCATCTTAAGGTCACCCTAGACACAAAGTAGAAGAAGCTCTTATTAATGAAGAAGCAATTTTGAACCTCATGGAAAATAGCCAGACTTTTCAGCCTTTGACCCAAAGACTGAGTGAGTCACCAGTTTTCTGTAAGTAACAAGCTACCATAAATTCTCAGTATTTTAAATCAATGAAAGCACATATGTGAAGGTTTGGTTTTTTTCCACTTTATTGTTATTCTTTACACTATTACAGATATCCTGTTCCCCTACTCTTTGCCCACCTCACCCCAGGGTTATTTTTTTCTTTGACTTGAAGAGGTTAATGTTGCATGTTCAATAAATCCTTACTCTACTTAGTATAAAAATGAAATTTTTTATTAAATGAAGTAGTTTTGTTTTTGTTTTCTACACAGCTTTTTCTAAACAATTGAGGAAGAAAATAATGATTCTTTAACTTCACTTTTGTTAGAGGAAAACTATTGCTTTAGGGGAAAAATGGCTTATTTTGAATTAAAATTCTACTAAGTTAATTATATTATTAAATTATCATATGGATCATTTCTCAGAAATTTCCCTGGACAATTTCTTTTAAGCAATTAATTTTTGTCTAGTGTAGCACATAATGACAGTTATTTCTGAGTGTCTTTGCATCTCCTTAAATGTCATTTCCTAGATTTTATTTCAGTAATTTAGTTTAAATGACAGGCATCTTACTCAGAAATTTATTTTAAAATTTTATTGCGAAAAGTGAGATGTCATCGAACTTCATGCCTCTTGTTTTGCTCATTGTAATGATTTTATGTTTATTTCCTTGCTTAGTTTCAATTTTTCATTCCTACTGTATCAAATAAGATGCAGCATCAAATTTGATCATAGCTTTCTACAGTGTCCTGTCTCTGATATCTGTCTTTTCATTTGAATAGAACATGAATTGATTGACTAGGGACAATATCAAAATTATTGTACATAAGTCATATTTCAGGAACATTTTAGACAGGAGTAGGGAACTCTTTAAGTGAATAGTATATGGAAAAAAATGATCCAAAGACCACATTAAAAATTAATTTGACATTCATACTCTGAAATGCTTTATTTCTCCATTTGAATATTATTCAGGTATGTATATCCCTAAATTACATTCTAGTTATAAAAAGTTAACAGTTAAAAGACAGGAACTTAGAGAAGGTTAAGGAATTGAAAAGGAGAGGGAGAGAAGGGGCATATCTTATTTTATCACATTATACAAATATAATGTATCAGCAGCAGATACAACTTCACATTGCCTAAGTTTGCAAAAATGCATTCTCAATGTTAGTCAAAGATCTGAGAGTCAAATATTTATAATTTATTTATTTGCTAATAATTTTTTCAAGTATGAGACAGGGAAAATAAAACACTGCAATTCTAGGTTTAAGAAATGGAGTTTTGCCAAAATGGCTCATATAAACAAGTTTCTTCATTTTTGCCTTATATCTGGTAGTATGATAGAACCAATTTATTTAATGTCAACAAAGAAAACCTGAAACTTGGTATTTTAGAAAATGGGGAATGCATTATCCCATTTTACAGCATAAAAGATTGTGTGCTAGATTAGAACAAACCTTCATCTTCATGATCTTTTATTTTTTAAGATTTTATTTATTTATTTTTAGAGGGGGAAGGGAGGGAGAAAGAAAGGGACAGAAACATGAATGTGTGAGAGAAACATTGATCACTTACCTCTTGCAACACCCCCAACTGGGAACCTGGCCCACAGCCCAAGCATGTGCCCTGATCAGGAATTGAACTGGCGAACTTTCAGTTTGCAGGATGACCCCCAACCCACTGAGCCATGCCAGTCAGGGCTGATTTTTTTTTTTTTTAATAATAGCTTTTATAGATATGTAATTCATATACCATAAAATTTACCTTGTAGCATGTATAGGTCAGTGATTTTTAGAATATTCATGGAGTTATGCAACGACTACCACTATCTAATTCCAGGACATTTTTCATCACCCCAAAAGGAAATCCCATATCCATTAGCCATCAGTCTCCATTCTTCCCTTCTCTCAGCTCTGGCAACCACTAATCTGTTTTACCTTTATTACCTATTTTGGGCATTTCATATAAATAGAATCATATAACTTTTTGTTTCTGGCTTCTTTCACTTAGTATGATATTTTCAAGGTTCATCCATGTTGTAGTATGTATCAGTATTTCATCCCTTTTTATTGCTGGATAATATTTCATCATATGGATATGCCATATTTCATTTTTCCATTATTCAGTTTATGGATATTGGGGTGTTTTTACTTTTTTTGCCTTTTATGAACAATAATGCTATGATTATTCATGTGTAGCTTTTTGTGCAGACATATGTTTTCAGTTCTCTTGGATATACAACTAGGAATGGAATTGCTGTCATATGGTAACTCTATGTTTAACATTTTGAGCAACTGCCAAAATTTTTCTAAAGTAGCTGCATTATTCTACAATCCGACCAGCAACATATGAGGGTTCCAATTTGTTCACATCTTTGTCAGCACTTGTTACTATCTGTCTTTGACTTTAGCAACCCTAGTGCATATGAAGTGGTATCTCATTGTGGAGTTCAAGATGTTTAAGAAATCTTATCAACCACTTTTAAAGCTTTCTTATGTTATTTAACTATAGGTTTTATTTGACTATCCTATGAGTTAAATAAAGCTTCAGTAAGGCATAAGGTGTTCACATGTACTGTTCTTAAGGCACTTCCTTAGCATTAATTTATATATTTATTATATATTTTATATTTATTTTGAATATTTGTAACCATATTGGTTTAGTGCTCCTCAAGCTTAATTATGCAGTAAGAGCTTGGGCAACTTGTTAAAATGCAAATTCCTGAATCCTACCTTAGAAATTCTGGTTAATATACATCTGAAACTAATACAAAATTGAATGTAAATTGTAATTGAAAAAAATATTTTTAAATATTAAAAAAAGAAATTGTGATTTAGTAAATATGGAATAGGGTCTGGGAATCTTCTTTCTAATAAGGACACAGAGTCATTCTAATGCAGATAGTCCAAGGATAGTTTATTTTGTTGTTTTTATAATTGATCTGAATTGCTGAATTATTTAGGAAACTTAAGTTATTTGTTAGTGATACTTCACTTCTTTTATAGTGGACAGTAGTCCTGATGAGGCTCTAGTGCATCTTCTTGCTGGTTTGGAAAATGATGGATATCAGGGGAAAAGAAATGGGATGCCATCACCATGTCTTTCCTTTGGAAACACTAAAAACCCCCAAAATAGTGATGATGAAGAAAATGAACCACAGATTGAAAAAGAAGAAATGGAGCTTAGTTTGGTTATGTCTCAGAGATGGGACAGCAATATTGAAGAACATTGTGCCAAAAAGAGGTAACTTTTTCATTATTTCAGGTACTTTTACTATATCATACTGCAGTGGTAACTATTGTCATCATGTTATACATCACATTTTTAGTACTTATTTACCTTATAATGGAAGTTTGTACCTTTTGACCACCTTCCTCCAATTCTCCCTTCCCCATAAACCTAACTTTTGGAAATCATCTATTTATATGTACAGTATTAATAAGTGTTGGTAATAAGTGGGACCTCCTTATCCCAGAACTTGAATAAAAGAATGCCATGTGAGAGTTAAACAGTTATAGGTTAGAACAATTAGAACAACAGTTATAGAATCAACGTGACAAGGAATGGCTTCTAGGTCGATTAGACTGAAGGAATTAAATATTTAAAATAAATAAGTCTCAGAGGCAGACAGTGATATTCATTTATTAAGGTAAATGAATAAAATGTCACTGTGGCTTTGTAAATCAGTCTCTTGTGAACTTCACCGGTTTGAGTCTTTACTTGAGCTGTATACTCTGTAGAAAAAAATAGGCCTCTCAGTGAAACACTGGGTGTGTCTCACCTTTAAACTTCTCTAGGAAAAATAAAACATCTAAAGTCTGTGTTTGAAATTTTCATCCCCCAAAACCGTTATTGAAAGATGAAAGAGGTTAATCCATATATTGTTTGGCGCGCGCGCGCACGCACACACACACACACATATACACACATACACATATACATGGGTATTTATTCTCTAGTTTCTCAACACTACCTAATATAAAAAATAAAATAATAAAATTTCTGGTCCCTTGTTATCTGCGCATATACCAGAACCCTCTCTTTCATATTTTCACAGTATTCTCAGTTCCCTTTGCTATCACAATGATAAATCCCTCAAAGATTCAACTCCTTGACGCTTGAAGACCTAATTTTACCTAGTACAGACAGATTCAGTGTTTGGTTTCTTGACCGACTTGACCCTCAACAGTATTATAAAATGCCTTTTGCTGTATTACCTAAACATTGTAACTATTCTATAAATTTTGTCAATTATTTCATGTAAATCTTTTCATGAAATATCCTGTTGGAAAATACCTCAATCATATTCACCTGTTTTGGAGCATAGGCCACCCTAAATGATAATAGACAGTGCTGTAAAATGTCTTTGTTCTTGTTTCTCTATTCCTTATTTCTGTAATGACACCACTTTCCCCACTAAGTTCTGCAAGTTTATAACATTCATGTTTGATTTGCCCTCCTTTACACCTATGTCTGTTTTTTGTTAAGCCCTGTCAATCAACTTTGTTTCAGTGGCCTCTGTTCTATCCTTCCATCCCCCTCCTTCCCAAGGTAATATCCTAGTTTTAGGCCTTTGTTACTATTTATCTGGAATACTATGATTCAGGCTTTTTAACTGGTCTCCTTGCTTCCAGTTCTATTGTCTGATAATGGAGTGATAATTATGGTAATGAAATAAGCATTTTGTGGGCATAGAATGGTAAGCAGAGAATATCAGGATCTTTCATGAATTCAAGTCATGCTTTACTCTCTTTAAAGTATAGTTACTTAGGGGAATATAGTAATTGTATTGAGTCTTAATTTTAGGCAGACATTTAACAAAGTCTTACATGACATACTTGTGGATAAGGAGAATAACATGGCAGTAGTGACTGATTAGGTGGGTTCACCGAGAATTTACTTGATTTTGCATTCACTAAAAACCACTTAAATGCCTGCTGTAACCCGAGTATCGTGCTACATTGGATTGAGATTGTCATAAGTATTGGAGATCGATAATACATTGGATGACAGAATAAAGATTCAAAAATATCTTGAAACTAAATAGGTGATGCCTAATAAAGTGTAGAATCATATGTTTAGAGTCTATCACTTAGCTTTGTAGTATAGACTAGATAGAACTTTAATTCGTTCTGGGCTTAACAATTTCTGTGGGAAAGCCATGGATTTTACTTTACTAAGAGCACGATAAGTCTGTAGTGTTGTATGATTACTAAAATGGTGAATTTAATTATTGGCTACCAGTTGTACCCATTATTCTAACAGTTTTGGGATTTTATCAGTAGAGTGAGTGTAGTGTTTATCTGATGTATTTAAGTCTTGCTGTAATAAACTAGATTACTTTTTTCATATTTTAGCAAAGTTTTTTGACTGATAGTTCTATTTGGTCTTGTGACATTTCACTTTTTCTTATTTCCATTTGTTTTTCTTTCTTCATTGTACTCTCGTTTTATTTCAGTATTGTCCCTTTGATTTTTACCTTCAGTGTATTAGCATTTCTTCTACAGTTTCTTAGATTATACCTTATTTAGTTTATACTTTTATACCTGTATAAAAGTATATAGATGTATATTAAGTCTATAGATATTAAGTATATAGATATACATTCAAATATACAGTATAAAATTCTTATAAAATCACTATTGTTACCAGCAGTGTCAGCCTGTATAAAATAATAGGCATGGTTTATCCTATGATTAATTAATGTTTGTGTGTTCTTTGACTGGACCAATTCTGTGAAAACCTTACACACATTAACCTTAGGGAAAATAAATCTAAACATTTAATAAATGTATATTAGACAGAGATTGAATAATAGAAGTATAGTGTCTAGAAAAGGAGTCATTTAATTCTTCATGTATACTGGATATTATATTCTGCCTTGAGTATATACCATTTTTAAAGAATACTGATAAAATAAAGAGAAAGAAGAGGAAGATTACTAGAAGGATCTGTGAATACTATCACTTTTAAAGAACAATAGAAAAAATAAATGTTTGGTCTAATTAGAGAGGAATTATGGGACAAATGATAAATGCTTTCAAATATTTTAAAGGGTATGCGGAAAATGGCATAGACCTGCTTTATATGGCTATAAAGGACAAAAGCAGAAAGAATGTATGGAAGTTGCAAATAAAGATTTTTGTGTAATATTAGAAGGAAATTACTAACAATTGGAGCCATCAACAATGGAAAAGATTACCCTGTGAGACAGCAAGCCCCTTACACTGAGAATGTAAAAGTAGAGGTTACATCAGGTCTGTTAAAAATAAAGGTTTTGCATGGGATAGAAAATTGGACCAGATGACCTCTTGAAAGAATGATTTTAGGACAAACTGTGATTGGGGAAGGCTTAATGGAGACACTGTTCCATGAATAGTAAAGGAATATTTTCAAATTTTTAGACAATCAGAACAAATTAGGTATTATAGAAAATTTGCCCATCCAGAAAGAAGGGAAAGTATCAAGCTAGGATCGAGTGAAAAAACTTAAATCTCTGTGAGGTAAAACTTAAAGAAAGTATGCATCTGAACTTACCCAGTCCATCTGAATTCCTCAGTAGACTAGTTTATAGTTACTTCTGGACTAAGTCAATAACACCTTTACTACTTCCTAGCCCTTCTCTGATCCGTGTTATTTTTTGTCTTTCAACCCTAACCTTAATACCCCTTTGCTCACCTTTTTATTTGTCTTTTCTAATTGGTAATACAGTGATAGTGTATTTGTGGTGAGTTCTTAAAGTATGTCGGGTGCAACCCTTTTAGAAATTACTGGGCTCTGTCTCACCCAGGCTGTTAAATGTATATATCTAATGATAGAATGAAGGGAGAGTATAAGGAAGAGCATGATTAGATACAGTGATCCAGGGTATTGTAAAGCTTCGAATTCAGGAATGATGGTGTGTTGTAGCTCATATGAAAAGGATTATAAAATCTATTTACAATAACTTTTTGTAGGACGTGAGACTAAAGCAAAGTAAAGCTGCATTTTAAACTTGTAATTTTCAGATCTTTTTTTATTGTTTTAGTACTCTAACTCAAATTAGGCAAATTATTTGAGTCTGGCGTGCTTTTTCTAATGGTCATACTCATTAGTGAATCTTAATATTCTCTAGATCACTGTGCCGAAATACACACAGAAGCTCAACTGAAGAAGATGATTCATCTTCAGAAGAAGAAATGGAATGGAGTAATAACAGTTTGCTTCTAGCCAATCTTTCTATACCTCAGTTAGATGGAACTGCAGATGAAAATAGTGGTAAGTAAACAAGTCTCCGGTGAGCATTTCCTACTTTAGGGGCTAAAATATATCTATCTTATTTTAAAACTACAGTTAAACTTACTGGGTAGTTGGCTAAGTAAGGCTATAACAATACTGTTATGTTTTGTTTTTCTCCAGAATTTTTTCTTTTGAGAGAATATAGATAAAGTATTCTTTCTCATTTTTAAGAGGATAACATTTGTTAATCACTAATTTGAAGCTTCATAAACTTTCATCAGTTTATCATATTATCATTTAAGTAGCATAAAAAACTAAGAAATATGCTCAGCTTATTTGAAGTGATAATGCAAGGAAATATATTATTTTATTAAAATTTTTCTAGGTGACAGTATTTTTCCCTTATTCTTCCAAAGACACTGAATATTAATATAATCTATTTATGATCAAAGGGATATGTGTTTAAAATAATGAATAATACTTAAATGAAACTAACTCTTGATTACCTAGCTTGAGTTATTATCCTAATGATAGGAGTAATCTTTTGTTGAGCTAACCATATTAAACATACAGACTTAATTTCATAAAACTTTTATGGTGATAGTATCATGGGAAAATATTTTAAAGGTTAAGAGTTGAAGCAAAATAAATTTTTCCATTCTTTTCAGACAATCCATTGGACAACGAAAATTCTAGAACCCACTCTTCTGTGATTGCAACAAGCAAGCTATCAGTAAAACCTTCCCTCTTTCACAAAGATGCTGCTACATTAGAACCCCCATCTTCTGCTAAGATTACCTTTCAGTGTAAACACACAAGTGCCCTTTCTTCCCATGTTTTGAACAAGGAAGATTTAATTGAAGATCTTTCACAGCCAAACAATACAGAAAAAAGTGTAGATCATTCAGTTGCTTCTTTCACAAATGAAAGCACTTACTCTGTGAAATACCCTGGATCTTTAAGCAGTACTGTCCATTCAGAAAACTCTCATAAAGAAAGTAGTAAGAAAGATATCCTCCCAGTATCTTCCTGTGAAAGTAGTATTTTTGATTATGAAGAAGATATTCCATCTGTTACAAGACAAGTACCAAGTAGAAAGTATACAAACATTAGAAAAATTGATAAGGATGCCCCTTTTATACATATGAACCGTCACACTAGCGAAAGTACATTGGGCAAAAATTCTTTCAACTTTTGTGACTTCAGTGATTCAAAAAATAAATTATCTGAAGGAAATGAAAAAGGAAACAGCACAGCTCTGAACAGTTTATTCCCTTCATCATTAACTGAAAATTGTGAGTTGCTATCATGCTCAGGGGACAATAGAACTATGGTACATTCTCTTGATAGCATTGCTGATGAAAGTGGACTAAATAAACTTAAAATTAGATATGAAGAATTTCAAGAACATAAAACAGAAAAGCCAAACCTCAGCCAGCAAGCAGCACATTATATGTTTTTTCCCAGTGTTGTTCTTTCTAATTGTCTGAGCAGACCACAGAAACTGTCTCCTGTCACATATAAACTGCAACCCAGTAATAAACAATCCCGGTTAAAAATGAACAAAAAGAAACTTGTTGGTCACCAAGAGACTTCTACCAAAACTAGTGAGACTGGATGCACAAAAGATAATTATATACAAAATAATCCTTGTACTGGTAATTCTGAGAAGAATAATGTATTGGCCAGTGATTTAACTAAGGTCACCCGTGGAACTGTTGAAAATAAAACACCTACAGACAGTTTTATAGATTGTCACTTTGGAGATGGATCCTTAGAAACTGAGCAGTCCTTTGGATTATATGGAAATAAATACACACTTAGAGCCAAACGCAAGGTAAATTATGAGACTGAAGATAGTGAGTCAAGTTTTGTAACACACAACTCAAAAAGTAGCCTACCTCATCCCATGGAAATTGGTGAAAGTATAGATGGAACTCTCAAATCTCGAAAACGAAGAAAAATGTCTAAAAAGCTGCCCCCTGTCATCATAAAGTATATTATTATTAATAGATTTAGAGGGAGAAAAAATATGCTTGTGAAGCTAGGAAAAATAGACTCTAAAGAAAAACAGGTAATATTAACAGAGGAAAAAATGGAACTGTATAAAAAGCTTGCACCTTTGAAGGATTTTTGGCCAAAAGTTCCTGACTCCCCTGCAACCAAATATCCCATTTATCCACTAACACCAAAGAAAAGTCACCGAAGAAAAACTAAACATAAATCTGCTAAGAAAAAAACTGGTAAGCAACAAAGGACGAATAGTGAAAATATTAAAAGAGCTTTGTCTTTCCGGAAAAAACATTCACATGCTATTCTTTCTCCTCCCTCACCATCTTATAATGCTGAAACCGAAGACTGTGACTTGAATTATAGTGATGTTATGTCTAAACTAGGTTTTCTTTCTGAGAGAAGCACAAGTCCCATAAATTCTTCTCCACCTCGCTGCTGGTCTCCCACAGATCCAAGAGCTGAAGAAATTATGGCTGCTGCAGATAAAGAAGCAATGCTTTTTAAGGGTCCTAATGCATATAATAGCAAGACTGTTAATTCCCGCATAGAAAAAAATAACCGAGCAAGAACACAGGTGAAAAAGTCAAAAACAAAGCTTGCTAATCCTTCTGTAGTTCCTAAGAAAAGGAACAAACGAAATCAGACAAATAAAGTAGTAGATGATGGGAAAAAGAAACTGAGAGCAAAACAGAAACAAAAAACAAATGAGAAAAGTACATCAAGAAAGCACATAACACTTAAAGATGAAAAACTAAAATCTCAGTCTAGTGCTGAAGTTAAGTTTGTGCTGAAACATCAGAATGTGTCTGAGACCTCACATAGTTCTGGAGATCCTCAACTACTTTTTAAAGAGAAAGATGTGTCAGTAATGGCCTCTGCTATAGATCACTCCCTTTCTGCTCCCCAAACCACTGGAATTCATGCACAACAGAATTTATCTGGCTGCTTTTCTTCTTTCTTAGAAAGCAAGAAACCTGTAGATTTGCAAACATTCCCCAGTTCTCGAGATGATTTGCATCCATCAGTTGTTTGTAATTCTTTGGGACCTGGAATCTCAAAAATTAATGTTCAGAGGTCTCATACTCAAAGTACTATGTTTACTCTAAAGGAATCAACCTTGATTCAAAAAAATATATTTGACCTTTCGAACCATTTGTCTCAGGTTGCACAGAATACACAGTTATCTTCAGGTATAATGTCTCCAAAGACAGAAGAAAATGCAAATACACAAAAGAACTATTTGTCATCTGTAGGAAAGTTAAATGAATATCGTAATTCCCTAGAATCAAAGCCAGACCAGGTGTATGCCCCTAATTTTTTGCATTGCAAAGACAGTCAGCAGCAGCTTGTGTGCATGGCAGAACAGTCAAAGCACAGTGAAACTTGTTCTCCTGGAAATGCAGCATCAGAGGAAAGCCAGATGCCTAATAATTGCTTTGTGACTTCCCTAAGAAGTCCAATCAAACAAATAGCATGGGAACAGAAACAAAGAGGCTTTATTTTAGGTATGTCAAATTTTAAACCTGAAAGGGTAAAACAGAGGTCATTGTCAGAAGCAGTTTCACAAACCAAAGCACTTTCTCAGTGTAAAAGTCAAAAAGTGTCAACACCTTCAGCATTTGGTGAAGGACAGTCTGGACTGGCAGTTCTAAAAGAATTGTTACAGAAAAGACAGCAGAAAGCACAAAATGCAAATATTTTGCAAGACCCATTATGTAATAAACATCAATCAAACAAAAATATTTCTGTTCCCCTTGAGCATAGCAAAACAATTAAGCGGACACGATCAGTAACATCTCCAAGAAAACCTCGAACTCCCAGAAATACAAAACCTAAAGAAAAAATCCCCAAACTTCTTAAAGTAGACTCCCTAAATTTACAGAACTCTGGCCAGTTGGATAACTCCCTGTCAGATGATAGTCCCATCTTTTTTTCAGATCCAGGTTTTGAAAGTTGTTACTCACTTGAAGATAGCTTATCTCCTGAACATAATTATAATTTTGATATTAATACAATTGGTCAGACTGGATTTTGTAGCTTTTATTCCGGGAGTCAGTTTGTCCCTGCTGATCAGAATTTGCCTCAGAAGTTCCTAAGTGATGCAGTTCAGGATCTTTTCCCAGGACAAGCTATAGAAAAAACTGAGTTTTTAAGTCATGATAACCAGAAGTGTGATGAAGACAAACATCATGCCTCAGACTCAGCCTCATGGATTAGACCTGGCACCCTAAGTCCAGAACTATTTGACAAATCATCCATAGAAAGCAATGAGAGTCATCACCACAACCAGTGGAAAAATAGCTTCCATTCTCTAACAACTCGGGCTAATTCAATAATGGATTCTTTCTGTGTCCAGCAGGCAGAGGACTGTCTAAATGAAAAATCCAGATTGAATAGGAGTTCAGTAAGCAAAGAAGTGTTTTTTAGCCTCTCACAGCCCAGCAATTCAGACTGGATTCAAGGTCATACCAGAAAAGAAATGGAACAGTCTCTTGATTCAGTCAATACCTCTTTCACTACAATACTATCCTCCCCTGATGGTGAACTTGTGGATGCAGCCTCTGAGGATTTAGAATTGTATGTTTCAAGAAATAATGATATATTGACACCAACTCCTGACAGTTCACCAAGGTCTACCAGCTCTCCCTCACAATCTAAAAATGGCAGTTTCACCTCTCGAACTGCTCACATTCTGAAACCACTTATGTCCCCACCAAGTAGGGAAGAAATTATGGCAACCTTGTTGGATCATGACCTTTCAGAAACTATTTACCAGGAACCATTTTGCAGTAATCCTTCTGATGTACCAGAAAAGCCCAGGTAATCAGAATTTTCCCCCTGGTTCCCTCTCAATAATTATAATGTACATAACATTTGGTACTTGACTGCTAGTTTTCTGACTGGTACAGTATTTGTAAGTAGTGTATCATTGTGAAAGCTATTCATAATTATGGACTTATTAAGAAACTTCATAGAACAGCTGAATGCTTACACCTACAGAAAGTTCTTTAAATTGATGAGCTTTGGTTTTGGATCTGTTGTGCCTCCATTAAGGATGAGAGATGCAAAGGCTCTCTAATGACATGATTCCACATTAAGAAGGGTATCATAGTACTTGAAAAGTATTATAACTATCATTTTTAATGTTATTTATTTCTAAAATGATACTTATAATTTTTTAAACTTTTTAAAGTGAAAATGAGCATAAATATATTTATATTATATTTAAGTACTCTTTTGATGTATATCTTTAAATGAAAATTAAGTTGTTTCTTATATATATATATATATATGCACACCCCACTTTCTTGTTGCCAGCCTCTTCAGTCATATTGTTATTATTGTTAGTTTGTACAGTTAGTAAGGGTGCAAGGTGGAATTAACTTCCCATTATCTCTACTTTTAAGAATCTTTTCAGAGAAGTAATAAATAAATACAACTAATAGCAAAATGGGCAGGAATCACAATACTGGTTTATTTATCAGCTAATAGTTAAGAAGGTCTTCCGTACCACCCGTGTCACTAGTAGTATATCTAATAAGAGCTAAGTTGGGGGATGTGACTTCATTAAGGTTTAAGTGATGGTTTTCTGCCCTGCCCCTATGTCCTTGATCCCATTTATGTAATCAGTTTCAGAGAGAGGCAATTCATTTCATCCACCCAATTAGAAGCGGAGGAGGTTGGCTAAGACTGCCGAGGCAGACACTGCTTAGTCTAGATGCTGGAAAGACATGTAAAGAGCCAACTAAGGCAAGAGACCACACTGCACGTATGCACTGACCTTTAGCAGTACCATATTCCTGACCATAGGAAAAAAGACACCATGAATGCCAGGCTTTTCTCCAGCAGATTAGCAGTAATTCCTGCAATAGCCCTTTAAGAAAGGGGTGAGAAAAAGTGATCATAGCCCTGGTTGGGTGGTTCAAAAGGTTGCAGGTTCAATTTCTGGTCAGAGCGTGTAAAGGAGGCAACCATTTGATATTTCTCTCTTACATCGTCATTTCTCTTCCCCATCCCACTTCCTCTCTAAAGTCAATAACTATATCCTTGGGTGAGGATTTTTTAAAAAGTGATCATAAATATAAGGTAAAAGTTTCCTCCTCTAAGGATTTGAAGTGAAGGACAGAAGTGCACACACACACACATACTGTTTTTTGGTTTCTTTTACTTAGTACCCCTAAGTGGTCTTTTATCATGAATGAGACTCTCTTTTTATTTCACTGCCAGAACATGCAAATGTCTGTTCCTTAGACATTTGTTTCCATCATTTTGTGGCTTTGACTTTATTAGTAGTCATGATATACAGGGTCCGGCAGAAGTAACACCTGCTTGAGCGTGGTTGGTAGGGTAATAATATGGGTGTAATAATTTATAGTTTTACTTTGAACATTTCACCTAAAATGTCATATGGTGTGCTTGAGTGTGATATTGTTATGTTACAGAATTACAAGCTTATTTTATAATTTAAGATTTGTAATAAAAAGGGAGCATTATTTATGCCAGACCCTGTATTTTTTTAATTGAAGTATTTTTTCCTACCTCAGCCTTACACATTTTTTAATTCTTAGTTAATTTATCATGTGCTAGTCATTAAACTCTGTATGTTGTTGTCTAACTTTGACATTTATTCTGCAGCTGAAATAGTATGATAGTCATTATTTTTGAAAAGCAGTTTTGTTTTTTTATATAAATCTATGTATTATAGAAAAATTAGGAAGTATAAAGGAAGACAAAAATCGCACCATTTTCCTACCTATGACAATTACTGATATTTTAATGGTTTTCTTAGATTTTTTAAAATGTATATATAGTTTTCATTGTTTTCTTTTATGAAATGTGGTTTTACTGTAGTCATAGTATTGTATCCAGATTTATTTACTTAACATATTTATAAATATTTTCTAAATTTATGAGATCCTTTAAATACCAGTTTAATGGCTATATAATATTCTCATGTATATTATTGTACAGAAACGTTGTTCTCTATTTTGCCACTATAGATAATTATGTGATTAGCATCTTCTTCATAAAGCATTTCTTGTATTTTGAAGTTTTTTCTTACAGCCCTAAAAGTAGGTTTACTGCAAAATTTAAGGTTCTTGATATATATTTTGACAATATAAGTTGTAGCAATTACCATGCTACAGAAATTATTCAAGAAAGCTGAATTTACCACATCTCATTTTTTATTTTTGGTTTCATTATGATTTCTGTATCAAAATATTAAGCTGGGTATGGTCACAGGGCATATGCATTCAATTCCTTCAGCAGCAATAATTCCGCTTTTAATTTTTCATTTAGCTGGGAGGTGTGGGTATAGGGAACGTGCTAGATCCTGGTTATATAAGTAGTATATCATTATAAAAAATATTCATAATTGTGGGCTTATTAAGAAAATTCACAGACTAGATGAATGGTTGCACCTAGAGTTAACTAGTAAGAGCCCAAATCTTTCCATATAAAGGGGAAAAGGAACTACAGTAACCCTGATGCTCCTCCTTCAATGTCAAATCAGAAAAAATGAATCTAGTTCATTGAGTTTTGTGTAGAGAATGACCAGACATTTAGGAAACCATACCCAAAGAGAAATAATTGAAAAAAAACTAAGAAGTATCTTCATATCAATGGAAGACATCCCACAGGGAAGAAAACAAAGACTTTTTTTTATGCTGCTGCAGAAGGCAGGATTTGTTAGAGGAAGGGAGAGGTTTAGCTTGATTTTGTAACTATTGGAAACTAAGTGGGGCTATATTTTCATTAGTGGCTCCCCACATACACATACATTTAAGTTATGCATTCTGTGGGCTCTGCTAGCTTCTAAGTTTTTTTTGTTAATGTTAAACCTTGCCATGTAAAGAAGACAACGAATTGTGGTAATTTACATCAATTGTAAGTGATTATTTTTTTAAGTTTGAGGGAATTGGTAGGGAGGCACATATGTGGGCAGGCAAAAAGATTTGTTTGAACCAACTGGCTTTGCTAAACTATTATACATACTAGAGAATGTAGAGAGAAGCTATAGATAAAATCTAGGGATATAGTATCTGATGACAAATTCCTCCACAGTTTGTTTTTATATATGGTGACATTGGAAAGTTACTTAAAATGAGTAAGAGGAAAGGCATCCAATGACTTTATGCCATCTCCCTGAAGAAAAGTGTTCACGGACACTTAAACAAACAGCCTTTTCTTTTCCTGGTATTAATAATGATTTTCCCAAGGGAAATTTAATTTAGTAGTCATATACCTGTAAGGAAAAGCATATTGAGACTGAAGATAGAATATACCTGCTTAAAATATGTGTACGTAGGGAGGTGTGGAAAGGGAGGAAAGAGATGGGCATTTTTAAGACTCCAAAAGGGACTTTTAAAATCTCCAGGGTAGAAAGCTAAATATTTTAGTAATTGCTCTTTGAGACAAAACAGTTGTTCTAAAATATGTTGTTTATAGGGAGATCGGCGGACGGCTTCTCATGGTAGAAACTCGACTTCCAAATGATTTAGCTGAGTTTGAGGGAGACTTTTCCTTGGAAGGACTTCGTTTGTGGAAAACAGCATTCTCAGCAATGACTCAAAACCCAAGACCAGGGTCACCCCTTCGCAGTGGCCAAGCATTTGTCAATAAAGGGTCAAGTAATAGCCATAAAATGGTGGAAGATAAAAAAATTGTGATTATGCCTTGTAAATGTGCCCCAAGTCGACAACTGGTTCAAGTATGGCTTCAAGCCAAAGAAGAATACGAACGTTCCAAGAAACTGTCTAAAACTGAGCCAGCTGGAGTTGTAAAATCTGCTGAGAACTTCAGCTCTTCAGTTAACCCAGATGACAAACCTGCAGTGCCTCCAAAAATGGATTCAACTCCCCATATACACCCTACAACAGCACATACCAAGGAAGATGTTGATAATTTTCAGATTGCTTTACAAGTTCCAACCACAGGATGCAGTCAAACTGCAAGTGAAAGTCAGATGCTGCCACCAGTTGTTCCTGCAAATGATCCTGAGAAAGATGAAGATGATGATGACTATTATGCTAGTTACAGCTCCCCTGATTCTCCAGTAATTCCACCTTGGCAACAAGCCACATCCCCAAATTCTAAAACATTGAATGGAGATGACAGACCCTTATCACCAGTAGAGGAACTATGTTCTCTGACTGTTGAGAACTTCTTAAAGCCAATAAAAGATGATATACGGAGAAGCCCCTGCAGTGAGCCTCAGGAGCCTCTAGTGATATCTCCAATTAATGTTAGGGAAAAAACTGGGATATGTGAGTCACTTTGCCTTCATAGTACACCAGTCATACAGAGAAGACTTCTGGAAAGACTTCCTGAAGCATCTGGCCTTAGCCCTTTATCAACAGGTAAGTTTATAAATAACAGAAAGACTTCATAATTGTTCTTCAAAGATTAAAAATGAAAATAATATTAGACTATGTTAATGAAAATAAGGGCTTTTTAAATGAAATTTTAGCTCAGCTAATAAGAGTATTGTTATTTTATCATGTCTTTGAAAGACATCATCATGTGGAAACTTTGGTTTGAAAGCATACGTGAAATCTATTTACATATGCTTTCATCTTATATTCTTGCTTCTGGGTGAGCCATAGAAGCCCTCTAACAAACTTTACCTTCTTCTCAACTTGATTTTTCCCTTTCATTTTCCCATTAATATATACCCAAGCCTCTCCCACCCTTTAAAATAGAAACAAAGCCAATCAACAGCTTTGATCTTAGCCTTGCCAGCTTCTACTCTTTTTCCTCTCCTTGAAAGCCAAATTTTTTAGGTTTCTTTAATTTGACAATTCCATTTCTTTACCTCATACTCAGTTCTCAACCTACTCTAGCTGGATTCTGCCCCCATAATTTCACCAGTATGGCTCTTGGAAAGAGTCTCAATAAACTTCATGTAACTGAAACCTATCGATGTTTTTCAGTCTTCCTCTCACATACCCTCTAAGCAGCCATTGTCATATTGACCACACCTTCTTTCTTGGAGCTTCTTCTCCCTTTGGCTTTTCTCCTACTCCCCTCTTCCTAATTGCTTTCCTTTGAAGTTTATCTCACATTCTCAGTTATTATCAAGGTGCTGGAATTTATTAAGGCTTAGCCTTAAGCTTTCTTTACTCTTACTTAATAATCTCCCCCTAAATTATCTAATTCCTGCCCCACAAGATCACTACAGATAACTCACAAATTTAAATTTTCATTCAGAACTCTCACTTTAACTTGCAGAACACTGTATCCAGCTGCCTATTAGGCATTGTTACTTGAATGCTCAGAGACACCACAAAGTCAGTATTTATGAAAGTCAATTCATGATTTCACTGTATGCATTCACCACCAACCACCTAACACACATGCCCACACACAGAAATCCTTTCAGTTTTCTTCATTTGAGTGAATAGTACCACCATCTCTCTGTCACTGAGTTACACAAGTCAGAAACATGGGAAGTATTTGTAACACCTACCAGATTCCCTCACTATCCATCCTCTGGTTTCTAGTCCATTACCAAGCCCTGTAACCTTAGTTTCCTAAATTACACAAATCTGTCTCTACCACTACCACCATAATCTTAGACCAAGCTATCATCTCTCACCTGGTCTTCTACCATAGCGTTCTTATCTACCCTTAGTAATTTCTAGGTTTTTTGCTCTGTAATCAGGGAAAATCTCCATGCTCTGCCTACCTAATACTGTTTCATCTTTCTATTTCCACTCAAAAAGCCTTCCTGCGTATATACAAATCTCCGGTTATATTCCCTTTTGTTGTATTTTCCCCAGTTATAATTTTTATCTGTCTATATATATTTAATGAATGTCTGATTCTCTCTAGACCTCATGAGGATATAGACTGGGTCTTTTCCTTATCATCATAAATACTTGATAAATAAGTGAATGAGTAAATTAAATTATTCCCTAAGATAATGACTAAGGAATAAAACAGTAATTAAAATCTAAATGTTTTTATCTAAATATATAAAAATTTTAAGTTATTTTGGTGGGGATCAGAGGATTGAATTGAATTAGTTTTACTTATTAAGTCTTTGGAGAGAATTTATAGGATAATACTAACTTAGAACAACAAAAAATTTTTTAAAAACCAGGAGCATGTAATTTTGATATATATATAAAAAATATGAAACTTCTTTCTACAGAACCAAAAACCCAGAAATTGAGTCATAAGAAAGGAGGTAATACTGACGCTCGTAGAAGAGTATTCTTAACACAAACAAAGGTAACTATGCTAAACATATTTAATGATCAGTGGAAGATCCATTCTGATTCTTAGATTTCAGTTAGATAATTGATAACTTTGTGTCTCAGTTTTTAAAAAATTTAATATATTTTTGCATCATTTTATTTACATGTCTTTGAGACAACAAGAAATTGCCTAATTTTTTTTTTTAGTTTTTTTGTTGTTATTGTTGGGATCTAAAAGATTCTTATATGTAAATACAAATATTACAGAGAAAGTGAATATGATAGCCAAAATGTGGATTATGAGGATACAAATACATTAACTGATTACTGGCAAAATCAGAACAATCCAATGACAGCAGAGCTCAAGTAAGTGATTTTTGATCCCACCAAAAATATATCCTTTTTCTTGGTTTATTATTTTTTTCTCAAATAACATTATTGATTTTTTCAGTTTATGTTACTAAATAACAAAAGAAACAGCATTACTATTAAAACTCTGAAAAATGAATATCTTTATTCAAATACTAAAAATATAGTAAAACTTCAAATATATGGTTATATGAAAAAAGTTTACATTAGACATGTATCCTTGGAAATATATGATATAAATCACTTCCTTATTATCCACTTCTCATAAATATTGTGAACTACGTAAAATATATTTTAGTATTTCTATTTTGAGATTGTAAATACTTTTTTTAAACTTTTCTCTTTAAAGCAATTTTGTTGAATTACAAGCTATTTATATTAAAAACAAGTACCAGTTTGTTGTGAGCATAAATGCTTAACAGATTTGGAAATCTGAAAAAGTATTTTTTTAAAAATAGAAAGATTCTATTCTTTCTAAACCCTTGAAAATTATTTATGTTTTAACTCATCTTTGAAACACATGTTGTGTTAGAGTAAAATACAAATAGAAAATTTCAAACTTGTTTTAAACTTTAGCCAAACTGATTGCAAATACCTTGCTTGCTTGTCATATTTCCAGTAAAGATCAAGATAAATGTCCATGTGGAATAAATGTCAAGTCTCTACAAGACTATTATTTTCAGTATTTGAGGCTTGTAAATTCAAAGATCAACATATGGTTTGCTTACAGATTATATCAGCTATTTATTTATTTAGCTAGATTATATATCTAGTTCTGGTATCTTGAATTACTAGCATGAGAAGAATGTTAATAAAATACTTATGGTTTCTTTTTGTACTTAATAATATATAATATATAATATAATTATTAACATTTCTTTATAATGTAACATTAAATATTAATAATAGTTTATCATGTATTACTAAACACATAAAGCATATTATTTAAGTAGGAATAAGTAGTTGAAAGAAAGAAAATAATTGCTCATTTATTTTCTTTCTGGCTGTGTGTTTTTTTTAATAGAATCAATTTGCAGCAGTAAATACCCCAAAGAAGGAAACTTCTCAGATTGATGGACCATCTTTAAACAATACTTACGGTTTCAAAGTCAGCATACAAAACTTACAAGAAGCAAAAGCATTACATGAGGTAAAATTGCAACAGTAAGGACACATACACTGTTTAACTCCTGTGTTTTATGCTGTGGAATAAGTATGGAAATTTTTTACTGATGGGGTAATACATTGAATTCTATACCTATTAATCATTCTGTTCTTACAATTTTTACTATTTTATATATTCATATATTTACATAAACTAAGAGAAACTTCTAAAGCAAACATTGGTTATTGAGTCCACTTTGTGGTTTCACAGTTTTCACAAATTTTATAACTGAAATTCAGTTTATAGAAGCTAAAATTAGAAAATAGTTTTGCCCTGACTGGTGTGGCTCAGTGGACTGGGCATCATTCTGTAAACCAAAAGGTCTCCAGTTCTGTTCCCAGTTAGGGCACATGCCTGGGTTGCAGGCCAGGTCCCCAACTGGGGGCATGAGAGAGGTAACCAATCAATGTTTCTCTCCCTCTATTTCTCCCTCTCTTCTCCTCTTTCTAAAAATAAATAAATAAAATCCTAAAAAATATTTTTTTAACTATTAAAAAAATATCTTATTCCGGATTGTTATATAAGGATGTTTTATCTTATTACAGGTATTACTTGTATTTTCTATTTGGTTGGCTCAGTTGATTATTGCCTGCTACAGTTCATTTGTTCACATATTCTCTGTGTAACCCAGTTACCTTCTGTGCTCAGACCGTATGACAAAGACTGAGTTTATCTTTAAAATGTACATCAGTCACAGGATGATGGACTGGAGAGTATGTGTGAGTCACTATAAATTTATCTCTATTAGAGAAAACACAACTCAAGGGCACATATCTGACTGGCAGTAGGTGGATATTATAGTATTTTTTGTTGTTTATACCTGTGTTATCAGTATGGTAACCACTAGCAATGTGGCTGTTGAGAGCTTAACATTTGGCTTATGTGTCTAGGGACTGAATTTTAAATTTTAAAAAAATTTAGGCATGTTAAACTAGTTTTTCAACTGTAAATTTTATGATACCTAAATGCAGGTCAAGTATTTCCAAATAATTTGGCATCCACAGTTAGATGTGCTATAAATGTAAAATGCACACTAATTTCGAAGGTGTAAAGGAAAAAAAATGTAAAATATTCATAACCATTTATATTGATTACATGTTAAAAGGGAAGTATTTTAGATATATTGAAATGAAAATACTTCTAAATTATTATAACCTATTTTTACTTTTTAAGCTTGTAACTACTAGAAAATTTAAAATTACATATGTGACTTTCATTGTATTTCTGTTGGAAAATGCTGATTTATAAAGTTGTTTTATGTCTTTGCCCTGAGAGCAGAGAATTCAATGTTTTATTTATTTTTTTGTTCTGAAGTCAGTTCTGTCTTAAACTGTTCTAAGGATTGGATAAGCATAAACTAAGAAAAAATTTAAATACTATTCTTATTTTACCCTAAATTTGAACTAAGAAATCATACCTGTTTTACAATTATATTGTAATATAGCCTAACTTCCTAAATGTTTATTTGTACACTTTTTTCATTCAATAGCATTCATTTAGTTCCTGCTTTATACGTGGACCTGTATTATCCCTTGAATTATTAATGTTAATAATTTATTATTAATTTATTAATTTATTAACATATTTTATCAAGTACAGACCCAAAATCAGAAAATTAAAATACTTTGTTAAAAATGTATTTTCATTTATTTATTAAAGCAAATTGGATAGACCTTAGCAAAAAGACTTGTTAACTTTGATAACTTTTATAATTTGAAAAAAACATTTATTTTTATACTGTTACTCTGTTCTACATAACTCCATTTCAGAATCATTAGCCTTCTTGATATTAAAATCGCTTGAGAGGTTCTGGCAGGTTGCTCATAGCTTCTTCCAAACACAGGCTTTCTTAATCTCAAGGCACACTCCAAACAGCCACCTGGTGGTCATATTAGGAATGAACCCAAAAAATCTACACACTGTGTTCGGTTCCTTTTCTAGGAATTTGTGCCCATAGCATTTTTACTGTTTTCCGTTACCCTGGGCTAAGCTCTCTCTTCTGCATATAAATACTCGATACAGGCCCTGACCAGGTGGCTCAGTTGGTTGGAACGTCGTCCCATACACCAAGAGGTTGCAGGTTCGATTCCCCATCAGGGCACATAATCAAGGTTGCAGATTTGTTACCCAGGGTCGGGCACCTAAGTGATGCAACTGATCGCTATTTCTCTCTCACATAGATGTTTCTTCCTCTCTCCCCCACTCCTTCTGCACTCTCCAAAATCAATAAACATATCCTTGGATGAGGTTTTAAATACATACATACATACATACTCAGTGCAGAAGAAAAGGGTTGTAATCCTTGTCCCCATTCCTCACCTCTTGCCTAGTTACAGTCAGTAAATCTCCCTAGGTCTCTTCTTTGCATATGTTTGTATTATAAAAAAAACCCTAAGTTCATAACGCATGTTCTATCAAGGAATAGAAGGGCAAAATTTGAATGCAAAATTTGGCCTGGTAAGTAAATGAATAAATAAGTAAAACTCTTCTGACCTGAAATTTCTTCAGTCTTCGTCATAGAAATTCCATATGTTCATCTTTTTCTAATTAAACTGGGGGTTTTGGGTTTTGTTTTGTTTGGGTTTAAGGGGAGTTTTTTTTTACTTTACATGTTTGTATATACTAAATTAATACATGCTTACTGTTAAAAAAAAAAAACAAATAATCCCGAAGAGTATACATTTAAAAGTTCTTCCTCTGAGCTACCACCTAATGGTTTGATTTTTTTTCTAGTCTTTGGGTTTTTTAAAATAGAAACAGCAACATATTTCTTTTTTTTAAATATATTTTATTGATTATGCTGTTACAGTTGTCCCAATTTTTCCCCCTTTGTCCTTCCTCCACCCTCATTCCCTCCAGCAATCCCCCTACTTAGTTCATGTCCATGCATCATGTATATAAGGTCTTTGGCTACTCCTATACTGTTCTTAACATCTCCCTGTCTATTCTGTACCTACCAAGTTGTACTTAATCCCTCCACCTTTTCCCCCATTCTCCCTTTTCTCCCTACCAACTAATAACCCTCCAAATGAGCTCCATATCTGTGACTCTGTTTCTGTTCTCCTTGTTTGCTTAGTTTGGTTTTTTTTTAGATTCAGTTATTGATAGTTGTGAATTTATTGCCATTTTAATGTTCATAGTTTTGATCTTCTTATTCTTAAATTAGTCCCTTTAACAATTTATGTAATACTGGTTTGGTGGTGATGAACTCCTTTAGCTTTACCTTATCTGGAAAGCACTTTATCTGCCCTTTCATTCTAAGAGATAGCTTTGCTGGATAGAGTAATTAATCTAGGTTGTAGGTCCTTGTTTTTTATCACTTTGAATACTTCTTGCCAGTCCCTTCTAGCCTGCAAAGTTTCTTTTGAGAAATCAGCTGATAGTCTTATGAGAACCCCTTTGTACATAACTATCTGCTTTTCTTTTGCTCCTTTTAAGATTCTTTCTCTTTAACTATTGGCATTTTAATTATGATGTGTCTTGGTGTGGGCTTCTTTGGGTTCATCTTGTTTGGGACTCTGCACTTCATAGACTTGTATATCTATTTCCTTCACCAAATTAAGGAAGTTTTCTTAATAATTTAAGAAAACTTAATTATTTTTTTCCAAATAGTTTCCCAATTTCTTGCTCTCTCTCTTTGCCTTCTGGCACTCCCATGATGCTAATGTTGGTATGCTTGAAGTAGCCCCAGAGGCTCCTTACACTATCCTCATTTTTTTGGATTGTGTTTTCTTCTTGCTGTCCTGATTGGTTGTTTATTGCTTCCTTATATTCCCAGTCACTGATTTGATTCTTGGCTTTATCCACTGTACTGTTGATTCTCTGCGTAAATTGCTCTTTATTTCAGTTAGTGTAGCCTTTGTTTCTGACTGGGATTTTTTGTTGTTTTTTTAATGCTGTTGTGGTCCTAAGTTCCTTGAGAATCCTTATAACCAGTGTTTTGAACTCTGCATATGGTAGATTGCTTTGTCCATATTGTTTAGTTTTGTGGTTTTTTTTTTGTTTTTGTTTTTTTTGGAGTTCTGTTATTTCATTTGGGCCATGTTTCTTTTTCTCCTCGTTTTGACAGCCTCCCTGTATTTGTTTCTATGTATTAGGAAGAGCTGCTACATCTCCCAGGCTTGGTGAGTGGCATAGTATAGCAGGTGTCCTATAGGGTCCAGTGACACAGCCTCCACTTTTACCTAAGCTGGTTACTAAAGGTGTACCCTTCATGTGGGCTAGTACACTCCCCTCTTATAGTTGAGCCACCAGCTGTGTTCTTTTTAGAGTAACACAGCATAAGCTACAAAGCAGTCTGCAAGATGGCTGCTCCTTATGCTGGGCATGGAGATACGTAGGCAAGTCCAAGCTGTGAACTAAGGCTGGCTGCTACCAGAGCTGGTCCTGGGGCAACTTACAGAGGGGTATGGGGCTCACTGAAGCCAGATGTTGCTTGTTTGAGAGAATTTAGGAAAATCTGAAGTATGAACCAAGACAAGTCATTCATAGGGAAAAGGCACTGGAAACAATTTGGGTGGGTCTAAAAGCTGGGTGGGACAGGGCTTCATAGAATCACCAGAGTGGGCCAAACAGTGTGAGTGAGGTAAATGGAGTCTCAGATATATGGTGCCCACTTGCCAGCTCTATGGCTCTTTTGGAAGGAGGGCTCAGGAAAGGAAAAATGGCCTCTGCCAGCGCTTCTGTATGGAAAAAGCTGCCCCCAGATCTTGCCCTGATGCCAAACAATTCAGTTCATCCTCATATACCTCTGATGCCTTTCAATCTGCTACCCTCATCCTGGAGCTCAGAGGGAGGGAGTCTGAGTAAGTCTGTGTGTAGACATTTTAAGAGGAACTGCTTGAGACTCCAAAAGTTTCTGTCTCCACAGCCTCAGTCCCGACTGGTTTATAGTGAGAAGTTATGGAGACTTCTCTTCCTGGCACTGGAACCCTGGGTTGGGAGCACTGCGGTGGGTCTGGGACTCCTTGCTCCTCAGATATCCCTCCTGATATTTATCTGCCTGTTCCACATCTCTGCCCTTCCTACCAGCCTCAGTGTGGTTCCCCCCTTAATTCCGTAGTTGGTTTCTTCTTTAATTCCGTAGGTGTAGAATTTCCATTTAGCTCCATTTCTGATGGTTCTGAATGACAGTTGTTCTTTAGTTTAGTTTTAATTCTGACGTGGTTGTACAAGGAGGTGAGCCATGTTTACTTACACCACCATCTTGTCTGGCCCAAATGCCTTTTCCAGATTTGGCTCATTCATTTAAAAATTTTAAAGGTTACAGATTATTCCAGTGTGTGGGGTCTTTATGGATGCCACATAATTTATGAAACCAATTATTTCATAACTGACAAACATTTAGGTTTTTAGTCTTTTATAGTTTATAAAAGACTAGAAATATAATCTTTAGTGAACATTCTTGTGCATATAATTTGGCTAAATGTATGTATATAGCTGCAGGATATATTCTCAGAATTGCTGCATCAAAGGATATGTCCATTTTTAATTTTAATTAGGTATTTCTAAGTTGTCCTCCAAAGAGATTTACCAAATTCTATTTCCATCACTAGTGAGAACCTTGTGTTTGTTTTTCCTCAACCATTAGCGAGATAGATACAGATCCTTTATTAAATATATAAGATCTGAATAATTACTAATATTCTAATGATAGTCTGCTATTTTCCATTGCCAGATATATGTACTTTGCTGGTTAAATGATGGCTATAATTCCAACTATAATCCTATCTTGTTATTCTTGTCCTGGGTTTTTACTTACTGTGTCTTGATTTTAGAGAACTAAGGAGATTACAGTTAAGAAAAGTTTTTATTAGCACAGAAAAATAAGTTTAAAAAGAAAATATTACAGTTTTGCCTTATGTGTCAAAGAGAAAATGTGCATGGGCAAAAATCTTGGTGATTGTGTATTTGATACCATGCAACTCTTACAATTTTTTTTTCCAGGAAAAACTATTAACAATCTGCCTAGTACATACAAAAGTCTAAATTTAAGTACCCTCAAGTAGTTAGGAGCTTCAAAATTTCAAAATCTCTTTTTCTAGTTTAAACTGTAATTAACTAGGTAGAAAGTAAAAGGTAACAAACTTTGGTTTGAATATATTGGGTTGGCCAAAAAGTTTGTTCGTTTTTTCCCGTAAGATGGTTCCAGTAGCGCTTGGTTGTCTTTAACTTCGTTCGAAACAATTTTGTTAGATTGTATTGTGACAGCTGTCTTATCAGCGTGCATTTAAAAAGAAACATCAAAATTGGTGACATTTTGTGCAGCCATTTTAATATTAAAGATGGAAGAAAATATGCCACATTTTCAGCACATTATGCTTTATTACTTCAGGAAAGGTAAAAATGCAACTGAAATGCAAAACAAAGATTTGTAAAGTGTGTGGAGATGGTGTTCTGACTGATCGAACACGTCAAAAGTGGTTTGTGAAGTTTCGTGCTGGAGATTTCTCACTGGATGGTGCTCCACAGTCGGGGAGACCAGGTGAAGTGGAGAGCGATCAAATCGAGACATTAATTGAGAACAATCAACGTTAAACCACACAAGAGATAGCCAACATAATCAAAATACCTAAATCAAAAAGTTGTTGGTGAAAATGAATGTCTTTTATTTTATGGAAAAAACTAAACAGACTTTTTGGCCAGCCCTCTTCAGCCACTCAGACTAGTCATCAAGCAGGAATTAAGAAAATTGAAAGGTACTGCCTGTATTTTAAACAAATAGTTTTTAATATGTATTGTCATTGAAAATTATGGTATAAGTAGATTTTCTACAATAAAAGTATAAATTGATTAAATTTAATTTTAGAAGTAAAATCTTTAATCTGTAGAGTATTAAACTGTACCTGTGTCCTTTGTGGCCATTTTTTTCTGTAATTTTACATACATATTTCCTTACAGTCTTAGTGAAACATACTTTTTTCAGTCCATTTTAAAAGCATTTTGAAATTTACTTTAATTTCTTTTTATAGATACAAAATCTTACCCTAATCAGTGTGGAGTTACATGCTCGAACTAGACGAGACTTAGAACCAGATCCTGAATTTGACCCAATCTGTGCTCTATTCTACTGCATCTCATCTGATACTCCACTACCAGATACAGACAAAACAGAACTCACGGGTGTAATAGTGATTGATAAAGACAAGACAGTCTCCAGTCAAGGTAGTATTCATTTTTGTTAATTTTATACCTACATGCCCTAGGGATTAATCTTTAAATGGGGCAATCTCTGTGCTGGAGACTGAAACCAAGCAAGTGTAAGAATTTCTTTCTAAATCGCTGAGATGTGGGGATAGGAAGTGTTGTGTATAGCTTTGTACTAGATTTATTATTCTTACTTAAATAATTGTCAGAAACAATACAATATAAAGATCTTAATAAAATTTCCAATTAGAATATATAATTTCTTTTAAATAAAATTTTGTGAAATACAAATTGTCAGTACTGAAATCAAATGATTTTGTGTCTCTTTGCTGCTAATACAGAGTTTCTGTTTGCTTTAAGAAGTTACTATTCCAGTGTGACTTAATGGTTTGTAAGAGACTTTTAAGATATAGTCTAATTTTGCTTATATTTCTCCTTAAATATGTACACTTCTGGTTCAGAGGTTCTTTATATAGTATACCACAGAAGGAAGACTTAGCTCAGAACAAAACTGTATAGGAACTTGCCATTTACTCAGTGGTGTGCTAGAGCTGGCTTGTACCAGCGCACAAACCAATAAATATTTCATGGCTTCTTTTCATGAATTTTTTCATGACATTTTCATGAACTATTCTGATCTACTTGATGTCACATTAGTCATTTGAAATCAGCCATGGTGGGAAGTCTTCACATTGTGAAACAGGCAAGCACTGCAAATCAGGGCTCCCCCTGCCAGAGATGGTGTAAACATTTTCCAGCATACCACTGATTAAAATATTCTCTATTAAGCAAAGCTCTTCCTATAGGAAGAGTAAGGACAGAAAAGAAGTAGTAAAATTTCTTTTTGAGTGACACTTTATATGGGGAATTTTGTGAATGTAGACTTTTCAGGAAAATAACAAAACAAATTTGAATTTTTTAATTTCCTTAAAGGTTTCAAGAAATTGGGGTAATTATATATTTACTTCGGGGAACGCTCTCTTAATTTGAAGTATTTCAGTAGCATAATTTACTCAAAGTAAGGAATGGTATTACTTACACAATTATATATGTAATAAACATTTTGTTATTTCTTAGATATCAGATATCAGACCCCATTACTTATTAGGTCTGGAATTACAAGACTAGAAGTTACCTATGCTGCTGATGAGAAGGCACTTTTTCAAGAAATTGCAGATATAATAAAGAGGTACTGTTTTGTATTTTCTGGGGTTTTTTCAGTTTTTCTTCAGAGAATCTTTTCGTACTGTTGCTCAATATATTATAGATGGAAGTAGAAAAAGGAAAGAGAATCCCTTGCTGTTGCTCTTGAAAATAGACTTATCCCTGGAAAGATTTTTGTCCTCACCTCCCACTACCTCTATTAGGTTAGGGATAGGAAAAACAATATTTTATTCTCAAGATTGAGGGGTCAGTGAAAGAGAAATATTAGCTTAGCCTCAAGCTTTCCCAGTTGGATTTTAGCATGATTTTTTTTTTGTGGTGGTGAAATAATGGGAACTACAATAAATGTATTCATTAAATAGGCATATACTTTGGAGGTCAGCCACCATTTCAATAAACTTTTTATTTTTCCTAAGACAATGTTTTCTGAGTTTTAAACAAACCAGTATCTCTAAAAAGTTTTGGAATGCAGTCTGTTTATAAATTTAATTTTAAAAGAAAATAAGTGGATCTTTTGCATTTTCTCAAGAGTATTATTCTGGAATAATGGAATCTCTTATTAAATGCTTCATTTTTCTAGGAACTTAAGATTTCTTCTCATTGCTAGCTTTAGATTTTTAAATGCCTAAATCAGGCTAGAAAATACTCTTTGGATCCTGATGTGTGGGTAAAGCTGTCCTTGAGCATTATGTTATACTTAATCCTTTCTGTGGTCGAATTCTTGTAAAATTTAGTTGAACTTTCTATAGTTGAACTCTTGCACAGCATGTAAAACTGAGACAATATTTTTCATTACAGATCAAGATGATACTCTACACACTCGATATCTGGTTGAATACAAAATGAGTTAACAGAAACCATTTTGAAAATTAGAAAACCAGAAAACGTGTTTTAAAAAAAATTAAATGCCAGAACATCAAAAATGATGTGCTACTACCCACTACTTTAGGGAGGGAAAAAAATGTATTCTTAGTATTTATAGCACTGATGACTAGTTGAGTTTTGCCATTGTCCGTCCTACCTTTTATCGTTTCCAGAGGTTGTCATCAACATGTCAGATGCTTGACTGCCCACACTTTTATTTCTTCAAGCAGCTTAGCAAAAGGAAGATATAAAGAGTTTCAGTCAATATCATTTTGTATGCCAGCACAAAAACCAATAATGTCCTGGTGCTTTGTATGCTAGTCTTCTCCTTGTTAGGTATATCCTTAACAACAGGATTACCTACAAACATGGAGAATTTTGTTGATCATTTGCAAGTGTAGTACTTTTTAAAATATGTATAACATGAATTATACTAGTTATTAAGAAGAAATGCAACCCTAGCTGGTGTGGTTCAGTGGATTGAGTGCCCGCCTGAGAACCGAAAGGTTGCCAGTTCTGTTCCCAGTCAGGGCACATGCCTGGGTTGAGGTCTAGGTTCCCATTTGGGGCGTTTGAGAGGCAACTGATCATTGTATCTCTCACACATTGATGCTTCTCTACTTCTCTTTCTCCCTCCCCACCCCTATAAAAAAAAAAGTAAATAAAGAAAATCTTTTAAAAATAATAAAAATAAAAAATGTAATAAAATAAAACTAACTTTTGGTGCTTACTCTAAAAAACCATGTGATTATTATAAAGAGAAGAAAATCCTTAAATATCAACATTTTAATTCTGAAATGTTCTGTATATATTAGTCCAAACAGCCCCCTAACCACTTCTTTCTTTTTTTTTTTTTTTAAGGTTTTACTTATGTATTTTTAGAGAGAGGGGAAGGGAAGGAGAAAGAGAGGGAGAGAAACATCAGTGTGTGGTTGCTTCTCACACTTCCCCCACCAGGGACCTGGCCTGCAAACCAGGCATGTGCCCTGACCGGGAATTGAACCAGCGACACTTTGGTTCACAGGCCAGTGCTCAGTCCACTGAGACATACCAGCCAAGGCTTATTTCATTCTTATATATTCTTTTTTGAGTACCTACTCAATGCAGGCTTTGTTAAGAGCATAGGCTTTGGAGTCAGCCAGCTATGTATTTTTGTCTTGAGCAAGTTATATATCTTTCTAAGTTTTTGTTTCCTCATTTGCAAAATAGGTAATAGAAATGAGAATTAAGTGAGATAATGTACATGAAACTCTTAGCCTAGTCAATACTTAAATGTTAACTCTGTGTATAATGTATAGTGAAGGATGCTAAATATAAAATTGAATAAAACATAGATGCATACTCACAGAATTTCATTATCTTTGTTTTTTCATTCTTAATATTTACCTCCTCAGGTGGCAAACACAAAAAGTAGTGTAAAGTAATAGTAAACAAAACTAAATCCATTATCTTCTGTCACAGTTGTTTTGTCTCTTTCTATGTTTCCTTGAACTGTTAATAATTTTTCATTTTCCCAGTCTCTCTAATTTAAATATAAGCTTTGATTCCTCCCTTCTTCTTTTCCCTACATCCATGCAATGTATTTTATCCACTGTTATTTTTCAAGATCATTTCCTTCTCCTCCATGCTTATTACCACTGCCCTAGTTAGAACCCCCTCAGCCCTCATCTGTGCAGATATCAGTGGATTATTTAAAATAAATATTAGTTGTGAAATAGCTTTATTTTTTGTCTAGCAAATAAAATCATTTTCATGTTTCTGCTGCTTTCATTTTCTCCAGTTTTTTTTCCTTCACCACTAATCCTATCTACCCAACCTTCTTCCTTCTGTAACTTTCAGAAAACCTGATAGACTGAATAAAATTCACAAAAATTAAAGGACAAGTTACCAAGATTTTGTTATTGTCACCAAATGTTTCCACAGAAGAAATACAGAATCCTTGGAATTTTGAACTTGAAACAAATGTTTTATCAGCTTTAAGGGTCTCAGAACTAAACAGCCTCCAGGTCAAAAAATAAACATACATAATAGAGCCGAAAAATACTGAGACAACTAAATAATTTTAAAAGAACAAGATCTATTTAATAAATCCATTAAGAGAAGCATAGGCTAACTTTTATTGTTTTTTCAACCATTATCTCTGAGCAGTAGCAGTTTATAAAATAGACTTCTTTTTCATCCTCACACAGGGATATGTTTACTGATTTTAGAGAGAGAAGAAGGGAGAGACAGACGGACGTCTGTTGCCTCCCTTACTCCGACTGGGGATCAAGCCTGCAACCTTTTGGTGTACGGGACACTCCAACCAACTGAGCCACCCAAGCCAGGGCTAAAAGAGACAACTTTTTAATTGAGAAAAAAAATTTTTCAAAACATTATCAAAATATATATGTACTTAACCAGCTCTGTTATCTCTTAGTTGCCCCACCAGAGCAAGTAGCTGAGTGGAAAAATAATTAATTGCAATAATAAGATGTTTTATGAATCCAAGAAATTCAGATAAAGAAATTAGAAAAACTGTCTTTGTAAGAGTTGTAACAGAAGGGCTCTGTAATCTGACATCCTATTAATGTTGTACCTATGCTTTAGAAATGGATGTGATAGGAACTCCAGCAGTCTTCAAATTCTTTTAAGATTAGGGTCAACTGTGGCCACATGGTAATAGCTATTCTGAGTTACTCTCTTACTACTAAAGCAATCAACTACACTAGTCCTTTTATGTGTATATAGGAATCCTTCAGATATTTTCCTGACGATCCTTAGAGCCACTTGACACTGCTACCCTGCTTTCTCAAATTTAAACATTACGTAATTTTACAGGGAGATGCACTTGTCATGCCGATCATCTTTGAGTCCCCTGAGAAGAGTTAAACTTAAGTGGAAATAGAATTGGTGAAATTGCAATCAACAACAATGTATTATATTAGATGTTATGTTAAAAGACTAAAGAGCAGGAAGGGTGTTGGGAGACATCTCTTTTCTTGAGTACTCTAAGGATCTTTCTGAACTTCCTTTATAAAAAGTAACCTGTTGCCCCAGCAAGGTAGCTCAGTTGGTTAGAGCTTCACTCTGATACACCAAGGTTGTGGGTTCAGTCTCTGGTCAGAACATATACAAGAATCAACCAATGAATGCATAAATAAGTGGAATAGCAAGTCAAATATCTCTCTCTCATTGTCTCTGTCTCTCTCTTTACCCCACCCCAGGAAGGAAGAAGGAAGAGATTTTTTCTCTCTAAAAAAATCAAGTAAAAAAAAAATAAATTAGCTTTTTAAGCCTTTGATTTCTGAGACTAAGCATTGGCCTCATTGTTGCATACTGCCTCTCTTTCTTTTGCTTCTCCATGCTCATGCCATAATCCTGCTCTTTGTTTTATAATTACCAGCCACACAGCACTTTCTACTTTTATAGGTTGGTGAAAGGTCCATTTTACTGTTTTATTAAATTGATCAATTGTTGTTTATTAAATTAAGCAATTTTCTCAGAAATTTGAACCCTTTTTGTATAGAGAAAAGTACAGATAATATGTGTTATCTTTTTCTCCTGACAAGTTGACGACTATCCTTTAAGTCTGTGGTATAAACCATAGTACACAAGCGCATCACCAGATGTTAAAATTTACAATATAGAATGTATTTTGATGGAGATCTTAAGGAATAGGAGAAATAAAAAGAATGCCATTGCAGAAGTTTGAACCTAGCTCTTTTGATACTAGCCACTTAAATCTTCCAGGATTAAAAATGAGACATTTTTGTGATATTCTTACAAGTAAGAACTAAAGCCATTCAACACCCATTTTACGAAAGTAGCTATGGAAGTATTAGCAAACCAATTCTAAAAATATATCTGGTAACCAAGGTCGATTGTTATACCATAGACTTGCAAAGTAGCCATGTATAACTTCCATTAGTAAGTTAGTGTAATTCTGTACTGCAGGCATTGGATGATATTTCAGGTGTTAAGTAATATAATCTGCACATCCTACAATTCAGAGTGACTTTATAAGCAGTTATAAAGAACCCAACTTCATAAATTTTTGTGATATGCCATCTGTTTTTTGGCTTTTATAAACAATGCAATAATCAGACTGATTTGGAGTTTCTAATTTAATAGTGCTACTGTAGTTTTTGCTCTCAGTTTATGACTATAATCAGTTCCACTCTTCCTCACACGTTTTTCCCTGTTGGTCCCCCTGGAAGTCCTAAAAAGAGCCACAGTGAGGCCCCTTCTGAGTTGGATGCTGATTGTCAGTTCAGTTTACCAGAACTCTGTGACCACAATGAGCACATTTTCTCCTGGTTTCTGTTGCCTCTCTTCCCTACATTAATCTCACCCCTATTAATATTTCAGACTTTTATTAAACTGAGTCACTTTCCTCTTAAGTTTAGAGGACAAACCTGTCATTACTGAGGCCTTATTTCATGTTAGGACCAAGTCATTGCTAAAAATGAGTGAGAAATGGAATACATTTTCATTTTCTTTCTCAGCATTAAAACTGTTTAAGGACAGTATAGGTTAGAGAGGTTGAGAACTGGCAGTAGAATGACCCAGGCGGGGGCTGGGGGCGGGCGGGGGGTCTTTTCAAAATGCACTATCCACAGATGCCCTTACATTTCATTCACCCTGCCCCTACCTGCATTATGTTACCAACCATACCCTCAACTCAAGCACTTTAGTGGTAATTCCTCCTTCCCACCCCAATTTCTATAAACCTCTTTCCCAAGTCATCAAATAAATATACAGTCTAAGTAAAAACAGTGCTTGCTTTATAAAAGCGGCTTCAGATCAAGAATTCTAATTGCCCCATTCCTTCCTGTATACAAATTCTGTAAGTACTGCTGTATCATTCCTTCCCCATCTGAGAAACATTATGGAATATAGATTTTTATTTTTATACTTCATGTCATGAAGAAACAGCTCTTCCTGTTAAAGGTTTAAATGTATGATTCTTGTTTAATTTTTTCACTCCTTCTTTAGGTATGATCCTGATATTCTGCTAGGTTATGAGATTCAGATGCATTCCTGGGGTTACCTCTTACAAAGGGCCGCTGCCTTAAGTGTTGACTTATGTCAGATGATTTCTCGGGTGCCAGGTATGTAGCATATTGAACGTTTTACAGTTCAACGAAAGAGCAAATTACAAAGTAAATAAAGACAAGATGTTTAAAAGTACTATTGTTCTAGCCTAATTTTTAATACTAAATTTTGTAAATTCTAGCTATATCATAACTCCATTATAGAAAGACTTAAAAATCAAGAGAAATAAAGGAAAAGGCACCCTAATCTCACTACTACATATACCGTTAATATGTTTACTTTTTTCCTTTTAGTCATTTTTAATATACATACATAGGTTTTTATTTTTATGACTTTAATCATACATATATCCCATTTTTATTATGCTTCCTTCATCCAGCATCTCAAGTATTCTTCTACATTATGAGATCATCTTCATAATCATTATGAACATAACATTTTTTTGACTTGATGTACTATAATTTTATTTGTTGGGTTCTATGTTTTAGGCTGTTCCCTGAAAGTCTGATTCTGATATAAGAGGGGGACAGTAATGAGAGTCATATCAAAGTTACAGTTTATAAATCACTTAAAAAAATCATTTTTTAGACCTGGCTGGTGTGGCTCAGTGAACTGAGTGCTGTCCGACGAACCAAAAGGTCACCGGTTTGATTCCCATTCAGGGCATGTGCCTAGGTTGCAGGCCACGTCCCCAGTTGGGGGCGTTTGAGAGACAGCCAGTCGATGTATCTCTTACACATCGATGTTTCTCTCTCTCTGATTTTCCTTTCCTCTCTCTCTAAAAATAAATAAATAAAATCTTTTTTTTTTTATATAACTGCAAAATTTTTTTAAAATATTTTATTTATCTTATTTTTAGACGGGAAGGGAGGGAGAAAGAGAGGGAGAAAAACATCAACGTGCGATTGTTTCTCGCATGCCCCCTACAGGGGATCCGGCCCGCCACCCAGGCATGTACTCTGACTGGAGAATCGAACCAACAACCCTTTGGTTCACAGACCGACTCTCAATCCACTGAGCTACACCAGCCAGGGCTATATATAACTACAAAATTTTTAAGAACTTCGTTTTAAAGGCTCCCCGCAAGTCGGACTAGGACAAAGTAGAATATACTTTTAGAAGGCTAAAAGACCAAATACAGAATTGGTAAAAACTAATCAAGAAACCTTCTGGGAGAGATTATGATTTCAGTAAAAACTCTTAACTGTTGGTAAATTTAAAGGGAAAAGTTAACTAAAATATTCAAGGAGAATAAGTATTTTTGAACTTTGCAAAGGCTTGGAATAAAAAGGCAGAGATACTTTACATTTAGTTTTTCATTGCATGAATTTTTTATAGTTTCTGTATCCCTTGAGCAATAGAAATCATGGTATATCTCAATTTTTTCAATATTTCATTTGGGCTAGGTTTCAGGAGAAGCGTGAATGTTCAGATGCACTCACTAATTAGTTTAATTAGTTGTAACAGGTAAATTATGACTTCAGACCAGAAGCGTAAGTGAGAGCTTGTATTCTTCTGAAATCACTGCGAAACCATTTTTATAAGGCAATATGATACAAAAGAAAGGGCCTGGTCGAGGGAGGCAGCATAGTAAAGAGCACAGATCCTGGAGAAAGACTGCATGGGTCCTAATCCTGGCTGTACTGCTGACTAGCTATATGATGTCAAGCAAGTTACTTCACCCGTCCGTACCTCAAATGGTTAATCTGTAAAATGGGGATGATAACTTCTGAGGGCAGTTATGAAGTACTAAAAACATGAGAACATAGTAAACATTATATATAAACGTTTGTTAAATGGAAAAAAATTTTCAAATATTACCTCTTTAAAATAAAGAAGAGTAGGGTGGTATGTGTACATGATGTATAGTCTTTGGAATCAGGTAACCCTGGTGTAGAATACTCAATTCTGTTGCTGCTTGACCTGGGGCACGATAAAACATTTCTGAGTACAATTTACTACAGTGCAAAATAAAAACTAAACTAACAAAGTGGTTGTATTAAAATAAAATAAATAATGTTAGTAAAGTTCTTAGAACATAATAGCTATTCAATATATGGTAAATATATTTATTATTCCAGAGCCTCTAATCAATATTTGTATATACCCAGTGTTATCTAGAGGAAACATTTTAATTTCTATCCTAGTAAAATCATCACTTAAGAAACTAGGCTCGGCTCTGGCTGGCGAGGCTTAGTGGATTGAGTGCTAGTCCACCAATGGAAAGGTTGCTGGTTCAATCCCCAGTCAGGAAACATGCCGTGGTTGTAGGCTAAGCCTCTGGTAAGAGGCGTGAGAGAGGCAACCACATTGATGTTTCTCTCCTCTTTCTCCCTCCCTTCCCCTCTCTCTAAAAATAAATAAAATCTTTTTAAAAAAATAGAAAACCTTAAAAAAAAAAGAAAGAAACGAGGCTCAGAACTCTATTTGCTATAAGGGGAACTCTTCATCTCCATATACTGCTAAGATAATTACATCCTAAATATGAACATTAATCGATGTCAACAAAAAGTCTAAACAAAGCAGACTGAATTACATTTCATCTTTAATCCTCAATTTTTATTCTTATTTTCTTTGACTAATTTGCTCGGAAATTTGGTTTCTATGAGTCCTGAGGCATTCTATTTTCATTTCTACAGATGACAAAATTGAGAACAGATTTGCAGCTGAAAGAGATGACTATGGATCAGATACAATGAGTGAGATAAATATTGTTGGCCGAATTACACTAAATCTTTGGCGAATCATGAGAAACGAGGTAAGGTGCTTTAGCTAAAATTCTGTTTGGAAATAAAAGGTTAGCTCAATATATTGATTTTAGTCATTATAGAGTATTAGTATAGTTTACTGTGTAGCCTATGTGTTTTGTGAATTATTTTTATTATACTAAGTGAAGTTACTTTCCAAAATACACAGCCACAGAAGTATTTAACTTTAATGTTATTGATGAATTTTAATTTTTTTGATTTGTGTTTAAAGTAGCAGTGGCTAGAAAATCTAAGGCTATCATAAAATAATATGTTGTGTTATTACCAATGTTGTGTGTGACCAAATGTTGCATAATTTTATCATTTTTTGCACTTAAATCATTTTTTAACTTAAGGCCAGATGAATTCAGTTGGCCGTTTTTCCTTTCTTACAGTAAGAATAATTTAGTCTAGATAGAGGAAGGAGCTTTTTGAACGAAGGATATTTAAAAACCGGGTCAGACTAATAAGGTATATTTGAAAGAGTACTTGGAAATAGTTGACTGTAGCACTCACTTGAGGCTTTGGGAGCCCAGGTAAGGATTTTTGGTAGTATGAATTTCCACAAAATATCTCATTAATTTGCAATCACTCAAAAAACAATTTTCACGAAAAATATAAGATCATAGAATCCTAGATTATATAACATCTTTGAAGTTGCCAATTTCTCTTACTGAAATGTAAAAACAATACCTACTATAAAGTGTTCTATTCTCAGATTTTGGACTTTGGATAATATCAGATAAAATGTTTATATTTAAAAGAAAGTTCTATTCTACACTGCTCCTTTTTGAAACTTTCTGTTTGTAGGCTTCTTTTACCTACTCGTTATTCACTGTGATCATCCTGGCTCTTCTAGATTTATGTAAATCATTTGACATTCTAAGCATGCCCTCTGTAACACCTTGGGCATTGTCACACAGTAATTCTTTTAGATAACAAAATAAGTCCTTTATATTAAATTCAGGTATTCACATTTTTCTTTTTATTTCCTCTTTGTACCATGAGCCCTAAAGTGTGATGCTCACATTTCATCTAATTTGAAAATGTACAATATATGTACTCCTTGAGGATAATTTTATTCTCTTGTTTTCTTCTTAAAATATCATCAGAACACAAGAGTCCCCAGTGATTTCAAAATAAGTTCTAGTGAGACTATGTAGAATATGGAGGTGGAGAGACTGTGGTGTATTTGGTGTGCATATTCCATTATATATTTCAAACTGTAGTCTCTGATATAATCTGGGATGAACACATAAATTAAGTATATCGACACAAAATCAAATTATTGAATATTGGTTTCAGGAGTTTTTTTATTTATAAAAATCCAAAAGGCAGCTGTAGCAATTATCCATTATTAGTTTATAATAAAAAATTAGAGAGTAAATATTTTTCAAAATTTAGTGCTTTCTTTAGTCTTTACTGAAAATTCAGTGTCACCGTCTTTCTCTAATTATAGGCTGAAAATATAGTATGTTTGATCTTTATTTGTAAATGTAGGGAACAACTGTGAGAAAGTTATGAGTTGGCTAATTTACACTCCCTTCCCTCCTTCTAGACAGGCAAATAGATTGCACCTTATTTTTTTAACTAACCCAAAGTACTCCTGGCAATTTGGAAATTTTCATGAATTACTGAATGAACTTCTGAGAAGTACTGTTTTGTATCTCAAGCTGTTCTGGAACTTCAAGGACTATGACTTTGGACAGAAACTGGCCCTGAGAATTTTCTTCGTACTAGAGGCCCTCAAAATGTTTTTTCTCGATTTAAACAGTTCCAAAGTGTCCTTTTTATCTTTATTTCATTTATCTATATCTCCATAACACTTAGTAGTTTCAAATCTCTGTTACTATTTTTTTAATCTTTATAGTTTGCTTTTACAATATTCTTTTATTAAAAATCATTTATATCCACTATACAAAAATAAATGCAAAAGAGTACATAAAAAACAAAAGTGAAATCCCCTGTTCCTTCTAGGACTTTTACTCAAGAGTTGCATTGCACCCCTCAGATATAGTTTACAGTTGAAGTGGATATCTTTTTTTTCTATGCCTATTTGGGTTTAAAAAAAATTTTTTTTAATAATATACTGTTTTTCATTCTCTTGCTTAACTTTAACATAGGAACTGCAGTTCCCTGTGCACTTTGAATCCTCAGTAACAAACGTAGCGCCCATTAAATATTGTTCATGAAATATTTGTTGACTGCTTGAATGAAAGAATAAATTACTCTTCCCCAGAAAATTATATTTAGAGGCCTCCTGGATATCAGCTTAGTCCAGGCCTTCTAAGAATTTGCCAAGTAGGTTGCATTCAGTTCAACAGATACTTATTAAGTACTATCTTTAATGCACAAATTTGGGCCTGGTTTAGATGAGGTAAGAGTATAGCTGGTTCTTCTCTTTTAACAGTCAGGGAGGCAGATTCTGTGGATACAGATGCTGGAAGGCAAGTAGATGTGGCAGTGAGAATCTGTGGAAATTCTCTTCTGGTTGTTTCAATATTCTCAGTGAAATAGGAATCACTTTTCTCAGCTGAAAGTGAGCGTAGTGAAAGGATTTTTTGGATTTGAGGAGAGAGGAAGAGTATGAAATAGTTATCTAGGAGAATTTGAGAGTGGATAATTAAGAAAATATAAAAACTAGGCAGCGAGAGCCCATTTGAGATTTGCACCAGGAAATTAAAGTGATACCTTCCAGGTATGTTCAAAATCACAGATGTAATGTGCAGAGTATCAGAGGGTTAGGTTTGTCTACAACCCACAAGCAAAGAGTTATGGCTTTGCTAAAATGTAATTAATTGGTTAATCAGTTACCAAGCAGGAGAAAGACAAAGAACTGAATGGCATGCGCAAGATTGTGATTATAGTGATTGACTGGAATTTGAGCTAGACAGACAAGGAGCAAAGAGAGATCAGGGCACTAGAGGGAGTAAACTGGAAGGGTAGGAGATGGTGGTCAGAGAATGGGGTGCATGAAGTTACGGGGATACAATTATTGGTAATAATAGATCCTGGAGTATGATTGTGGGAATGGGTGGCTGTGGTGGGATGGAAGCAGTGACATGAATTTACCTCTGAGATCTGCCTGGTAGCACTGTAGATGGGGAAAAGGGCAGAGGTAAAGAAACCAGAGAGAAGGTTATTGGTGCAACTCAAATAAAAATTGGAGGTGGGATTCAAAAACAAATTAGTGGGTAAGTCCACAAAAGCTGGATGTACAAAAGAGGAAGAGGAGTCAAGAATTATTACCATGGTTTTGACATAAATGGTTTAAGATCATGTTAGGTGGAAAGATGATGATTTAAGAAAATAGAGCATGAGTTATCAGTAAAATATGTCTGTGAAGGCATTTAAATAGTAAAGTCCCAAATATGGGGTAGAAGTCTGGATTAGAGATATACAGCCTTGGGAGTCACGTGAAGAATGGCAAAGAGAGTGATGAGCATTGAGCCAAAGACACATTTTTTGTGAACAAAAACATTTTGAGGAATAGACAGGGTAATCAGATCCTAAGAAGGAGTAGTCAGATAAGATAATGAAGAACCAGCGGAGAACACTCCCAACAGAGTCACTAGGAAGGTCAGATGCTTCCACACAAAGCACGGAAGCTCCCATTGCCTCAGTTCAGCAACATTAGAATCTGGTTCTGATATTCCCTATCATAATTTCAGTCTGTCAATAAGCATGTCAGGTGCTTTTAAATATTAAGACAATGTGATGGGCAATGAAAATTATATAAAGATGTAAAATAATATACTCATATATTGCATTCATATGTTTTATCTTTTATAAGGCACTTTTATAGACTTGGCATTTTTAAATTTTAATACAAACTTGCAGGGTAAGTAAGGCAACAGAGTAGTAAGACACTGTTCCAAATGAGGAAACTAAAGTTCACAGAGTTCAATGACTTTCCTGTAAAGCTTCATAGCTAGCAAGGGATCGAGGCTTAGTTAGGCTCATTGTGGGCCTGCTCTCTGTGCTCAGAGAGATTTTATATATTTTATTTTACATATGTATAAAGTAAAATATGTACAAAATTATATACTCAGTTCTTCGAGGACAGAGAGCATGTTCACAATGAGAGTGTGTGTGTGTGTCTCATATATATTATATGGATTCAATAGCGTGTCTGTCAGTGAGCCTACAGGCATTATGTAAGAGCCAAATGAGACATAAATGGTATATGCATTTGAAGGAAAGAAAACTGTTGAGTCTTAGAAGTGAGTGAGGAGAGAGTGGAAGGGCTACAAAGGGTACAGAGTAAGTAGCTATTAAAAAGGAATACCATACAACAATGAAAAAGAATGAAATAACATAGAACAACACAGATGAATCTAAGGCATAATGTTGAGCAAAAGAAACCAGAAAAATAACAGTATATATTAAATGGTTCCATTTATGTGAAATTTAAAAATAGTCAAGACTAATCTACAGTGGTTAACCTTGGTAAGTATTGCCTGGGAAAGGGCACAAGGGAGCCCTCCAGTGTCCTAGAAAGTTTCTGTATCTTTATATGGGTGGGGATTACATGGGTGTATACATACATAAAAATTCATGAGTTGTTCACCTTAAACTTGTGTACATTTCCTTATGTAAAGTATATGTCAACCAAAACTTTTTTTTTTAATTGAGGAACATTGAAATTGAGGAAATGAGGAACTGAGGGAATAAGGTGATGGAGGATGCAGGCCACAAGTGCTTATTTATGACCTCCTCCTTCCTTTTTTTTTTTTTTTTTTTGTCTTTATTTCCTGTGTTCCCCTGCACTAATTCTACCTCTCCCGTTCTGAGTAAGTTTGTTTCTGAAGTGATTAATCATTGTGTTTTGCACATTGACTCTATAAATGGAAAGGTATAGCCATACCTCTCTTGGCCCATTCGTTTATCAATAAAATAAATGGACAAGCACTGAACACTTTCTTCATTTATATCAGTTCTGACTTGGATCTATAAAGTACATTAACCCAATGTTTAACTTGCTAAGATTTCTGCCTAAGACAAGTAACAAACTCCTAATTCATATTTTTAGGTTCATATTTCAAATTCTAGAGCAAATCACTCTGAAGATTAGAACATTCTGAAAATAGATTATCTTAATTTTAGAGTTCTTGTTTCTTTACTTTAATTATTATAACCGAGATCATAGCTGTGTGTTTTTACGCTTCTGTGACACCAAAAAAAACCCACAGTAGAGTGACTCATACATAAGGTTGTAATATATGTTCAGTCTTAATCTAATTTATGAAATTGTTCTATGTGAAATAGTATCAGCCCAGAACATAGGTTTGTCATCTGCCTCAGGTAACGGGGACCAATATTTTTTATTTAAGTTTAGTTTGAGGTCATGAAATCCTCTAGTTAATACTCACAGGTCAACTTACATGACAAACTTCAAATTTTCCCCTAGTGAGAGAATTATGGGACAGCAAGGTGATCTTTTCCGTATGAGTTTTTTTTTATTTTATTTTAATGAATATGTATACTCCAGCAGAAATTGAGATTTAATCTAAATATACTCTATCAATTAAGTAATCATGCAACTACCTGAGATCAGATATTTGGCTCCATTTTCTATAAAACTTAAGTGGAAATTTTAAAAAACTAAATGAAAGTATTAACAAGTAAAAGAGCCATTCAGATATGGGATTGATAATAAAATGAGTTCATTTATTGTTGAGAGAGGTACTTCAGGTCAACACTGATTGGGGAGTGGGGAGAAATGGTGAGTTACTTACATTTACTTACAAGATAATGGGTTTGTACCTACTCTATAATGGTGACTCTAGAATAGTCTCATGCCAAAGTTTACAACTCTGTTTGTGTGTATGTTTGTACACTCTGAAGAATGCTACAGTCCAATGCTGCTGTTCTGGAGAGTGATAGAAATTAAAGGTAAAGTAAGACCAGTCTGGGTCAGCACTCTGAGATGAGCTTAACATTCAGTCCCTGTTTCGTACTTGCTGGATTGTAGACGTGGAAAAGTAAAGATTTTAAAGATTTTATTTATTTGTAGAGAGAGGGGGAGGGAGGGAGGAAGAGAGGGAGAGAAACGTAGGTATGTGAGAGAAACATTGATCAGTTGCCTCTCACACGCCCTAGTGGGGACCAGGCCTGCAATTATGGTATGTGCCCTGTCCAGGAATTGAACCAGTGATCTTAGCTTTATGGGATGACACCCAGCCAATTGAGCCACTCCAATCAGGGTGAAAAGTAAATAATTTAAAATATAACATACAAATGTGTGAAGTGCCATTTGAACTATTCTTCAGAATCCCAAGCTGAGCTAAGAATGGGAACTGCTGGTTCCTTAATTTCCATTTTACATTGAAATACCTGCCACTGTCTAAACTGCGTGTGTCTTGTGGGTATTTCTGAGAGACTATCTAATTAGGTGTATGCTTTATGAATTTGGACGTTTTTTAGCATTTTTTTCCCCATTAACACAGCTTTTATCTATATATTTTGAAGATGGGGAAATATTTCTGCTATATGCTTTTTAACCTTTTGCTTTGGAATGATTCCATAATGTCTTTCTGTTGGGGGGTCTTAGTATTGATGTAATTCTTGGGAGCAGGATGAATACCTGCCTTTAACTAAATAACTCGTCCTCGACATCTGTGGGATCCTGTTAATCAACATGTCATCAAGGACCAAACAGTAAGTACCGAAAGAATAAAAAGTTAACTTGCTTAACAATGCTTCTGTCATTATTTGTGTTGGCATTTTAAATAAGGAAGTGATAAAACTGGGATCTATTAAGTATTACATGGTCAAGTTGAATTTAGCAGGTCAGATTTTTTTTTCCAATTAAATATTAATTTTTTTAACATTTCTGTCCAATAGGCTATGTATACATAATTTTAAATTAAGTGTAATTCAGTTGTAACACAAATTATTATTGCAAGTAGCTTTCCTGTCTACTATGAAAGCTTACAAGTAATATTTAGAATCTTTTAGAACCAAATTTGCATATAAATACAAGCATTATTATAATGGAGTCTCTTTTCTCTTAGGTGGCTCTAACTAACTATACCTTTGAAAATGTGAGCTTTCATGTTCTTCATCAGCGTTTTCCCCTCTTTACCTTTCGAGTCTTATCTGATTGGTTTGATAACAAGACAGATCTATACAGGTAATGTTTTATAATTCCAAAGAGGATATCTCTCTCTCTTTAAAATCAGTATTATTGGAGTATAATTTATATACAGTAAAATGCACATATTTAAAGTTTATTATGTGATGACTTTGAAAAATATAACCATTACCCCAATCAAGATAAAAAACAGTTCTAACACCCAGAAAATGCCCTTAGCTTTACAGTCAACCTGCCTATTCGTTAACTTCCCACGTAAGTACTAATTGGATTTCTATTGCTATAGATTAATTTTGCCAGTCCTAGAACTTTATATAGAGTTATTCATAATCTACACCCTTTGTTTCTGGCTTCTTTCAAGGAAGTCAGCATAGTGTTTTTTGAGATTGAACCATGCTGTTGGCATAAACCATTAGTTTTCCTTTTTATTAGTAAATAATACTCAATACCACAATTTAGGTATCCAGTCACCTGTTAATGGACTATTGGGCTGCTTTTAGTTTGAGGCTATCATGAATAAAACTGTATGCAAGTCTTTGTGTAAACATAGTTTCATTTCTCTAGGAGTGGAATTGCTGGGTCACATGGGTACTTGTTTCACATTTTTAAAAAACTGCTAAATTCTTTTCTTTGGCAATTCTTCTAGTGCCAGTCTAGTGGCAGCATATTGTCACAACCTTTATTCTGAAAATAACTTTCTTCAACCTTTATTTTTTAATATTTTCACTATCTGATTCTGGAGTTGAGAATTTTTTTTTTCTTTCACCACTTTAAGGATTTCATTCCCATTTCTTCCAGCCTCCATTGTTTCTTGTGAAAAATCAACATTCTCCTAATTTTTCCAGTGTATGCAGTGCATGTTTTTTCCAAAGTCCAGCTTAATGAATGATTGGTTGCTATTGTAGTTACACTGTGTAAGGCTTATAGTGGAGGCAGGGAGAGCTACTACTCAGTTCTGCTCCAGAGTCTACCTTTGGCAGCTCCTGTTCTCCTGGGGCTGCAGGCGAGGCTCTCTCAGCACTCCTGCTCTTCCCACAGCGGCAGTGGACCTCTGCTTTGTTCTATTACTGGGTCCTGGCCCCAAACAGGTTTCCTGACTCCCCCAGGTGACAATGGGTTTTACTCCTTCCTCAGCAGCAGTGTTTCTGGGAAAGTTTTCTCCCCCTTACTCAATGGTAGACAGCCTTTGCTCATTACTTGGTACAGGCTCATGGTTGGAACAGGGGAGATTTCCTGCCCTTCCCTGAAGTGAACCTTTTACTTCTGCCCGTTACATCTGTTTTTTCCCCAGAGATAGTGAATCTTTGCATAAACCCTGAGGATGGGAGAGTTTCCTGCCAGTCCCACAGCAACTCAAGGCTTTGCCTCATGCAAGACAAGGGTTGGAGGAAGTTACCGGGTTTCATTCCTGTGTGCCCTACCAGGCCTGCCACCAGTCTTTCTCACAAGTACTTGGTGAGACCCATGGAGAAAGACTCCCCAAGTGTCTGGGCTCACAGTGATTCTAAACTCTCATGCTAGCTCATATATGACCTTTATATAATTTATTAAAGATTTAACTGTTTCATTCTTACCTGCTTTTATGGCAGCTGCCTCTCCTGCCTATGCTCTACCAAACATGAAATAGGTTATGTATCTTAGATGGGTTTGTCATGCCGTGAAATTTAGTTCACCTGATTCCCTTGTAACTTTAACTTTCTGAGGACCTCAAGAAAGCTTATAATTTTGTAGATAATCCAGCTTTTTCTCATTGTTTAAACCGGAGTGATGTTCTTTTGGAGCTTTCTACATCCAAAGCTGAACTCTATAATTTTTTTCCTGGCTGTTTAGGAGAAGTTATAGAATATAAATAAAATGAAACTTGATATTAAACTTAACATTGGAACAACATTCAGTGGTTTGTTTATAAGCCCTAGAATGCTATAAATGCAGATTTTGCTACTTTTAATTAGGTATTATCTAAAATGATAATTAAATCTGTATTTGCCAAATGAAGTAGAGAACTGGACCTAACATATTACATACTGGACTTGGACTAGACATTAGACCATTTATGTTAAATTGATTTTTTATAATTATCTGATCTTCTAAAGTGAAGATCAGATCATTATATCTTTAAATTAAAGGGAATTCTTAGCAAGAATGTCAGTCATAGTTTTTAATTTGCATTTGCTGTCTACACTGTTTTAAGGAAATGTGTTCGCATATGTGTGTTTTATAAATTGACTCTGAAGGGAGTGGAGCTCTTGCTAGTTGAGGATTTGTTGTATTAAATCTGTTTGTAAAGCACAAAGATGCCCTGATTATTACTGTTTTGTTTTTATAAACTTATATTTGGGTCTCCTGGAAGCCCTTGATTATTATGAATGATTATGTTCTCAAAGTTTTATTGCTTGTGACTTTAAACACATTTCTCTATAAAATGTTACACCTCATGATTAGATTCCTAAATCAGCCTATAAAGCCTTTTCTAATCCCTAATATTACTAATCTAGAGAACTCACAATAGCATTTTTAGTTCATCTGCTGTCCAAGGAATAGTTATTGCATCCTGTGTCATGTAGCAAAGGGCTATGTACTCAAGAAGATAATATTAGAAGTTTTCTTCTTAATTTCCTGGTGTAGAGCCAGTCCTTAGAAGAAGTTCAGAATAAGTGAGTTTGTACTTGGAGTTCTCATCTTATTTTTTGTCAGCCTCTTCCCAGATATTCTATCCCCCAAAGTACCTCATGCCCTCAAGATGCTCTAAGTCTGGCCATTTCAGCACCTACTGAGGCCTATTTTGAGTAGATTATGCTTAATAATTATATTTCCCTTCCTCTACTCCAAATCAAAATTTGTATTTGCTTATTAAAACTACAGTAAATTCGCTGACAAAATTCAATTTTGCCATGTTATGTTTATTATTTTAAAAGGCCACAATTACCCATTCTTTTTTTATACCACATGGTTTGCCAGATAAGACTAGAAAACAGGAATGAATGTGATAATTATTTCAAAAATAACCACTTTTTTTATTTAAACAGACCACTTTTTTAAATTCTTTTGAAAAATATTTTAGGAAAGATATGGAATGATGTCAGCAAGATAGTAGAGTAGGAAGCTTTGGAACCTCCTTCCCCCACAAACGCACTGATTCAGCACCAACTCGCATATTCCCTTTGTGAAAAATCCGGAAAGTAATTGAAAGCTTCTGTACCCTGGACAGACACAGAACCAGACTCACTGAAGCTGAAAGGGCGATTCGGGACACCGTCTTGCCAGAGTCCTGCCCCTGGCCAGAGCCATATGATCAGGAAAAGTCTCCTAGCTTCTCCCAGGGGAGGGAAGGGTTGGTTCATGCGTCTAGCACCCCAGCTTTTCCAAGGGAGCTCTGACAGGTCTGACACAGTCTAGATGGCAGAGCCTAATGTAGATGTTGGTGTAGGCTGGTAGACACTATAGATCCTCCCCTGCTGCTCAGCACAGAGCAAGTGACGAAAAATCCCAACTCAGTTTACTGCTGGGGAGAGAAAGAGTTGATCCATGCATCCAGTGCCCCAGTTCCTCCTAGGCTACCCAAAAAACTACCATATGTCTTTCTGGTCTTAGGAGCTCCAACAGGTCTGGCACAATTTAGCTGTTTTGGGGGCACACACAGTGGTTTGGACTAGCAGACCGTAACTCCCCTCCTGCTCAGCACAGAGTGAACATACAAAAATTACAACTGTCTGCTCCGCCCTGGGAAGAGAGAGAGGCCGCCAGTCTGTCTGGGTTGATTGATGGAGGTCTTCTGTACAAGGCTACTTTGTGAAGACTAAGAGAAGTACCATCTTTGTCTAATGCAGGACACCAATACAGAGTCAAGAAAAATGAAGAATCAGGCAAAGATATTCCAAACAAAGGAGCAAGACAAATCTGCAGAAACTGATCACAATTAAACAGAGTTATATGATTTACCTGATAGAAAATTCGAAATAACTGTCATAAAGATCCTCACTAAGGTCAAGATAACAAAATGAGAATTTCAACAGAGACAGAAAATATTTAAAAGTACTAAACAAAACGGGAGCTGAAAAACAATAATTGAATTGAAAATTTCAGTAGGGGGGTTCAGCAGTAGACTAGGTCAAACAGATGAAAGGATCAGTAAACTTTTAGATAGGTCATTGACCACCATATGGTCTGCAGAAAGGATGGACCGTTATATCCCATATATCCATTTTGTTTTATCTTAAAGGGACTGATTGAGTCTACACATAATGCATTATCTCATATTTATATTTGGTAAATCTGTATTATTAAAGGATTACATTAATCTATAACAATCTACAACTAAAAGATTACAACTCACTTATTGCTTTATTGCAATAGACTGGAACTGAACCTGCAATATCTCTCAGGTAGCCCTGTAATAAAAGGTATTCAATAAAAAATCCATTAAATGAGTTATGTTATAATCATACAATGGTATACTCAATAAAAATAAAATGTATAAATAGCCACAATATAGCAAGCTAAAAATACAAGCAGTCCCCAACCTTTCTGGCATCAGGAACTGGTTTTGTGGAAGACATTTTTTCCACAGACGAGGGGGTAGAGCGGATGGTTTTGAGGTGATTCAAGCACATTACGTTAAGGCTCACCTCCTGTTGTGCTACCCAGTTCCTGATAGGCTACTGACCAATATTGGTCTGGGGGTTGGGGACCTCTGACTTACAGAGCAGTATTTGTCTATTTTGTTTAAAAATTGAGTATTTATAAAGTTTAGGACTTTTTATGTTTGCCTAATTCTTTTTAACAGTTTTATTCCGATATAATTGATGTGCAACCATTACCACAATAAATTTTAGAGAATTTTTATTACCCCAAAAAGAAACCTTGCTTCTCTTAACCATCACCCTCCAATCCTCCTTTCTCCACCCCACCCTCCTTAGGCAACCTCTCTAATCTTCCTCTCTATATAGATTTGCCTATTCTGGACATTTCGTATAAATGAAATATAATAGGCCGCCTTTGGTGACTGGCATCTTTTAGCATGTACTGTCCAGATTCATTCATGATCAGTACTTCATTTCCTTTTATTGCCAAATAATATTTCATTGCGCAGGTATTTACCACATTTTCTACCAGTTAGTGGACACTTGGGTTATTCCTGCTTCAGGACTAATATGAATAATGCTGTTAAAAACATTTGTGTACAAGCTTTTGTGTAGGCATGTTTTCATTCCCCTTGGATATATTCCTATGAGTGTAACTGGTAGATTATATAGTAACTATATATTTAACAATTTGAGGAATTACCAGACTCCCAATGCAACTGCACTGTTTTACATTCCCACCAGATTGTATGACAGGGTTGTAATTTCTCCACATCCTCACTCACACTTGTTATTATCTGTCTTTTAAATTATGAGGTGAGTTTTTTCATTTCATGCTTATTTTGTAGTTTTTCTATATGTATTCGTCATGTATCATAGGGACAAATTTTTAAACTTTTTTTATATTTAGCACTTTTGTAACTATATTGTTCCAAAAACCATATAATTAAAAGCTGCAATGTATGTGAATCTTAATATTCTTTAAACGAATAAATTTTATTTATAGCATACCTTTGGATTATTTTTACATTTTAACAACATAATGTTAAATCAAAGCTTCCTTTTATGGCTCTGGTGAAGGCTATTGTTTGCTTGTTATCTTACCAAAAAGGTAGGGTAAAGAGATCAATTTTTTTTTAAGTTTAACTCAAAGAAAACAGTTTTCTTAGCATAATGTTCCCCAGGAAGCCAGTCAGAGAAGAACAAATGCCATATGATTTCACTCATATGTGGAACCTAATGAACAAACTGAACTAACAAGGAAAATGGGGACAGATTCATGGATGGAGAGCAGGACGACAGCTGGCAGGGCAGGTTAGGGGGTGGAGGGATTGAGCAAAAAGGAAAAAGGACTCATGGACATGGACAACAGTGTGGTGATTGCTGAGGGGAGGGTGGTATAAGGGGACTAAATAGTAATGAAAAAATAACAAAATCAGTTTAAGAAAACAAAAATAAATCAGAAAACAATATTTATGTTTTCATAGGAAATACTAAATTGACATTTTTACCTCATGTATGGTCTCATTAACATTATTTTCCTGATTTTTCTAAATCTTCTTCAGATTACTCTGTTTCTTCCCTTGAGAAGACAATACATGCTTTTATTGTGTTGGCCAAAAAGTTCGTTTGATTTTTTTCTGTAAGATGGCTCTTTTAGCACTTAGTTGTCTTTAACTGCATTTGAAACAATTTTGTTAGGCTGTATTTTGACAGCTGTCATATCAGCGTGCATTTTTAAAAAACTTAAAATTGGTGAATTTTTGTGCAGCCATTTTAATGTTGAAGATGGAAGAAAATAAGCAACATTTTCAGTACATTATGCTTTATTATTTCAAGAAAGGTAGGAACACAACTGAAATGCAAAAAAATTTTTTGATTGAACATTTCAAAGGTGATTTGCGAAGTTTCATACTGGAGATTTCTCACTGGACAATGCTCCACAGTTGCTAGACCAGTCGAAGTTGATAGCAATCAAATTGAGACAATTGAGAACAATCAATGTTATGCCATACAGGAGATAGGCGACATACTCAAAATATCCAAATCAATAAAATTATTGGTGAAAATGAAAAATATGCCTTATTTTATGGGAAAAACTAAATGGACTTTGTGGCCGACCTAATATTTTAGAGTAGTACTTAACAATGATGATCCAAAGCTTCCTTGTTCTTAAACCTATAGGTATGATAAGTTGTAATTATATAATTATTGCTGCATCATTAGCAGTGGCATTTAGGAGAGGATTTTTTTTTTTAATAACAAAGAGTAACACCAAGAAAAATATTGAAAATAATTATCCTTAGTCTTACCACCTTATCACAAGCACTACCTCTAACTTTACATATTTTCACTAAGTTTTATGCCTTAAAATATGTGAAATTTTCTAATGTTTAATTCCTTAACATCATTTTAATGTACATCATTATTCTTTAAATAACCTCACTATTAATATGTATGTTTTGGCAGAATGAAAACAGACTAGGTCAAGCCTACTTCATAGTACTAAGTGTCCCAGTTTTTCCCTAATGTTCACAGCATGGATTCTCTTTTTAACAGATGGAAAATGGTTGATCATTACATCAGCCGTGTCCGTGGAAATCTCCAAATGCTAGAACAGGTGGACCTGATTGGAAAAACCAGTGAAATGGCTAGACTTTTTGGCATTCAGTTTTTACATGTACTGACAAGGGGTTCACAGGTAGGAAATCCATTTTTTTTGTTTGATTGATTGTTTTTTTGGTTTTTGTTTGTTTTGCACACTTGAAAGTTCTCTGTGATAATGCTTCTGAAATGTTTGAGGTGATTTTATAATTTTGAAATTTCTGTCTGGCACAAACTAATATATGTAGCTGGTTGCCCAAATCTTGTTATTTTCTGGAAAAGCTTTAATTTCACTTAACAGCTGTACTTCTTTATTTTTAATCCATACCAACTTTCTAGCCACTATTAAATTTTTCATGATACCAAGAAAATAAATGGCTGTACCCTTGAGGATGATATTATGTTCCGGAATATTGTCAGTGTGATTAAGGATGCCTTCAAAGTCCCCGCAGAGCTGAGGAAGCACAGAGGAAGTCTGTGTCTCTTTTGTTTTACATTCCTAGTTTTGGCTTGTTCCAACTCCCAACAGATAACTTCAATATTTTTTTAAATAAAAGGATTTGGAAATCAATACAAATAGACTCTATCATTTTTTTTAATGTTAAAGAAAAATGATACCTTATGAGCCATTAATCCATATCTAACTAAATTCCCAAGGATGTAATGATTTTGCCACCTATCTTGCTGAAAATGATTTCATGTATTCATTTAACAAATACTTATTTGAATACCTTTAATGTGTTAAATAAACATTGTGCTAGGCATCAGGGATACTACATTAAATCACTCAGGTTTCTTAACCTCATAAAGTCTTTTATTTTAATTATTCTACAACACTCCCCCAATCTATGAATTCAGTAATTATAGCAAAAGTAGAGCGCTAACTACTTTGACATTACCTGTTGGTTTACTTAATTTTATTGCTCATGAGCTACTTTATTTATTTATTTATACTCCCACAGGTTTTAAAAACTATTTGAACTAGCTTATAATTTTTAAAAAGTTGGATACTTTAAACCACATTAGAAAATTTCACAGAGTCCATGCTGATTCTTGCAAGTGCTGTTTTTATCTAATATTCCAAACCATCTGCTTAATAGCGGTTATTTATAAACAATCAATTGCTTGACTCAGTTTTGTGAGTGTTAAGCTGAGTACCTTTTAATTTGGAATTCCTGTGTTTCCTTCTTGAAAAATTGGGATAAAATTTACCATCTGAAGTCTCCTGGGCTTCATTCTCAAATTTTCCCAATTCAGTTTCTCAAAGATTGACCAACTTTTTCTCATAAATTGACAAACTGTACAGCTATCTCTCCTACATCTGTTTATTGTGGTAGAGCTGTATTTAAAAATTAAAAAGAAATCTAACTGTATATGTCTTTTCAGTATTGCCTTATGATGTAAACCTTTTGACATATTTTTCAATTTTTATAAAAATTTTAAGAATACGAAAAGGATTCACGGATGTCCCCTCTGGAACCTAAAAGCTGATTAAATAACCAATACTATATCATTGTATTGTAAGAAAGTCATGTAGCCTTATTCTGAAGAGCAAAACATTCCCCAGATGATCGTCACATATACAAAAGACCAGTATATTTATAGACTGTTGTTTTCTTCTTCTCTGTCTGCCTTCACTTCTCTGCTCACAGTACCGTGTGGAATCCATGATGCTGCGTATTGCTAAACCAATGAACTATATTCCTGTGACACCTAGTGTACAGCAGAGGTCCCAAATGAGAGCCCCACAGTGTGTCCCCCTCATTATGGAGCCTGAATCTCGCTTCTATAGCAACTCTGTTCTTGTTTTGGATTTCCAGTCACTATATCCTTCTATTGTGATTGCATACAACTATTGTTTTTCCACCTGCCTTGGCCATGTGGAGAACTTGGGAAAGTAAGTTTGTTGCATATTTACAATTATGTCGTGCTTTGTACTTCTTACTAAAATTGAACTTTTCTTGGAGTGTCTCTTTGCACTTGAGCAAGATGAATGAATGGGATGTAGCATAGCTAATTCGCTGTGTTAAGTTCTGTATATTGCTGTATATAATGCACTCCCATGTATAATGCATACCCACGTTTTTGGCCCACACTTTCAGGGAAAAAATCTTTCATTTTGATTTTTTAATTCAATTTTTTATTTATTAATATTTAGAAACAAAACTGATTATCATACTCCAGGGCAATATTTTGCATACAGATATCATTATTGCTTTCTAGAGTTATACTTTTAATGCATAAGCATAGATAAAAGAATTAAAAACATTTATATAGGTACAGAATTTTTACTACTCATGTATAATGCACATCCTTATTTTTCCCTCAAAAATTGGGCAAAAACATACGCATTATATATGGGAAAATACAGTACCTTACTAATGGGCATGGACCACCATGTCACTAATCCCACATCACAAACAGATGAGACATGAGAAGAAGATTGCGAATACCTCAGCCTTGCAGCTGTCTATTGCATTCCCCGTGTGTATTTGTGGTCTCTTTTTAAATGAGAGTTATATTTAATTTGTAAATAGAAATCACCTTTCAGTGAGAATTATGATCTTACAACTCCAGCTATCAACTTCTCTTGACTTTTCTTAGCAATAGTTTTTTTCCAAAGTTACATTGTTAAATGTTTTAACTATTCATGTCAACAGATTTTATAAGCTCACTGAAAATAACATTTTAACTCAAAGGAGTATATAGTTTTCTCATAAGAAATACAGTCTTCCTTAATAATGTTTATGTATTTAAACCAAGTGTTATAGTTTTATCTAGAGTACACTCACTCTTTAGAAAGCATTTGTGGAAATTGTATTGGTAATACTGTCCATTTATTAAGAACAGAAATTTGGAAAGTTATTTACAACCTTTTTATTTAAGGCTTAAATTTTTCTTTAAGAAATCTAGTGTAAGGTAATGAGTTGAAATTTGGTATTTCAGTATAGATTTTACCAATAAATTTTAGGATAGTGCCAGTTAAGAAATATTTCTTTCAACAAATTTTGAATATTTGGTCCTGGCCCGGTGACTCAGTTCACTGGAACATTATCCTGTACACCAAAAGGCTGCAAGTTTGATTCCCGGTTGGAGTGTGTACAGGAGGCAACTGATCTGTGTTTCTGTCTCCCTTCCTCTCTCTAAAATCAATAAACATATCCTCGGGTGAGGGTTTTAAAAAATGTGAATATTTTAAGAAGTGGTTTTGATAATTACACAAATAAATATATTACTAAATACATGAATTCATGTTTAGATGTTTGGAAATGAATTTATAATGGAATTAGATTCCTAAAATTGCTTAGAATCTCTATTCTCTGATTTCAGTCACTAAATATTTGTGTAATGTTTTCTTTCTTAACAGGTATGATGAGTTCAAATTTGGCTGTACCTCTCTAAGAGTACCTCCAGATTTACTTTACCAAATTAGGCATGATATCACAGTGTCCCCCAATGGAATAGCTTTTGTCAAGGTAATAGTCTCTTGTAAATGAAAGGTACCTACTATGGCTTAACCTTTGGAGAGCTAATGGTTTAGATGTTCTTGACCTGTAATACAGAAGAAAAATAAATAACTTTGCTTGAATATCATATCTCAAAAAGTCAAAGATATAGGAATCTTGTAAGAAATTTTTTTAAAAGTCATCCTTTTTTTATGAATTTAGGTTTAAAATCTTTTGTTATACTTCCGTTTTCAATGAAATCTTGGAAGAAATGTACATGTATACTTTCTGCCCTCTGTTAGAATCTAGCAGACTTAAATAGCTATTTGATGATCACAGTGATGTTAATTTATAAAGAATTAAATTGCTTTAATGTGTAAACTCAACTAATTGTTCTTCTAAATTATTTTAAATTAAGACTGTCTAAGAAAGAACAATATTCTGTATTGATTGTATTTCTAAGAAGATATCTGAACTAATAATAGGGTCTCTTTTCTCTCTCCCTTATCTCCCCCTGAAAGAGACTGAGGAAAGCCTCATAAGTGAATAAATTAAAGACAAATAGGAAAGATCTAGAGAATACTATATTGCCTCTTCTTTCAGTTTCCTTAGCAGTGAGTCTGTACTAGAATCATGGGACAGTAGGGTGGTTGATTCTAGCATGGATGTCACTAGCCCTCAAATTCATTCTGTTGTACTTAGGAAAAAAAAAAATGCAGCATCATTATTCACCAATAAGAAGATGCTATGTTTGAAGAGTACCCTAAAATTAGCCACTTACATATGAGGAAAATTTTTACAAGATAATATTCCTTGTGGGGAAATATTACATCTTCACATTATCATGTATATTATGTCCTAACATAAACATTATGGCTTCTTTATGAGGTACACAGAATGAATTAGAGGTTAGAACATGTTTTCGTTGTCACATATCTAGCAGCTTATTATATTATCTCTCTTTAAGAGCATTTTTAAAACCGGCACCTACATTTTGACCCAATATGTGAAGCTTAATGAAAATAACATTTTTTCAGTATTCAGGAGTGTGATTATCCTATACATGAGGTTTTAATTGTTCAGTCCAACATGCGTTATTACCTTGCATGTGTCTGTGAATCATCTTCAAAGTTAATACTGTTTTGTGGTTTTCATTCCTGCTGGAGTTCTCATAAATTCTCCCTAGTCTTGATTAATACAAATGATTTTTTTTTTTGGCATCAACAAATTTTATCACTTCACTATTCATCCCCTCTTCCAGATTGCTAATAAATATAGGCCGGAGGGGATGGCTTAGTGGTCTAAGCATCAGATTTGAAATACCTAGAGTCCCTGGAACTGCAGGTTTGAATGTCAGCAGAGTCAACCCAGCTCATCATTCTTCCAAGGTAGATAAATGGAGTTCCATGCAGATTACTGGGGTCGTTAGGATGAGAACTTTAAAAACTGAGGTTTGTTATGAGTGAGACAAATCCCGTGTGTCTTTCTGAAAGAGTGGGGGTTTGGATCAGTTTCTAACAAAGTTTCCCTCTGAACGTGTTGTATGGTCTCTAATGCACTAGTTCACATCCTCCATCCTGGAGGTCTTTGAACTCACAAAATAGTACTTCACTAGATTTGTAAACATTACAGGAACCTTTTAGGAAAAAAGTCCTCTGCAAGAGAAAGAAATGTGATTTTGTATTGACTGCCATTGGTCCTGTGGCTACTCTATTGTTAGTATGTTCCAATTCATGACAGTTGGCCGTTGTTATACTTTGTGCTTCCTTCTTAATTATCTAGTCTAATGTTCAAAGGATTTTAAATATTCTTTTTTCTTTATGATAGCCTTCAGTAAGAAAGGGTGTGCTACCAAGAATGCTTGAAGAAATTTTGAAGACTAGACTCATGGTGAAGCAGTCAATGAAGGCTTACAAGCAAGACAGAGCCCTTTCACGAATGCTCGATGCACGTCAGCTAGGACTTAAGCTTATTGCAAATGTCACATTTGGCTACACAGCTGCTAATTTTTCTGGAAGAATGCCATGCATTGAGGCAAGTGGTACAATTCTGTAGTTTTTTCAAAAGAAACTAACGTAGCATTAAATGAAAACCTGTTCATTAAGGTCCTTGTTTTGTTTTGAAACTTTAGAGTAAAGGGTTTCATGTCCATGACATAAGATTGGTTTTTCTCAAACCAGGGCTTATATATTCACATACTTTTAGAAATTTGTGGGTTTTCTCTGTGTGAACTGTTGTGTCTTCAGTAATTTTAGGAACTAGTGTACATATTTTTCTACACTATCTGGATGACCATATTGTAACCAACTATTAGCATGAGATTTCAGTGCCACATTTATAGCAATATTTACAACAACTTCAGTACTAAATAATTCCTTTTAATGTATTGATAGAGATCTGATGGTAGTTAGGTTGACAGAATGAACAATCATTTCATATTTATTCATGTACCAGTAGATACAAAACAAAACCTTTCTCTTGTAGTGGTAGTTGCAATTGAAAGATAATTTTCATAGAATAAGACTAATTTCTAATTATTAGCTAAAGTAGGATGTTAATTTGACATGAATACAATATAGTATAACAGAATGATATAATAATTTACTAGTAATTGAGAAAAGGATAGTATAAACTTGTTTTGCTAATGATTTGTTTGTGTCAAATGAAGGACAGAACATTGTAGTCTACCATAGCTGTTACAGCTCAATAAGGGAAAGCAGTGGAAGAATCAAGTCCCCACACATCTCACAGGAGGCAAGGTGAACTCCGAAATCCTGTGCAAGGGATTTCAGTTTCAGATCCAGCATGTAAGAAACTTGAGGTCACCACTCCATCCTCACAACAAGTAAAAAGCTGAACAAACTGAACAGCTCTTCTTGATCCATCAGAGAGAAAGAAATTATACCAACTCCATACAGTCTTTCAGAAGATACATGCAGAGAGAACACTTCCCAACTCATTCTTGGAGCCTAGCATTACCCTAATGCCAAAACCAGACAAAAACATTACAAGGAAAAAGAAATAACTCTACACCAGTATCTCTTAAGAACATATATGCAAATATGCCCAATAGATATTAGCAAATTGAACCCAGCAATGTATGAAGTTATACACCACAACCAAGTGGGATTTATCCCAGGTATGAAAGGCTGGTTCAACATTCAAAAATCAGTTAACAAAATCCATCACTTCACATACAGGCGAAATAAAAAAATCACATGATCCTATCAGTAGATATAGAAAAAGCATTCGACAAAATCCAGTACCCATTCATAATAAAAACTCTGAGCAAATTAGAAATAGATGGGAGCTTCCTCAGCTTGATAAAGAACATTTACCAAAAAACCTACAGCTAACATCACACTTTGTGAGATATTTGAAGCATTCCTGCTAAGATCAGGAACTAGGCAGGATGTCCCCTCCCACCACTGCTTTTCTACATCACACTGGAAGTCCTAACTAATGCAGTAAGATAGGTAAAGGAAATACAAGGTATACAGATTGAAAGGGAAGACATAAAACTGTCTTTGTTCACAGATAAACAAGACATAATCCTCTGGGTAGAAAATCCAAAAGAATTGACAAAAAAAACTGAAACTAATAAGCAATTCTAGCAGGGTTGCAGGATACAAGGTTAATACAGTAGTCCCCCTCCTTATCCACAGTTTCACTTTACCTAGTTTCAGTTAACCCAGCGTCAACCACAGTTTGAAAATATTAAATGGAAAATTCCAGAAATAAACAATTGATAAGTTTCTAAATTGCACACCGTTCTGAAAAGTGTGATAAAATCTCTCTGTCCCAACCTGGGACATGAATCATCCCTTTTTCCAGTGTATCCACCCTGTGTATACTACTCTTCAGTTAGTAGCAGTCTTTTATTCTAACAAAATATGTACAAGATCTATATGAGGAAAACTACAAAACTCTAATGAAAGAAATCTTAGAACTAAATAAATTGAAAGATATTCCATGTTCATGGATAAGAAGACTCAGTATAGTCAAGATGTCAGTTTATGCCAAATGCAAACCTAGTCAAATTCCCAGCAAGTTGTTTTGTAGACATCGAAAAATTGATCCTAAAGTTTACATGAAGATCCAGAATAGCCACATGGGCTCCCTTTTCTCTACATCCTTGCCAACACTCTATTTCTTTTCAGAGAATTTTTACTTTAAATATTTTTTATGATGACTTTTCAGCATCCCAACCATTGCCTAAATTGTGAAACCAATTATTTTCTTCTTTTAATATACAGTCTCTTAGCCTTGTACTGGAGTAACAGTTTTCAAATTAGAAACCATGGCACAAAGTATCAGATTCAGTTTTTAATTTAATTACCACTCTTTCTCTTCTCCCTCTTCCTCTCTCCTTCCTTCCCCGTCACCCACATGCCACTGAATCCTTCACACTGCATGGTCTTCGGGGGTAGCTGTGAGTGTTCTGGCTCTTCCAGGTGTAACTTAAATGGGTCAGAACAGGCAGCAGGAGGTGGACATTTAGGATCAGTATGTACATGTATCTCAAAAGCATATTTGACTTTGACACTTGATGGCTCACCTCTTCAGCTATTTGCCATCACATATTTCAAAGTATTTATTGTTTGAAAGTGGCAACAGATGACAGATTAAACATTTTATTAAAACTTGAATCTCAATTAGATAACATGATTTCTTAAATGTATTAGGTTACAGTTAACATTCTCAAGTTTTTTTAATGCACTAAAGGTCTCAGCAGAGACCTTTAAGTTTCTGCTACAAGTTTTATTTATTCCTTTGTTCATACACTTAGTATTTCCTTTATAAAGCAACTCTGAACAGCCTTTTAAATACTGTTTAATACTACATTTATTCTGTAATTCTAATTTTACAGTAAAAGGGGAAGGATCATTATAACTATTGTCTGCTTCTTAACATGAAAGAAAAAGTGCATAATTTTTATTTTAAAATTCTAAAAAGAATGCTCCACTTGTGCTGAAAGGAAATTCCCCCCTACTCTTAGCTTTAATGAGTTTAATAAAGGAAGCAGCAGTGCTATACTATGTCACCTTATGCCATGATCATGGTCAAAATTCACCCCTCACTGCCAAAAGAACCCTTGGTGGGCATATACCTGCCTAGTTGATTTTTTTAAAAATATATTTTATCAATTAACCTATTACAGTTGTCCTATTTTTTTCTCCCCTTTATTCCCCTCCACCCTCTCCCCCCTTCCCACCAGCATTCCCCCACTTAATTCATGTCCATGGTTGTACATAAAGTTCTTTGGCTCCTCCCTTTCCTGTACTGTTCTTAACCTCTCCGTCTATTTTGTACCTACCATTTATGTTTCTTATTCCCTGTACCTTTTCCCCCATTCTACCCCCACCACCTCCCCACTGATAACCCTCCATGTGATCTCCATTTCTGTGATTCTATTCCTGTTCTAGTTGTTTGCTTAGTTTGTTTTTGTTTTTGTTTTTTTAGGTTCAGTTGTTGATAGTTGTAAGTTTGTTGTCATTTTACTGTCCATAGTTTTGATTATCTTCTTTTTCTTAGATTAGTCCCTTTAACACTTCATATAATAAGGGTTTGGCGATGAGGAACTCCTTTAATTTTACTTTATCTGAGAAGCACTTTTACCTGCCCTTCCATTCTAAATGATAGCTTTGCCGGATAGAGTATTCTTGTATGTAGGTCCTTGCCTTTCATGACTTTGAGTACTTCTTTCCAGCCCCTTCTTGCCTGTAGGGTTTCTTTTGAGAAATCAGCTGATAGTCTGATGGGAACTCCTTTGTAGGTAACTGTCTCCTGGCATCTTGCTGCTTTGAAGATCCTCTCCTTATCTTTAATCTTGGGTAATGTAATGATGATGTGCCTTGGTATGTACTTCCTTGGGTCTAATTTCTTTGGGCCTCTCTGAGCTTCCTGGAAGTCTATTTCCTTTGCCAGATTGGGGAAGTTTTCCTTCATTATTTTTTCGAATAAGTTTTCAATGTCTTGCTCTTCCTCTTCTTCTTCTGGCACCCCTACGATTCAGATGTTGGAACATTTAAAGTTGTCCCAGAGGTTCCTCAGCCTGTCCTCATTTTTTTGAATTCTTGTTTCTTCATTCTGTTCTGGCTGAATGTTTATTTCTTCTCTCTGCTCCAGATCATTGATTTGAGTTCTGATTTCCATTCCCTGTGTATTTTTCTTTATATCACTTTGCATTGCCTTCACTTTTTCCTCCATTTTACAACCATACTCCACCAATTCTGTGAGCATCCAGATTACCAGTGTTTTGAACTCTGCATGTGTTAGGTTGGCAGTCTCTTCATTGCTCAGTTTTATTTTTGAAGCTTTGATCTGTTCTTTCATTTGGGCCTTTTTTTCTTTTTTTTTCTTTTTTTTTCTTTTTTTTTTTTGTCTCCATGCACCTATTATGTTGTGAGGGGCGGAACCTTAGGTATTTGCCAGGACAGGGTAACCCACGTCACTCTCCTGTGGCGCTCTATGTGAGGGGTGGGGGGGTCTGAGAGGGAATAGTGCCGCTTGCTTGGCTCCTGACCAGTTTTCAGTCACTTCCCCTGATACCCACAAGCAATTTGGGACCTTCTGGTGCTGATTCCCAGGTGGGTGGGTTTGTGTACGTTCTTGGACCCTGTGGGTCTCTCAAACAAACTCTCCTGTGAGAGTGGTAGTTTCTCCCACTGCCACAACCTCCACAGGTTTTTACCGGTAGAGGTTTTGAGGCTTTCTTTTCCCACACTGGAATGCTGGGTTACGTGGTCTCCCTCACTCCCCAGTTGTTCCTCCTGGTTTGTGTGCACATCTGCACACAAATGTGGGCCCTCCTGGTCTGCCAGCTGCAGCCTTACCACAGGACCTCTCCACCCTGGCTTCCCATCTCCACCCCTCCTGCCAGTCTGGATGAATGTTTCTCTAAGTCCTTGGTTGTTGGACTTCCATACAGTTCAATTTTCTGGCAGTTCTGCTTATTTTTTGTTTTTGAATTTGTTGTTGTCCTTCTTTTGGCTGTGCGAGGAGACAAAGTATATCTATGTATGCCTCCATCTTGGCCGGAAGCTCCCTACTTGAGTTAATTGAATACTTGTAATATATTTTCCATTGTATAATTATACTTTTTTTCTTGTTTTACTATTATCTAAATATTAGGTATAACCAATCACTGAGATTTTAGTTCAGCATTAACTTTAATGATACTGAAAGAATACAACATCCCAACAAAATTTTGAAAGATACACACACACGCACTCATGCATATACACAGTAATTTCCTGCCTGGTTGATTATAAAGGCATATTAAAAAGTCCTTGAGCCTTGGCCTAGTGGCTTATTTGGTTGGAGCGTCATCCCATGTACCGAAGGTTACAGGTTTGATCCCAGTCAGGGCACCTGCAGGAGTCAACCAATGAACGCATAAATGGGTGGAATGACAAATCAGTGTTTCTCCCTCTTTTCCTCTCTCCCTTTCTATAAAATAAGTTTTTTTAAAAGTCCCTGAGTAAATAAGATTTATTCTCCCAGGAATCAAATGTAGCTGTGTACCTGATATAAAGTGAAATCCATTATACTTTCTGATATATTCAGAGCCAAGTCTTCATGTTGATTGTCTCCTTCTTTTAAATTCTTCATCTCATTTTCTCCTTGAGTACTTGTAGAAAGAATTGTGACACTGATGACTATGTGGGTTTTTTAATGTTATTTTCCCTTTGTTTTATTTTTAGAAATGTTTAGTAATTAAGATTGCATTATATATTAAAAGTTTATTGACTTTACTAAGCTATGTTTAAAAATTATTTCCACTGTGTTTGTACCAACAGGTTGGCGATAGTATTGTTCACAAAGCCAGAGAGACCTTAGAAAGAGCCATTAAACTGGTGAATGATACCAAGAAATGGGGTGCTAGGGTTGTATATGGTGATACTGACAGGTAATGAACTTTCTGCTTTGTAGTTGTTTTTTTGCATCTCTTCAGACATTCATTTCAGTGTTTGGAATGGCTTAAAAATAATCCTTCCTAAAATAGAGTTCTACCTAAGTCCAGTCCTTTCTGGTTCTTATAGTCAGAGTTTGGACAGGTCCTGATTTACCAGATAGGATCCTAAGTGAGAAAACACAAGTATCCTGAACCAAAGACTGGAGATTCCCATGGCCTCTCTAGGTAGCCTAGTAGATAGTGATCTGTAAAAAAACTGTATAAACAGGAGTGTAGTCTATTTAAAGAAACAGCTCTTAATATGAATAATTCCCCATACTCATATAGCTGCAGAATTTAATATTTTTGAAGGACAGTTGCCAAAGCTGTGAGTGGTTAACTTTTTATTAGGCCCCAAAATCTATTGTTAAAAATAATTTTCCAAAAAGAAATGTTATAACTTTTTTTTAAGGTTGTATTTATATTTAGTGAGCGGGGAAAGGAGGGAGAAAGAGAGGGAAAGAAACATCAGTGTGTGGTTGCCTCTTGAGCGCCCCCTACTGGGGACCTGATCCACAACACAGACATGTGCCCTGACTAAGAATTATCCAGTGACCCTTTCATTCACAGGCTGGCACTCAATCCACTGAGCCACACCAGCCAGGGCTATAACCTATTTTTTCAAATAAGACTATATTGGTGTATTGAGTATCAAATGGGCCTGAACAGAAAATACTGTAAATAACTACCTAAAGCCTGTTTGTTCTGTCTTAATGAATGTTAAAATTAATTCAGATTGAAATCATTTATTTTAAAGACCTTTAGTAATACTGAATAAATACTCCTTTTCTTAAGCTTTTCACATCAGACTCTAAGACAGGTACTGTCTCCAATATTGGCAGAGGAAGAGCTTTCTAACAAAATCATCCAAATGAGGTTAAAGTCCAATATAAAAACACTTTAAGAAATAGGAGATTAGTTTATGTGGCTCCAGGACTAGAAACAAAAACTTAAAAGTCATGTTTCAAGATACTGCCTTTTTCCGCTATTTAATGTCTTTCTACTAAAATTAAAAGTGCATGCCCTGGCTTGTATGGCTCAGTGGATTGAGCGCCAGCCTACAAACCATAGGGTCACCAGTTCAATTCCAGGTCAGGGAACACATCTGGGTTGCAGGCCAGGTCTCTGGTTGGGGGTGTGTGAGAGGCAACTCATTGGTATTTCTCTCACACATCACTGTTTCTCCCCCTCTCTTTGTCCCTCCCTTCCCCTCTCACTAAAAATAAATAAAATCTTCAAAAAAAATAAAATTATCAAGTGAAGATCAACTTTATAATCTCTCTTACTTAAATGAATTAGTCATTATTTCTGTTCATCTCAGGTTGTGGTATATACTGAAATGTAAAGTGCTGTTTTAAAGTTAACTGAATTATATTAGGAAAAATACCCAGTACTTTTGTTTTATAAGTTACTTTGAGTGTTTCTGTATTGGAATTTTTTATCTATATTAGAAATTCTTTCCTCTTGACCTTCATGTATGGCTGGTAGGATTGTATTTCAGAAATATCTTTTTGAAATTCAGTTTGACAGTAGCTTTAAAAAAATATTTTTAGTGTACACCATTTACCAAGAATTTTTTTTTTAATTTCACGTACAGATAGCAATTTATTCTGAAGTCACAGAGGTGTGCCACATTTTTGTTTTTAAGATTTTATTTATTTATTTTTAGACAGAGGGGAAGGGAGGGAGAAAGCAAGGGAGAAGAATATCAATGTGTGGTTGCCTCTTGTGCATCCCCTACTGGGGACCTCGCCTGCAACCTAGGCATATGCCCTAACTGGGAATCGAACCAGCGACCCTTTGGTTCGCAGGCCAGAGCTCAGTCCACTGAGCCACACCAGGGCTGTACCACATTATTATGTATGAAATAATAGCAAAAAAAAATTTTAATGACCTAAATTTTCAGTGATAAGAGTTTAGTTAAATTTTACTAAATACCTACATCAAAATCTAGTACAACTGTTAAAATAATGTAAAAGAACTAAGTAACATGGGAAATGTTTGCAATATACTATTAAATGAAAGGAGAAAGTTACCAAATATTGTAGTATGATCTGTGATCCCAAATGAGAAAAGATTTATAGATACACACAAAAGACAGAAGGTTCGGAGTATCGTTTATCTTTCTTCTTTGTGCCTTTTTGTGTTTTCTGACTGTTCTTCAATAAACGTATTACAAAATAATATGTGTCTTTTTTAATTTGGGTGGTTTTAAAAGGAAATATCCTCCTACATCACAAGTATATTTTCCATTTCTTTATGCTCACATTTTCTGTTACTTTAGGATTGACCTAATTGTGTGTCATACAAATCCATTAATATCTAGGAGTGACCCTGGACCTTCTTGGCAGCTGTGATAATTGGGCTGGTCTGTGTGTAAACTAAACTAGCAATATTAGATGTCTTAAAGAGCTGTAATAAGATATGCCATGCATACAAAAGGAGGATGCGATAAAATAAGAAAGCTTAGATTTTTAGAAAAAAACTTAATAAAGAAGAGTAAGGGGGGAGGGTGTCTTTAGTATTAGATAGATTGTTAGCCAGGAAAGCTACTCTTGGTGAAAGTTTTTTCTTATAATGATGTCCTCATTACTGTACTCTATTTTTAATCCCCTAGTATGTTTGTGCTACTGAAAGGAGCTACTAAGGAGCAATCTTTTAAGATTGGTCAGGAAATTGCTGAAGCTGTAACTGCTACCAATCCAAAACCAGTGAAACTGAAGTTTGAAAAGGTAAGAGAAATGTAATACTAATGATCACATATAAAATTCATATAGCTTCCAGACATTTCTGAATTGTTCAATATATTTTCAGAGTCAATAACAATATATAGGTCTATTAAAGTGTTATATTTAAAATATTTTCCCTTAGTTTTATATAATTTTCTCAAATCTTTGTCTTTTAATTCTATTTTTTTTATCCATATCCAAGGACATGCTTACTGATTTTAGAGAATGGAGAGAAAGAAAGAGGGAGAGAAACATCAATTTGAGAAACATTGATCAATTGCCTCTCACATGCATCCCAATCAGGGACCAAACCCACAACACAGGCATGTGCCCTGACTAGGACTGAACCTGCAACCTTTCAGTTTATGGGACGACACTCCAGCCAACTGAGCCACACTAGCCAGAGCTCAGATCTTTAAAGTAATATCTTCATAGAAAGAAATGAAAAGGTTGTTTCAGCTAACTATTGCTGTGTAAAAGACCACCCCAAGTGTAATGGTGTAAAACCACCACCATTACGCTTACAGATTTTATGGCTCAGGAATTCAGAAAGTTGGCAGTCGGGCTGGCAAAATTTCTGCTCCACAATGTCCTCAGATGAGAAAATGTAAAGGCTGGAGGTAACCCAGCTGACAGCTAAGGACCAAAATCACCTGAAGCTTTTTTCCACTCATCTGGCAGTTGATGTTGGCTGCTGTTTGGGACATCAGTTGGGGCTGTCAGCTGGAACACCTGCACATGGGCTGCTTGTTCTTCCTGGCAGCATAATGACTGAGTTGTAGGAATGAACATCCCAAAAAGGAACAGACGAAAGCTGTTTTGCCTTTTGTGACCTACTCACAAAGTCACAGCATCATTACCTGTGTAGGTTTAATGGGAAGGATGTCAGAGTCACGTTGTAGAAAGACCAGGTGGAATGGGAGATATTACTCCTTTGAAAAATGAAGTCTGCCACAAGGACCTTCAACTATTTTCACTTTACTATAGCTACCAAATATGTAATTTCCGTATAAAAATCCTAAGCTAGGAGAGGCGCAGAATGCAAAGAAGGCTAAGACACAGTCCTGCCTTCTAAGAGCCAATAAATAATCTAAAAGGAAAGATTAAAAATGTATATAAATGATCTCTTTTATTGTAAACTTATAGAAGTCTCATAAGAGCAGACTCCCTAAGCACTGTAAGAGCACAAAGAAAAGAAGATATTTTGTCCTTCTGGCTAGATGGGGACACTCCATGTAGGAGGTAATACTGTACTGTCTCGGGAAAATGGTTAGAATCTCAATAGGCAGCCATGGGCTGCAGTCATTCTCAAAGGAAAAAATGGCGTGTAGAAGGATGAGGAGTTGAAAAAGCCTAATGTGGGAAAACGGAGTGGCAGCGGAGATGTCTGGAAAAATAAAGACCAGATCGTAGAAGGTCTTGAATACCAAGGTACAGAGTTTATACTTTATTCAGGAAAGTTTTTCAAACAGGAGCATGACTTAGGCAGAGCTGTTTGCGGAGGATTGCCCTCATGTGAGTGCAGGAGAGTGACTGGGAAGAAGAGAATCAAGACAGGATGACTGTTGCAACCTGCATAGCCTGCACTAGACAGTGAGATGAGCTAATGAAAGTAAAGAAAGGGCAATTGAAGAGAGATTGAGAAAAGAAGGGTGAGTACAAGTTAGAAGTGGTTGATTTAGGAGAGCGGGTGTTAAAAGGATGTAAGAGGAAGAAAAGAGTCAAAGATGGCTTCCAGTGTTTATCATGTATCTACTCTGAAGCAAGAATTATGCTAGAAAAGATTGAAAGAAGACATGGAGATGGTATCTGCCCTAATGCAGAGTGAGCATTCTAATTGGCGGGGGGAAGGAAGGGAGAAAAATTAGAAAACAGTGATAATGAGTCCTATCCTAGAAGTATGTGTGTGGTGTTGTGGACACCCAACCCATTTGGCATAGCGAAGAGTATCGTGTGCTTAGAAAATAACACCAAATATAAAAATTTACCTGCAATGGATCATAGACCTTAAACATAAGAGCAAAAACTGCAGAACTTTTCAAAACAGACATTTGTTAAGAATTAAGATGCTTTTGTTCCTGATGAATATTAGTCTATAGTTTTTGTTTGTCTTGTATTGTTTTGCTTTTGAGACCTCAAAAAAAAGTTGGCCTCATAAAGTGAGTTGGAAGTGTTCCCTCTTCTATTTTCTGAAAGAAAAAGTATGTATGATTAGTGCAATTATTTCTTTCTTATTATTGGTTGATAGAATTTACCAGCGAAGCCATCTGACCCTGAAATTTTATTGGGGGATGCTTAATTACAAATTAAACATCTTTCATATATATTGAATTATTCAGGTTTTCTTATGTCAATTTTGATAACTTGTGGTTGTTAAGGAATTTGTCCATTTTTTCTAGGTTGATAAGTTTATGGGCATAAATTATTTATACTTCCTTATTGTGATTTTGATATCAGTAAGATTTTTAGTGATATCCCTCCTTCCATTTTGATATTAATAATTTCTCTTTTTTCTTGATCATTCCAACTAGAGATTTATCCATTTATTGAACTTACTAAAGAACTACTATTTCATTAATTTTCACTCTTCATTGCCTTCTTTATACATACTTTGGGTTTATTTCGATTTTCTTTTCCCATCTTCTTAATTTAGAAGTTTGAATCATTGATATCAAACAAATGTATTTTTTAAAGGTTTTATTTTATTTATTTTTAGAGGAGAAGGGAGGGGGAGAGAGAGAGAGGGAAACATCGATTGGTTGCCTCTCATAGGTGCTCCTACCAGAGACCAAACCAGCAACCTAGGCGTGTACCCTCACCAGGAACAGAACCTGCGACTTTTTGCTTTGCAGAATGATGCCCAACCAAGCCACACTGGTCAGGGCCAAACACATATATTTTTAACATAAGCATTTAAAGATAATAAATTTCTCTCTAGACACTACTTTAGCTTCAAATTTTAGTATCTTGTGTTTTCATTATTATTCATTTGCTTCAATGATAAGACCCATTGGTTACTTAGAAGTGTGTTGTTTAAGTTTCAAATATTTAAGGATATTCCAGAAGTCTATTTATTATTCCTAATTTAATTCCATTGTGGTCAGAGAACATACTCAGAATTATCTGAGTGCTTTTAAATTTGAAATTTATTATTTGGTCCAGCTAATAGTCTTAGTGGATGTTCTCATGAAACCTTGAATTTCAGTCTGTAATGTTCTGTAAATGTCACTTAATTGGTAATGTTGTTGAAGTCGTCTATATTCTTACTGATTTTCTGTCAGTTTTTAAAGAGAGGTGTTAAAATCTCCAGATATAATCACTGATTTGCCTTTTTCTTTTACTTCTGTCGGTTTCTGTTTCATACATGGTGAAGTTTTCTTCTTAGGTGCATACACGTTCAGAATTATGTTCTTTAGTCTTTGGTTATATTCCTTGTCTTGAAATCTACTTTTCTGATATTAAATAGCCATTCCAGCTTTGTTTTGATTAGTGTTAGCATGTGTATCTTTTTCCATTTTTTATTTTTAACTTTCTTGTGTCCTTGTATTTAAAGTGGTTTTTTAGTAGATAGCTTATAGTTGAGCCTCACTGTTTGATCATATCCAGTCTGATCATTTCTGCCTTTTTATTGGCATGGTTAGGCCATTTACATTTAATGTGATTATCGATAAAATTTGGGGGCAAAGGAAAAGATCAATTTGGTAACTTAAAAAAAGGGAGAGGGTACACCCCATTGATCTAGAAAGTCCACATCAACAAATTTTCCTTTGGATTAATCCATGCAAGGTTGTTGGGACACTATTTGTAATTCCAAAAGATTGGAAACATCCTAAATAACCCACAGTAGATAACATAAATTGTGATACCCTCACATAATGGACTACTACTCTCTCCAAGATAGATTATTAAATGAAATAAGCCAAGTGGAAAATGATGTATATAGTAAGCTACCATTATGTGTGTACTTACATGTATTTGCAGAGTATCTCTGGAAGGACACAAAGGAAAGCATCCACAGAGGATGCCTCTAGGGAGAGGAAAGCAGAGATTAAGGACCAGGACTTTTCATTGTATGTTCTCTGTAACTTTTTAATATTATAAGCTATCTACTGAAAACCCACTTTAAATACATGTGTAGGTATTGCTTAAAGTAATTTCTAATTGTTTAAAAAGATAAAATGATGAGCCCTGGATAGTGTGGCTCAGTGAACCAAAGAGTTGCTGGTTCGATTCCCAGTCAGGGCACATGCCTGAGTTGCAGGCCAGGTCCTCATTAGGGGGCACACGAGAGGCAACCACACATTGATATTTCTTTCCCTCTCTTTCTCCTACCCTTCCCCTCTCTCCAGAAATAAATAAATAAAACTTAAAAAAAAAGATATGGTGATGACTTTTGAGAAAGCAGTGTCAGTAGAGATAGGAACAAAAGTAAAGGAGTGATAAAGAATTAAAGACAACTTATTGTCTTTAATTTAACACCTCCAAGTATTGTATCATGAATTCATTGATCCCTAAGCCATAGCTAGAATTTTTCTTTAGTTGACATTTGGTTAAAGAGAGAAAGACATAAAAATATAGATATTCATGGTAGGGAAAATGCTTATTGAAAGATGTTTTGTTCATATCATCACAGGTATATTTGCCCTGTGTTTTACAAACAAAAAAGAGATATGTGGGTTACATGTATGAAACACTGGACCAAAAGGACCCAGTATTTGATGCAAAAGGAATAGAAACAGTCAGAAGAGATTCCTGCCCTGCTGTTTCTAAGGTAAGTTTTATCTACCTTGTTTTTATCTTTAAGAAATAAGTGGCTAAAGAATCGGTGAAAATCTTTAAGCACACACCTAGCTGGAGGAACTCTAGCCTATGTGACTATCTGTAACCATAATAGGAACTAAATGATTTTTGAGAATTCATTTCTAATGAAACAACTTAATTTGATTTTAGTCCTTAGTTTCTAATTTCTTCTCACATCTTACCTTTTATCACAATTGCTTTAAAAAATATATATATATATATGAACTTCATAAGTATTTCCTACCTATCACCTGGAGATAACAATATATATTATTATATGACAACACCCTAAAGGTAGGGAGCTTTTGGAAAAAGAGGATAAAGAAGAGAAACTAGCAACAGATGTATTTCATAAGCAATATAATGCATCCTAAATTAACTGAAATGTTGTTTACCTGTGTTATCAAATACAAGTTAGGAAGATTTCTGAACAGTGGTACTATACCAGAGTACCATAGCATTTTATATTTAATTTTTCTTTACTCAGTCCTAGACTCTTCCTATAACCAAAAATAAAAGTACTCTACACACTGAGTTTTAGAGGCATTAAAAGCATAATAGATTGCCTGTTGATCTATTAATGTCAGTATGTCATTATATTACATCATACATGTAATATTACATCACATGTTATATGAATTTGAAATATTTTTTAATACTAGTTTCTGGAAGAAATATCATCCAGTGCATTCTTTCTCTCAAGGAAGAATTGTACTTAGCCTAAATTAGCAAACTTCTTTTTAAATATGTTTGGGTACCAGTACTCAGAATAAGATACAGAACTTTTAGCTGGAGCTAATTTAAATTCAGTCTACTACATAAATCTACTGTATGTCAGTCATTTCCTAGCAGAAATATTTCCAGTACAGAAAGTTCTGTTACAGTTGGTATGTATTTATTGATGCTATAAAAAGGCAGAAGACTAATTTTGATTTCACTGCTTAGTGATATTTCAATTTTTTTTTTACTTTTTTAATATATTTATTGGCAATAGCATTATGAGGTCATTATAAAGAACTATGATCAGAGATGATCACTAAAAGATATGTCATAATAACAGACAATAGAAATTGAGTGCCTATTAATAACTAGGGAATTGACTAGGCAATAGATATACTTTAGGTCATTTAATTTTCACAACAGCCCTACAAAGTCTATTATATCATTGTGAAATATATTTTGGGGGTATATTTTATTGAGTATTCTATTACAGTTGTCCCATTTTTTTCCCCCTTTATCCCCTCCACCCTGCACCCCATCCCATCATCCCCACACCTCTAGTCCATGTCCATGGGCTGCACACACCAGTTCTTTGGCTTCTTAATTTCCCACACTACTCCCAGCCTCCCCCTATCCACTTCTTTCCCCAGCCCCAACCACCTCCACCTCCCACCCTCGATCCTTCCCCCATTTGGCTTTGTCCATGGGTCCTTTATGCATGTTTCCTGATGAGCCTTCCCCTCCCTTTCCCCTGTCATCCCCCTCCCTCCTCCCCTCTGGTTACTGCTAGTTTGTTTTTTATTTCAGTGTTGCTGGTTATATTTTGCTTGCTTGTTTATTTTGTTGACTAGGTTCCACTTCCAGGTAAAATCATATGGTATGTGTCTTCAACTGCCTGGCTTATTTCACTTAGCATAATGCTCTCCAGTTCCATCCATGCTCTTGCGAAGGGTAGTATAGCTCCTTCTTCCCTTCTGCGTAGTATTACATTGTGTAAATGTGCCATGGTTTCTTGATCCACTCATTTCCTGTTGGGCACTTAGGTTGCTTCCAATTCTTGGCTATTGTAGATTGTGCTGCTAGGAACATTGGGGTGCATAGGTTCTTTTGAACTGGTGTTTCAGGATTCTTAGGGTATAATCCCTGCAGTGGAATTGCTGGGTCAAAAGGCAGTTCCATTTTTAGTTTTTCAAGGAAATTCCAAACGGTTTTCCACAGCGGCTGCACAAGTCTGTGTTCCCACCAACAGTGTACGAGGGTTCCCTTTTCTCCACATCCTCGCCATCACTTGTTGTTGGTTGATTTGTTTATGATACCCATTCTGACTGGTGTTAAGTGGTTTCTCACTGTGGTTTTAATTTGCATCTCTCTGATGGCTAGTGATGCTGAGCATCCTTTCATGTGTCTCTGGGCCCTGTGTATGTCCTCCTTGGAGAAGTGTCTGTTCAGGACCTTTACCTATTTTTTAATTGGATTGTTTGTCTTCCTGGAGTGGAGTCATATGAGTTCTTTATATATTTTGGAGATCAGACCCTTGTCCGGGTATCATTGGCAAATATATTTTCCCATATAGTTGGTTCCCTTTTCATTTTGCCAATGTTTTCTTTAGCCATGCAGAAGCTTCTTATTTTGATGAAGTCCCATTTGTTTATTCTTTCCTTTATGTCCCTTGCTGTCAGGGACATGTCGGTGAAAATACTGCTGTGTGGAATATCTGAGGTTTTCTTGCCTCTGTTCTCCTCTAGGACTTTTATGGTGTCACAACTTATATTTAAGTCTTTTTATCCATCTTGAGTTTATTTTTGTGTGCGGTGTAAGTTGGTGGTCAGTTTTCATTTTTTTGCATGTAGCTGTCCAGATGTCCCAACACCATTTGATGAAGAGGCTATTTTTACTCCATTTTATGCTTCTGCCCCCTTTGTCAAATATTAATTTGACCATCGAGACATGGGTTTATTTCTGGGCTCTCTATTCTGTTCCATTGATCTATGTATCTGTTCTTATGCCAGAACCAGACTGTTTTGATTACAGTGGCCTTGTGATATAGCTTGATATCAGGTATTGTGAACTCTCCTACTTTGTTCTTCTTTCTCAGAATTGCTGCAGCTATTCGGGGTCATTTATGGTTCCATAAAATTTTTTGAAATGTTTGTTCTGTATCTGTGAAATCTGTCATTGGTGATTTAATAGAGATCGCATTGAATCTGTAAATTGCTTTGGGTAGCATGGACGTTTTGATGATGTTAGTTCTTCCAGTTCATGAACATGGAATATGCTTCCATTTATTCGTGCCTTCCTTAATTTCTTTCTTAAGGGTTGTATAGTTTTCTGAGTACAGGTCTTTTACCTCGTTGGTTAAGTTTATTCCTAGGTACTTTATTGTTCTTGTTCCTATAGTAAATGGGATTTTTTCCCCTGATCTCTGAATCTGATATTTCATTGTTGGTGTGTAAAAATGCCTTCAGTTTCTGAATATTAACTTTGTATACTGCCGTTTTGCCAAATTCACTTATTAGATCGAGTAGTTTTTTTTGGTAGAATCTATTGGGTTTTCTATGTACACTATCATGTCATCTGCAAACAATGACAGTTTTACTTCCTCCTTTCCAATTTGGATGCTTTTTCTTTCTTTTTCTTGCCTTATGGCTGTGGCTAGGACTTCTAATACCATGTTGAATAGAAGTGGTGAAAGTGGACATCTTTGTCTTGTTCCAGATTTTAGTGGGAAAGCTTTTAGTGTTTGCCCATTCAGTATAATATTGGATGTAGGTTTCTCGTATATAGCCTTTATTATGTTGAGATATGCCCCCTTTATTCCCACTTTGCTGATTGTTTTTATCATAAATGGGTGCCGTACCTTATCAAATGCTTTTTCTGCATCTATTGAAATGATTATGTGATTTTTGTCTTTCCTTTTGTTTATGTGATGTATTACGTTTATTGACTTGCAAATATGGTACCATACTTGCAACCCTGGGATGAATCCCACTTGGTCATGGTGGATGATCTTTTTAATGTATTGCTAGATGCAGTTTGCCAATATTTTGTTGAGGATTTTAGCGTCTATATTCATCAATGATATTGGCCTGTACTTTTCTCACTTTGTTGTGTCTTTATCTGATTTGCAGATTAGGATGGTGCTGGCCTCATAAAAAGAGTTTTGGAGTCTCCCCTTTCCTTGGATTTTTTGGAATAATCTGAGAAGGACAGGGTTTAGCTCTTCCTGAAATGTTTTATAAAATTCTCTTGTGAAACCATGCGGTCCAGGGCTTTCGTGTGCCTGGAGTTTTTGATTACTGCTTCAATTTCACCAGCTGTTATTGGTCTGTTCAGGCTGCTGCTTCTTCATTCAGTTTTGGGAGATTATATTTTTCCAGGAATTCATCCATTTCACCCAGGTTTTCAAATTTCTTGGCATAAAGTTGTTCATAGTAATTTCTTACACTTCTTTGTATTTCTGTGGTATCAGTTGTAATGTCTCCTCTTTCATTTCTGATTTTGTTTATTTGCATCCTTTCCCTTTTTTCTTGATGAGTGCTTAAAGGCTTGTTGACTTTGTTTATCTTTTCAAAGAACCAGCTCCTGGTTTTATTGATCCTTTGAATTGTTCTTTTAGTCTGTATGTCGTTCAGTTCTGCTCTGATCTTGATTAGTTCCTTCCTTCTGTTCGCTCTGTGCTTTGTTTGTTGTTGTTTCTCCAGTTCTTGTAGATGTAGGGTTAGGTGGTTTATTTGAAATGTTTCTCTTTTTCAGGTAGGCCTGTATTGCCATGAACTTCCCCCTCAGGACTGCCTTCGCTGTGTCCCATAGGTTTTGAACTGTTGTATGTTCCTTTTCATTTGTATCCAGAAACTTTTTGATTTCTTCTTTGATCTCATTATTGACCCATTCATGTTTAATAGAATGCTATTCAGTCTCCATGAGTTTGAAGATTTTTGAGTTTTTTCCTTGAGGTTGGTTTCTAGTTTTAAGCCCTTGTGGCCTGAGGAAATGCTTCGTGTGATTTCAATTTTCTTAAATTTGTTGAGGCTTGTTTGTGTTCTGTGTTGTCTGTCTTTGAAAATATTCCATGTACATTTGAAAAGAATGTGTAGTTTGCTTCTTTGGGATGAAAGGTTCTATATATATCAGTTAGCTCCACTTGATCTAATGCGCCGTTCAGTTCCACAGTGTCCTTGTTGCTATTTTGTTTGGAAGATCTATCCATTGTTGACAGTGGGGTGTTAAAATCCCCTACTATGAGTATGTTGTTGCCTATATCTTTCTTGAAGTCCTCCAGGATTTTCCTTATATATTTGGGTGCTCCTATGTTGGGTGCATATAGGTTTACAGTGTTTATGTCCTCTTGATGGATTCTTCCTTTGAGTATTATGAAATGTCCTTCTGTCTCTCTTTTTATGGCCTTTGTTTTGAAGTCTATTTTGTCTGATGTAAGTATTGCTACTGTGGCATTTTTTCCTGTCCATTTGCTTGGAATATTTTTTTCCAACCCTTTACTTTCAGACTGTGTAGGTCTTTTGTTCTGAGGTAGGTCTTTTGTAGGCAGCATATGTACAGGTCATGTTTTCTTATCATTCAGCTGCTCTGTCTTTTAATTGGAGCATTTAATCCTTTTACATTTGAAGTTATTATTGATAGGTACTTACTTATTTTTTCTCTTTGTACCTGTGTTCCTGTCTCTCTCTTTCTCTTCATCTTCTTAAGGCAGTCACTTTAGCATGTATTGCAATGCTGGTTTTGATACAGGTGTATTTTTTTAGCCTTCTTTTGTCTGAGAAACTCCTTATTTTACCTTCCATTTTAATTGAGAGCCTTGCCGGGTAGATTAGTCTTGGTTGTAGGCCGTTGCTTTTCATTACTCTGAATATTTCTTGCCATTCCTTTCTGGCTTATAGTGTTTCTGTGGAGAAATCAGCTGCTGGCCTTATCGGGGCTCCCTTGTATGTTACTTCCTGTTTCTCCCTTGCTGCCTTTAAGATTCTCTCTTTGTCCTTGATATCTGCCATTTTAATTATGATGTGTCTTGGAGTCGGTCTCTTTGGGTTCCTCTTGAATGGGACCCTCTGTGCTTCCAGGGCTTGTGTGACTTTTTCTGTCCTCAAATTAGGGAAGTTTTCCATAATGACTTTTTCCAACAGGTATTCTATCTCTTGCTCCTCCTCTTCTTCCAGCATTCCTGTTACACAGATACTATTATGTTTCATGTTGCCCTGCATTTCCCTTAACACTTCTTCATTCTTTTTGAGCCTTTTTTCATTTTCTTGCTCTTTCTGGGAGACTTTTTCTACCATGTCCTCCAGCTTGCTGATTTGATCCTCTGCTTCATCTACTCTGCTTTTGATTCCTTCTACTGTGTTCTTCAATTCAGAACTTGTATTCTTCATTTCCTCTTGGTTCTTGTTGATAGTTTCTATGTCCTTTTTAATGCTGATATACTTTGCAGTAAGTTCCTCATAGTTTTCCCTGTAGTTTTTTGTAATTCTCACTGAATTCAGTGAGCTTCCTTATACCATTGTTTTGAACTCAGTCTCTGATAGTCTATTTGCCTCTATTTCATTTAATAGTCTTTCTGAGGATTCCTCCTTTCCTTTCAGTTGGGGGTTGTTTCTTCATCTTCCCATTATTTGTCTGCCTGAGCAAAACCACAAAGCCCAGGAAACAAACCCATGACCGACAGCAGAAATAGCTCAGCCCTGCAATCCCACTATCAGTAGCCAATGAACCAGTATTAATAAGGCTGTAAAGAGATTAAGACTGTTATAAGAAAGGAGAGAAATCAACTATAGTATAAAATCTAGTGATTTAATATGTACCAACCTGATGGACAAAAAGTGAATGTTAAAAAGCTATGTAATAACGAAAATATTGCAAATCATTGAGGAGACCACAGTGGATTTCATCTCATTAGCCTCTAGTATTTACCGCTATTTTTTCTTTCTGGATCCACCTCTGGTGATGTCAGATGTCGACCCCGTCTGACCTTAGGCAGCCTGTTCCAGACTTCCCAGGATCTTCTGTCTGTGGCTACCTCCTTCCGTTGTTAATCTAGTCACTCTGCACTCAGCAGTGAGGCTTAAGCACCATAGGCCAGGGCAGACGCCCTCCTAGGGTTTGAGCTGATGTTCCCCCCAGGCTGCTGCTGCTTGGAGGGGAGTGGTCTGTGTGAGCTCCATGGCTGCTGCCTTATGGGGGATGATTCAGCACCGGGATTCCCGAGGCTACTCTCTCCGTCCTCTCCCGAAAGTCTCCATCCTCAGCCTCGCCTCAGGCATCTCTAGTCCACTCTGCCCCGCCTGTGCATGGATCTACTCTCTGTGGCTGCCATTCTGCACTCAGCAGTCAGGCTTGAGCATCACGGGGCCAGGGCCCAGTCCCTCCTTGGGGGTGGGGCTCTAGTTTCCTCTCAGGCTGCTGCTCAGGGGAATGTTCTGCCCGAGCAAGATGGCTGCTGCCACGTGGGTGATGACTCAGCACCGGGATCCTGGGGCTACTTTCTCAGTTCTCTCCCCAAAGCCTCCATCCCCAGTGTCTCCTCAGGCGTCTCTAGTCCACTCTGCCCCTGCCTTTGCCGGAGCCCAGGGTAAGTGGCTGCAAATGAAGATTTATGCATTGGCCCTTTAATTGGCATTTCATTCTCCAGCTGCCTGTCTCTAGCAGAGGGCAGTCCTGCTGCTTTTCACAGCTGGCCGTTATCTGGGTACTTTTTAGGCCCTGGTGCTGTAGGTTGGGGATCCCTGCTTATGGCTTAGACCCCACTCTTCTCAAGGGGATCCAACTGCCTGCTTAAATATCCCTCTGCCGCTGCCTCCCAAGTGTGCCCAGCCAGCCCTCTCGCGTCTCCACCATACTCCTTGCCAGTCAGGTTGTGCTGAAACTGATTCTTCTGTCTGTCCGAAGTTAAATGCTTCTCTGTTGCTACTGTTCAGTCATTTTGATTTCTTCACAATTTAGTTGTAATTCCAGATTGGTGCTGGGAGGAAATCAGTGTGACTTCTGTTCACCCCTCCACCATCTTGATCTCCTTAAACTTCTTTCTGTCTCCCTGAATCAGGGTTTTTTTTCAATAACACAGTAAATAAAAATAATACATGAAATCATAGTTGGCTTCTTGTGCCTAGCGTGTTTTTACCTGTTTAAGAAAATTTTAATGTTTCATGTTGCTCATCGCATAGCAAATGTTTCATCTGCATGGTGTTTTGATACAGTTTTCCTCAAACTACATGATATTCTATTTTTAGGAATAGCAAGCTATATAAAGTCTCCAAAATATTTTCCAATTTCTAATCATTTAATTATCCAGTCGTTGTAAATAGCAGGTTATTTAGGTGGATCAAGTTATCCAGTAGTTACATAATTGAAAACATAACAATAATGATAATATTAAAGATAAAATAATGGTATTTTATCTTTATGAGCATATCCTTTTTCTTTTTTTAAGATACTTGAGCGTTCTCTAAAGCTGCTATTTGAAACAAGAGACATAAGTTTAATTAAACAGTATGTTCAGCGACAGTGTATGAAGCTTCTGGAAGGAAAGGCCAGCATACAGGACTTTATTTTTGCCAAGGAATACAGAGGAAGTTCCTCTTATAAACCTGGAGCGTGTGTGCCAGCCCTTGAACTTACAAGGTAATGATGTGTGACTGCCAATACTTAGCAAGTGTAGACCTGGGATTCCGAGTGGTTTAGAGTAGTTGAAAAGACCCAGTCCATCCGCACAGACACGATTGTTTCCTCACCTGCCCACATAAAGCCTCACCAACAGTGAATGGGTGTTCCCCATACTTGGGGAGCTTTGAAGAGGAAGAAGGAACTCTGAACTGCTCTTCTGGGCCCCTCTGTGTAACTAAAAAGCCAGTGAAATTGTAATCTGGTGTAGAGCTTGAATCATTGTTTCTCACATCAGAATCACTAGGTAGTCCTTAATACTGATCTACCAAAGCACTTAACATGGTATCATCCTGGAGTCAGATCACCCAATCAGCTACATTTTCTCTTATCTTTCATTGTTAGATTTATGATTTTTAGTTCTTATTCTTAGGGGATAGAAAACATTTTTAGCTAGTTGGTATCTGCCAACTCATATTGTTTTCCAGGGGGCAGTGATTTACAGAGTAAGTTTTAAATTCTTACAGCATACCCACTTGGTGCCAACTAAGTGAAATATAGTTTTTAAAAAATGTTGTAACTCTTAACTCAAAGTATGCCTTGTAGATTTCTCATGGCTTCATCATTGTTTAATTCTCCTTTAATTTTCTGGAAAGGTGCCTTCCATGACAGTCTTTGAGTGCATATTTTATTTGGATTTAAACAGGAAAATGCTTACTTACGACCGACGCTCTGAGCCTCGAGTTGGGGAGCGAGTGCCATATGTGATCATTTATGGGCCCCCTGGAGTGCCACTTATCCAGCTGGTAAGGCGCCCCGTAGAAGTCCTGCAGGACCCGACCCTGAGATTGAATGCCACTTACTATATCACCAAGCAAATCCTTCCACCCCTGGCAAGAGTCTTCTCACTTATTGGTATCGATGTCTTCAGCTGGTATCATGAATTACCAAGGGTGAGTCTACTAAATAGTACCTATGCTATGACTATGGAGAGAATTCACATAAAACTTCCAGTAGAAGTAAATGTGTTATTTATGTGTCATGAGAGGCAAAGCAGGTGCTCTGTCATCCTAAACCAGCAAAGGTACCATGCTCTTCTGGTTTTCTAAAAGAAACTAAAGTTTTCTACAAAAACCTTCCTAGCTTCTTTCCAATTGACCAGATTATCGAATATTAAAATAAATCCCACAACTATTTCAGTGGTAAACACTCAGCTACAAAATACCTCCGAATAAACCAGCTAATAAAAAGTAAGTGAAGGAGAGCAAAAATTCCTTCGAAATGGGTATTGAAGAAATGTATAGAATGTAGTATCTAGACATAGTCCTGAAGAAACCAGACTAAAGAAATAATGTTAAAATAGCATTTTACTAAAGTAAAACATGCAGTGTGGACTCTTAGCAATCTTACTTTACTCATTAGAAGCCTGAAGGAGTGATCTGACTCTGTAATAATCTGGGATACATTACTCCAGGAGAGTAGTTTTTATGTCCTGTTTAGAATTAGATCTGCTCAGTCACTTGCCGTTCTCTCAGATTAGCTCCATTCATTCTCATGGTATTCAGGCAGACTGACAAAAATTGATACTCAGATTATTTCCACTTCCTCCGTAAGCATTAACGGCCCCAAGGAAAAGAATAATCTAGTAAACTGAGGTTATAGTTGTGCTTCAGAGAATTTGCGCTGGTCAGCGTCTGTCACAGTGTGTCCTGGCCCTACGCCAGAGCGGTATTCCTAGTTTCCATTTCATCCCCAGCAAGAATGTTAGACCGCTGGCTTACGTAAGCAGCTGACCTTTGGTTCCAGGCCAGCGCTCAATCCACTGAGCCACACCAGCCAGGGCCCAAGAAGCTGACCTAATAACTCTTCTGCAAAGTGATTTATAAGACACCAGGAGAATACACCAGGGGTATTATAATAATAGGATGATGTTATTTCAATGCAGAGAGAGTACCAGAAGACGGATTGTTGAAACCAGTATTAACTTCAAATGAAGAATGCTTAGGTGACATGTATCTGGTTACATTTGAAATGCTCCAGGGTTGCTCCTGCTTGAGTTTTGCACCCTACTGCCTAACATTATTTTTAACCTTCTCCTTTGCCTTTTTTCATGGCCCAAATTGTGCATTCTTACGCAGCCTGGATTTCATCCGTTGTGCTCTCTGATCCCCGTTGCTCTGTATGATCTCATACATCTGTATACCTCAACCAAAAAAACTGAGTGGCAGGAGACGGAAAAAGGAAAAAACAACATATCTGATGATAATTAAGATGTAGTCTCTGTGAAAGGAAGGACTCTGTTCATTTCTGTAGCCCCACTGTCTACAAGAGTGCCTGACACATAGTAGCTACTCAGTGTTTGTTGAATGAATGACACAGTGCCTTAGTAAACCTGTAATTAGCATGAGAATAGCAGCTCTGCTATGAAGCTGACTCAGAATCATTTCTGAATTGATGTTTTTGTAGATCCAGAAAGCCACCAGCTCCTCTCGAAATGAACTAGAAGGGCGGAAAGGCACTATTTCACAATATTTCACTGCCTTGCACTGTCCCGTGTGTGACGACCTGACCCAGCACGGCATCTGTAGTAAATGTCGGAGCCAACCTCAGCATGTTGCTGTCATCCTCAACCAAGAAATTCGAGAGCTGGAATGTAAACAGGAGCAACTTTTAAAGGTACAGCCTTGTCCAGTAGGCCCAGAATCCCAGGCAGTCTGATTATTCAGGGAAATGTAATCAACTCTCGGGGTATGAGATATAAAACTGGTGTGAAAAGTAGAATAAGGATTCTGAGTTAATAAGTGTCTTAAAATCTCAAAGTATAATTGAACTAAACTATTTTAAATGGCTTAATTTGTTTTATAATTTATTTTTTGTTTTTATGGACCAGTGTATTATGTTTATTAAAACCTAGAATCAAATTTTTTTTATAATAGTATTTTTGAAAGAAAAGTACCAGTTGCTTTATCTACCATATCTACTTACCATTCTCATAAAAATCTGATTGTCCTTGAGAATGGCTAGTAAACTTGGAAAGTTTGCCATTTTAGGAGTCCAGGTAGAAAATTAATATTAACATGATTAAGTCTTACTTTATGCCAGAGACTGTTCTAGCCCTCTTACACATGACTGAACTGACACAAAGGGTAAGTAAGTAATTTGCCCATGTTATACTGCTAATAAGTGGCCGAGCTGGGATAGATAAAATGTAGAGATTTTTTCAAGCAGGAATTTTAGCAGACATAAACAACAGAAATCTCCTGAAATAAGTTGGAAAATAATATCTAAAGAAAAATCATCAGAGTACATTTTTTAAAAACAAAGTAGTATATTACTTAAATGAATGATTCTATTTTTTCATTGTTGTTCAGTTACAGCTGTCCTACCTTATATCTTCTTATCAGTTACAGCTGTCCCACCTTATAATCATATTTCAAGTTACATTTTTCAGCATTCAGGCTGTAGAGAAGAACAATGTGAGAGGCAGTGTGATTTAATGGCACATGAATCGTGCTGACAGGAAGTACATCAGTCCTCTAATCTAGACTTCGTAATATTGGCTACATCCCTTGGCCTCAGTTTTATCAGAATGCAGAGGTTGACCCAATGCTCCCTCATACATCCCGTCTAGCTCTAACATTGTAAAGGCTCGTACTTAATCATTCCTAGCAGCTCACAGGCCTCATTCAACCCAACCACCAATATATAGAGGCCAGGCTCTGCCTCTTGTCCTCAAAATAAAGAAGCGTTTGAACCAAGACAGAATCAATCCACAGACCCCTAGTAGGAAATCTTAGCTGCTGCACAGGTCAACGGGGAGAGAAACCATCTCTGAGGAGGCTAGGCTTTTAAGAATTCAAAGGATGATTATATAAGATTGTAGACAGCTATAGCAGATCTCAGAAAAATTCATCACCTCAAACGCTTTTAATACTAAACATGAAAGAATGAAAGTAAATGAATTAAGCATCTGACTGAAAGCTTTTGAAAAAATAAGCCAAAGGATAGCAAAAAGAAAGAATCGACAAAGATTAGACTTTTTTTTTAATGTCTGCCTCGTTGTGAGCTAAAAAAGTAAGTGTCCAGGTTACTTTTTTTAAAAATGTTAAAGGTTTAAAACCTTTAAACCTTAAAGGTTAAAGATTAGACTTCTATTTTAATGTTAAAGGTTTAAACATAAGCTGAATTGAGCTATAATGCTCAGTGTTTAAACCACCAGTACAGGATCTAGGAACTAAATATAAACACTGAGTTAAATTTAGTGAGGCGAGTAATTCCATCTGGGCTTATCTGTCAGACAGGCACGGAGAGCGCATAAATATTTACCAGTTTGTCCTGGCACCTGAGTAGGGCTGCAGCACATAGAGCTGTAATACAGGAATTCTGTACCTGGGCATGGATTTGAGCCTCTCTGTCAGAGATCTAATCAGTGGAAGGCTTCATAGTGGAAAAGCATGCTTAGTTTCAGCAGTTTATTTGTGGCAGTATCACATTAGATACAATAACCAGTGTGCTCAGAAAAATGTGCCCTTAAGTTGACAGGAAGACATTAGGGCAAAGAACAAAAATGGATTGCCCTGTGAGACACCTCTAAAACAGGAGCTCTTTGCAATATCAGAGAATTAACTAGAGCAGATTTTATTACTCTCTTAAATGACAGCCTAGAGTAGTAATTTAGTATTCCTTTTTTTTTTAATCACTTGGATACTCACTATTCAAGTAAAAAGTTAGCCTGTATTTTCTTGAGCCTTGGAGTCCTCACTGTTATCCTTTTTAACTTTTTGATATTTTGCACACTTTAGAATCATTTTTTTAAAACTATGTGTGACTTGAGACTCTACATATTAAAGTCTGCTCATTATGTAAGAAACAACACTTCTCTCTTTTTAAAATTGCTTTATGGTTCATTGTTTTCCTTCAGGTCCGATCTTCCTAGGCATCAGAATCACCTGGGAGCCCTAAGAAGCAAACCTCCTTAGGGCCTCCATTCATTCCATTCTCTATTCTGTTCATTGACCGGGGGCTTAAGCTTGTGTATAGCCAGGATTGAGAAGCACTGGGCTAGACTACTACTTTCAAATTCTCACCCTTTGGTTTTTCTCATACTGACATTTTTTTCTTCTGAAATGAGAAAATTGGTAACTTTTTATGATTGGCATATTAAAAGTTAAATCTGAGTAACTTGAAAAAAAGTGCTTATAGCTCATTTAAGAGACAGTCTTTGAATGGTAATTGGGTAGTTTATTATGTGGATCTTAATATAATAGCATTCTATTGAAAATGAAAGTTAATCTCAGGACTAAAATGAATCCTTCGGGAATTTTGAGCTCTATGTTTTGTGAAATAGTATCCTTTAGAAATACCTCAACATAGAATAGCCTAGGCTTCAAAGAGATGAAAATCAATGAAATGTTTCATCATATATTATGTCAGATGTCTGCCAATAATCTGTGGTGGGTCAGAAAGGAGGGATTATAAAAGTTTGCTGTTTACACATACACACAGGAATTTCCCTATTGTTTTATGTATTCCTCTTCTGCTTTCAGATATGCAGGAGCTGTACGGGCTGCTTTGATCGACACATCCCCTGTGTTTCTCTGAACTGCCCAGTACTTTTCAAACTCTCCCGAGTAAACAGAGAATTATCCAAGGCACCATATCTCCGGCAATTACTAGACCAGTTTTAAATTCTCAAAATCACAGAATTCCAGGTGCTATTTTTTTCAGCGTTTACCACTAAACTGTTGTGCATGGTGCTTTTTCAACTTTCATCGAGTCAAGTCTGTTCATTGTCTGTCTGTTATCTGAAGACTATGAAGACTTTTATGCTAACTGAATTAAAAATTGTATTTGTTGATCTCTGAATAGCTCACTTCTTACAATGTACAAATTCCTCATCCTTTCACCTTTTAACATTGTTTTATAATGCAGGTGTGGAATTTGCTCCAGTATGTGTAACATCTTGTAAATCCATTTGAGTAGATATTTACTTCCCTGTGGAAGGAGCACTGAAAACCTCTTTTGAAAAAACCATTCGTGTGTTTTCCTTGAACTGTCTGTATCAAGACGTGTTACTTAGAGATACCCATTCACTTTATAATTTTGACTGCAAAATATTTTGTAAATACACTTTTTTACTTTTCAAACAACTGAGTAAAATGTGCAATGAATTTTATACAAATGATTTTCAAGTTGTTTGGTATATTTCCTCTAGGTTTTGCTTGACTCAGAGTAGAGTTGTTATTCTGATCAAACTGTGCAAACAGTAGTACCACCTGTAGCATTTTGAAACATTATTTTCTAAAACCGCTGTCTTGCTTTAGCTATTAATGGGGCATTGTGAGGAACTGTGCAAAGACATTTTTGTTACAAACCTGTGGGCCTGTTGCAATACTTTAAAAATAAAAAATTTTATTCCATTTTTGCTTGTTTTGTATAGACATTTCTATTGCTTCTAAATATGCTTAAAATATTTTCTTTCCTTATGTACTGTACAGTTAATCTTATTTGCCATCACCTTGAACACAAATGTGTATTTAGAATATTTGTATAACTGTAAAATGAAGAAGGAATTATGTGGTCAGTGCATTATTGTTTTTTAAACTGGAAATCATTTTGTTTTAAAAGTTAATAATGGAAACCATAATAAAATTGAATAAAATATGAAATCCGGCAGTGTGACTTTTATCTTGCTGTAAATGGTATTATCATCATGTTTTATAAGCCTACGTTGGTTACTTCCTACTTTACCCTTTTCTGAATTTTAATGAGGTAAATTTAACTGGTTATATCCTAATTGGTGTTAAAATTTTCTTACCAAAACTTTAGGATTAAAAAAAGAAAAAGAAAAAGTCTAGGAAAAATTTAGCTCTCATTTTTTTTAAGAGTTCTAAGAGTCTACTTGTTAGTAGGTCTTCTGAGATCATTTTAATTTAGCTATAAATAACCTTGAAGCGAGGGTTTTCCAGAGGGAAAACAAAAATTACACTATTTTTTTAAAACTTAAATGCCAATTTTTTCGATAGAAAAAGTTTCTTACATTAACATAGCTCACCAAAAATAAGTCTTCCATTGCCAAATTCAATACTTCCAAACACTGGATCAGTTTTCTGAAAATTACATGGTAAATGTGGAATCAAAGATATACAAAATCATATCTCTGCACATATTTCTCCTAAGTCCCACTGAGATGCCGTAAATCCCCACTTCTGGGATCTTTGTTTGGGAGCCTAGGAGAGTCCTCAGAAGTAGGGTTTCCTTACCCTCGCATGGGTGACCACTGATGAAGTTTTCTCTGTTCTTTCCCTTTTCTAAGTTCTGTGCTATCTGGTCCTTTTTTTTTTTTCTTTTTTTTTAAGATTTTATTTATTTTTAGACAGAGGGGAAGGGAGGGAGAAAGAAACATCAATGTGTGGTTGCCTCTCTCACGCCCCCCCCCCCGGTGATGCGGTCCACAACCCAGGCATGTGCCCTGACTGGGGAATTGAACTGGTGACCCTTTGGTTCGCAGGCCAACAGTCCACAGAGCTACACCAGCCAGGGCTGGCAGGTCTTCCACTTGCATCATCTCTCTCTCATCATAGTAACTGGACACAATATTCTCAATAGAATAACCATTCCTAACTTCGTTGTAATTGGGCACAGCTAAACTAACAAATGGTCATTCAACACGAGTGCCCCAAACAAGCTCAGTTCTAGGCGCCTGGTATAGCTCTGCTTCCCTTTTCCGCAGCAAAGTACCTCCCTTGTAACTTTGTCCTCAGAGTTTGTAGCCCAACTGCCCCTTAGATTCATTTGCTGTTTCAGTAACCGCCACCTGTGAATGTATTGAAACTTGGACCTGTTTTACCAAAAATAAAATATTCTGTAAGAAGCTTTCAGTATACTTTCATAATTAGTTTTCCTCTCTTTTCAATCAGCTATTAATAAAGTTTTGTCTTTTTACCCAGAACACACACACACACGTGTGTGTGTGTGCATAAAAAACACAACTCCATTTTCTGAATAATGCTGAAGAAATATTTTCATTATTCTCTTAAGCTTGTTAAAATATCATTTCTCTCATTCTGCCTACTTCACACCAGTGCCTTTCCCTAGATGTGAAGTATTAACGAAAGCTACTTACAACTCTATCTCCTCTCCAAATCCCAGACGTCCCAGTAAACAGAAACGGGCGCCAACCATGCAGTATTCAATTCCATATGATCACTTCTCTAGTAGTGTCTGTAAAGACAGCCAATATATTGGGAAAAGCAGATAAAAATGTCAACAGAGGGCAGCTATAAAGAATTCTTAGAGGTAATCCTATGAGGGCTGGAGCAGGCCACCCAAAGGGTTTATGGACTCTAGCCCAGGATGGTCACGGTCCACATCCTCATTAGTCTCAGAAGATGCATTCGCTGCCATCAGACATGTTGTCCTGGGACCTAAAATCCCCTGTGGTAGCTGTGTAATCTTGATCTTTCCATCTACTCCGTGTTTTCTTTTTTCATTTTGTTTGTTTTTATTCTAAAGAGAGGGGAAGGGAAGAGGAAAGAGGGAAACATCGATCGGTTGCCTCTTGCATGTGCCCCAACTGGGGACCAAACCCACAACTCAGGCATGTGCCCTGACCAGGAATCGAACCTGTGACCTTTGTGTTTGCAGGATGACACCCAACCAACAGAGCCACACCAGCCAGGGCTGTTTTCTTTTTCAAAATAGCTGAAGCAGCAATATTTAGGCCCTGTCAAATGAGCTTTTAAATTGATTTCTCAATTTCAAAATAGTATTTCTTAAAATATTTGCATACTTGATTTTATAAAGTAAAAACCAGGCTATAAACGACATTATCGGGGCCCTGCCATGAACAGAGAGAAGGCAGCAGGAAGGCGGCCGTGCACCAGGGGCTGGTTTTAGCCTGGATGTGTCCCAACCTCCTAGCAAGATGAGCTCTTGTACAAAGTCTGCTCAGCGCACTGCACCTACTCTTATCCCGTAATATCTTCTCTTTCCCCTGATATGACAGGACTTGTTACATTTAACCATTTTTGGTTTTATAAAAGTGAATGAAGTCTGGTCCCCAGAGCTCTGCTCAATGAATAGCTTTATATAGGAAAATAGTCATTGGTTATTTCTAGTGTTTTGAGACCTAAGGAGGAAGTCCTAAGTCCCAGTACTGAATTCACTGCATCTATCTCATTTCCACACCCTCATCCAAAGCTTTGTTTTGTCACTTTGGCCAAGTCCCAAAAGTGGCTTACAAAGCAAAATACTTTGTAGAGGAACTTCAGATTTATAAAATCAGGTCTCTGTATATATTTGGGGAAAAGATAATATGACCAAGAGGACAAATGAAGGCATTTTTAAATCAAAATGCCATCTTACTGCCTGTGAGTCTGCCTGACTTGCTACTGATGCCACTGCGGGTGCCTTTTGTTGGAGGGAAAACGGAGATTTCCAGGAAGGAAAGGTGGGCTAGGGATAAGGGGCCCCCGTGCCCTGGGCTTCCTCATGATCACTAATGGAAATGCAACTCTTTGGAAAATCAACAAATTGTGTCATAGATACTAAGTTTAACAATAGTTACAGTCTTTGAAAACAGGATATTACCACCTGCTCCAATTACCCAATAGAGGCTTTATGAATGGGAATGAGGGTGAATACAAAATGGTTACACAAGTGTAAAATATTAGTCACTCAAAAAATATTTACTGAGCATCTAAGATGTGCCCTGTGTTTTTCTGCTCATCTAGAAATACCAAGATAATCCCCTGTCCTCAAATATATCACAGTCTATTGGGACAGACATAAAAGTAAGCTGACATCAGTTTCAAGATGATGAAGTAAAGATGTTTTTGCCACCTTGTCCTCTACTGGACAAACCAGTAGAAATAAGAAAGAGAAGGCAAATATCAATCATGGTTGAAGAACTCCAGAAAGGCTTAGGTAGAGAAGATCCCAGGTGGGGACTGATTGCTTAAAAGGAGCAGGTAGTCTCCAGAGGCCAGCTTGACTCCACGTGTGTAACTACACCGTCTCCCCGTCACACGCACAGTTCACTTGGGCTTATTCTGTAGAGAATGGGCACCATAGAAGCACTGACAGCTTGGGGACCCTGGGCAGTGCGGAAGGCAGGGTGAGGTACAGCACTAAGAACAGGGAGATTTAGTGTAAGCCTGCATCCTTGACAGGACGTGAGACCCTCTACCCACACCTTGCCATGGCACAAAATGCCAAAAGCCAGGTCTATGCTCCCATCTCATTGTGTGCTTCTTTAACTCAACAATTGCAGTGGATTCTTAGTGCCAACATTTGATATCAATCTTCATATTGAAGTCTGCACATGAAGTCGGAGATATGTCTGACGTATTTTCCAGCGTATCCCAACATTAGCATAATGCCTGGCAATGTGGAGTCACTCAAATGACTGATAAATAACTGACTGAATTAAAGAGTTTTAAATACCCACGAGGTCTAGCAACCGGCATTGTCACAAGAGCTAGAGCAGTTCTGTGAACACATTACAATGGACCAAAAAATGAATGAGGGAGGTTGAATGATCCACCTTACTCAAGAGGTCAGTTCACATGTGGGGATCTTTAATACAGAAATAAGACAGCTCAGTAAAAAGAACTCAAGCTTTGGAGTCCACAATTTGAACAAACCTCAATTTGAACTCTAGCTCCTTTAGTGGGGGATAGGCCTTAAAGGAAAAAGGGGATTTATGCTCACAGCATCACCTATAAAACACCTGCATTAAAAAGAAGAAAAAAGAAACATCTCACCCTGGCCAGGTAGCTCAGTTTGTCGGAGCAACATTCCAATGTGCCAAGGTTGCAGATTCAATCCCTGGTCAGGGCAAATGTGGGAGTCAACTAATGCGTGCATAAATGGGCAGAACAACAAAATCAATCTCTCTCTCTCTCTCTCCCTCTCTCTCCCTCTCTCTGTCCCTAGCCCCTAAAATCAATAAATTAAAAAAAAATACCTCAACAAACCTAACTCTATACTTCAAAGACCTAGAAAAAAAGGTAGTTTTTTAAAAAGATTAATTGACAAGCTATTAGCTAGGCCCATCCAGAAATGAAGAGAGAAAACTCAAATAATTCAGAAGTGAAAGGAAACATTACAACTGATACCACAGAAATACAAAGGCTTATAAGAAACTACTATAAACAATTACATGACAAAAACTGGACAACCTAGAAGAGGATACATTCCTAGAAACATACAACACCAAGACTGAATCATGAAGAAACAGAAAATCTGAACAGACCAATACTACTAAAGAGAGAAAATCAGTAATCAAAAGCACCCCGCAAACGTAAGTCCAGGACCAGATGGCTGCCCTGATGAATTCTACCAAACATTTACAGAGGAATTTATATTAGTCCTCAAACTCTTCCCAAAAAAATAGAGAAGGAAGGAACACGTCCAAATTCATTTTACGAGGCCAGCATTAGCCTGACCAAAACCAGGCAAGGACACTACAAGAAAATAAAATTAGAGACGTGCCCTTTCTTTCCCTTTCCACTGAGGACTGTGTTTCCCCGGCTGAGCTGAAACACTGAAAATGTCTCACCAGAGCAGACCAGACCAGCACAGGCCAGCGCAGAGCACACCAAAGCACAGCGGAGCAGACTAGCACAGTGCCAAGCAGACCGACACAGAGCAGAACAGACCGTAGGGGAGCAGAGCGGAGCGATCTGGTCGAGAGGGGCCTGGCCCCAGCACAGCTACATCGCAATGGAGCTGTTTTGAATGGAATAAAGTTTCCTTCCTTCTGGGAAGGGGGAGGGGGAGGGGGAGAGGGAGAGGGAGAGGGAGAGGGAGAGGGAGAGGAGGAAAGAAAAAAAGAGAGAGAAAAATCATAGGGCCAATACCATGATGAATACAGAGGTCTTTTTTAAGGCAAAAATCCTTAACATAATCTTAGCAAATTAAATTCACAATACATCAAAAGGATTATATACCATGATCAAATGGGATTTATCCCTGGGATTCAAGGATGGTTCAACATCTGCAAACCAATGATACACCACATTAATAAAAGGGGGGATAAAAATCATATGATTACTTCAATAGATGCAAAAAGCATTTGTGAAAATTCAACATCTATTCATGATAAAAAGTCTCAATAAAGTGGGTATAGAGGGAAAGTACCACAATATAATATATGACAAGCCCACAGTTAACATACTCAAAGGTGAAAAAAATGGAAGCACTTCCTCTGAGATCAGGAAAAAGACTAGGATGTTCACTCTAGCCATTTTTATTCAACATACTACTGAAAGTCCTAGCCAGAGCAATTAGGCAGGTAAAACAAATAAAAGGCACCCAAATCATAAAGGAAGAAGTGAAACTGTATCCACTTGCAGGACACATATTACAAGTAAAAAACACTAAATTGACAAGCCTTTAGCTAGACTCACCTAGAAAAGAAGGGCGAGAACTCAAATCAGAAGTGAAAGAGGAGACATTACAACTGATATCACAGAAATACAACAAAAAAACTGTTAGATTTAATACATAAATTCGGTAAAGTTACAGGATACAAAATTAATATACAGAAATCGGTTGCATCTCTATACAGTAATAATGAACTACCAGAAAAAAATTAAGCAAACAATCCCATTTACAATTGCATCAAAAAGAATGAAATACCTAGGAAAAAATTTAACCACGGAGGTGAAAGACCTGTACTCTAAAAACAATAAGGCACTGGTGAAAGAAATTGAAGACGACACAGGTAAACAGAAGGATATTCTGTTTATGGGTTGGAAGGATTAACATTATTAAAATGCTCATACTACTCAAAGTAATCTACAGATTCAATGCAATCCCTACCAAAATTCCAGGTTGGTTTTCCACAGAACCAGAACAAACAATTCTAAAATTTGTATGGAACTACAAAAGACCCCAAGTAGCCAAACCAGTCTTGAGAAAGAACATGCTGAAGGCATAATGTTTCCTGATTTCAAACTATATTACAAAGCTACAGTAATCGAGGCAGTACGAGGCTGGCATAAAAACAGACACAGATGCACAGATCAATGGAACATAATAGAGAGCCCAGAAATAAACCCATGCATATTATGGTCAGTTAATTTATGACAAAGGAACGGTCTCTTCAATAAATAGTGTTGGCAAAACTGAACAGCAACATGCAAAAGAGTGAAACTGAACCCCTATCTTACACCATACATAAAAATTAACTCAAAATGGATTAAAGACTTAATATAAGACCTAAAACCATAAAACTCCTAGAAGAAAATATAGGCAGTAAGCTCCATTTCATTGGTCTTAGCAATGATTTTTGGATTTGACATCAAAAGGCAACAAAAAAGCAAAAATAAACAGGTGGGACTACATCAGACTAAAAAGCTTTTGTATAGCAAAGGAAACCCTCAATAAAATGAAAAGACAACCTACCAAATGGTAGAAAATATTTGCAAATCATAAATCTAATAATAGGTTAATATCCAAAATATATAAAGAACTCACACGACCTAATAGCAAAAAAAAAAAAAAAAAAATCCAATTAAAAAATGGGCAGAAGATCTGAATATTTTTCCAAAGACATGCAAATGGCCAAAAGACATGTGAAAAGATACTCAGCATCACTAATCATTAGGGAAATGCATATCAAAACCACAATGAGATATCACTTCACACCTGTGAGAATGGCTATTATCAAAAAGACAATAAATAACAAGTGTTGGTGAGGATAGAGAGAAAAGTGAACCCTTGTGCACTGCAGGTGGGAATGTAAATTGGGGCAGGCACTACAAAAAAGTGTGGGAGTTCCTCAAAAAAAATAAAAATAGAATTATCACATCACCCAAAGATTCCACTTCTGGGTGTTTGAAGAAAACAAAATCACTTCCTCAAAAAGATATCTGAATCTCACATTCGTTGCATTACTTACAATAGCCAGGGCATGGTAAGTATCAATAATCTAAGTGCTTATCGACAGATGAATGGATAGAGAAAATGTCGTATACATATACAATGGAATATTAGCCATAAAAAAAGAAGGAAATCTGCCATTTGCAACTGCACAGATGGAATGTGAAGGCATGGTGCTAAGTGAAATGAGTCAGAGAAAGACAGTATGATCGCATACAAGGTCTGTCTGGAAAAAGTCCAGCCACTGTTTATATAACAAGAATGGTTTGCACAACATAGATGTAACTTGGCAGACAAGGAGAGTGGACTGGAATGTGCATGTATGAACAATGACAACTTCACTGTACTAGTCAGTGGGAATTGTAGAGGCCGTTGAGTGAGCAGGCGTACTGCATGGCTGTAATGTTCAAAATGACTGAGCAAGTAGGGCAATGAATCTGCATCAAATTTTGTGTTAAGCTTGAACAATCCTCCATGAAAACTATTTGGATGATTCAGAAGTCTGCAGCTATGGCAACTGATGATTGGTAAGTTCATCACAACAACACACCTACTCATGTATCATGTCTCATGCAGTTTTTTGGCAAAACATCAAATCACCCAGGTGACTCGGCCCCCCGACAGCCCAGATTGGGTGCCCTATGACTTCTGGTTTTTCCCAAAATTAAAATTATCTTTGAAAGGGAAGAGATTTCAGACCATCAATGAGATTCAGGAAAATATGATGGGGCAGCTGATGGTGACTGGGAGAACTGTGTGAGGTCCCAAAGTGCCTACTTTGAAGGGGACTGAGGCATCATTGTCCCATGTACACTATTTCTTGTATCTTGTATCTTCTTCAGTAAATGTCTCTATTTTTCCTATTGTGTGGCTAGATCCTTTCTGGAGAGACCAAGGAATATAGAAAAACTGGACCCACAGATAACAGAGAACAGACTGGTGCATTGTCGGGGGGGGGGTAAAATGGGTGAAGGGTATCAAAACATATGAACTCCCAGTTATAAATAAGTCCTGGGGGCGTAAAGTACAGCCTGGTGACTATAAGCTAACAGTGCTGTGTTATATATTTGAAAGTCGCTAAGACAGTAAAAGTTCTCATCAGAAGAGGAAAATTTTATAACCATACGTAGTAATGGATGCTCAGTAAACCTAATCATTTCATACATATTATGTTGTACACATAAAATTAATAGTTATATGTCAATTCTATCTGAATAAAAATAAAGCAGAGGATATTTATTTATATTCATTTTTATATCTACATGAACACATTTTTGTGTATACACAGATATCTCCAGAAGATGCACAAAAATAACAAAAGCAGTTGCCTTAACGGGGGTTGGGGTAAGGGTTAAGGGTGAATAAGATTTTTCTTTTTCACTTACCTTTGTATCGTTTGTTTATTATATACTATGTGCATATATTATCCATTAAAAACCACTCTGCGCTCTTGCTGGTTCGCACTCTCTTGTTGCTAGTGGGTTCCAGCTATCTCAGCTACTCGGCCAGGCCCAAGGGAGCCCATCGCTGCAGGGTGCCTGAGCAGAGAGCTCCCAGGCCAGGTGTGTGAGGTCCCGGCCACACATCTTCTGACTTTTCCAGGGCAACTTAAGTGTCCTTGAGACCCATAACCTTGTTGGCTTAGTTAGGGTGTCCCACCTGGCCTACCCAGCCACAAAAATTATAAAAACTCCTATTACTTCCCTTCTGCAGATGGTGTCTTTTACTGAACTACTGAGCCCTATCTTCTGATTAAACTTCTCCATTTTTGGAGGGTTTATTTTTTCTTCAGCTGAGTGGTTTTGGAGTAATAATAATAGCAACAGTAGCTAACATTTATTACCTACTTAGTATGTGTATGCGTTTGCTAGGTCTATCATAAAAAAATGCCGCAGACTGGGTGACTTGAACAGCCGTAATCGTCTCCGCAGTTCTGAAAGTTCGAAGCCTGAGACCAGGCACTGGAGCGTGGTCCCCACTGCAGCCTCTCTCCTTGGCTTTTGCGCACATGACTGTCTTCCCCCTGTGTCTTCTTCACATGGTCGCCCCTCTGTGCCGGCGTCCACATTTCCTCTTCTTATAAGGACAACAGTCATATTAGATTAGAGTCCCTCCTAATGACCTCTTTTTAGCTTAACTGCCTTCTTAGGCCCTATTTCCAAAGAGTTGCAATCTGGGATACTGGGGGTTAATACAAGGTGAAAGATTTATATGATATGAAGAGAAACCAGGCTATGGGGGGTTAGGACTCCAGCATATGGGCTGGGGGCAGTAGGGACGCAATTCAGCCCGTAACAGCGTGTATGAGGCAATATGCTAAGTGTTTTGCCAACATTATCTCATTTAGTCTCACTCTGTACACCATGAAAGGAAACTGAGGCACAGAGAAATTAAATAAAGTGGTCAAGGTTATAGGCAGCAGAGTTAGAATTCGAAGCTGGGCTGTTAAGTCTCCATAGCCCACACTACACAGGAATTTTTTCCATGTGTTCTACTGGATCCATCAAAGTTTCCCAGAGAAAGAATTAAATGGCAGGTGTAGTAAGCAAATCGAAAAATTCCACTCCCAAAACATTATCATTTACCAGTAGGACATAGCAAAGGGGCCCCAGCCAGTCCCCAAGTCTGTCCCAGTAAACCACAGCCTCTTAACCCATCCTTCCAGCCTAGGGAGCCCTTAAGAGTAGGTGATGTGGTCACTCAGTCCACTCTCATGCCTAACCAAATCCATGGGAAGTGAAGTAGAAGTGCAACGATGACCAAGTTCCTGCTTCCTCATGGAAAGTATTGGGGACCCTTGAATATCACAGTCAAACTTGAAATCCTGTCGTATCTGGCCCAATGCCACGCCTTCTAGAGTTTTGTATATAGGATCCAGAAAAGCCCAAACTTTGCCCAGAGCCCCTGGCATAAGGCAAAGGTACAAAAAGATCCCTGCCCGGAGTTAAGTACATGGCTATAGACTCGGGTTACTGAATGCAGAGATGGTAGTGATCAAATGAGGACACTTGGAATGTCATTTATAACTGCCCAGATACAACAAGGCTGAGTGTGGTCCTTTAGTTTCTCTCAGCTTAAACTTTTCTACTTTTAAAAACATCTTCCCATAACTCCAGAAAAGTGTAGAGGCGGGGAGGCTGCTTGCTCCAAGTTAGACTCATTTAACCAGGATATCGCTCTACTTGTTTCAGACAAGGTAAGAAACAGGACTGTGGGCTTGAGAGCCAGCTTTCTGCTGCAGGGCGCTGCGCCCGGGGACCAAGGATCAGCATCCAGTTTCAGCAAGTCTGAAACCCTCCTTTCCATTCTGAAACTCAGGTCTGTAATCATCTGAGTTAGGGAATTATTACTCAAGTGAAATATTAAGATATCCAGCTCATAGCATCTTCTCTGGCGGACTTCTGAGTTCAGAAATTAGACAATAAATGTAAGAGAAGCTAAAGGGCCAAAAATGTTAGATGTCACCAAAGACGTTAGAGGTCCCTTCTAAAATATCTGTGAAGTGAAAAGTAAATACTGTTCACATTTTAGGAACCCCACACAACGATCACTTACATTCTGGAGCACTCACAGAGTCAAATCTGGAAATATTCTTGACTAATTTCTGGAGAGATGCCTCTCTAATTTTTACACATCCATGAAATGAGAGACGAATCTTACGTTAAACCAACATCAATGTGTATTTTATTCGAGCACGCTTTAACACTGTACAAAGCCATGTAAACAATGAACAGTCTTAAAGCCAGCTGTAATAAGTCTACAAGATCGCCCCTACCCCATTAAGGCCCCGCAGGTCCAAGCCGAGCAGTGAAAACCTCTCTAGACAGCAACCCTCCAGGAGGCCCAGGTCTGGTTCGCCTGCAGCAGGATGTCACACAGCAGTCATTACCCCCTTTACTGACCAAGGAGCAGTAACGCTAACAGGAAATAGGAGCGCTCTTCCTCTCCAGTCTTCCTTCGGGGAAAGTGCACGAAATTTTAAGGATCTAAAAAAGCAGCACGACTTAACCAAGCTATAAATTAGTCTTTAAAAATCACTGTAATTTTTAGCAGGGTGTTCCAGTTCTCTGCCCTGATAAAAGCAGTGGTTCTCGGTCTGAATGCCTGTTACGATTACTTGGGGGTACTTTGTAAAATATCAATAATCAGGCTCCACTCCAGACCGATTAAATTCTGATTTAAGTTATAATGCTTGGCATCCGTGTTTGGACATGCCCAGATGGCTCTAACGGCAGCCCAGGGTTGAAAGCCACTGGAGCAAAGGCTATCACTTGACCGGGGAACAAGAATATGTGTTGCAATCACACTTCTCCCCAGGGCCCTTTCTCCTTCTCGAGGGTGTAGAAGCAAAGTGTCACTTTGCCCTGCTAAATATGACTAAGCACTTCCCATATCACAGTTGGAAAGACACTTTGCACACTGAGATAAATCAAAAGTAACAGGGTCATGTAACCGGTTGATCTCAAAAACAATAAAACTTCAAACATTTCCCATAAGCCCGGACTCCCTAGCAAAGCAGTGTTCTCCCTGGTTTGTGCCGTGCTGATGTCTGAAGATTTGTCACGACCTTTGTGAATATGATAATCATGTGGGAAAGTTACTGCTTTACCACCATGAACAGACTAATGCAAACTTGGAAACACTGGTGGGTCTTGATTTTTTCCTTTAAATGCTTGTTTTATTTGGCAAGCCAGTCTGTCTCTTGCTCTTTGCAGGTAAACTTCCTTTCCTAAATGCTCCGGTATCTGAGTCTGTCTCCAACAAGGGTAAAGTCCCAAAGAGTGCTTGGACTCAGAACCAGATGACCTCCTCCTAAGAGCAGAAAGTTCTCTGCAAGTGATAAGAAAAGGGCTGAGAAATGAGAATTGCTCAGTTAACCCACAGGTGTAGCCCAAGATGCAGTTCAACTAGAACCGTGACCTTTGGTTGAACAAATCCCCAGGTGGGTCCTGGGCTCCAGTGCTGCAGACCTCTTGAGCAGGTTTTCACTCTATTAACCCAACTGCATTCATCAACTGCATTGGGCTAATTTTTACAACATTCTCCATCAAGAATGACCCCGAAGGTTACATGTAAAAATACTGGAAATGAACAGACACAAACGCACACCACAGAAACAAGAGCTCGCTACTTTACAAACTTTTCTGGAACTGGGTAAAACCTATCACAATCAGATTTGCTGGCTCTTCAGCTAACAAGAGAGTTGTCATGGCAAATCTTACTGAAACAGTAAAACATAAGCTAGGCGAAGGCAAGGATCTCATCAGTCTTGTCCTCTGTTGTGTTCCCAAGGCGATTACTACACGTTATGTGCTCAGTACCTGTTAGATGACTGGAATGTGTGGAGCTGGAAATCTTTCTGGTCCACAGAGATTAGAGCGGTAATAACATCTCTTACAAATTGGGAATCCTTTTGTAGTTCACTCATGCTACCCTATTAAGACAGAGCTTTTTTTGTTGGTAAAAAATCAAACAGTCCACTACTAACCTTGTCTAAAAAGCTCTTCAAAGAAGCTCTGCAGTTTCCCATTCCGATTCAAAACATAAACCAGACCATCACTGCCAGGGCCTGACAATTCGCATCCTGTTCAGACATCCACTAGCAAACCACCACCAGGCCCAGCACTACTCTAGGTATAGCGCAGACAGGGGAGCTTCCCTTTTGGGTATAACAGCGCCCGACTCCGGGCCATGGGGGCAGGAGTACACAGGGGGCCACTCTCTGGATGGAGTAGAGGGTACCTTACAAACTCAACAAGTTTAAACTCAGAACAACTTCAAAACATTCCTCCAGGCCACTCATTAACTAATACAGCCAGGCCTTTCTTAAGTGCCATGATAATTTATATTATGCCATTTGACAAGGTATCTATCGTGACCTTTCTGATCCTAGATATATGGTAATTTCTAGTACAACAGGAAATAAAGCCTTGTTGGAAACTTTTTGTGTGATTACTTAATGCCTTGTTTCTCTGACTAGACTTGTGCTATTCAATATGAGAGCCACTAGCCATTGTATTTACATTTATATTTAAATTAAAAACTCATTTTCTGTGTCATACTAGCCATCTTTCAAAGGCTCAATTCCCCAGGTGTGGCAGCAGCTTCTGGGCAGTGCAGACGCAGAACATCTCCCTCAGTGTGGGATATTCTACTAGGCAGACCCGGAGCTCGCTAGAGGGTGCGTTCCATGGAGACAGGAACCTTCTGGTCTTTTCCCCGTGTACATTTAGCTTCTCCCAGAGACTGCCGAATGGGAAGTAACCAATGAACATGGGGAGTAAATATCCAACAGCCAATGTGGTAAATGGAGAGGACTGCGGAGAACGCAGTCCCAGAGCACGTGTGTGAGGAGGAGGTGCACAGGCACTACAGGCTCCCACAGGTTTAGGGCCAAATTTAGAAAAGCTAAAACAAAACAAACTAAATTCCCAAAAGTAGTAAAGAATTTGACACTCCCAAAAAGTGGAACTTGCTACCCAAAGTCTGGTGAGTCCATGGGCCAGTAGCACCCGATCACTAGGAGCCTGTTAGAAATGTAGAATTTCAACTTCCACCCAAGTCCTACTGAATTAGAATCTGTACTTTAACAAGCAGTTTTTAAATTTATTGATTTTAGAGGGGGCGGGGGAGAGAAACATCAGTTTGTCATTCCACTTATTCATTGGTTGGTTCTTGTATGTGCCCTGACCAGGGATTGAGCCTGTAACCTTGGAGTATCAGGATGACACTCTAATCAACTGAACTACCCAGTTAAGTTTTAAAACAAGCACTTTTAATGAACATTAAAGCATGAGAAGGACTAATTTAATTCTCTCTCTACCCTTTCAGACTGAGCAAGTAACTCTCAAACGTCAAATTTGAAAAAAACTACTATGTACAACTACATGTAAATCTATAACAATCTCAGTAAAGGAGTATTTCTCACAAAATTTGAATCACAGCTTAAGCTTTTTATTTTATTTTTCATTTAATCTTTACTGTATTTTTTTCCATTACCATTTGGTCCCCTTATACCCCCTTCCCCCCTGCCAGCAATCACCACACTGTCGTTGATGTCCATGAATCATTTTTCCTTCTTGCTCGATCTGTCCACTGCCTAACTTCACCCCCATTAAACTTTTTAAAAATCTCTTTCCTACTACTCTAACCCCAGTGCACCCCCACAGTATCAAAAAATATCACACACACATAGTATCAGTGGGTTCACATATGCAAACACACACACATGCTCACAACACTATAAACAAAACAAGTGGTAACTTCACAAACACAGATAGAGTGCATCCCAGAAGACTTTATCTATTTTCATTAAGCTCTATTTTACTAATAAATGTTAAGTGACAGGACTGATACATTACTATGGTAAACCCAAAATTCTGGCTATGAGAAAATTATCCTAATTATTCAATGAATCCACCTGAAACAAAATCATTTCACATATAACCTGGGTCTCGCACATTTTTCAGGACTGTGTTGTTGTTTTTTTTTTGCTTTTTTAATAAACTACAATTCTTCAAACTAATAACCAGTCCACCAACTATAGTGTCAATGTACCCTGGATAGAAAATTCAAGCTATTTCTGATACTATCAAATTTTTTATTTTTTTACCCCTTTACCCTTTACTTAGGAAATTAAGTTGATGAGAAATGTAAGAACTTTTCTGGGTGTTTAGGATTATGAATTATTGTAGTTGTCCCTTATATTTTTATGTACTTACCTAATCTTCTACATGACCTTTTTTAAATACCTACATTACTTTTATGATAAAAACTGACTTATAAAAAAAGATTGTTCTTTAAAGAATAAGAGTAATCGGAAAATGCTTTCAAAATGTTCTTGTACTTTATTATGAAAACACAAACTGAAATTTACCTATTTCCCTCATATTAGCTGCATATTAGCTGCATTAAAAAGCACAGTGGTAAAGGGCACGAAATAAAATGTCAAGAAAAAAAAAAGCATAACCGAGTTAACCCATCCAGAGCCCCACAAACCAAAAATGATTCTACCTATCAGGTTTCCTGGCCTGGCCAACAGAGAGCCTTCCATTTTCACTCAAGTGCACTCAGTGGGCTCTACCTGTGATCACCTTCAGTGACTGCTAAAGGGTTTTTCCCTCCAGCTCAAACTTTAACTCCCTCAAACCTTTATTTTGCAGGTACCTGAGTATACAACCCCCAGTAAGTCTTATCTTTGTACCAGCCTCTCCCCTTGAATGTGGACAGAACCTGTGATGGGACATGGTGATGGGACATGGCAAGGGTGATGGTCTGTCCCTCCCACAATGACATTGTTATATAGCACTCCATCTTAGGAAACTCACGGTAGGCAAGAGATTCTCCTGCTTGCTTTGAAGAGAGAAGCTGCCAGGCCGTGAGAGGGCCTGTCAGGAGCACAGGGCAATGAACTGTGGGAGGTCTCGAGAATTAATACTGGCGCCAGCTGACAGCAAAACATGGGGACCTCAGTCTACCACAGCAAGGAACTGAATACTGTCAACAACCACATGGGCCTGGAAGAGAACCCATGCTCCAGAGAGGAGCATGGTGCTATCCAATAACCTGATTGCAGCCCTGTCAAGAATCATGCCCAAATTCTTGACCCAAGGAAACTGTGAGATAAAAAATGTCTGTTATTTTAAGCTGCAAAGTTTCTGGTAATTTGTTACACAGTAATAGAAAACTTTGGTATTGGTTACTTGTGTATCAGCAGCTACTTACCTAAGAATTATTCAGATGAATGCTAATTCCTGGAATTGTACTAAGTCTTATTCTTCCAATATGGAAATACATTATCAAACTTTAACAATTACCTATAATCTCATATTGTCATTCACATTTGTTTGTGGGACTCTAGTGAATTTTCCAGTGTGGATTTCTAAATTTTCAGTCATGTTCTCACTAACATCCTCTCCCTGAGCTGCATCTTCTACCCGGTAATGTGGAAGCCGCAGACAGAATCCCTGTTGTAGCAAGCCTCTCGGCAGCCAAACAGCTGCTACTGCCGAAATTGCAACAGCCGAAGGAAAAGCAATAAATGGCGCAGAGGTAACCTCCAAGTTCCGGCTAAGAGAAAACAATAGTGTAAGAAGAGCAAGAAGCATGGGCTTTTCACTGTTAATTTCTCCACCAGCCCTCTCCAAACTTGTTAGACTATTTAACATGAACTAATATACTGGCAGCTGTATACGGCGAATGGGCAATGGTCAAGAAAAGCACTGTAATTCATTTAATGAAAAAACAAAGGAAAATTTACATATTTGAGAAAAAGCAGACACACTGCAATCAGGTAGAAATTCCATATTATTCAGCATAAAACATGGTAAAGAGATGTGAACAGAATCTGTCATCAGTGCTAGTCATTTTTCAAAGAGTAGTCCGCACCAGCTGTGCCACATTCGTAGGAGGTGCCCTCTGTGACCCCTGACTCCTAGGTCACCGAGCCACTTTCTCATAATTACTTTGGTCTCCTAGGTATTTCGAACTCAGGAAGGAGGAGGCCTGGATGGGTGACACAAGTATTCTAATCACTAGAAACTGTGCCTAGCTGCACATGAAACTGGCAGCCTGGTTTTCAGGGCTTACAATGTGATGCCCAACCAGACTCAGTGAGAAGTAAATTCTGGAAGAGCAAGGCTAAGACCCAGACTCTGTTACTGAGGTCAGCAAAGGACCTCAAGAGACCCTGTTCAGTCCTACTACTAACGTAGTAGCTCTAAAACAGCTCTGAAGTCAGAACACAGCATTTCCAAATCTCCTTTGAACAGAGAGAAAATTAGCATATAAAAATAACTTTTCTTTTTAAAATGGCTAAAAATAATCTCCATAATTGAATGAAATACTGTATTCTGCAGAATCTACAACACTGATTGTAAAAATGCAACATTACTTTATACAGATGGAAAAAAACTTTCGATTAAATTTGTCACAATGTTAAATGATCATTGATTTTAAGACACATTCTGACTTCAGATATGTTAAAAATGTGAAAAAAAAAGATGCCTCTTAGAATCCATGAAATACAGTACTTAAAAAATGTATTCCTCAGGTAACTACTCAAATAAAGCATTTAACATGGAGTTTCTCGAATTGACATGTATTCATAATCAGCAGCACATTCTTAAAGCTATCCATTTTGTTTCACTTCTCATTTGAAATGAAGAATGGAGTGGTGCTTATATTAATTTCTAGCAGGCATCTTACACAAACTTTAAAGCTTATGGACTCCTACTTTGAAAGTCGTCTCATTTTCACTTACGGACTCACAGATCAAAAGATGAGACAAACGAAGCCTGGGTGAGTGAAGTGCCTGAGAGCAGGGCCGTAAGGCTAGTATAGCAGCAGAAAGGCTTGAGGCCATGCTTTAGGGCCCTGTCCTGTGTTCTCTTCATGGAAGTCGAAATCGAATGAGGCATTAGCATCCTGTGGTCCAACACTGCCAGCAGGGTAAAGTAATTAATAGCAATCTCTGTCCATTTTCAAAGAGGCTGTTTTATGAAATGACTCTCTTCAGCTTCCCTGGTAGAATACTGATGACTGATAATTTGTTCAACTTATCAATCTTCTTTGCATGCTCTGAGAGGTGAAGACTATAAAATAGGACCTAATGGGCCACATGCCAAACACCAGCCTCACAAGATCTTGCTACACGAGACCCCTGGTTCTGCATGGAAGGTTCTGGGAATTACAAGACACATCAAAAATTTTTAGCATTTGCTGAACTCTGACCAAGACATTTTGATCCCCAAAGCATGCTGAAAATCTGCTAACACCCTGCTCGAACTAGCCTCTTGAGAACTGGCAATTATTCAGGCAAGTCAGTAAATACTCCGTCTTCTCTAAGGGTCAGTCCCTTTTGCCCTGGTTTCTTGCAATCTGGTTCACAAGGGGCTTGCCGGTATTGGCCGGGGAGAACCCACACACGAACGCATTTGAATGGAAGTGGTTGGAGACTTCTGCCGTGGGCTCCGCCAAAATATTTCTAGATGTCGCTATTACAGAATTCCTCATTGAATCATTCATTTCGATCACTTCGAAATCCATTTCACTCCGTTTTTCTCCATCATCTTCTTCATTCTCTTCCTCATAGTCGTTTAGCCCAGAGCTGGAGAGCAAAGCTTTCTGGTCCTCACTTTTTCTGTGTTCTTTCCGCTGAGAATTGAGAGGTAAGGTGGCTAATTTATACATCACAGGAAATAAAACAGCAGTGGCTACTGCTGCCCCCATAGAGGTGTACAAAACTACAGGTAAATCAGGGTATTTTCCTTGAAGCATTCCAATGACTGCGGGAATAGCCATTTCTCCCAGGGCAGCACCAATTACAAAAAATGCTGCAGCTTTCCCATGGATGGTTGTGTACTGCTCGATCCAAGAAATGCCACTGGGGAACGTGGTTGCCATTGAGGCCCCATACACTGAAGTTGCTATCCATAGACAAGTTGCGTTCTTGTTAAAAAGCACCAGAAATAAAGATGACCCCAAGCTACCAATGTTGCTCAAAATAATCATTGCTCCAGGTTGTAAACATGTAGCAAAAAAGATCGCCAGGCCCCTGCAGGCTGCAAAGGTCCCCCAGAAGATGGAGTTCAACCCAGCTGCTTCACTCTCGGTCATGCCGGCATGGGTGATTGCAAATGAGAAAATGTAAGAGCCATAGGTTACCTCAGCTCCGACATAAAAAAAGAAGAACAGAAAAAGGAGACACAGGAGGGCATTGTGATATTTAGCTCTTCGAGACCTCTGAGCAGACGCTTTTGCTTTTTCCTGCTGTGAGCTTTTCTTTAAAAACAGAGCAAAAAGAAAGATACAAACAACAAAAATATAAGTACCAATAATAACGTAAGCCCACAGTAAATTCTTATTGTCAGGCATGCCAAATAGAGTCTCTGAGTCAGCTTCAGGTGACTGGTTGAGAGGAGGGTGGTTGAAGTCAGCCTCTGTGTGGTTTCCAGCAGACACCGCCGTGCCCAGTGCCACCTTAGCCAGCAGTGGAGCCAAAAAGGCGCCCAAGGCAAAACTGAAGTGTAAGGCCTGCATGTGTGGAGCTCCTCTGTCCCCCCAAATAGTCAAGATTAAGACGTTACCACCTACCAATGAAAGATGGGAAAAATTTTTTAATCATATAACTTAGTAAAAAACAGTTCATTACTATCAGAAAGAAGATGAGTCTATTTTACATGGCATAAGGATTATAATATTCTAAGTTATCAAATGTTGCAACTAAGTTAATACGATTAAGGAACACTAACCCACTACCACCAGAGAACTCTAACCACTGCAACATCAAAAGTTCAGGATTGAGCACTGGCCTGCGAACCAAAGGGTCGCTGGTTCAATTCCCAGTCAGGGCACAAGCCTGGGTTACAGGCCAGGTCCCCAGTGCAGGGCACATGACGGGCAACCACACTACTATAGTACTAGAAATATCACAGTACTATATTTCTAGCACTACTAATAATCGAATTATAAATTATACCACAAAGCAAAGTTTTATTGCAAAACAGACAGCTCAAAAATTATTTACTCCCTCTCTTTCTCTCAACCTTCCCCTCTCTCTAAAAATAAATGAGTAAAATATTTTTAAAAAAAAAGGAAAAGAAAGATAGAAGAAATCTTTAAGAAAAGAAAAGTTCACAAATGGAATTCTTTATAAGCTAGTAAACCACCACCTCCTTGGGCCAGGCATAGTCAGCCAAGGCTTTTTATAATATACTTCTAATACCAGGCTGAGGGAGAGGGGAGTATTCATATATTTATGCATAAATATTTTAAATATGTTATTATCAGATAGTGGCCAAATTACCAACTCTTTCTGTACTTTCAATTGGTAGTCACTTGAAGAAAAATATTTATGCATATAGCAGATGTAAAATACACATTCAGGAATTTGAACACAATAGGTTCTGCTGTGCCCATTATAGGAAACAAGGGTACCGTCTAGCATCTGCATTTGCACCCTCTACACCTGTCAAGGTGAAAGGCAAGAAGCATGTCTTGACTTTTCTTTCTCTTTTGTTTTTTTTAATATATCTGCAGATAAATTCCACCCTGTAATTCTACAGCCAAACTACGCCTAAAGTATAAAATACTTCCGTGACCTATCAAATAACAATAAAGCAGGGAAGAGGGGAATAAAAGTGGTTTTAGGGTTGAACAAATGTCATGTACATTATTTAGTAGGTTTTAAAACATACCAAGCTCGGGGAGGGGGCCAGATTTGAGGAGGGGATAGGGTCAAAAAAATAACAATAAAATAAAACATATCGAGATACATGATATGCAGGAGGGCAGAAGCTTTTGAGAGAAAAGGAAGAGAAGGAACATAATATTTGGTACAAGTTTCTTAGTTCAAAAGGCAGAGTGCACGTTAACTTAAAGAGCTGTTTCGATGATTCCTCAGCCAAATAATCCTTCCCATACTAGAGTGATAAAGTTCGATCCCAAAATGAAAACTCGCTCATCTGCAGTGTGATTACCCTCACTGGAGGCGAGCTAATGATTCCTTATTTGGATACTGTAAATCAACAATGTCTCATAAAACAAAATTCTTTAAATTCACTCTGCTTAACAAGAAAAGTAGTTGCCAGGAGGGTATTCTGACTGGGTGACCCCATAACCCCATAACTGACCTCAGCTGGTCAGTGTCTGCAAGTGACAATTTAACATCATCTGCTCCACTTTTTCTGGTAGAAAGTTCCTACTCCCAGAGATGACATGAAAAGGCTCACTAACCTGTATCCAGAATGCCAATTGAAACGCCAAAGATGGACATCATGACGACCAGTAATACTGCTCTCTTACAAAACGGAATGAGATAAAGACCCACTGTGGTGGCCAACATTGACATCCCTGAGAAGAAGGGGAAAGTCAGCCATCAGCAATGATGTTCGTGTGCAGATGCGTGGATCAAGTCGGCATCAGAGAGGCTCAGCTTCTACAAGTGGTCACCTCATTTAAAAGCTTTTAGAACCTTTGTGGACTATAAACATGGTTTTAATATGAATGTATTTCTAGCACAACTAATAATCAAATTATAAATTATACCACAAGGCAAAGTTTTATTGCAAAACAGGCAGCTCAAAAATTATTTACTTAAATATTTCACATTAAAGGACCTAAAGAGAATCTTAGATCTGAGGCCAAAAAAAGACAAAAAATGAAATGCAATTACTATAATGCTTTGTAGTAGAAATAGATTAAATAAGTTAGTGTGGGGGATGGGGAGTGAAATCAAAGAAGTATAATCTTCCAACACACTTTGGAAAGCAGAAGACTATTTATTCACGAACAATAATAAACTACTCTCCTTACTTCCAAAGCATTTTTATCGCATTAATCCGAACTTTCTTTAAACATGTCCATTTATTTTTTTTAAAAAGAGTAAGTTAAAAGCACTGCCATCTATTTCAAGGGTGAGGCGGAGGAGTCTGGGCTCATCACTGACCTGGGGCAGCAGGGAGAAAAATTTGGACTACACCGTTGCGCGCCCCCACCACCTCTGCCTTCTTTCCTAGTCTAGGGTGTAGCTTGGGCAGACTCAAGGAATTCCTTTTGATCTATGGTGGCCGCAGATCTGCTCCGCACTCTGACAAGCAGTCAGATAACTAGGATGTGATCCAGGGGTGGTGTCTAAATTACAGTAGGTGACAGCTGGGAAGGCCAAGGACAGCTCACTCACTCTGGGGCTAATCTAGATGTTCAGAGCGGCTGGCCCAGATTCCCTGTCACTGACGAACTGAAAGCAGACAGCAGGGAAGCCCGGCTTCTGCTGAGCACACCTAACACTGCCCACAAGTCATCAACCACTTTGCAAGCTAGTATGCTTCGTATTTAAAAACAAATTGTAAATTCCTTTAAAGTCATAAAGAAGGCAAAATTTGTGTTTACTTACCCAAAAGCAGAAAATGATTCATAGCGTCAAAAAGAACTCCACCAATCACAGAGCCACTCAAATACCCAAAGGCACGGCCCACGAAAATCCAAGAAAGACTGCTGATATTACTGTTTACATTTGTTGCCAAATCTTGAAATGTGGGTCCCAGGATAGAGACACTCAATCCCTAAAAATTTGAAAGACAAAAGGTTTCATTTACAGTCATTAAAGTAATGTCTATCTACTTGGTATCCTTTTTTTCACTATTAAAAAGGGAGGAAGGGATTTCAATGTGATGCTGGGGGATTACCTTCAGCCCCACAGGCAGGAAAAACTCACAATGACAAGGCTAGTGTGACTAGAGCTAGACTCCTATTTCGGGAGTGCCTACTTCTACTGTTTTTCTAATTATAACAACTCTCAATTTTTAAAAATTTCTTTAATTCTTTTGGCTTTTGCTACAATTGTTTCCTTTTTGGACAATATCATAAGTAACTTGTATGAATAGTAAAATGTAACGCTGAAATAATTTTTGAAATAGTTTTGTATATTTTGAAATATACTACATGCACAAATAGCTAACACAAGAATGTAGGTTAAAAATTTTCATTATCAACCCATCAAAATATTATTCCCATTTTTTGATGTTATTAAAACAGCAGTATTTCTGGATGGACATGGGGGTCCTTCCTCTGAATTACGGCATATAAAACATGCAGGAGATAATTTATGTTTCTAAATCTATTTTTTGTGTGTTTGGGGTTTTTTACTGTATTTTCCCACTACCATTTATCCCCCTTATGCCCTCTTCCACTTCCACCAGCGCCGGCCCCTAAATCTACGTTTTTCTTCAAAGAAAAGCCCACTGCCATCAGAAGTACAGTCTATCAGGCCTTCTTTGGAAATATTACATACACGTGTATACAACGACTTTAAAATTTCACTCAAAGACAATGTAGTATTAGCAAGAATTAACGGTTACAGCTGGCTTTCAGAGGAAACTTTTTAAAATGTTTCTAATTGGTCTAGATGTCACTAACTTATTCTAATTGCACTGCTCTGCTCTAAACGCTTGGGTGCGCGCCCTGCCCAGACCGGAGCAGTCCCCAAGGAAGGGCCTGTGCGCCTGGGCACAAGTGCAGAGCAAGCACCCTCCAGGGAGAGCTGAACCCCAGCTGTAATCAGATTAGTTCCTACCTTCACAGCAATTACAACAGGATCTGACACACAGGGCTCACCAAGTGCCTGCAATTTTACTTTTTTCAAATCGAAATACTCTAAGAATCAGTTATGGCTCAAGACTTGACTCTCAGACGACTCACCCTCCCAATTCCCCAGGGTGCTAATGCTCAAGACAAGTGATGAGCAGCAGGCTTCCGGAAATAAGGGAATTGCAGGGAGGCCAAGGGGATTGGCAAAAGGAGCTTCTAGCCTTGCAACTTGCTCTAAGAAAAACACTGATGGATCTGGTTTGGTTTACATGCGATTGTGGGCAAAATAAGATTATCCCTGGCCCTACCACTTAACCAGCTGTGTCGTCAGGAAAAGTCACTCTCCCTCTCTGGTTCTATTCCCCTAACTGCAAAATTAAGGAGTTGGCTGAATTTGGTGAGAAGAGGAAGAGAAAACCCCAGGAAAACAGCTTTGTTTAGTAATTTGGTTTGGAGGTTGGTGGGGGACAGGGGAGTGCGGCTATAGATCTGGCATCCCCTCTTGCATCTCCCCACCCCATGGAGGAGGGATAGAAAGGTTTGCTGGAGCTGGAAAATCAATTTTGCACTTGACAATAATCCTCCAAAAGTAGAACTGTGCCCATTTTCCAGATCACGAAACTGAGGCTCGGGCAGATTAACGCGCCCAAGGTCACGCAGTTTGCAAGTGGAGGAGGCGAGAGCACATTCCTACAGGACGCCTGCTCATGCCCTGGCCCTGGAGGTTTCCAGCCTGGCTCTCACCAGCCCCAGGAAGGCGGCACACAGGATCACGGTGATGAACCAGCGCAGCACGTTCCCTCTGCCGCCGCCGCCGCCGCTCCGCCGGGAGGCTGCCACCGCCTCCGGCTCATTCTCCGCCGGGGCCTCAGCCTGGAGAAGCCGCTTCCCGGCAGCCGGGGACTCGGTCCCATGGAGTTCCAGTTCCAACTCCAGCTCCAGCTCGGCGGCTTGGGAGGACAGGTCTTGCTACTGGCCGGCTTCTCAGCAAGGCTTCAAGAACTCCAAACCTAGACCTGGCCCCGAGCCTCTAAACCCCGCCGCCTGAGCTGGCGCCACCTCCCTGGGGGCTGCCCCTTGTCAAGGTACAGAAGTCGAACTTTCGGACCAGCTGGTCGCTGCAAGACTCGCGCGCGCTGCTCCAGCCTCCACAACGCCCGTGCGCTTTACGTAGCGGAAATGTGGCCACTCGCCAAACAAGTCCGTACCGCAAACCGGAAGTTGGTGTGGTTGCCCAGGAGACCGGACGTCGCTCTTGAGCCTCAGCGTCAGGCAAAGCTGAGTCTATGGAAGTCCGGGGGATGGCGCCCCTTGGCGGAGTGAACTAGAGCTGCAGCACGGGACCGGAAGAACCGTTATCAGGAAATACGGAACAGGAATTGCAAGGTATGGCTTCGCGCCCGCTCCCCGGGCCTCTAGGGCGCAAAGCGAACCGAAAGCCTGTCCTTTAACAACTTTCTAAAATTCCTGCCCTCGCTCTTTGCAGATCTGTCGTTTATCTGTCCCTTACTATTTGTTGAAGCTTACATGTAAGCACGCGTATAATCTCATTTATCCCTCATAACACCGTAAATTCCATGTTATCCTCTTTTCACAGAGAGGAAGATTAAGTCGTAGAGAATTAAGTAGCATCTGGCGCAAGGTCAGGCAGCAAATCAGTGGCTGCGCAGGAACAGTGTAACAGTAGCGCAAGGAAGAAATATGGAACCAAAGCTGCTGTTTCAAGAGCACCCTCACCGCAATCCCTGCAAATAATTCCATTGTTTAGGGAAGTGGAGCAGGGCATCAATGTGCAAAATGCCTGCGTAAAGTTATGCCAGCGGAAAAGGAAAAACCTTCTTTATCAGACACCAGCTCTTTGTTTCTGTTTGCTCTTTGACCAGACCAGAGCCTCAAAAGGTGTAAATATTTTTCTTTACCGTCTATCTGAAATATTCTTTTGCACCCGATCCTCTCTCATCCATTTAGGCTCCCAGACTACAAACCTGAGTCTCATGATCATTTCCCTGGCAACCCACCTCTCCAGCCCCATCCACTTGGTCATTAATTCCTTTCGCAATGCACCTCAGAAAGTACACAGATGATACGGTTTAAGAGAACCTGTTTTAGATTTCAGAGTCAAGAAAGGTCTCTTTGAGAAAAGTCTGATACGGTTGAAACAAAAGGTATATATATTAAACAGAATAGGAAATGGTATGGTAGAGGTAGGTTAGGTGCAAATTGTAAAGGGTTCTATATGCCATAGAAAGCAGTTTAGACTTGAGCAACACACTTCTACCGGCACACTGGAATCTAATAAAATAAAAAATATTTGGTGGGAATTCAAGCTTTACCATATTTCATCTTCATCACCTCAGACCGAACTCATCTTTTTTCTCATTATACCTGCTTCTGTTCTGAGATGTCCATGCTGGTATCCCCATCCCCACAGTCCCAAGGAATCTGAGGTTCTCCGTTGATGTTCCCCTTCTTTCTTTCTCATCAGTTTATCACCTGGTCCTGCTGAGTTTATTCCTTTCTGTTGATCAGCAATTTTCAACCCTTTTCATCTCATGGCACACATAAACTAATTACTAAAATTCTGCAGTCCACCAAAAAATATATTTTTTGCCTGTCCAACAAAAAATAGGTATAATTTTGATTCAGTCACACTGGACAGCTATTGTTGTGTTGGCTGTTGTCATTTTTTAAATTTGACAATCAAGGGAAAAAAGGGTCCGTGCCCCTGCCTAAATAGTCAGGTGCCGCATGTTTTAAAAATTCTTGCAGCACACCAGTTGAAAGTCGCTGCTATAGATATTTCTAAAATCAAGCTTCTGTTCTAGGCTATTATCACAGCCTACTTTTAAAACTTTTACCCATAAGTATCTAACTGAAATGAAAATTTGCTACGTAAACCCTTGGACTCTTCCTTAACAATAAAATCCAGTGTCATCTGCCACTGTCCACCCCTCTAGCTTCATATCTTGCTCTCCCTATCTCATTTACATTCCAACATCAAAATTACTATTAGTTCTTCACACGTTATTTCTCACTTCCTTACCTTTGATCATATTGTCCCCTCTTTCTCAAGTGCCTTCTTTCTCTTTTACCTGCTGTGGCAGAGCCTTTACCCTTTCTTCCTAAGTGATTGTTATAACCCAGCGATTTCACAGCCAGTGTGCCCCAGAACTTTTAAAACATGCGATCCTTGACTGTTCAGTCAGAGGCCCTGACCTCTTACATTATAGTGATGCTGCATCCTGTTAAAATCCTCCTCTGGAGAATGTATGTTTGTTTAAGCGGGCAGTCACCCCGGTCCCATTGCGAAATTCACACTGCAAGTTTCCTATCACGTGCGCCTTCCTGGCTGGTGAGTTGCAGTCTCAGTTCAGTTTTCAAAGCCTCTGTCTGCTGCTCTGGGTCTGTCCTGAACAAATACCACTCCGGTTAATCTGGGACATGGGCCAGTTGTCCAAGCCCTTGCTAGGCTCCTTCGGGCCTCTTGCACACAAATGCAACTCAGGAGTGAACTCAAGACTTGTGTGGTTCATACAGAAAATTAGGGATCACCTTCCCTACCTCTCCCCGTCCCCCAGGCTTCACCTATCTGCCAGCTCACAGAGGCTTCTTGTCTCAGTTCCTTGGGCCAGAAATATGGGGTTTCTGTCAGAGTTTTAGCTGCCCTTGATATCAAATGGGGCCCCTCCATAGCACAAAGCCATAAGAATAAAAAAGAAAGCCCTGGCTGGGTGGATCAGTCGATTGGAGCACCATCCCATACACCAAAAGGTTGTGGGTTCAGTCCCCAGCCAGGGCACATACGTAGGTTGCCAGTTGTATTCCCCATAGAGGCCTATACGGTAGGCAACCAATGGATGTTTCTCCCTCACATCGATGTTTCTCTCTCTCTCCCTCTCTCTCTCTCTCTCTTTCTTCCTGCCTCTCTCAAAATATCAATAAACATATCCTTGGGTGAGGATTAATAGAAGGAGAGGGAGAAGAAGAAGGAGACGAAAAGCCAGGAAACTTATCCCCTTGCAGGTTTCTTTTCTAAAGGTTGACCCCTTTATTTACTTCTCAGAGTCCTCGGGCAAGTTGCTGTTTGCATTTTGTCATGAGTTTTTAGTTGTAATCCATAGGAGAGATGGGCTAGAGAAAGCTTATGATGCAAAAGCTAAACCAGAACTACTCATACCTGTCTTTTAAGGGTCAGCTTAGGTATTCCTTCCTCTAGGATGCTTTTTCTGACCCTCTTCTCAGCCTTGAGGCTGTTTTAGTTTTCCTCGTTTGTGCATAATTCTAATAGTCCACCTACCACTTCACATGGAATTTTCCTATTTATGTGTCATCTTCCCTACCGTACTGGCAGTGCCACAGAGAAAGCACTGTGTCTTATCTTTTAACATAATGCTTGGCACACAGCGGGTCTTCAGTAAATGTTGAATGTAGTAGATTTATTCTGAACATCCTAGCCAAAAAATCTGAATTCCTATGTAGTTATGCTGCTCTTAAACGTTCTCATACATTCTAGCTTGTATTATAGTTATGTTAGCCCTTGTGCTTAATTCCCTAGGAGATTGTAAGCTCAATGAGATGGAAATGATAGGTCTTAAAGTTTCTCCTTCCCCTGTAGCATATACTTAATAAACATTACTTAACTGAATCCAGGGCCAGTAAACTAATTTTAAAATTAAATGTTTTAGCCCTGGCTGGTGTAGCTCAGTGGATTGAGCATCAGCCTGCAAACAAAACATGCCTGGGTTGCAGGCCAGGTCCCCAGTGAGGGGCGTGTGAGAGGCAACCACACACTGATGTTTCTCTTCCTCTCTTTCTTCCTCCCTTCCCCTCTGTCTAAAGATAAAATAAAGTAAATCTTTTTTAAAAATTAAAAGATAATTGTTTTAGGAGCACCTTTCTATTTACTAGATGGGATACTGCCCAATTCATGTCATGCATTGTTAACTACGGCCAATTAGATCTTTTAAAAAAGTTAAATGTTTTAATTCACCCTGATTAAAGGAAAAGAAAAGAAAAACTTCTCCAAATGGAGAGATGTACCTTGTAATTCTCCCCATTTCACTTCTGAAAACAGCAGGATACTTTTTCCAGTTGCCTCTAGGGGTCACTCATCACCTTTAACGAGCGGGGATAGGCTGACAGAAGCGCGGCTTCACTTCAGGCAGCTTCTCTTGAGGGCAGCAGCGACGATGCGTTGTTTGGGGTTTTTTCCCCTGAGACAATTCAGGAGAAATAAAAATGTTGATGGGCCGTTTTTTAAATTGAAAATCAACATAGCTTTATTGATTACCTTGAAAAGGCAACAATTGTACAACCTGTATAACAATTTATCTAAAAGGAAACCACCTGGATCATAGGCACTCATATGGCACCATCTTGGCATGTTTGTGAAATAGCAACAAGGAGGCAGATTTTTCATCTTGCAATTTGAAATACCACTTTGGGCGAGTGTAACATGTTTGGGGACTACACCTCACTGTTAGGACCTACTTAGTCTTTATCCTCTGGAGGAACCATTTTTTTAACTTATCAAATGATGTCTAATCTGTGCTTAAAGCTCATCATGGAAAAACTAGCTGTCATAACTATTTCCATCAGCATGTCAATATCATCCTATAACCTCATCACTAAAAGCCCCATCTGTTAAAACCAACTCTCACGGTTTTCATGTTAGTAAGGTAACTTCTGTGTTTGTGCTATATACTTTGAAATTTTAGAAATAATATTTAAAAGATCTGACATCAGTGTCTGTGGGATATAATTAATTTTTCTAATTAAAAATAAAACACTAATTTTTTAATTAAATTTTCTTTTACAAAACATAAACTTAGAATTTCCTTTAACTAGATTCATTGTAATGTCAAAGACTACAGGACACTTTCAATCTACCATCATAATGGTCTCCTATGCTGTACTGATCAATGAAATCTTTGTTTTGCTGTACTATTATTAGCCAAAATCAATTTATCAAGAGAATAAAAATGAAGCAACCAAAAAGGAGATCACAGCTACTGTAGGTTCTGCAGAGAACAAAAATAGATTAACATTTCTGAAAGTACTGAGTGCTTCAGAAGCAATTAGAGTCATCTGCATAAAAAAGAAACCGCTGCCGGTGCTCTCTATGTGATGTGATCTTCCTCCAATTCTGTATAGAAGAGGCCACTTAACCAAAGCTAGATGCTTCGCCCTGGAACAAAGGAAAAGCTGGAAATTAGAGATGGCTTTTAGCCATTCGTGTTTGATCATTGCCATCTATTACCACACTTGATACTCACTGCCTGCTTCGAAAATGTCCAAAACCTTTGCCGAAGTCCCCAAAATGACAAGGACTATTGTGTTGCTAAACTAGGAACAAATTCCTGCAACAGTATTTCTTTTTAATTTCTAAGCAAAACAGTTAAAAGCTCACCTTGATTTAGTTGTTAAATAGTTATTAAATGCCTAGCCAGGCATTGTTCTAACAATGAAAAAACAACCAAAAATTTCTCCCCTCATGGACAAGATAGACAAAGAACAAATGCATTTGTTGTCAGATAATATGATGGCAGATAGTGATAAGCACTCTAAAGAAAAATAAAACAGAATAAAGTGGATAAAGTAATGGAAGAGGGTTATTTGAAATTAAGGTACTGTTGGGGAAGGCTCCTGTGAGCGACACGTGAACAGAGCCCTAACTGAAGTGAGGGGACCAGCCATGCAGGAAGAGCATTCCAGAGGGCAGCTGCGAGGACCCCAGAGCGGGCGTGAGCGCGCAGTGCTGGAGAATGAAATAAGGCCGAAGTGGCTGGGGATTAATGACGGGGAGGCTGGTAGAAAATAAGGGCAGAGAGCAAGCAGGGCTCCTGATTGTGGAGGCCCTACGTGCAGGACTTTCTGGATGTGTCGGAAATACAGAGAGGGGCAGGATGGAGAGCAGAGAGAACAGAGATCTAATTGGTTAGTTATGTGATTACATCAGATTTGTGTAGGTGGTGAGAGTGGTCAGATTTGGGAAATACATTGAAGATTAAAACAATAGTATTTGCTAATGGACTGGGTGTATAAGAGAAAGAATATTTTTAAAATGACTTCGAGGATTTTGACTTATGTCCAAAGAAAAACCAGAGCCGGACAGTAGTTAGAGCTGTAATAATAGATTTTACTCTGGAACCACTGCAATAGGGGGAAAAGGACCTCCGTACAGAACTGGGCTCACTTTTGAATACCACAGGGAATGGTCAGAATGTATAGCCAAGGAACGAGGGTGGGGGTGCAGTCAGTGGGTGAAAAATTATTGAGGAAATATCAGGGATGAGGGGGCTTTCCGGCTAAATTGGCCTAACAGGATTCTTTCTGAAGGCAGCCAAGGGTGACCAGACTTCACCAGAGGGAGGATGGAGGATGAGGAATCCAATCAGGTATCAAGGGTGATCAGATTTGGGGAGTGGGAAATTCTGCCTAAATCAACTTAGCGGGATTCTTGCTAAAACTGGGTGGTGCGAAGATGGACGTGGAAACCCAAAAGTCAAAGGCTTATCAGGAAGAGGATTCAGAAGAGCCCACCTAAAGTTTGGTCAAGGAGAGATTTTTCATTTTCATCTCCTAACTAACTGGTAGATAGTGGCCCTATTTATTCAGATGGAAAAGGAAGGAGCATGAATTCTCCTGGGAACTGGAAAAAAATCAAGGATTCAGGTTGAATGTGTTACGGTTATAATATTAGAGAATTAAATGATGGCATCAGTGGGAGGCTGGACAGTCAGCACTGCGAGCAGTATATCTACTACTCATAACAGTAGATATAAACTGGGAGTTATCAGTGTGTAGAGGATATTTAATACTGGGTAGCTGGGTGAGAATACCTAAATTGAAAGTAGGGACTGAAGAGAGCCAAGGACTAAGCCCCGAGGGTATCCCATGTGGAAAGATGGGGAAGAAGACCAATATCCTGCAAAGGAGATAAAGAGGAAAATCAGGAGAGCGTGCAGTTTTAGAGGCGAAGTAAACAAAACTTCAAAAAGGCAGATGTGACCAACTGTAATCGTTGGTGGAGAATACACTGGACGATTACATATATATTCTTGAATAATTACGTAACTTTCCTCAGCCTCACTTCCAAATGCATGGGTTAAATTAGGTGATCTCTGAGGTTCCTTGCCATTCTGACTTTGAGAAGAGCAGCAAACGGCTTAATCCATTTAAAACCGTTCCTTACTCTCATTTTTGTCCCAAAAGTAAAAAACATCTTGAAACTAGTATAATACCAGTTAATATTGTAACATCCTTCTCTCAAGATTGGGGTTATCCTTCAAAGTTTTGTTGTAGGTAATTATTTAAAATGGTTATCATGCCCTGACCTGTGTGGCTCAGTTTGTTGGGCGTCACCCAGCAAAGCAAAAACCAGTTGATTCCTGGTCAAGGCTCATCACGCCTGGGTTGCCAATTCAACCCCTAGTCGGGGACCTACAAGGGGCAGCCGATTGATGTTTCTCTCTCACGTTAATGTTTCTCTTCCTGTCTTTCTCCTTTCCTTCCCCTCTAAAAGCAAATAAAATCTTCAAAAACAAAAAAAGGGTGTTATCATCGGTGCCGTGTTTTAATAATTCTTTAACAAAATTGTCATATCCAAAACTAGGACATAAAGAGTCACTGCAAAGCTCTGTTGTAGACATCTAGGAAGAATTGAGAGCAAACCCTAGGTCAGTGAAGGAAGGATTTAATAAAATCCAAGATAAGCAAATTATATCATTCAAAATTTGTTGAAGAGTTGAGTCCGCAAAGGCTTGGAAATTTGCAAAGAGAAGCTAAGGTAGAGTAAATGAAGGGCAGAGAAAACTAAGCATTGTGTGTAGCAGGCCCTCTGATGGGATTCAAGAGAGATGCAAGGCTTCAGTCAGGATTGGGCAAGGAAACATTAAGAGGCCCAAAGGTGGGGACCTTGCAAAGTGGGCTCAAAAACAATGAGTTGAGCACTTTGAGTAGAAAGGTCTTTCAGAGTAGTAGGTAAGTCCAGAAAGGCATTTGGGGGCCAGATTGTGAAGGACTTTGAAAATCACACTGAAGACTATCTTTTGACCTTAGGAAGCTACAATATGTGTGCCTTCTTTTTTGACACTGGAGCAGCCATACCAGCCAAGGTCAGCCCAGTCCTGATCCTGGTACAGCTGACCCACTCCAGTGCGCTGGCTGAGTTCTCTAGGGGAATGCTCCCTAGATGGAGAAGGCCCATAGCTAATGTTGACATGTTTGGAAACCATTCATTTAGTCAGCAATTATTGAGCACCTACTCCATGAAAGGCCCTTTTCTAAATGTTGGAGATAAGATAATAGACTAAAAATCCCTACCCTTGCGGAACTTACAATCTAGTAAGGAAGCCAGACAATAAACAAGATAAATAAAATATATAGTATGCTAGTGAATAACTGCTAGCTAAGGAGAAAAAAAAATTAGTTGGGGAGATATGAAGTGTCAGGAGGATTAAACTTTAAAAGGTTAGGGAAGGCCGCACAGAGAAAGCGATTTTGAGTAAAGACCGAAAGAACCGGCCAGCGGCCCCCGAACCGAGCCGGCGGGGCCGGCGGGGCCGGCGGGAGCGGCAAGAGCAGCAGCTCAGGGACGGAAGCGGCAGGAGGCAGAGCGGGCCAGGAGGCCAGGGGAGCAGACTCAGTCGGAGACGTGACGGGGGCCAGAAGGAGTGAAGCTTGCTGGTCACGGCAAGGACTGTTTTTGAGAGAGAGAGCGCATCACAGGAAGATTCTGAGTGGAGGGCTGATGGCACGTTTTCACAGGGTCATGCTGGCTGTTCTGTAGAGAACAGGCAGAGGGGACGCAAGGGAAGATGCCAAAAAAACAAGAGAGATCAGGATGGCTTGGAGCAGAGCGGTAGCAAGTGGGGTAGTGAGAAGTGGGGAGAGATTCTGATATAATTTGGAAGTAGAGCCAGTAGGGTTTGCTGGCAGACTAGAAGAGGGTCTGAGAGGAGAGCGCACCTACAAGGTTTTTGGTGTCTACAACCAGAAAAGTGAGGTCGCCATTAACTGAAATGAGGAAAGCTGCAAAAGAGGCACATTTAGAAGGGAATATAAGGAGCTCAGTTTTAGGTATGTTAAGCAGAGACTTTCTTTTTTGTCATCCAATGAGAGGTGCTAGGTTGACAGATAATAGAGGCCTGGAATTTAAAGGAGAAGCGTGCGCTCCATCAGCACGTAGGTAGTAATTCATCAGGAGACCTTAGGATGAGGTCGTCTGGAGAGTGAGCATGGACAGGTTTAACATTAAGCTGTAATGCGCTCTCACTGTTTAGGGGTTAGTAGATGAGCGAGACCCAGCAAAGCAGGCTGAGGGGGAGTGGCTGGAAAGATTGGGGGGAAATCAGGTAGGTGTTATGCTGGAAGCCTGGTTTAGAGATCAGGATTGGTTCACCAAACAACATAAAGTGAGGAGTGAAGAGTGACTATTGGAATCAGCACTGTGGAGATCCACGGTAACCTCAAGAGGCGCAGGTTCGGTGAGGTGCATCGAAGAGAGACAGGGTGGAGATATAAAATTGGAGAAAGTAGATATTTCTTCAAGAATTTTTTTTTGGTTGTCTTTTGTAAATGGATGGGAGGAAATGAGGAACGGCTGAAGGGGACCTGGGGGTTTAAAAGGTCTCCCCCTCTCCCTCAAGCTGGGATGTATATAATAGCTTGTATATATGCTGATGTAAATGATCCAATAGAGAGAGAAAAAAATGACAATGCAAGAGAGGTAGTGGAGGTCGCTGGAGTGTCTGACTGGTAGGGGGAGGGGATGATGTAGGGGCACCTAGTGAGGTGAAGGTTCAGAGAGCTGATTAGAGTTTTGCAGATCCCAGTGTTAAGGATGAGGGAGCAAAGTGACTGAAGAGATCTGGGAGACGAGACAGGATGGGGATTGGGAGGGAATGGAGGAGTCAATGGGCGGATGATCTCAAAGTCGAAGAGCAGGCCCAATGGGAGTGAGGAAGAGGAAATAACGTGACAGGAAGCTGTGATGAGAGAGATATGTTGGTATCTGAGATTTCAGAGATGAAGCCATTTCCAGAGATGACAAGGTTCCAAGTGCCTCTGTTAATTGTGAGTGGAAATAAAGTTGCTCCACATGAAAGTTGAACATTGGACCACATGCCAGTTGCTGGAGTAGCTGAGGGATATTATGGGAGTGACCCAGGTCACAGAGGACTGTGACAAGGACAGGTAAAAGGTGGTAGAGCTGGATGGGGTGAGCATGGGAGGCAGAGGGTCCAGGTATGAAGACCAAAGTATGAGGCAGTGAGCTTCCTGTGCCTGGAAGGGGCCAAGAGGACACTGGTGACTCTGGAGTTGAGGATTTTAAGAAATGAAACCTTGAATTTAAAGTTTTAGGTTCATCTGCTGGAGACTATGAGACCTTTAAATCATAAAAGTTTGATATAATTAGATTTTCTGTATCTACTAGAATCCTAATTTATTCCATAAAACTTATTTTTTCAGGAGAGTGAATTTTATCTTGCTCAGAATCAGTAACAATTTGTCATATGCAGTCTCTGTGTTTTCTCAAAAGCCCCCAGTGGCCTGCACATTCTGGCACTTTTATGCTGGAACATCAGTAATTATTGTATTAAATGATGTATTGCAAATTCCCAGTTCTTAAGTTTAATGTAAGAAATCTTTTTATTTAAAGATTTTATTTATTTTATTTTTAGACAGAGGAGAAGGAAAAGAGAGAACATCAATGTGTGGTTGCCTCTCACGCGCCCCCTACTGGGGACCTAGCCCACAGCCAAGGCACGTGCCCTAGACTGGGAATCGAACCGATGACCCTTTGGTTCACAGGCCAGCACTCAGTCCACTGAGCCACACCAGCCAGGGCTGTAAAAAATCCATTTAGTACCATTAAACATAAATGATGATTTACTCTGTACTTAGGGCTCATCAAATAATAAACATCCTCTGAATGTGGGTAATCCATGACAATGGGATTTTTAAAAAATATTCCAGCCTGGATCTTGATCATCCCCTGAAATTATCCATGAGTAGGAGGTCACCTAGCACTGGCTGAATTTAGTAAGTATAATCAGTGTAGTAGAAGAAACAGTAATGAATGTCAACTACAAAAAAAAGTGTCAAATATAATTTTTAGATTATACAGTGCTTTTGGTTCATTGCTATCCCTTGTACTCTATTTTACAGAAATAACGATACCCAAACATACTTGGAATATATAGAAACGGCTTTAAAAGCAAAGAGCTTATTTTTTCTTTTATTCAACACAGACTGTTTCCTTCACTTTAGGAATTTTTTTTCTTCCCTTTATTCCCCAGGAATTCCATAAATAAAACACAAAGCCTTATAGAAATTTGCTAACTTCTTTATTGTATTTACTGAGAATATCACATTGTTCCACAGTAAACTGATTACAAAGCTCTCTTCATTAAAAAGATTTTCGTTATATATTAAATTACACATTATAAAAATCAATTATAAATTATACTCTTTAAAAGGAAATATTTTTAAAAGGCACATAGTATAATACTGCATGCTGATCAAATCCAACATAATCATTTCGCACAGTGATCTCTATTTAAACAACTGTTGTGCCAAAAATGGCTTCCTGTGTAGGTAGAGAGAGAAGCAGAGCCACACCTTGGTGCACAGCATGCTCTTGGAACGATTTGGTTTTGATGTCTAAGATAAAACATGTTTTTCTAACTTTGAAAATATGCAAAATAATTTTTAAATTACTTTTCAGATAAATATTAAAATAAATTGGCATGAAAAAGGTCATATTATACTAGGAAATACTTAACCTATCTAAGCTCTCCTTTAATAATCCTGCAGGGTTCAGTCTGCAGTAGCTGTAACTTTCAGGCTAAAATAAACAAAGTGGTAGGAGAACAAACTGACAAAATGCAAATTTATCAAGCATTGGGCTTGTCCAGTCTAAACCACAGCATATTAACAGTCACATGCAAAGTTATTATTAAAGGGCTGTTTAACTTCACTCTACTGGGACTTCTGATTAACAAGCCCCCATTTTGCCTTCCACATATAACTCACGGTAACGGTAGAAAGGCACTCTCGATGAACAAAGAATCCAGTGAGCTCTGGTGGACTGTAAATGTATGGTCTTCCTAATTAGGAAAATGATAGTGTGTACCATATTTCTAATTTATATTTGTCAAATCCTCATAAAATAGGAAATGATCACCAAATGAAAACTTAATGATAAACATAGTTCCCAAACATCTCTGGTCATTGTATCTAGCACAGATACATATGTGCTATAGATACTAGAAGTATTCTGTAACTCTGAGGGTAATTAAAAAATATATGTTTATTTTATTATATAGGTATATATTTACAAAATAAATTTATATTGTGGTTGTTTAAGTAGATATTTTAAAGGTATTTTTCAGGCTAAAATCAGAGTTTTGGGAGTCATCAATCTGAAAACTTGGATAATGAGTTGTTGTTGTTTTTAATTCACACTGAAAATATCACTGTCCATCTTTCAGATTTAACCTAAAGACTTAAGCTGGGAAGGACTAAGTCTGAGTCAGGGTCAGCAAGTCCAAGACCTCTGATTTATCAAGGATTTACCCGACCAGCGCCTTGGTTGTGGCTGTGTGGCTGCGCGCACTCTCCTGAGCATCTACCCAGAAATCCACCTGGACTGCTGAGTCCTCATGGACCTGCCCGTAGGATTCCAATGAAGTAGAGACCACAAGGTTTTATTTAATCCTGCTGCCTTTTATAGCCTTTGCCTTAACTCTTTTAAGTTTCACACTTTGAAGCCTTGTGTGTTTACAAAAATTACATACCTCTAAGTAGATATCTGAACTTAATAATTGCTTTATTGACGAGCTTTTTTCCTCAGATGCATATACAAAATGCAACATACATAATACTGCCATATCTCACATTTCCTGTTGTGTTATATATACTTTAAAAGAAAAAAATAGTTTTGAAAGCAGCATGAAATTTAGCACCAATCTTGACTGAATCTTTTTTTGGTAGGAGAAAAAAGGCACCAAATACATGGTCCATTCAAAGCCTGTGGTCAAAATATAGCACTCTGGACAACATGCCCTCGGTCCCTGAAGTGCTATGTCAATATAGGCTGAATAATGAAGGGTACGTTTACCCCTTCCTTTCCAGCAATTAGAACATATTATAGAAGACTGCATTTAGGGAAGATCACAGATCAGCATAAAAAAGGCTTGTGTTTACACACCTTTAAAATACTTTTAAAATCCACTCTTTTAATAACAGTCAGGGACTGGAAAGTATTATCTGGTAAAGAATAAAAGTCATACAAGGTGGGGCAAAAGTAAGTTTACAGCTGTGAGTACACAAAACAGAGTTTATTCTTGTATTATTATTTATTAATTATTATATTATTTTCTGTACAAACAACTGTAAAACTACTTTTGCCCCCCTCTGTATATTAGGGGCCCTAAAATAGTATCGCATATCTGATTTGATTTCTTAATGTTATTTTATATATATAGTTCCTATCACTTACTTGCTTAGTGACATTCAACTCCAAAATACTCTTCTTATAGAACTAATATTGAAAGGCTAGAAACATCTTTAATTAAATTGGAACTTGTGGGTTAACTTCTACACTATAGATACAGTCAACGACAGCATTTTCAAAAACTCCAGTGAAACAAAAAATCGTTACCACTGGGAAAAGGGAGCCTTTTATAGAAGTTCAGTATGTAAGCTATTAGGTTAAGGCATGAGCATACAATCTGTTGTCAGTGATCATCCATCTTCCTGCCAAAGAAAACACAAATGAAAACAAGACCTCATCGTCAGGCTGCCAGTATAACCTGAAAAGCCACTGGTACGGCATTTTAGTAAGTGTTCGTTATTACACATAGATTTCTTCCTGTTAGATTATCCACAGTCCACATTAGTTAATGCTTCTTTTTTGTTCTTTTTATAGCCATTTGTCAAAACAAAGCACTTAAGATCTTTGACTATTCTGACCCCCTTACCTACTTGCACTCCCTTGCCTTTTAATCCCAGAATCACCATTGCTCCTCCTAATTAAGCACGCTTTTAGTCAGGCGCTGAAAGCTTAGGTCGGTGCACTGTCACAGTCAAGTGATTGTCGTGATCAAGTAATTAAAAAGGTTTTATTTCATTCCAGATATCTTTCCAACGTACTAATAAAAAATTGAAATTTTCTGTGTCATAAACGAGGTAGTCCTATATTATATCTGTCAAGCAAATACTACCATGGGGGATTTCTGTGAATGTATAGAGGTCAAAATGATTAATGTTCACTACTTAAAAACTGATAATTTAAAAAAGAACTAGCTAAGTAAACTACTGTGTCCCAAATTTCAAGGTTTCTTTAGTGATTCAAAGATGTGGCAATAAATTGTTTCATGGGTCTTTATTGTCTTAGGGGTCACCTGCTAAGTCCACATTTATGACAGTTCAATACTTGCGGTTCTAAGTTGTATTCAGGTTTCGTACTTAGCTGTGGGCATTTGGCCCTTTATTCTTGAGAACTGTAACCTATCCCTCTCTAGTGTATGTATAAAACAAAGCATTAGTCTCTGCCAGCAAATAAAATGATAAACACGGCTGTGGCTATGAAACAATAGTGAACCCAGGGCTGCCTACTGTTGCTGTGCCCCCTGCGGTTCTCTGCCCCCAAGCCACTCTCACACTCCACTCTGGTGGTCTTAGTTCCCTGACACCACATCATCCGCAACAACAAAATCGCTGAGTACAGTATGAGCTGAATTAGTGATTGTCAGTAAAGCAGCAAGCCTTCCTTCTATGGTATGCTCTTAATCCACATTACCACATCACTGTTATGAATGGCAAAACTGCTCTTTTGTTTTAATAACAAAGCCAGTGGTTTGAGTTTTTTAAAGAGTTAATTAAACTATATAGATGGTATATTTTTCTATTAGCCAAGACACCACTTGTTTTTCAAATTAAAAAATAATACAGATGTAAAAAGAAATAAAGTTCTCTTTCTCCTGCTTTTCACATATTGGAAAAAAGCAACAATCTTTAACCTAATACAGAATTGCTCCTTAATGTTTATGCCAGCAATAGTAGTTTTCAGTGTAGAAATTTCCTAAGGAGTCTGACATAAGTTTTAGGTACTTATGTAAATCGCTTACGTATTTAAAAATTGGAGCTATCCTCGCCCTGTACCTCTAACCCCCCAGGGCGAGCCAGCCTAAGGCCGGTTCACGGGGAGCTGCCGCCAGGAGGCTCGCTGCATTCCAAGGCGCCTCCAGGATGTGCTCTCAGGACTAAGACTTAGCAAAACTTCAAAGGAACAGGAAAATCAAAGTAAAAAATTATGCCCCCTGAAAATATTTATGCTAAGAATTTGGCAGTCTTTTCTCTCAAAGTATTTACCTTCAACATTTAAAGTTTTATATGTTAGCACAAAAGATGCCAATTATATGAAACGTAATACTACCCCCCAAATTTTAATCACATAATTAAAAAGAAAAAATTTCAGTGTAGACCATTAGCTCTCTTCAGTTGAACGCTGAGAGCAGGCCACCCTCCGGGTTACACAAAATGAATGGGGTTCCACGCCTCTGAAGCCACAGCAACCAGTGAGCGGTGGCGCTGCGCAGCCAGCAGAGTTAAGTGAGGGTGTTAATGGACTCCTCTTTAACAGATTTTTGAAGAATAGGGGGAAGTAAAAAGAAAAAGAACGATAAGGATAAAGATAACATGAAAAGAGTAAAGCTATGTTTACTTTACAATTAAGTGTACATTTACTTTAAAAGTGTGAAAAGTTGAAGCTAACAGCATTAAAGGTTTCTCGATACTTGGGCAGAGCCCATGTGATCACCTGCAAACATATATAAAAGATAATATATGGATCATGAAATGCAAATGAATCGAATTGGAAGCATAATGCAATCACCATGCAATTTTCAGTGAAAATTACAAGTCTTATAGTAGGGCTATAGACTAAGCATTGCAACTATGATCAAAGAGATTTATAAATTTTGAATAAAATATCAATAACTTGAAATGAATGGATCCCAACAATACCCACTGCAATAAAATTTAACCAAAACTTTTCTGGAATACCCTTGGGCATCAGTTACGTGTGTATCCAATCCAGCATTTGGGGAAAGAGGAACACTAATTGTTCCCCCTTTTATGTTATTGTTGGCCTCAAATGCAAGAAACTTGAATGTGAGAATTTGTGGAGTCCTATCAGAATTAGGAGTGATGAACTGGAAAGTAGAGTTCCCACTCTATTATTTTGCTCTCAAAAAAGTGTCTGAATTGAACTAAAAAAAAATTTAGGCCCATCTTAAAACTCTGTTTAGAATTCGAAACAATTTACTTTGATGGAAAGATTAATATTTCTCGGTTTGAAACATGAATCTTTATGGATATGAGTATTTTTCATTTTCTTGGTAGAACCTTTAGGACTTTTTCTACCAAACATATTACTATATAAGCATTTTATGGAATTTAGCATTTTACCTTTTATACTTTTTAACTTTAGATTATTACAGCACAGTACTCTCCATAAGAGTCTGTTACAACAGAGCTTTTTTAGTGTTATAGATCCTGTTTGACTCGTTCCATTAGACTGAAAACTACATATATGTGATACTATATGTGTAATAGTCTGAGATATAATTTTTATTACAAATACTTAAGTCACTTTGGCTCTTTTACTATGAAAACTAACAAAGCAAGATGAAGTCTTTCAGATTATTACCTTTTCCCCCCCTAAAATCAGCCAGATTTGGGAAGGAAAAGCACTTTGGAAGTCTTTACTGAGTAAATATTCTACTTTAGAATTATTCTTTCTGTAAAATCGGGAGTGGGTGAGCCTTAGGAGTCTCAGGCATGTTTTACGATTGGTCTTAGTTATATATTCTTACTTATCTCAAAAGCAATGATAATGAGGAAATGATGTTTTTATAACTGGGCACGACTAAATGAAAAACCTGATAATGTATCACCATTATCATTTCGAAGTCATTTTCTAAAATTTTGAAATAAGAACATAAAAGGAAAGTGTGGTCAAATGTAGATTTGGTTTTTTGTTTGTTTGCAACAGAACCTTCCAAAAAACAAATTACCTAAGTCCCCTAAATATAACTATAGAAGTATTGGAAATAGTAAGTTGCTGAGTGTCTTCACAATCAAAATTATTTAAAATCCTATTAAAAATCATTCCACATTTAGTGTTTATACACTTTGAACTTTCAAGATTGCAGATTAGGAAGTTGATACTGAAAGTTACTGGGTTTTCTAGCTGTTCAGTTAACAGCCTCACTTTCCTCCAGCCTCCTGTGCGCCACCTCCCTAATCCCTGCCAACCATAAATCCATGTGCTTTCCAGGTTATCTCCCTCCTTTGCCAGCGACAAGGCATGGGAGTATTAATACTCTGCCTTTCAGAAACAACAGTAGCTGAAAAGTAAAGTAGGGGGATAATGGACTTTTCTTACAGAGAATTTAGAAACAGGTGGATCCTGGAGGTGCTTTAGAAAAGGACAACACTGTTCCTAGGTGAAAAAGCTACATTTGAGGAAAATCTAATATATATCTACATTTATGATTTAAATGTATTTGCATATTATTAACTTTTAAAGACCTAAATAAGAAAAAAATGTATTAAAGTATAATTCCAGGGACTGGGAAAAATATTCTTATTTTTTTATAGATGAGTATAGGTCATGACATGACTTTGGTTTTAATTTTAGGTCCTTAAAACTCTTAGCTTTCTTATAATTGTCTGTGTATAAATAGAAAAAAGTACTGGGAATGTTAATGGGGAATTCACTAAGAAAAATACACATGAATGCAAATTTCTGCCAGAAAGTTTTGGAAATGTAGCAGTTGTTTCTCCCTACAAATGCTTTTAACCTTTCAAGACCCATTGTTTTCATAAACCAGTTTGAGCAACTGTGTCTATCAGAAATAGTCTCTTCACAAACACAAAGATTCTTTCCCCATTGTGCCTGAAGCTACAACTTGACAACATGCTCAATAAGATTTTGTTTAAATATCAGGTCCTAGTGCTAACAAATTCAGAAGTCAGAAAAAATTCTACATTAAAATTGCCAGAGTATCTTTCATTCATTCTATTTTACTTTATTGTTACAATTTAAACAAATTCAGAAACTTGGGGGCTTCTAGCTACTTGAGTAAAACACACTGCAAACCCAAAGGGAATAAACATAAATGGAAGAAATACCTGATTTTTAACTGCTCTGCCCTATGAACAGGATCCTTTTCATCTCACATATTGACTATGAAAACACTGTAAGCATCTGCTCCAGGAAGATCCTGACACTAGAGCTTCATTCCACAGCCTGTTTAACAAACAAGCAACTTCAACACAGACTTAGGGTTAGGCAGATCTCACATTACCTAGAATCCAGGCTTAAATTTTGTAAAAAAATTTTCCAAATAGGAGTAGAAATTAAAATACAGACACCAGAACTAAAAACAGCATGTGAGACAACAAACAATATTTCCAGTCCTAACCAAATAGCAACCTTTTCAATATAGCTTGAGGTATTTTTAAATATTTGTAGAAGCTAAATAGCATTCACAGTTTCCAAAGTTGCTTTTTACTGAAATAGAGCCAAATTCCCATCCCATTTGACTTCCAGGCATGTTTTCATGTACCAGAGTCTCTGTCCTCAGACCCACGGAAATATCGGACAGCTGATTCAGTGGCAGGAAATGGTTCATGTAGTAATAAGGGTTCTATTTCTCATTATTGTGCTATTCTTAGGGTGTGATTAAAAAAATAAGAAATTTGCAATTCATATAAAAGGAAAACTTGCTTAAACTTCTGAAAGCAAGTGCAGTCTGCTGGAGGTATATAAGACATTAAATAACAGAGCCAGATTCTTTTTTTACGGTTCCAGATGAACTCGACAGCAGAGAGTTCTGGTTCCCCAGCATTTTCTCCATCTTTTCTCCTCCGCTAGTTCTACTGATCTCTCTCTGCTTCTTAGTGTGGATCCATGGGATAAAACAAAGGATAGCACCTCCAATAAGGGGAGGGATTCCAGCAAGGTAGAATGACACATCGTAGGCACCCAGCTTGTCACGGAGTAACCCTGAGAAGGGAAAGAACTGTCAGCAAGAGAGAACAAGTGTGGCCCTTAGGGGTCTCAGATCAGTCACAATGATGGCCTGCCTAGTCCCCACCTAATAACTTCATCTCAGTAGAACTAGTTCAAACATTTATTACTAAATGTTTCTTAGGAAATGTGTCTTAAATATAGACTTTTTCTGATATGAGGAAGGAAAAAAATCTCATGTCTTTAATCTTGTCAGACTACAAGATATTACATGGAAAAAATATTTGCAACCAAGCTTTGGCTTCTCAAGACCCTGCAGGGGTTGTCTGGGGCTTCTGACACATGGTGTCAGACCACGAGGCTAGAAACTCAGCCACACCTCAAAGTGTCTACATTTCAAACCGTCCTTGGGCCTGTTTATGAAATAATGTGAGACTATTTAAAATTACAATTAAAAATCATGAAAAATGTGTAATTCTAAGTTAGGAAGAAAAAGGCTGTTAAATACATTTTGGAAAGATAACTAAGATTTATCCCATGAGAGGAAAATATGAGAATCTATCTGTAGCACTCTAATAGATCCTTGAATTCTGCTTCTGAAAAATGTTATTTAGCATACTCCTTACATTTAATTCTAACACAATACATATTTTAATTAGTTCTCTTAGTGTTTTAAAACTTTTTAAACTTTTCTATACAAACCTCAGTTATCTGAAGTGTCCAGGGAGCACAATGTACTAAATACCTGACCCTGCTGAGGATTTGTCCAGTTAAGTACCAGCACATTTAAGGGTGCACTCGTTCTGGGTGGGTGGAAACCTAAAATACACAGTATGTCTAAATACGCGGTTTCCCTAACTTCCGAATCAGAGTGTTTCCTAGGTAACTGAACCTTTCATACTTACGAACACTAATTATTTTGTTTGGCTGTAACACGATGATCCCTCAGAGCCTCCTGGTGAGCCAGGGGCTTTTTGCCGCCAGTTGCTGTATTGCTCGGCCTGCTTCAGAAGCTTCCCACTAACCTCCTTTTTATTCTTAGTCTGTTATCAGTTACTGCTAGCAGCAAACACCATTCCTACTACAGTGCTGCTTGTCATCTACTGTGGGCTTGGAAACCCTAAAAAGCTAAGCTTGTTAAGGTGTAAAGACAGTGTGACTAGTGGGAGAGAGGGGCGGGCTGGAGGGGCTCCTTCAGAGAGACTATGACCTGGAGAACTTGAATTCTCTTTGGTCAGTGCAGTGGTGACTCCACTTGCTTGATTCATGACTGGTTCCCAGTTGGCAAAGCTGCTAGATGTGTGAGTTTTCTCTGTACATGAGAATAAATTGAGCTGAGTTCTAACTGAGCCCTTCACATGCCAGACACAGATGACAGTACATACATTTAAATTTTATTATAATTTTATCAAGTCTTCCTATCATAATATGTCTCACTGGCACCCAAGTAATTGTAGACATGAAACATCTTTATACTATCATTCACATAACATAAAATGAACCATTTTAGTGGCATTTAGTACATTCACAATGTTGTGCAACCACCACCTCTGTCTTCTTCCAAAATGTTTTCATCGCACCAGACAGAAACTCCATTCCCATGAAGCAGTTACTCCTTAATCCCTCCTCCCACCAGCCCGTGGCAACCACAGATCTACTCTCTGCTTCTATGGACTTACCTATTCTGGATAGTTCACATAAATGGAATCACGCAGTATGTGACATTCTGCATTTGGCTTTTTGTAGCACACACAGAAATAAAAACCAGTAACTAATAAGTAATATATTTTATATTTTACATACCAGTGAGACTCAGGACCTGTAGTAATAACGCTATGAATTAATATAATTACTGGAGAATAATTACATTTACCTGCAATAGGTGGGCCCACAGTCATGGGTATAGACATGAATCCAAGCAGAAATCCAATTGCTTGGGAAGCATCCTGGGCACCAACTAACTCAAAGGCAATGGGGGCCATAATTGAAATGAAGCATCCATCGAAGAAGCCCATAATGAGACAGACAGCTATGAGGGCCCCAAAGACATTACACAGGGGAATCATCATGGACATCAGACCAATTAATAGAAAGGAGAGTACCTAGGACAGACACCACAATGTCAACTCTACATTCTGGAAAAGTGAATTTTACAATTACTGAGCAACATGTTTAGAACTTTTAAGTAGTTACTGGTTTGCCACCTCCCGGCCCAGTTCACCTTGATTTTATACACGTAACGACTTCCGTAATCATCCCCTCTGAGTTCCCCTGGCACTTTCTCAATATTCCCATTAAGGAGACAACTTCAACCTTTTCGTCTCGTGACACACATAAACTAATTACTAAAATTCTGCAGCATACCAAAAAATATATTTGTCGCCAATCTGACAAAAAAATAGGTATAATTTTGATTCACACCAGCCGGCTATTGCTGCGCTGGCTGTTGTCTACATTTTTTTTCTACTTTGCTACTCTAAGAGAAAAGAGTCGGTGCCCCTGACCAAACAGTCAGAGACTGCATGTTTTAAAAATCCTTGCGGCACATCAGTTCTTCGGTCAGTTCTGTAAGAAATCATTCACTTAAGGGTTTCAAGCGTATTACTATATATTTTGAGCATATTTCTTCTTAATACTTTGCCTGACTGCGGGTTCTCCTTTTCTCAGTTCAAACTATATTAATTTATAGTCTCTCTTTTTCAATTATTTGACAATAATTGTTAGTTATTTAAATTTGTTAAATTTTAATCACAGTTGTCAAATTAAAATTGTTCGTCGTTATTTCAAAGTAAACTTTCTTGGTTTTTCTTTAAGACTTGAGTTCACAGAAATTCACACATTTACTCTTTAGCATTTCTCTAACTAGCTGTTTCTTCCTTCTTTGTAGTTCCAGTAGTGAGAAATGATGCTCCTTCCCCTGCTTGATTTAGGAATAACCCCTACTTGATTTAGGTTATATACCTAAGAACAACAAAAAAAATTTTGTTTGTTTGTTATTACCATTCCCATTTCTATCACAAAGAGAGCATTCCCGGAAAACTGCCACTAAACTTTTGCTCAGAAATCTAAGTATAGTTCAAGAGGAAAAACGTGCTGCACCCGAACGAGCAGAAGGCATTTGCGCAGGCAGACGTGAGAGTGGCCCCAGTCAGATCCCAGTGTTCCTCCGATGAACTGATGCAATATAAACTTTCCAGACTCTTCGAGCCCCTAGCTAGGAACGCAGGGCAGAAAGCAGTGGGCAGCAGCGATCTGTCGGACCATCACAGATTAAAGGGAAGTGTTCAGGTCACAGCCAAGTGGCTGGCTTCTTCTAAGGCACAAGAGGCCATAGTCCTTTCAAAGTGCTTCACAGGGAGTCTGTTCAACTCTCCACACAGCACATGAGCGCCACCATTTCTGCCTGAGGGAGGAACTGGCCCCAGTGCCACAGCCCAGCTGAGAAGAGGCAGTCTCATGCAGGATGGGGAGCTGCTAAGTATTTAGGTGACATTTTGGAAACAGCATATGTTGGTAAAGCATACGCCCTTCTCCCAGGTATCTTTAGGAAAATGTAAAATGGAACAAAGAGTGAGGCAACATAGACCCGTTCATCCTGCCTCAACTGGGAGAGGGAGTTTACACAAGAAGATGGATATGAAAAGGATTAATTTTTCAAAATTACAAAAAATTCTAAATTTCCAAAGTAACCCATGAATACCTGTTTTGAACAAATTCAAACCTTAGAAAAATGTATACAGTGATATATGAAAGTCTTCCTTCATCCCCCCCTTGTCCTCAACCCAAACCCACTTTCCTTGTCCGGAATAACCACTCAGTTTGGTTTGCACCTTCCTAGACCTTTCCTGTGCACACCCACGTGTCGTTTGGGTCTGTCTGCTCTATGTCGACGGACATGATGTCAATGCTTCACTATGCCCATGCCACAGAGAAATACAACACAGAGGGAAAGCGATCCAAATCCAAAGTTTTTAATTCTTTTATTACAGTTATAACTTCCAAACCTTTGAAACACTCTCATACTTCTGAAAGTTACATATTAAAGACTCAAATCTATAGGAATTTAATGGTGACTAGAAAGACAGGCCTGTGAGGTTAAGAAAGATGGTAAGAAAATACCATAATGTGGCCTTTCTTCTTCCCAATAAAGTACATACCAGTACGTACTCTGGGAAACTTTGCAAAGGTCTTCTTTACCCATTATTATCCTATATAATGCAATTCAGTTATCTCTTCATTCAGGATTTTAAATTGTTAGGCTGAAAATACCTGAAATCCAGGACCTTGACAGATGTCTGAATTTAGAACTCTAAGCAAAAGTGTGAGATACACTTCTAAACTCTTTGTTACCTACAACAAAGCCTCCAGTTCAGGATAACCAAGGTCTCCTTTCTTGAGACCCGTTCTAAATCAGGGTCTGCCTCAGGAGTTAACAGAATATTAAAACATAGTAAGAGCAAGGATTATGTAATCATCCCCGCTGGGCCGGCACTCTGTATGAGACGTCGCCATGAATCCTCGCCACAGCCCTCTGACAGTGCTCGAGACAAATTAATGGCAGGACTGGTGTGAACTCCAGTCTCACTCCAGAGCCTGTGCTCTTCTGCTCTGCAGCCTCGCAAACCCAAGATGACTTTGACCAGAAATTAGACCCGTGGGAGCTTGTAGAGTATGTTCTGTGCCCGGCTGCCACTCAGAAGTGGCTTCAAGGGACAGGGAGGGGAGAAAATTGTCAGAGCCCCACGAGGTTGGGATGTAACAGTTGAAAACAGGGCGCGGGTATGAGAAAACACCAACAAAAGCAAGGAAAGAGAGGTAAGCAGCAGGGGCGTTCCAACCCTTAAAGGCTGAACCGAAAGGCAGGCAGGAAGGGAGGGAGACAGGAGAGAAAAAGGAATGGGCAAACGGGCGAAGCTGGAATTGGTCACAGCAGAGCCAGGAATCAATACCACACTGACTTTTGAAGCTGGGGCAGGGAAGCCAGGGCAAAGGAGAGACAGAGCAGGGGGGTGAGGTCAAGGACAGGTCCAGTGTGGGTTGGGCCTGTGCTGGCTGGCCCTGGGGCCACTGTGTTCCCAAGATGGACCCATCAGTAGCTCCCAGCAGCCACAGGACACATTGAAGCCCTTCTTCTCCTTCACAGGTTAAGACCCTAAAAGGCTGTCACTACCCTTCCATCTAAAATGACATAACTGACTTTTAATTCACCACTGTGTTACTACAGAGCAAACATGGGACAAATTAGGAAAGTCTGTATTTTCTTTCATAAATTACATGTAATATGTATTAAAATGTGCCCCAAAATGACTGCCCTACGAGTAGTAGGAAAATTTTTCACGAGAAGAAATAAAATGTTGATGTGTAAAATATACCCTGACTTTATGCACTGGGGCACGTTAGTGTGACCCTCCATCATCTCTCACCTGCACCACTGCACTGATCTCCTCATTGGTCTTCCTCCCCTGTTGCATTCTTGATTCTATCCCTGTAATCCATCCGCCACACACAGAGTAACCACAGTGACTTTAAAATGTAAAATCAGGCCCCATTATTTTCCAGCAAAGACCCACTACACTTAAAATCTCTTCGTCTGGGCTCTGACGGCTCTGTATCATCTGGCCCCTCCTGGCTTTCCAGCCTTTTAGCATGCCACTCTCTCCTCTTGAGTTCCCAAACAGGCCCAGCTTTTTCCTGCCTCAAGTCTTGCTCCAGGAACTCAAGGATCGCATCTGTCTTGTTTATATCATGCCACCAAGGTCTAAGCAGAAATTTTATCTTATTTTTTGCTTTTTTGAAAATGAAATAATTTGGGTTCTTTACTCTTCTTATGCCACCTTCCCCATGGCTTTTGCTCTTCAAAACAAAAATATGTCAGACTGGGGACCGCATAGGAGATGCAACTTCCTTTGGGATGGCTGCTGGGCCTGCAGAAACACCATTTTTTGTTGTGGGGTGAGAAGTCTCCGTGTGGGCTGTGTCCAGAATTTTTTGAATGAATGAAAAGCAATTGAAAGTTTGTAATGCAATACATGTCCATTAGAGGGCTCCCTTGACACTTGAAAACAAGATCAAATGTTCTGCTAAATGTTTGACAAGGATATCTGCAATTAGGTATTAATATAAGGGATATCCCTATGCTCACAGTGAAATCAGAAAGGTTGGCATCCATGCTGCCTGTCACCACAAGAACCAGTAAGTAGAGAGAAGGATCGAATCTTTATGGGCACTTTATTCAGATGGCCAGCGATCTTAGAAGATGGGGGCGTTATATACCCTCAAAAACCATTTCAGCATCTCATCTCAAGCTGACCTTTTTATAAGGAGACAAGAGGGTGGGTAAGGGGTTTGAAAAAAGGTTAACTGCATAGAAGAGTAGGTAAGGCGTTTGCAAAGAAGGTTAACTGAGTAAGAGTTGCACTCTGGCAGTAATTTTCATCGCGCTTCTTCATCTGTTGATCAACAATTCTTTATCCTCATCACAGATGTTCCCTTCCTGGAATACAATGGCTCAGATACCATCTCCATGGCTTGCAGACCCTCTGGGACACAAAGGCTGAATTGTTTGTTGGCCTCCTGGAGTCACTGTCATGCATTCCAGTTCCAGGAACAACAGCTTTCCGCATGCATTAGTCACTGAAGCCTATCAACTAAGGCTAAAATCTTTAACTCTTGAGTTCCTCTATCAACAGTACAGTAAGTACTTTAAAAAGCAGAACTCTCCCACACTTCCTTCTAGCTGTCTGACCAAACTCGTTCCTGTGCCAGTCTGCCTGGACCTATACACAGAGAGACACCCACAGTGGTAGTCTCTCCCTTCCTCGGCATTCACATCTGTCCGTGGAAATAACAGTACCTTCCTCCAAGAGCCGGACTGAGGAGTAAATAAGATGATGCATGTGGAAATGCTTAATGTATGGTGGCTGTCACAAATCAATGAACACAAGTTCTTTTGTGTGTGTTACATGCCACTGAGTGGGCTCTGACTCCTGGCGACCCTGTGACTGAGTGCTGTCCACAATGTCCTGTCCTCCGCAGCCCTGCTCAGCTCCTAGGACTCATGCCCATGGTTCACAGAGACTGAGTCCATCTCATATTTGGTCTTCCCCCTTATCCTGAACGCTTCTCTTTATCCCAGCATTATTATTTTTTTCCAAAGAACCCTCCCTTCTCATGATGTGCCCAAAAGTGGGATGGCTTCAGTTTTGTCATTTTTGCCTCCAGGGAATTTTCAGGCTTAATTTGCTCTAAGACCCACTTGTTTGTCTTTCTGGGGGCCCACAGAATCCATAGAGCTCCCCCAACATCGTATTTCAAATGAATCCATTCTTTTCCTATCAACTGTCTTCACTGTCCAACTTTCCCATCTGTACATACTAAGTTACTTTGTGCCATTTCCAATCATTTTCCTGTGCCCAAATTTCACCTCTCCTTCAAGGCCCTGCTCAAATACTGCCTCCCCTCTATATAGTGAGCAGACATGTTCAACCCCAAACCCCAAGTCTCCCTTCAACTGTCCTTTATCTCGCTTCCACAGCCAAGCTTTGGGTAAAGTTGTCTACATTTCCATTTATTCAGCTGATCATGATCAGTCTTTTGCACCTGCCAATCCACTAAAACTTCTGTTGCTAAATCCAATGAAAATCTTTTAGTCTTTAACATGCCTTCCCTCTCACTAGCTACAGATGCTGCTGACCACTCCCACCCTGGCAACACCCTGTGCCCTGCTCTTCCCTACCCATCTGGCCACCCCCTTTGGGTCTCCCTTCACATTCCTGGTCCTCCATTCACTCCATACAGCCTATGAATACCAGAGTCCTATAGGACTCTCTCAGGAGCTCCAAACTCCACACTTGGCTTTCCCACAGGTACCACAAACTTAACATGGTAAAAATGAATTAATCATCTTACTCCAATTTACTGAGTCACTCAACCTGACAAAACAGCAAAACCACCCACTCTGTTATCCGAGCCATAAATCTCAGACCCAGCTTAGATGGCTCCATCGACCCCTCATTTCCTGTACCCCCAATTTTACTCCCTACTTGGTTTCCATATCTCTGCCTTGACTCTTCCTGACTGGAGTACTTCAGTGGTCTCCGGCTAGTCCCTCTGCCTCTGCTCTTTTTTTTAAAATTTAAATAACAGCCTTATTGAAATATAAACTCATATACCATAAAATTCACCCATTTAAAGTAGACAGTTCAATGGGTTTTAGTTCCTTAACAAGGTTGTACAACCATCAATACTGTCTTATTTTAGAAAATATCGCCCCCCCAAAGAAACCCCATACCCAGTAGCAGTTATTCCCCACTCCCTCCTCCCCCAACCCTGGAAACCACTAATCTACTTTTTGTCTCTATGGGGCTCCCTATTCTGGACACTTCATAGAAATGGAACCATTCAATATGGGGCCTTTTGTGACTTTCTCAACTCTTAGCCCCTCCTCCACTTCATTCCACCCTTCATAGTTATTGGATTAAACTTTATAAAATATAATTCATGTCATGTCGTTCCCTTGCTTAAGATCCTTTCATGGGTCCTGGTACATTTCAGTATAGAGTTCATCCTCTTTTGTGCTCATAAAGGCCCTTCCCTCCTATCTAGCTGGTTCCCTCCTATCCCCCCAGCCAAACAATCTACTATTCTCTCTTTATTCTATTCAAACATTCAGTTTCCATCACATCTGTACCTCTTTGCCCATATGGGTTTCTCTGCTTGGAACACCCTTCTCTGTCTTCCGTATCTGTTTCCTACTCATAGCTTAGCACTCTGCCAGCCCAGGAGGCCTGCTCAGCCCCTCACTAGTGATTCAGACGCTTGGCGCCCGTGTTCTATGGCACACACTGCCCCCCAGCATACACATTATTCCACTGTGCTCAGGCATCATTACCTGTCTCCCCACAAGCCCATTAGCTACTGATTGGATGTACAGACCATGTTTCATCTGCAGGCGTGGAGTCACTTAAATACTTGTCAAATGAAGTCCATCTTATGTTAGAATTAGCATTTGTTTACTGTGTACTCCACAAGACCCAGAGGGCTAGTGGCAGTAAAGAAGCTCAAGAGACAAACACACACACCCCTGAATTTCACAAGATACTGCAAAAGGCACACTACTATAAGGACTATGCCAAAAACGCTCTTCTTAGAAAGAAAGCTATGGGCAAAAAACATTTTGGTTTGGTGGATTTCCGTAACAAAACAAAGAAGATTGTTGTTTGATCGCCAATTTTTCATGCTGAAAACCTAAAACTCCTGATTTTGCCCTTGAAAAACTGCTTGTAGAAATTAGGCTCCTCATTTTTACAGAAGAATTTAAGCAAAAAAATACATATAATGAGCCAGCAGTGACAGAATAATTTGCTGGGGGAAAGAAAGTACCTGTAGATAAACCTTCTTCACACCAGGCACATAGTCCACAATCCGGCCAAAGAGCAGACGTCCAACTCCTGACGTGATGCCAATGCACATGAGAAGCACCTCTTTATTGTTTTCATCTTGAAACCTGTCATTCACATGTTTTATCTGTAGACCAAAGAGAAGGAAGCCACACTAAATACGGGAGGAGAACTTGACAAGTTTTGAGGCCCTGTACAAATGCCTACAATGTTACAGACTGTCATGCCCTTCCAAATCCCAATATTTATTTATAAAATGTGCTCTTTGAGAACCTATGAGAACATAAGAAGAAAAGCTAACATGCTTTAGTGTATATGAAAGAAATAAGAATTTTTATGAGATCTTTTTCAGTGTTTAATACAGGATTACCAACACACACTTTGAAAGTTAACATTGATCCACTCAGTGAAAGGGAAGAGAACAGCCCTTTGAATGTAGCACACGACCTTACTCTATCAAGGTCACCCAGGCATCCATCATGTTATCTCCTTCTCTGAAATGCAGTTTGTTAAGTTTGTTAAGGATCAGTTCTGGAGTTTCATCTCTTCTGCAAGGGCCTGAACCAAACTGACACACCCGAATTAAGCTGTACTAGAGCTTCCGAGGTAAAAGCATTAGGCTCTCTACTTGTGAATTTGCCTATCTGTGGGACATGAGAGCAGATAAAGACACAGAGTCAGTTTAACACAGTGGTTAAAAGAAAAGCCTCTAGAGAGACTGCTTTGGGTTCAAGTCCTGGTTCCATTCCAAATTAGCCTTGTGACCCTGGGTAAGTTCTTAACCCCTAGGGCTTGTTTTGTTGTTGGTAAGTAGAGGTAGCAATAGTACTTCAAGAAGATAGTTGTGATGATTAAATACCTGTATAAAGAACTTAGAAGAGTACCAGACACACAGTTAATAATGATTCAGAGATTAATTTTAGCCTATTTAAAAGGGAAATTTCCTTTAATTCAGTGTCTACTTAGAACAATAACTGTAAACCAACAGCCTCACAATGTTTAAGAAGGTAGCGTGACCAGGCAGGTCTTATATTGGGTGACACAGATCAGCACCCACAATCTAAAGTAAGCTTTGTTCCCGCAGCCCCTAAGTTTCCCAGTTTGCCACAGCTTTCTTAGCACTTCCATTTTCTTAGTGTCTGTACTATTACTGAGATGTTACAACATAAACAGCTGTTTCAAACAGTCAGACTCACTGTCCCTACACACCAAACAAGGGCCTGAATTCTGGAAGCCTGCCAAGCTGAAAGGCCCAGATGGGTCTCACATGGTACCGGTAGCCTTTCCGGGTGATGTCTCCTTCGGAGACTTCCATTTCTCATTTTTAAGCCCACTTAGGTGTGCCAACAATATCACTTCGGTCTTTTCCCTTTCAAAACTGGTAACTGTTCTTTACTTCTGTATTTTCACACTGGTCCAGATAACTCACCTAAATATGGCTTTAATCTCATCAATTACTTATTCATCAGTTGCCCACTGTCTACATTTAAACTCCTTATTTTGGCATTAAAAGCCTTCCTTAATCTGTCACCATTCTATCTTTGTACCTTTATTACCTAGTGATCCTTGATTCAGAAGTAGAAAACACAAATGTCTACAGGACTCAGGCAAAGAGAACATAAAGAGTAAGACAGACTGCTGGAGGGGGGCCTACACTTCAGTTCATTATTACCACATAGGACCACCTGTGTTGCCCGGACCCCTTTTATTTTAAAAAGAAGTCAGAAATCTGGATTTTTGTGTGGAAGTGTTGGCACCTAACGTAAATTTAGAACACAGCATAATCCAATCCCACCCATGTGAGCCAAACAAAACACGCCGCAAACTGCATTAGGCCAGCTTTGATCTCAGCCTTAATCCCATCTGGTCCAGCAGGATGGGTGCATTCACAGTGTCTGAACCATTCTCACCTCTTTACATTTCTGATGCCTCTTCTACCTCTGTAGCAGGGTTTCTAAATTCTGCTTAAATCCTATAAAGCTGCCCTTGACTACCCTAGCCTTATACCCCTTCTTGTTGCTGCCCAAAGTCTTCATTGGCACCCTAAGTACTTTGTTCCTACCCAGGTTTTATAGCTTCTAGCTCTACACACACTCCTAAGTAAACTCTTGCATGTCAAACTGGACATGTCTGCCTGCCTGTGAGAAAAGCACCTCAAAGTCAACGTGCCCCATGCTGAACCCATCTCCCCTCACAACATGCCCTCCCTCCCTGTCAGTTAACACTACTAGGATTGGCCCAACTACCCACGGCAGAAACCTGACAACCACCCTAGATTACTCCCTCCTTCTCTTCAAATCCAACAGCCACTGTCAAATTCTGGTGATTTCACCTCCCAAATCTCTGTCACACATACTTCCTTTGGTCCCCGTTCCCCACAGTGTTTCAATTGGGGTTCTTATCAGTCCGTACCTGGGCCACGACAACAGCCTTCTAGCAATGCTTCTTGCTTAAGCCCCCACTCCTAAATCTCTGACTCATATTCTCCGGGACCACCAGCTTAAACCCAATATTAAAAAGTAACGCTTCTTTGCCCCAGATCCTTTTATGGCTCCCGTAGCCTTCACAGTAAAGCTCAGACTCTGCATTGGACAGATAAAACCTTCCTGCTTTAACACTGCAGCCTCTTCTTCAGCTGCCTCCTTATAGTCACCGCATTAACACTGTGTTATCCTTTATGGTGTGGGCTACTGAGCACTTGAAATGTGGCTATTTGAATTGAGATGTACCGTAAGTGTAAAACACACAGCAAATATACAAAACTTAATGGAAAAAAACTGCACACAAAATATCTCATTAATCATTTACAAATACCGATTCCATGTTGAAATAGTATTTTGGCTCTATTAGTTAAACAAAATATACTATGAAACTAATTTCACTTTGTTTTTTACTTTTAAAAATATGGCTACTAAAAATTTTTAAATTCCATATGTGGCTTGCATTATGTTTCTATTGAACGGTGCTGGTCTAAGAAATCCACTTGTGGCTGCAAAGATAAGACAGCTGTCAATAAAGGTAACCTCAAACTGGTTTATTCCTCCAGGCCCTTATCACTTCCCATAAGTGAGATTACAAAAAGCAGAAAAATGCCCTGGCTGGGTGGCTCAGATTGTTGGAGCATTGTCCTGTACACCAAAAAGGTTGTGGGTTTGATTCAGTCAGGGCACACACCTAGGTTGCGGGTTCAATCCCCAGACGGGGTATATATGGGAGGCAATCAATCGATGTTTCTCTCATATCGACATTTCTCTCTCTAAAATCAATAAACATCCTCAAAGTGAGGATTTTTTTTTAAAGTAGAAAGAGGTGGATTCCCCCTTGGCTGGTGTAGCTCAGTGGATTGAGCGTCAGCCTGTGAACCAAAGGGTCACCGGTTTGATTGCCCAGGCAGGGTACATGCCTTGGCTGTGGGCCAGGTCCCCATTGTGGGGCGTGCAAGAGGCAACCACACATTGATGTTTCTCTCCCTCTCCTTCTCCCTCCCTTCCCCTCAGTCTAAAAATAAAATAAATAAAATCTTTAAAAAAAAGAGAGAGAGAGATGGATTCCATCTCAATTCTGAAGAAAATTAATAACCTGATCTAAAGCAGGTAGGACATGATTAAGAATATGCATTGGCTTTATTTGGAACTTGAATCCAGACTCTACTGTATTAATCCACTTCAGGAAGCACGCAAAGGATCTATTATAACTTTTTAACAAATATTTAGATACTCAAAAAAGACTAAATTTTCCAGTCATTCCTTTGATGAAGCCAAGAATACCTGCCTGTCAAATTGCCATTATTCTTTATTAGTGGCTTATTTTTTCCCCTTGCTCTACTTTATAATCCTTAAAAGAAATAATAAGGTAAAATATTTTGAGTCTTTTGAAAGAAGGTAAATTTGGTAAATTCACATTTTAGGGGAAACTTAGTTCTTCAGATATAAAGGACATTCTTTCATAGAATTTTGTTATTATTTAAATAAAGCAAGAACCCCAGCTTCTAATTCCCTGTCCCCACCCTTAGCCAAAATCTGCAAGCTAAAACTAAAAGTTTCTTTAGTCATGAAATCAGGGAATCTGGAAGTCTGGGAGCAGAACCTGAGGATTCTGGCTCTCCGGGTCCTAGAGGCCCCCCCTCACCGCGGCAGCCGGACCTAGGAGAGCTGATGTGCTCTGCCTGCAGCCTGGGTGCCCCACGGTTGCTGCTCTTTAGTTTGGCAGAAAGCTGGGGTACTGGGCAAAACTGATGCTCCCAATAAAGAGCCGCAAGGTTGGGACATGAAAATGTTGGACAGATGTTTCCAGATATAGCCTATCTTATTTAAACCAATACAAAGCTTTACTAGAGGCCACTATCTCCATAGAAAAAACATTATTTTGCAGAGCAATTGTTTTAAGTTGACTTTATCTGAATGTGTAAGTGCTTTTAAGAGTAAGAGGAATTACTCTTTTATTCATGTGTTCAAACATCTGTTTACTCCAGGGCTGCACACCTCTCAGGGATTACTGGAGCCTTGCTGACTGACAGCTTGAACACTGCCTGAGCATTCAAGCAACTAACAACTTCCCTAATCACAGAAGCGATCTTTGGATTGTGTGAAACCCTATTTATTGTTTCGTTATCCAAAGATAAACAAGAAATCATAACCCAAAATATCTGCTCATTTTTAGTCATGGTAAAAGAAGGAAAAACAAAAAAACAAAGCAAAAAAACCCCCCACAGATCAAAGATCTAAATATAAGATCTGACACGATAAATTATATAGAAGAAAACATAGGTACTAAACTTATAGACCTTGGTTTTAGAGAAGATTTTATTATTTGACTGCAAGGGCAAGGAAAGGCAAAAATAAAACTAATGGAACTATATCAAACTAAAAAACCCTGCACAGCAAAAGAAACCGACAACAAAACAAAAAGGCAACAGACCAAATGGGAGAAGATATTTGCAAACGACAGCTCTGACAAGGGATTAATATCCAAAATACACATAGAAGTCATACAACTCAACGCCAAACAAACAAACGATTCAATTAAAAAATAGGCAGAGGACCTAAACAGATACCTCTCCCAAGAAGACATACACATGGCCAGCAGATACATGAAAAGATGTTCAACTTCACTAGCTATTAGAGAAATGCAGATCAAAGCTGCAACGAGATACCACCTCGCACCTGTTACAACGGCTATCATCAACAAGACAAGGCATCGGCGTTGGAGAGGTGGTGGAGAAAAAGGAACCCTCATCACTGCTGCTGGGACTGTAAGTTGGTACAGTCATTATAGAAAATAATATGAAGGTTCCTCAAAAAATTAAGAATAGAGTTACCATATGACCCAGAAATATCTCTTCTGTGTATCTACCCAAACAATTTGAAAACATTTATTCACAAAGATATATGCACCCCTGCACTCATTGGGTAGCTCAGTTTGTTGGGAGTGTCATTCCCATATGCCAAGGTTGTACGTTTGATTCCCAGTCAAGTCAACCAGTGAATGCATAAATGAGTGGAACAACAGGTCTATGTTTCTCTCCTTACCTCCCACTAAAAATCAGTAAAATAAAATGTAAAAGATATATGCACCCCTATGTTCACTGCAGAATTAGTCACGGTGGCCAAGACATGGAAACAACCAAAATGACCTTCAAGAGATAATGAAATAAAGAAGACATGTTACATATGTACAATGGAATACTAAATACAGACATAAGATGAAATACTGCCACCTGTGACTACATGAATGGACCTTGAGAATATTATGCTACGCAAAACCATCAGAAAAAGCTCAGAACCATATGATTTCACTCATATGCGGGATATAAAACTGAAATTCATAGACACAGACAACAGTGTGGTGGTTACCAGAAGGAAAAGGAGTGAAGGGTAGTATAGGGTTAAGGGGACCATATACATGGTGATGGAAGATGATCTGACTTTGGATGGTGGGCACACAATGCAATACAATATACAGATCCTGTTAGGATAGAAATGTACCCTTGAAAGCTATGTAATCTGATTAACCAATGTCACCCCAATACATTTAATAAAAGTTTTAAAAACAGCTGGAACTTATTTATTAAAAAAATGTTTATTTATTCTTACACATTTAAACTTCAGTTACCTTCAAAGTACTTTCCATTTGTTTATTAATACACCTATAGAGACGTTTTTTCCAAGAAGTGCTCAAAATAGTTTTTGAACTCATTGATTTTGATGCCTTTAAGTACTTCTGCTGTTTTTTGTCTCACCTCTTCCACATCAGCAAAATGTCCTTTGAGGACTTTTTCATCCGGGAGAAACAAAAACAAAGTCACTCGGGGCAAGATTAGGTGAATAGGAAGGGTGGGGCATGGGGGTCATGACATTTTTGGTCAAAAACTGATGAACCCTCAGTGCGGTGTAGGCAGGTGCACTCGTAAATCACCCATCATGAACTGGGCAAATTCTTTGAAAGAGTCTTCAAAACAAAATTCGCCGAAGCCGAACGCATCCTCTCACCATGACACCAGCTGGTACACTGATACAGATGGGTTCCTAGAACACTCACCTAGCGGAGGAAGCTTGTACAACAAGGGGCCCACCCTCCAGAAGATAATTCCGGTTTTGGGGGGTCTCCCCTCATAATCTTATTAAGCAAAGTCACCGCAATAAATTTTAAAATTAAATTTTTTAAAAAAGCAAGAGGGAAAACACACACACACACACACACACACACAAACTAGTTCACAGTTTCCCCTTCCTCCTAACCATCATCACTTCAAGTAAATGGTGAGACAGCCTCTCTATATGGATGACATGTTTCTGACCAGTCAACTTAATTAAGGGAGAGGTTTCTCTCCCCTCAGCAGAACCCAGAAACAGGTACCTTGTTGAGAGGTGAGGGGCGGCAGCCTAAGGAAGCAAAAGCCATCATCTCACTAAATTAGCCTCAGTTCTGGCCTCACCCCTCTCCAACTTTCCCCTACAAGGGAGCTACGGTGCCAAACGTTTGGAGACATCAGGTAGTGTTCTTCCCCTGAGAATCCAGGCTGAGTCCTCTGGCTCTCAGAGTCAACAATGAAGGAAGTTAAATAGGTGGCCCTAGTATAAAACCAGTTCCAATAAAGCTGAACTAAGTAAAGGAGAAACTCAAGCCTCTCTTTGACAAATGGTTTCACACCGGAAGAATGCCCAATAGAAAGGAAACCCCAAACGCTTAATTTACAGAAGCCCTTGGAATCGAGTTGTGATACACACCTACAGGATGGTCACTGGTCGAAAAGGTCCAATAATCCCCTATGGTAGTATTTTCTAAGATTATGTTATTTGGTCATGCCATGATAGTCCTTAGCCTCAACTGTCCTTCCCCCCACTTTAAGTAGATGGCTGTTTTTTGCTTAATGTCCTGTATACAATGTTTATGTAATTTATTACATTAAAAATATGATAAAAGCCCTGGCTGGCACGGCTCAGTGGACTGAGCATTGGACTGTAAAGCAAAGGGTCACCAGTTTGATTCCCAGTCAGGGCACCTGCCGGGGTTGTGGGCCAGGTCCCCAGTGGGGGGCGCGTGAGAGGCAGCCATACATTCATGTTTCTCTCCCTCTCTTCCTCCCTCCCTTCCCCTCTCTCTAAAAATAAATAAAAAGTTTTTTTAAAATATGATAGAAACTTTGGTGCATTACAGTTAAATTACAGGCATGTGTTGAGGTATTGCAGATTTGGTTCCATATCACTACAATAAAGCAAGCATCCCAATAAAGCGAGCGAGTAGAAATCTTTGCCAGTGGAGAGTCTTGCCTTCAATTTGTAAAAGAATGCAGCACCTACAAAGCACAATCAAGCGAGTATCACAATAAAGCGATGTACGCCTGCATATGTTTTTGGGTAAGAGTACAGAAGGAGGGGAACCACGGGAGACTCAAACAAAGACAGCTCTATTTCTGAGAGTGGACTTGAAGTAACAGCTGACTGACTCAAGTATCAAGTGCTTACAAAGGCAGTGCTTTAGAGCCTATGAAAGCAGGGTGACAACAGGCCCAAGAGAGCACTGCAGGCTATGGAACTAATGGAACTACAAGCAGCCTTTGCAACACAGGGGGTGGGGGATCAACTATTGCAGTTACTATGCCCTTTGGGCGATAAACAGATTCCAGGCATGCAATCATCTGCATTATCTATGAGGAGTGTAATTCCTTGGTCCTCTACCCTTCCTCTTCAGAAAGTTACCAAACCCAGAAGAGGGGTAGACAACAGGTAGGCATGTGTACTCACTTGGTACCTACGAGAATAAACGCTTGTCTGGGGCAGGGGACCTGTGTCTTTTACTTTACATGGTACATCCAAAAACAGGGCAGTAAACGCTACCCAGTTTTTCGGTGTCGGAATGCAGAATGGCGCCTGCGGTTCCCTATTTCCCGACGGGTACACTGAGTTCGGAGCGCTTTTGCTCTCTTGCTCTTCGCTCCAGAGATCAGCAGCTTCAGCCTATTGCCTCTCGTTTGCTTGCAGTTTAATTTCTAAGACTACTGTACATCCATTCAACATTTAAAATGCTCTTTCCTAACTCTAAAAGAGCATTCGGCTTAAATATACTTTTTTTAAAGGTAAACTCAAAGCAAAGAGCCTGCTTCCTTTAAAAACTAGATGTACATCTGAAAGAAAGTAGAAAGCCTGCTAGTTTGGTTAATGGGTAACCCCAGAATTTGTTGCAAATCAAAACTTTACACTACCCTTTGACTTCCAAGTAAGATGAACAAATCTTCTGATGGGAATGAGGGTTTGCTGGGTTGTTTTGTTTTCTTTTTTAAACAACTGTTTTTTTCTCTCTTTGTTTGCTAAGAAAAGGGAGTAAATTAAAACAAGCGGAGCATTCCCTTAGGAAGTGTTCCAGGAGCACTGCATCCCAGTAAACCCAGTGAGGCAATTAGAGGTAGAAGAAAACTAACTGTAGAGATTTGGGTACATAAAATTAAGCCCCTCACATCAAATAATACAGAAATACGACTTTACGGCCATTAAGATCAGTACTGAGTAGATCAGCCTTAAAATATCATGTTAGCTTATTAAATCTGATCAACTGTGCTTTGAGAATAAACAGCTCTAAGATATGCTTGAAGTGAAAACACAAAATTTCTTTGCCTGCCAACATTTCTAAGGGCTACCACCTTTAGGTTCCCCAACGTCTACTATTAATATTTCTGTCATGACTAAACCCGTAGTACAGGTACCCACTGCCTCCTCAGCAGCTGACCACAAGGAGAGCAGACCTCTAGCCTAACAGGACTCCACACCACACGGGTAGCCTGTTTGTTTTAAACAGCCGGTCTTTCCATTTTATTAAGACGGGTTTCCACAGTGCAGGTGTCACACACAGCACCATTAAGAAACATCATAGCTGGCACAGAGATAAAAGAGGGAAGAGTTTCCACTGTGAAGATTATTTAACAGCCAGCAGGGGTAGAAAAAGAAGAGTTCAGAAAGAAAGATGACTAATGGTTGGTCTAACCTTGAAAACATTTTCTAACTCCAAAGATTCTTTAAAACCTTTGCTATTGTTCCCTTTAAAAAAGTTTCCTTAGGTTAAAACAAAACAAGAGGATCCATCCTTAACATTAGCATTATTTAGATCAGACTGAGATTTGACAAAATGGTCTAGAGTAATTATCAATCAAGACCAGTTTGGATTTAGATGGCAGTTCAAATGATCCTAAATTTTTGACGTTAAGATGGACTTCATCTTAAAATAGAAAATAAATCACTAGGGTTTTTAGGTAACTTGAAATTTATTTAGTGACCCTGATAATGTCTGTGCCATATTCTTCACAAATCATCAAAAACTGTGCTAGTCCTTCCTGAACAACGAAAAGTGTATAACCTGTCGGTTTATTTAAATTTTTATGCATTACACCTAAACCCAAATGTGACTGAACAGTTTTTTGGAGTCTCATTCTTGACACACCAGATTCAACACTCTCTCACATCCTTGATTCCTGGCTAGTCTGAATGAACACAATGGAATGTGAACTACTTGGACAATGTCTTTCTGTGCAGGAGCTCTAATGTCTCTACTCTGGTCACCAAGATGGCTCCGGCGAGCTCAGCCATGGTCTACAGCCTGCCTGCATGACTGGCGCATTAATACTTCACTAGGGCACTCTGAAGATAGACAATGGTTACAAAGGCTCTCGCAGATGTGATTAATGCTCTTATGTAGGTAGCATCATGTGCTTCAATGTTTGCATTTTAAAGGATATGCTCTTTTAAACTTACTCCTGGATTTACCTGGTGATAAAGTCACCCCTTGGCTAAATGTACACACAAATAAATAGACAGGTGTGGGTTACAGAGTCGCTAATCAGAAGATAAATTGCATGAATTTGAAAAAGAAGGCTAAAATGAACTAATGCACCCAACAAAAGGCTAGTTCAATTAAGCTTAAATTCTACACAAAGAACTTTAAAATAAATTTCATGTTAAAGTAGGAAGGGATAATTTCAGAAAGTATTATTTAAGTCACTAGGATTTCAGGTAACTTGGTAACTTTGCTCGTTTAATAGCCATAGCAAGAATGACAGTAAGTCAAATGTTTTATAAATGATCAAAATTCATTCTATTTCACCCTGGCTGGTGTAGCTCAGTGGACTGAGTGCTGGACTGTAAATGCAGGGGTTGCCAGTTCGATTCCCAGTTGTGGCTGATGCCTGGGTTGCAGGCCAGGCCATTAGTAGGGGGTGAGTGAGAGGCAACCACACATTGATGTTTCTCTCCGTCTCTTTGTCCTCCCTTCCCCTCTCCCTAAAGACAAATAAATAAAATCTCTTCATTGGTTCTATTTCTTCTTGAATAATGAAAGATGTATAGACTGGTGGTTTATTTAAAATTTAAGTTTGATCTGATTTTTGAGAGAAGCAAAGAAATTGAAGTATTAGTTCTTATTCAGCTTCTTAATTTTACCCGTAATTCTAAAAGTGAACAATAATTTGATCCTTCCATAAAAATTCTATCTTCTAACCTCACCTCACTTAGATGCCATCAGCCCAGTGATGGTAGCTACAGAACTCCTTTACCAATGCCTCCTGTCCTCCTTTCTCCACTAGTCTTTGTAAGACATACAGTGTTGAGTCTTTTCTATTCTAAGGGTTATCTAATGGCTGACTCTCTCCCTAGTATCACTTCAAAATTTTACCTGGATGAAGATTTAAAAATTGTTAGGATTAGACCTACATCAATTTTCTTTCCACTGTTATCATTTCCACATACTTTGAGATTGTTTACCCCAATTTTTTTTAATCCATTCTTAAAAATAGCCCTTTTTAGAGTCGAGAGGTGAGGGTAAATGATTAACATTATTTTCAACATGTTAGGTTTTGTCCTGTGATTTTAAAGTATTCAGGAAGAAAAGGACCACATCCCTGTAGGAGGCTAGATAACTAAGTAGAAGGTTCAGGGGTGTCCAACCTTTTGGCATCTCTGTGTCACACTGGAAAAAAAGTTGTCTTGGGCCACACATTAAATAGTGCCACATTATCACAAAAACAATCTCATAATGTTTTAAGTAAATTTAGGATTTTGTGTTGGGCTGCGTTCAGAGCCATCCTGGGCTGCATGTGGCCTGAGGGCTGCAGGTTGGACACTCCTGAGTGGTCTGGATTAAGGCAACTGGAATAGGAGAGAACAGTTTTGTGGACTGAGAGTTGGAAGGCTAGGCATAGTAGGGTGAGAAAAAAGTATCTGGAGTCAAATTATGAGCTCTGCTCCTTACTGATTCTAAGACCTTGGGCATCAGTCTCCTGACCTCAAATACCGAACACTGGTTCACAGTATCTAGTACCACCACCCTGGAAGTATCTTTCTGATATAGTTGTGCCCAAGAATTCCCTTTTTTAAAAAAATAAAATTTTTTAAATTGATTTGAGAGAGAGAGGAAGTGGGAGGGAGCAAATGAGGGAGGGAGGAAGAGGAAGAGGGAGGGGAGAGGGGGTAAACGGGGTGGGGGGGGAGAAGCTGATTTGTTTGTTCCACTTATTTATGCATTCATTAGTTGATTCTTGTATGTGCCCTGACCAGGGATTGAACCTGCAACTTTGGGGTACTGGGATGATGCTCTAATCAACTGAGCTGTCCAGGCAGGGCCCAAGAATTTCCTTTTTTAAAATTAATTTTGTATTTTAATAAGATTAACCACTTTAACCATTTTTAAGTGAACAGTTCAGTGGCAATTAAGTACACTGAACTCCTTGTGCTATCACCACCACCATCCATCTCTAGACGGTTCTCATTTTCCCAAACTAAAACTCTGGACTATTACAGAATAATTCCCCATCTCCGCCTTTCCCCAAGCCCCTAGCAACCCCCATTTTACTTTCCATTTCTATGAATTTGACTCCTTTAGGTACCTCATCCAAGTGGAATCGTACAGTATTTGACTTTTTATGTCTGGCTTATTTCACTTAGCATGTCTTCAAGGTCCATCCACATTGTAGCATGTGTCCCAAGCACTATCTTTTAAAATGCATATTATTTTATTCATCTAACCCTGGCTGGTGTGGCTCTGTGTTTTGAGTGGTGGCCTGAAGACCAAAGGGTCGCTGGTTTGATTCCCGGTCAGGGCACGTGCCTGGGTTGTGGGCCGGGTGCCTGGTTGGGGATGTGTGAAAGGCAACCAGATGATGTATCTCTCACACATCAATGTTTCTCTCCCTCTCTTCCTCCATCCCTTCCCATCTCTCTAAAAATAAATAAATTTTTAAAAAGCAATAAAATTTATTAAATAAATTAAATACGTATTATTTTATTCATAAATTACTTCTTTTACTTATCCTTTATGTTACAGTTGGGGCACTGACTTTTTAAAAATTCTGTGTACCGGGAGGTTTTATGACCTAGGAATTTTATTTCAGGAGAGAAAAGAAGGCCCTGGATCTGACACACTGCTCTCGATATGTGATGAGTGCAGAGCTGAAAAAACACCTCGTAAGAAAGAGGTGCAATGAGGACACCAGGACTGAGTAATCCCAACCCCAGAATTCAGAGCACCCCTGGAAGCTGAAGAGCCAGAGCAAGGAGATACCTGGCAGAGAATTATGAAAAGTCCCTGAGGCAGTTCCTGAGGGCTCAGAAACATACGCGAGGGGAGACCTCAAAATACACCCTGCAATTTATTTATAAAAAATTGTGTATTTATTCTGACATGTTTAAACTTCAGTCACCTTCAAAGCACTCTCCATTTGATGTAATACATTTATGGAGACATTTCTTCCAAAAACTGCTCAGAACAGTTTTTGAACTTGCTGAGTTTGATGACTTTTAGTGCTTCTGTCATTTTGTTTTACCTCTTCCACATCAGCAAAATGTTTCCCTTTCTGGACTTTTGTCATCCAGGGAAACAAACAAAAACAAATAGTAGCTCAGGGCGAGACTGGAGGGTGGGACATGGGGGTCATGCTGTTTTTGATAAAAAACTGCTGAACCCTCAGTGCAGCCTGGGTAAGTGTGCTCGTAAAATCATCCATCACGAAATGGGCAAACGCATTGAGAAACTCTTCAAAAAACATTCACTGAAGCTGAACGCAGCCTCTCACGGCAGCACCAGCCGGCACACTGATGCAGATGGGTTCCTAGAACACTCACCAAGTAGGGGAGGCCTGTACTACAAGAGGCCCGCCCTCCGGAAGGTAATTCCATTTTTTGTGGGGTCCCCCTTGTAAAAGAAAACCATATGGTCACATAAGCAGAGGTACAATTAAGTAGGGACAGAGGTACTTGATTTATATTGTAACTATAATAAGGCTTTATGAATTCAATAATCAATATATGGTTGGCCCTGGCCAGGTAGCTCAGTTAGTTAGAGCATTGTCCAGACAGGCCAACGTTGTGGACTTAATCCTGGGTCAGGGCACATACAAAAATCAACCAAAGAATATATAAAGAAGTATAATAACAAATCGATGTTTCTCTCTCTCTCCCTTCCTAGCTCTCTCTGTATCATATATGTGTATACAGCAGCATTTTAAATCCCACAGAAGGGTATATGGGTCTAGAGGGACATAGGTATATGTTGGTCTGCTTGCTAGGTGTGGTCACCTCATGCATTCCACTCTTCCTGAAGCAGCTGGAAGAAGGTACAAGGCATAGACGGTGTTATTTTACTTCAGCAGAGCTGACTATGTACCTCCTGCCACCCATTCCCATAGACTTAAATTACCCCATACTGACTGTCAGATCGCAGCCCTCCCAGCTGGGTCCAGTGTGTTTAGGCATAGGGAGAGAGGCCGGTAGGGTGCATGGGTAGGGGCACAGCTGCACGTGACCAGCAGGGCCTGCAGTGGGATATTCCAGGGCAGCTGGAGCAGGCTTGCCCTCTTGGGATTCCATGGCTTTCTTTACTGGGCTACTGGGTCCTTCCACCCACGTGAGAAGAGCACTCAGCCAGCACTGCTTCAGCACCACTGGGGCCCTCAGTGCAATTCAAAGGATAATGCGGGTGAGAATGCCCTGGAGAAGAACACTCTGTACCACTGTCCTCCAAGATGCATCATCTATAACAAGAATGGGGTGGGCAAAGTGGGCAACCGGATACTTCTGGCCATCAAGGGACAGAAGAAAAAGGCGCTCATTGTGGGGCATCACATGCCTGGTCCTCAGACAACCCCTAGGTTCAATTTCAACAACATGATCCTCACTGGGGACAGTGGGACCCCTGTGGGGACCTGAATCAAGACACCCATCCTCACCAGCCTACACCAGAAGGTAAGTTTTCCGAGGTACTGGCCACTGCTCGGAACTTTACATAAGCACAGCCCAGGCCGCAGGCTGCAGTGAGGCTCATGAATGGAGCAGGTCTGAAAACCTCGCCTTTGCTGATGGGGAGACTGGGGTCCTGTGGCTGGGGAACAGTGTCCTGTGAGAAAAGGGAGGGTCGGAGGGAGGGACAGTAGATCAGCATACTTTTACTTTTATTATTTAAGCTTTAAACCATACCCTGTCAGTAATTATGTTTGGCTCGGACAAAGTCTCTAAACCAATTAACTCCTTTCCCTGTAAGATAGAGAGATAAAACTGTTCTCATCTTGAGGGATTATAATGGGTTGGCCAAAAAAGTCCATATGTTTTTTTCTGTAAAATAAGACACATTTTCCCTTTTTCACCAATAACTTTATTCATTTGGATATTCTGAGTATGTCAGCTATCTCTTGTGTGGTATAACGTTGATTGTTCTCAATTAATGTCTCCATTTGATCACTATCAACTTCAACTGGGTAGCCAAGCTTGGAGCATCATCCAGCAAGAAATCTCCAGCACAAAACTTCACAGGCCACTTTTGACACATTCAATCAGTCACAGCACCTTCTTCATATATGGCAGAAATCTTTTTTTGTGTTTCAGCTGCATTTCTACTTTTCTTGAAACAATAAAGCATACTATGCCGAAAATGTTGCTTTTTTTTTTTTCTATCTTCAGTAAAATGGCTACACAAAAATTCACCAATTTGGTTTTTTTTAAAAATGCACGCTGATATGACAGCTGTCACAATCTAATCTAACAAAATCGTTTTGAATGAAGTTAGCAGCCACTAAGTGCTACGAGAGTCATCTTACAAAAACAAACAAACAAACTTTTTGGCCAAGCCAATATACTGAAGATCAAAGAAAGAACAAACCTGAAGAACATACAGGGTTATTAGAATGACAAGTGATCATCAGCAGGGATATTAAAAGACCACATACTTCAGCAATTCAACCAACCTTTATAAACTCACCTGAAAATGGTCCAAAAAACACGAGTGCGAGGCACAAGCTAGGTGCTAGGGATGGAGCAATGATGGGGGGGCTCTGTCCCTCCCCTTGTGAAATGTCCCATCTACCTTACTTGTTTCTTCTGTATCATTTCCTGAGATGTCAGGACACTTCCAACATAAAACTCCCCAATGTGTTTTGTAGCTAAATCCAGTTTTGACCAGCCTTTCCCATACTTTCATTGAATACACTATACGGTGTAAGGGACTAACAAAAATATACTACTTTTCAACTGAAGTTAAAATTAGATATTTTAAAGTATGTGAGGATTTTTTTCCCCTAGAAAATTTTAAATCCTGTACTGGTTTGAGGTCTTCATTCTAGGGATAATTTTCATGCCTGAATAAACCATGCATCATCTCTAGAAAACTGCTGTATTACCTGTACATACTTATTTTCGGCTAAATATTCAACATAATTTGGAACATGAGACAAACTTATTCTGCCTTACTAAAAGCAGCACCTCTGTTTTAGTTTAATTATTGGTAAATGATGAGTTTTCTAGATTTCTTACATATTATGTCCTGTCTTCCTACCAAATTCCTATACTAGTACAATATATTACCATTTGAAGAAAAATACTCAAAAGAAAACATCAACTAGCTTGTTTTAATGAACGTGTTCTGTACGTGTTTAACTTCACCGCTAATGAGACACACGTGGCCAGAGAAGACCCTTGCTCATCTAAAGTGGAAGAATGCTTGTAAACACTGACAGATGGGCCAATTCGCACTAACCTGGGTAGTGAAATTGCAGCAGATGTTGAGATCTGCAGAGAAATACATGCAAGGTCAGAAAAGCAAGAAAAGCGTAGATGCCACTGAAAAAATCTACAAGAAGTAGGGATAAAGGAGAAAAGAGGTCCAATCATTCATGTGATAACCACATGAGAACTGACGGACAGCAGTATGTTACTGGAAGATAATGAGTAGTGAACAGTCTCTGAAGAAAAAGGAATGCTTGGGTCCTCTGCAAGAATTTTTAATTTTCAACATGCAGTTTTTAATACAGGGTAGGGCAAAAGTAGGTTTACAATTGTTCATATGGAAAATAATACAATAATTAATAAATAACGAGAATGAACTATTTCACATACTCACGACTGTAAACCTACTTTTGCCAACCCTGCATAATAAAAGATAAAAGTAAGTTGGATTAAAAAATTCATCAACTGTTAGATGCTCTTAAAGACAGAAACTAGAGCCCTGACTTTATTTGGGGTGTTCTTAGAAAATCCTCAAGGTGGATAGCATTAAAACACTCTAGGGAAAGGGGTAAAAATGGGTTGCTGCTTTTAATTGGTTTGCTTACTGAGAGCCTGAAGAAAATCTTTGCTGGTTAAATGACAGACTTAACTCTCTTTACCTCAGAAAGACAAAGGACATTTGCTTCCGAAGAGTCAATGGGATGGCGACAGCTGTTTCAGATCTCCAAATGTGAAGTGGCAGAGATGGGTGGGATGAGGCGTCCAGGGTGGTAATGCAACAAATTCCAGAGACGCTGGCAGGAGCCCCAGGGAGAGTTCACTTCTCACTGAGAAGGGCAGGGTGACCTGGAACAGGTTCGCCCCAAGAGTGGGCCCCATGCCTTAGGAGTTGCATCGTATTGGTCACGTTGCATAAGGTTGCATCTGATTATTTATTTACTTAGTTACTTACTTATAGAGAGAGGGGAAGGGAGGGAGAAAGGGAAAGAAACATGAGCATGGACAACGGTGTGGTGATTGCTGAGGGGAGGGGGTATAAGGGAACTAAATGGTAATGGAAAAAATATATAATAAAGATTATATATTTTTTTAAAAACCAGATCCGGCTGGTATAGTTCAGTGGATTGAGTGTCAGCCTGCAAACCAAAGGGTCGCTTGTTCGATTCCCCAGTCAGGGCACATGCCTGGGTTGCGGGCCAGGTCCCCAGTAGGGAGCATGAGGGGCAACCACACATTGATGTTTCTCTCCCTCTCTTTCACACTCCCTTCCCCTCTGTCTAAAAATAAAAATAAATAAATAAATAGAAAATAAAAAACAAACCAGGCCAAAATGGAGCCACTTTTGCTAAGCCACATCACCGAATTAAAACTTAATAACTAACCTAATTGCAGTTTCAGCCTCTCCCGAAAGTGAAATTTTGTGTGAGATGGGAGACAATTCTACCTACATCCAACTGAGCTAATTAAAGTGGCAATTTTCAACCTTTTTCATCTCATGGCACACATAAAGTAATTACTAAAATTCTGCAGCACACCAAGATATATGTATTTTTTGCCAACCTGACAAAAAAGGTATAATTTTGATTTAAAAAATAATAATAATAGTAATTACCTACACTTTTTGCTACAAAGTGACCTTTGAAAAAAATCAGGTGCCTATACTTGTACATAAGGATTTTTGGCCCTCGCCAGTGGCTCAGTTGGTTAGAGCATGGTCCCAATATACAAGGTTGTGGGTTTGATCCCCAGTCAGGGCACATACAAGAATCAACCAATGAATGCATAAATAAATGGAACAACAAATCAATGTTTCTCTCTCTAAAATCAACAAATAAAAAAAAATTTTTTTAAGGATTTCTGGTACCAAGAATTAACCAATCAAACGCAACCTTATTACACGATATGACCAATAAGATGCAACTCTATTATAGGACCTACATATTCATGGTTCAAGACAGGGTATTCACGTCAGACAGCTATTGTATTGGCTGTTGTCATTTTTTAATTTAACAATCTAAAGGAAAAGAGGTCAGTGCCCCTGACTAAATAGTCAGATACTGCATGTTTTAAAAATTCTTGTGGCACACCAGTTGAAGATCACTGAGTTAAAGGATTCTGCCTGGAGCTGAGTTAGCAGTTTCACCCACAGCCAAGACCCTGGCCTGTCAGACCGCAAGGAAAGAAGAATGTTTTTAGCTACAAAAAAGTATGCGTAATGAAGATGCATTTTTGCTAAGGGAAATGAGAATAATTTTGTCTTAATTAGAATTTCTGGTAACAAAGGATAAACTAAATGTACACAAAAAAGTTGAAGAGAAAAAGAGAATTTTACCTTGTGTAATTAAGCTGGTTAAAAACTGAATTATTATTACTAGAGGTTTTTAAATTAACCTTTAATATCAATGGTGTATTTATATAAAACCAAAGCTTAATTTCTTCCATCTGCTAAAGGTTTTTCTTTTTGAGTAATCTGTTGAGAAAGCAAAATTCTGTGTTTTATCAAAATAATTTTCTGTGCTTTATATTTGATTACTTCAGAAAACCATCTTCTCAATAGTAAGAGCTAGCTTTCAGTATATGTCTTTTTTGTTATTTTTATTTATTGATTTTAGATAGAGAGAGGAAGAGAGAGAGAAACATCGATTTGTTGTTCTACTTATTTATGCATTTATTGGTTGATTCTTGCATGTGCCCTGACTGGGAATTGAACCCGTAACCCTGGCGTATCAGGGCGACGCTCTAACCAAATGAGCTACCCTGCCAGGGCTGTATTTGTCTTTGTAATCTTTCATTGTCGCTTTGGTAAAATATATAATTCATAATAATCTGTGATGCTTATTTATTTAGTCAAGTGCCCAAACCTTTTGATATTTTTGACAAACCTCCAAAAACCGAATTCTAAAAGAAGTCTTTTTGGACACCAAACTAACTTGGACATTTCCCAGAGAGCCCCTGAGAGAACAGAGGGAAAACTTGTAAGGCAAAGAAACGTCGGCCTAGATCCACCAGAGTCATTGATAACAGGCAGCATTCCATTTCTGACTGAGTGAAGGAACAGCAGACTCTTTCAACAAAAGAATGTAAGACTTAGAATCCGCGCAGGACTTGTGTTCAAATTCCAGCTCTGAGCATAACTCAGTGAGTGACCTTGAACAAGTATAACTTAGCAGAGCCATTTCCTTAGATCTTAGCATGTAGTTATTTATTACACTTATTACACTCATCCTTGTGATGGTCACGTGAGAGTTTGTGAAAATGCTTGACACGTGATAGAGTCTTGACAAGTGTTACCTGAAACTCCCTCTGAGGGAAGCACAGAGAGAAAGGCACGTATGCTATTCCTGTTTGCCCACAGCTCTGGGCTTGGAGCGGTACTCCTGCTTGGAGCACAACATGAATAGAGCGGCCCTAGCTGGTGAGTCCTAACAGCTACATTCCATTATTGACCCAGGAGAGAGTATTTGGCATTAATCAAAGCTATAAAATATTTCTTGAGGTACTACATGCCCCGCTTATTGGCTTGTATGTCTCAAATTTTCATGTCTAATTTAAAAATACAACTTGTTGCTCCCCATTTCAACTGGTCTTGTCCATGTAACTGCCTTATCAGCAGGCGCATGGCTCTGTCTTTAATCACAACATCAGAAAAATGAGTTCCTTCTATCAGGTCAAAGTTTCTTTGAGAAGAATTACATTCTGCCATAAAATTGATGCATATCTTATAAGAAGTTTTTTGAAAACAGGTTAATCCATCCATACTGCAGATTTCAACACGAGTCAGTCATCTTCTCTTCGATAGGAAACTACTTGGGTTTAAAATGTACAAACTAAAGCTACCCAACTATCACATGTTACTGAATCAAAGAATAATACAGGTAACAAAGAGACGTCTCAAAGGTGAGTAGTGGTGGAGACTTGTGAAATGATTAAAACTAAACCATCATGCTCATACTGAGGATGGAGCATTGACAAACCGCTGAAAGTTACATTAGCACTGCCTGCCCTGTGGGCAGTGCTCTGCCAAAGCTATGCACACCTGTAGTTGGGCTGTGGTTCCTGCATCCTCATCCAGCTCTTACAGATACCTCCCAAGGCTCTTTGAGATTCTCAGTTGCTACACAGTAGGGCAGCCACCAACCGTCTAGCCTTCCTTGTTAATAAGGATGGCCACCAGAAGTTCTTTTTCCGTCCTTCCATATACTTACAATTACAACAGAGACACAGAAATTTCTTCTATTTATCAGGTTATAATTTCGACATATGCATGTAAAGCCTTGGTTCAAAGCAAAACACATCAAAGCTTTCCTCCATCAACAGGTGGCATTAGTGTCATTCAATTATTCTGAGGTTTGCTGAATTTGAGCTTACAGGCACACCCTGGTACTCGCCAGCTTCAGAACTCGTCAAACTCTGAACTTCTCGCATTTTGACGAGAAAAAAATGTTTCAGCATTTGGTGTGTGCTCGGAACTTGTCGCATTGCTAGAACTTTTATGAGTCACAACGCTGTCCCACAATAGAAAACACTTCATCATTTGGTACTCAACAGTTTCGGCAACTAGTCGCAAGTTTCAGAATAAATTAACGATGAGTACTGAGGTACTACTGTATTTATTAAGTGTTTAATGACTATGAATACCATAATGTCCTCTAAGTACGAAGTGTGAAAAAGCATTATGGTATCAAACAAGAGACTTTTAAAGATTAAAATGGCAAGAAAATAAATTGCTTATATGAAACCACCAGCAGAATAAAAAGATCAAGGGGCAAGAGGAAGGAGGAAAACTAAGAGAAGCTAATGAAGAAAGACTGGATGAGGATGAGCCATAAAAACGTAACCCAGAAAACAAAACAAAGCTCTCAGACAAAACAAGCACCTCATAAAAACTGAAGCAGCTGCTACTAGAAACAGTTATGTAGAAGTTAGGGCTCGCCTAAATTGATCTTACAATGGAGAGTATAAATGGGTAGGCCTAAAAGAGAGAATTTGACAGCTTCCAAGGAGCAATATGATTCTTCTTCTTCTTCTTCTTTTTTTTAATTTTAGAAAGAGGGGAAGAGAGGGAGAAAGAGAGGAAAAGAAACATCAATGTGAGACACATCGATCGGTCGCCTCTCATACATACTCCAACCAAGGACTGAACCGGCAACCCATGCATGTGTCCTGACTGGGAATCAAACCAGCAACCTTTCAGTTTGCTGTATGATGTGCATGCAGCTGACCCACACCAGCCAGGACTGAATCTTCATTTTTAAAAGTGAACTACTAAATGATAAACCCCCAACCTTGCTTTGAGAGCAAGATTGCCATAAAGCATAAATATTCCCTCTCAAATGATCATGTATAGTCTAATAAACAGATCTTAGAATTTTTAACATAACCACAAGAGCACTTTATTCTGAATCTTTCAAAAAGACCTAGATAAATTAGTCCCCTAGTTGATTAGTGATCTGGTTTTAACACCAAATCTTCTGTTCAAGGTCCAATTCCAACCCTGTGACATTTTTACAAACCACTTTTCCCAATGGATATCATCCTTCTCCTTTGACTCTTATAGTCCCTTGCCCCTCAAAACTACTCAACTGGCAATCGCATTGTCTTAACTCTCATTTTTATACCAGAACTGGATAGATGCTTTACATGTTTTCTCTAATCCTTACAACTTTGCAAAATTGGGTTTATCCCTATTTTATAGATGCAGAAACTAATGCTTGGAAAGGCTACCCAAGGATGTCCAACTAATAACGGACAAAACAAGGATTCAGACCCAGATATATCTTACTTCACAGCCTTTGCCTTTACCTGCTAAACAATACTGCCTCTTGCATTAAAGGGCTACTGACCAGTCTATCTCTGTGGGCCCCGGGCAAGTTTTGAAACCTCTCAGTGCCTCAGTCTTCTCATTCATGAAATGAGGATAATATACCACAGCTAGTGCATTGTTTTGGAGATTAAATAACATAATGTATATGAAATTCCTTAATAAACTATAACGGTTTTTATTACATCACTAGATTTTCTGTTTCTTCAGGGCAGATTCTTATGCGTTATATGTCTATGCCCTTCAACGCCCAATAAAAGGTTTAATAGGAATTGAACATCATCTACTGGTCTTTGGAAAGATTTGAGATGCCTTTTACCTGTCTGAGGAAGAAGGTGGTGTCCCATTTCAAGAAGTCTAGATTAAGTGTCCTTAATCAAAACCTTAAATTACAAAACAGTGATAAACTCAGTGCACCCATCACATGAGATTTAAACACCCCACATAGCATGTAACTGTCTGGTGTTTCCTCTCAACATGGCTTACAGAGCTGTAACAGTTTGACAAAAAGAAAATCCCAAATACCAACACTTTTGTCCCAAATACAAACACTTTTTGTAAGAAAACATGCCTAAAAGGGGAAAAGCAGGGGAAAGGCCTGGTTTGTTATCAGAGCTAACAGAGACCTTATTGTTCTGCATACTAACTGATTTATAGCCTCCTGATGATGATGGTATCTACAACACTGTGTTACTCATCACTCACTGGGACATTTGATTTACTTAAGAAAAACACCATACTATACTTATTAAATTTTCTTACACATACTCATGCCCCCCTACCAATAAGATGGGCACATCTGGTGGGATACTACGGAAGTGCCCAATGCCCTGTGAAGTAAGGCTAGATTAGCTTTGCTACCAGGTAAGCACAGTGGAAGGGCATCAACCCTTGCTCTGCCGTTTATATGATTCTTGGTAATGAATCATATAAACTTAACATCTTTGGTAATGATGGATCTGTTTTCCAGTCTGTAATACATAGGCTAACATTACTTATTTTGCCTATTTCACAGACTCATTGTGAAGGTCAAATGAAATAATATAAGTTAATTTACAAATTATCCATATATTACCAGAAATAACCAGATAATCACCTACTACTTATACTGCGGTAAATGTTTGGTATTAGCAAAGCTGAGACTGATTTCTCTGCGTATGTTCACCTCGTAGGACCAGAGAACTTTTTTTTTTAAATCTACTCATCTTTGAAAAGAATATAACAAATATGATCTTAACTCCAGAAGCTATCACAGACATAGTTGGTAAAGCTAATCCTTCCACAATGGAGCTATAGTCCAGCCAAAAATAGTTTCCAATGGTTCAGGTATGCCTTCCTAAAAAGTGTGAAATGGACCATTAGATCTACCTGTAGCCACATACTGCATATGTGACAGTGGTTACATACCAGGTCATTTTACCTAGTACTTTAGTGTCTGCAAAATGCCAAATGGCTCACACTCCTAAAAACTAGTCCTCCTTGTTTGTCTCTCCATTGGTCATCCCAGATGCTTCCCTAACAGCCCTGGCAAAAAGAGAATAAGGAGAACTGAGAAATTAAAATTATTCTTGGATCCAGGCTATGCCATCTCTCTGTTTCCTTAACCTAATTCCTTTCAGAATTGGGCACAGGAACCCACAGTGCTGCAAGTGTAGTTTACCAGCTGACCCCTTGAGCCCAGTAATTTTTTGAACTGCGTTACAAACTTCACAAAACTTTCAAATAGAGAAAAACTGCATGAAAATTCAAAAGTAGATTAAAAGCTAGAAAAGATCCAGGTTCACAAACACAGTATACATACAAAAAAAAATTTATCTTAATATCATTTTTGTTTATCAACTATGTTGAACTATAAATGCATTTTTGGCCACAACAGTAAGAAAAAAGGAAAAAACATAATAGGCTGTTTTGAGCAAATTCTGCCAGGGGTAAATATTTTAGACACTGCTTATTCTTGGTTCAGTATAAAGATGCTGAACTTGTCTTTTAAATGAACAATAGAAATTGCTTGAGCACTTAATATCCTAATTTTCTATGAAACCCTTCCCGTTTCCCTCACTGGGAATTCACTAACATTTCTCAAGTAATCAATCCCGTGAATAGAATTCCCATTTTCCCGGAACTATCCCACAAGTGAATGTAATGCTTCTTTGTGTCAAGGCTATATTCACCTAATTTCTGCACCCTTTTATTGAAAAAGAATATATTGATATTGTAGCATCTTTGTCCCAGATTATGATTTGTAAGCATCCTGAAGCAACTGTGACCTTGTATCAAGTTTTTCATAGTGATGCCATTTTTTGCCATTTTTTAAATTTGCTCTTGTTTGTTTAGGTTTGGGTTTTTTTTAAATACCAAAGCACACAATTAAACATTTCCTCTGTTTAATAATCTGATGGATGTTTTGACCTTGTCTTAAAAGACCTTGAACTTCAGGAGTCCCTGAATTGCAATCAGAATAATGTTTAAGGCCAACTTCAACCTGTCTATCTTGCTCTTCTAAGTTTTCCTGTATAAAATAATATCTGTTACCTGCAAAGCCAAGGAAGCATACTCACCAAGTGAACATAAGGCACAAAGTATCCACAAAGTGCAACTGGTACTCCAACTGCCCACACTGCATAAGTTGTCACCTTGAAGATGGCAAAATTGAAAACTCTTTTTGGAGGACTAAACTTTCTCCTGGAAAACAGAGAGAATCTTTTGCCTCCTTTGACTCCACTCTCTTTCTCTCTGACACTGGAAGCAAGGGGTCGGTAAGTAAAGGTAGCCAGAAGAAGAACAAACAGGAAGACACAGAGGACCCTCAGTGTGTAAAAGAGGCCCACATTGTCGATCAGAACCCTTAAAAGCAAAGGCAGCAGAACTGTGAAGATACTGCTGCCGGCAGTGACAATGCCATTCACCAGTCCAAGGCGCTTCTTGAAATAGTGTCCCAAAATGACCAATGAAGGCTGGTATGCAAAGGAGCAGCCACAGGCAAATATGATTCCATAGGTAAGGTACAGAGGTTCGATGGAACTGTGTAAAGATGAAAAAGATGGAAAGCAGCTTTCATTATTTTTATCATGTGCTTGGCAGAATAAAACCTTAGCATAAAAGTGGATTTTAGTTAATGTGTACTTTCTATAATTTAACTAAACACAGATGAAAAACTTAATAAACCAAGGATGTAGCATTAAAAATATTTTAATTTAATCTGAATGAGTAATGCAAATGCCTCAAGTGCATGAAAAATGACGTCTAAGGTCATCAGTGATTTTGTTCCTTCTTCTCTTTCCATGGACTTCCGGCGCACCAGGCAGCACCAGGCTAAAGCGGCTGTGCTCTCCACAATTCACAGAGAACAGGGCCAGGAAGGGCCTCAGTAAGACTGACAGTGATTACACTAGCAAATGGAAAAATAAGCCTCAAAAAAATTTAAAAAATTATAATTTCACTATGCAACTCATTATTTGATGGAGTTTTCCCAGACCCTTACTAAGCAACCTAGTCAAAGAAAAAGCTGCATTTTACATTTCTTCCCCACGGTTACATCAGAAGCATTTACACAGAAAAGCAGTAGTGTCCCATTTTTGCTGGCCTAAGGGCTTCAGACCAACCTTTGCCCTGTGTCGCACTATTTCCAGTGTTGTGCAAGACAACAAGAGATCACATTACAATCACAGAAAGACTGACCAAGCATGTTCATTAGTGACCCCGGTTTGTAAGCTTTAAGGCCACGTACATCTCAAAACAATAATAAAGGAATAAGAGTTTTACAGTGTAACCAAGTAACTAATTACATATCTCTTCAAAAAATAAAGGATCATATCATTACATTCTTTGAAACAGTTAAGATGAGGGGTAAAATAAAACAAAAGTTTTTTTTAAATGTCCAATTCAAAAGGCTATTTATCGAGTAGTAAAGGCAAACTATTTATTAGAAACTAAGATAAAGTTGGTTAATAATTAAACTGTGGACAATAACACTAGTCTAGAATATGCTGAGGTAATCACAAAGAACTCTAGAATCTGGTAAATATTAATTCATGTTTGCAGTCCTCTCAGATGCCCTCCCCCCTCTATTATCCACAGCTAGCACTATCTTTCAAGAGTCTCTCCCAAATTAACTTTACGTCACTCTGGTCACTCACTGCTGAATGTCCACTCTTTATTCAACACACACATATTCAGCAGCTACTGTGTGCCAGGTACTTAGTGAAAAAAATATTTAAAATGTGGTTATGCCCTACTCATAGTTTGGTTAGTAAAACAAGACATCTACCCCACATAATACAGAACAATATGTAAATAATAATTCATTTATTCTGCACCAGAGAGTTGCAACTTACTTCTTAAGGCACTAATTCATTTTCAATATTTTTATTTCTAGTTTTATTTTTCTCTCATTTGAAAGGAAAAATCTAAGTCTATTATACATATCCCTGCCCACTCCAAAGCGTGGATTAAACACGGCGCTGACAGCGGAGTGCCATCATGAACACCGATCTCTATGCCATCACACTGCAGCACCGTAGCACAGTCAGTTGGGAAACCAGGGAGCCATGGGTATGAACTGAAAATACTCTTTTGCACACCGTTCTAGCTACTAAGTGCTGGACGGGACAAGTTTCATACCTCTCCCACAGAGCAAAGCACATAAGCTCTGTGATGGCATGCTCACTGCCACTGAGCCTTTTTCACTTATTTCTAAATTTCCTCCTGAGTAACGAATCGTTCAAATTGTTGAAGTCTGACAACTGAGTAAGTGCAGTATAAATCAGTAAGGCACCAATCGTGTGGGTGTAAAAAGCATTCAGAGAACAGACACTGACGTGACCTGGGATTGTTGGAGAAGGCTTTCCTAAGGAGGCAGAACTTGAACTATAGGAAAAGTGGGTCCATTGTTCGACACTTGGAATTCATACCACATTTCCCCTTGCTCCTATATGTTGCTCTAAAAGTCTGATAGCTTTTGATCAGTGGGTTAAATAGTGAAACTAAACAGAAAATATCGGAACATTACATTAAGGTAAATATTATTTCAAGACACTGTGTTTCAGTTAAGAGAGAGAACACGGAGAGAACTGAGTCACGGTGTAAAACATATTTCGTAATTTTTATTTCTCAATCACCAAAAAGGTTTGAAAAACACTGCTTGTTGTAAGTAGGTCTGTATATGTTTTGTCTACCAAGTGAGGTAATAAATTACATGGGTTTACTACTCTTGGTCCTCTCTCCACCAAAGCCTGGTTGTTAATACATTCAGTAAGTGCTAGGGCCGCAGGGACTGACCATGGGTACCTGCAAGTTTCCAGATCCAAACAGGTATCTGACAACTTAGCAATAACACAATGTTGTATCACTGCTAAAAAATGAACTAAATGATCTCACGGAATTAACCAAACAGAATCTTATTTCAACAAAACTGGTTGTTGTTCTTTTAAAAGACAACTTTAGAAGGAAAAAATCCTACAGGCACTTCAAAGATGGAATATATATTTTCTATCAAGACATAAAAATAATTGTTTAGAATCCAAATAAAATTTCTAAGTTAGGTAAAAACAAGACGTTCATTTTAGATTTGAGGAAGGGGTGTAAGTGGGCTGGGGGTAAACTTAGTAAACCAAGGATTCTGTTGATTAAATCCAGAATATTTAAAAATAATCAGGGCAAGAAATGTAACTGTGTGTATTTTTCTAGTAACCTCAATAATGATTTTCAACTAGTGCATGAAGACAGCTAGGGAAGGGAAAGAGACAGGAAATTAAGACACACCACTAAAGTAGATATGAGATGGATATCATTTTAAGAGCTTTTCTTATTAATCACCTCCTGTTAGCCAGAGCAACATATTAAAACCAGTGTTTCTCTAACTAAGGATTATTCTGATAATACAAAGGGATTGACTAGTAGAACTGGAACTGGAGGGAGTAATGCCTCATACAGTGATATGCCCATCAGCTCTTTGCAGTTAGTTTCTCTTCAGTGCACTGCACCTTTTAACAGACACAGGAAAAGTGTACTGATATTTTTTATTTCAAGCTGCACTTGACCACTTCATTTGCCATAATCTTTTTAAATTTTAGCATGTTCTTTTTTTAAAAAATGCACACAGGGTTAAAATAAATAGCAAAGGTTTTATTTCATTAATAAAAATATTTCATAACAAGCCTATGAAGAACTGCTCCAACATACCACTTACTGTGCCCGTTGGGCCTTAGGCTAAGCTGACCTTAAACTAATATTATTGCTTCAGACAACTCACTGTTATGAGCTTTTTTAGGATTTTTACGTGAACAGAAAAAAACAAAAGGAGAAACATTTTTCTTGCCCCAGGGAACATATATATCCTGATTGGCATCTAACTCTCGGGTGCCGCAAGCAAAAACATTCAATTTCTCAACTCTGATTTGCTGCCATGGATAACAATGTGTAAGTTATGTTGCCTATAATTTAAGCAACAAAAGGAGGATTTTTCCTTGTAAACAGCAAAGTTTCTGAAAGGAAAACTCTAAAGGTATCTAACATTTTTTGAAAAGCAACATAAAGAAATGAAGTGCTTACCTTACAAAAGAACTGGACATGAGCCCAATGAGTCCAACAGCAGCACCCACAACAGCTGTTTTCCGACAACCAAATGTGTCTGTGAAGACGCTGACTACTGGGCAGCAAAAGAAAATCATCCCCATGGAGAGAGAACTTACCCATGCTGTGAAGAGGAGGGGAAAAAAAGAACATTACAACATGATAAATTATATTCGCACTTATTCCACAAGCTATAATGCATAGTTAGGAAAATATTAATACAGAAAAGATACTACCCAGACCAGTGAATGGTGGAAAATTGGAATAAACTAGTAACAAATATGAATCATAGCTCAAAGGATTGGGCAATACTAATTGTAATGAGCACAGCAATTATTTGTGTTGAATCTAATTCTGGGGAAGTTTGTATTCTTAAATAAATCAAAGACTTTTCTAGGACTCAAACACTATTGATCTCTACCCTGATTTCTATGGTTTTAAGCACCTTCTCTATGAAAAAAAAAATTTAAGTGAAAAACATACCTTCAGTAAACAAACTACAAAGAAATTACGACCACTGAAGTAAGGATAGTGGTTAACCACTGGGGGGAGAAAAGAGAATTATAATCATTTGGATCTAGTGGTTAGGAAATGAACATCTGGCCCTGGGTGGTGTGGCTCAGGGGACTGAGCAACCAGCCTGCAAACCGAAAGGTCACCAGTTTGATTGCCGGTCAGGGCACATGCCTGAGTTGTGGGCCAGGTCCCCAGTTAGGGGCGTTAAAGCAACCGATTGATGTTTCTCTTCCTCTCTTTCTTCCTCCTTTCCCCTCTCTCTAAAAATAAATAAATAAAAATTTAAAAAAGAAATGAAATGAACATTTGCCTAGAGTCTGGACTTAGTTTTTTTGCTAAGGGAATCAAATCATACACAGATAGGCTATTTGTTGACCTGGGTAATAGTTAATGGGCATTCACATTATTAATAAAACCATACATACAGTTTATCTTCTTTCTGAAAGTATGTTATCTTCCACAATAAAGAAATTAAGAATCAGAAGTCATAATTTCCTGTCCTGATTCTATGAAAACCAAAACAAAAGAAAACCAAAAGAGAAACAAATACTGTGTACAAATTATCATAATTTTGTGCCAAAGAAATGAGTGATCTCATAACACATCAAGTCTGTAAATTCTCCTTTAAAAGTATAACAAACTAATGAGGCCTAAGGGAACATGGATCTGGGTCCAAATCCCCCAACTCTGTAACTACTGTATATCCCTGGCAAATCACTTCCCAAGTCTGTTTTCTTATCTCAAAAGAGAATCAAGCACATAAACACTTCCAGAATTACTAAGGATTAGAGAAAATATATCTATACATCATTATCTAGCACAGAAGACTTAATAGTTTAGAATTTTAACAACAAATTGTCTGTCTTATGAAATGAAATAGATGATCTACAGATCTCCCTCAAGCTCCGAAAGTCTACTAGTATATTACTCTACTTCCTCAGCAAAGGAAGTCCAGACTCTATGCAAATGGCTACCTCTTAATAACAGGGTCTGAATGAAGCTTTACCAGAATACAATTTCATTTATTTCTTTGTCTTCTTACATTTTAAGTTATTTTTGAAATTCTGTATATTTTAATCAGCTATATTTCCATTTCCTTTCTTCCCTTAGCAGAAAGAAGGGAGACTGTGACCTTAAAACAAAACACAACGAAGAGACTGTACAAACAATTCAATCCTGACTCAGGTGTTGGTCGTAGGGGTCTGGGAGAATTCAGAAGTGAACGATAGAGATAGGTGCAATTGGTCAGGTGAGTTAACAGAGCCCCAGCCTCAAATGTGCAGAGCTGTTCAGCATGGATCTGTTTCAGGAGAAATAAGAATTTTTTAGGCCCCAATTGGACAGCTCTGTTGGTTAGAGCATCGTCCTAATATGCCAAGGTTGCAGGTTTGATCCCCAGTCAAGGTACATATAAGAATCAACCAAGGACTATATAAATAAATAAAGTAGAACAACAAATTAATGGTTTTTGTCTCTCTCTGTCTCTCTCTCTCTCTTCCCCCATTCCCCTCTCTGAAATCAATCAATAAAAATTTTTTTAAAATAATTTTTTAGTCTACTACCTTATGCATAAATTCTCCCAATTTATAATAACTGAATTTCATTCAAAAAAGTTTAATCACCTATCACACTTATGAAACAATCTAGGTAGACTAGAAGAATAATGTTATAAGATCTATTTTTAGATAAAGGCACTTTTACAATTAAGTAAAATGCCAACAATAAATAGGAGACCACAATAAGAAATCCAGGAGCACATACTTCTATTGCACGTAATGTTCATATTAGTCAAGGCACTTTCAAGAATAAAAGCAATTTTTTATGCATTACTGTAAATTTTGATCTGGTATAACAAATATGAAAATTTTTACATATTTTTATGTCCACTGAATAAGCACTAACTGCTGAATATAATCAAATACAACTTTATTTTTGTTTCAATTATCCTCTTAAAATTTAGGCAGTGGAAAAATATTCCCCTGCCATTGGAGGACCACTTCAGCAGGCCCACATGATTCTTCTAGCCAATGTTAAATAACAGAAAGACCTAGGGTTGCTTCCGTTAACAAACCAATCTTTACTTGGTAATCAAATCTTTTCTCCCAACCCCTTGAGAAGAGGGTAAGATCAACTCTGTCTCTTCCCTTTGGCTTCTTCTCCCCCTTCCCAGCTGTCATTCTCCAAAGTGGGCATGGGAGAGTGGTACACTGGAAGAAGGAAGGCAAGGAGATTCCTATTTAAGTGGTCCAGCCAAAATGCCTGTCTGATCATGTTTAAAGCTGACTTTCTTCTGAGACGCACTTTTGTGCGCTCTTCAGTCTCACCTCAGGATTCCTTCTAGCTCTAGTTCCAAGACCCTCTGTTGGAGCCTTACTGCCCTTCTAGGCAGTTTATTTGGGAAAGAATCCAACAGTTCCAGGCTGCCCCCCTCCTCCACTGGGCCTGCCTCCGATCTGTAGGAAACACTCACATTTCCTTTACTCTGACAAACATTGGAGTGTAGGCAAATTCCAGCACAGCCACACTTCTTGGATAGCTCTTCAGAGCAGAGAGCCAGCTAGTTCTCTGCTTGTTGCATTTCTCAGGGATTAAGACCCTCATCCTCTGTGCCCCCTAAATGAGGAGAATTCTTTAAAGCTCTAAGTGATCTTTTTAAAGCTCCTCTCAATAGAAAGCAAGTAAAAAAGCATGCACCCCCACTTCTCCCATCCACAGCATAACTTTCTGAAGGAATCCACAAAAAATGTTCTTCCTTAATCCATAAAAATCCTTCGTGTAGGTTTTAGAGCTTCTACCTAGTTCTTGAACATGAAATATCTCATTTTTTAATTTTACACTATTGTACCTTAGTGCCTTAGCTAAATCCGAAGAGTGTATTCTGTTACAATAATTAGCAATACATGAAGTTAGGTCTATCTTCTGATCAAATTCAAGAAGACATTAATGCCTGAATGAATAATTATTTGCTATTATAAACATTAAAATTTCTAGTTTTTATAAAGTTTTAATCTGGCATCCCAAAGAATCCAAGGTCTTATGGGTTATGATATACACCATAAAAATATAACAAACTTATTTTCTTTCACTTCTTCCAAGTCTGACTTTGATTATTATTAATAAAAACTCAATAGTGTTAGCTGTTGAAATGATAATATATTTGTATATGCTGACGAAGGAAGTACTTTTATTAAGTTCACTTAATAATTGAGAAACTCAAGTACATAGTTACTATATCCAGCATGGTAAAGTTTTTATTTAAAAAATATAAACCAGACCTAATCCCTCTATGTAATTCAACAAACACCCACACAGGGTTTCCTAAAATTGTTGAAAAAATAAATATTTTTCAATGGAAGAGGCACTATTTAAATTATGGAATAACATTCTCTCCTTCCATATTAAAATGCCGATTATGTTCAAGCACTATTACAGGCTGCTGAGATTCCTCGATCTCCAAATAATTTTCAGTCTAATAGCATATATGCAAATAGTTACAACCAGGACACCACAGAGAATATGCTTAATGCCTTAGAAGATATAGATATAAAAAATATATAATAGCTGTACACCTGAAACTAATAGACAATAATGAATGTAAAACCTAATTGAAAAAAAAAATTTTTTTTAAATGTATACTAAAGGCTTTAGCATGTGCTTGTATACTCTATTTGTATATGTGTATATTTGATATTATAGAGAGTACCATCCAATAAAGCTAGGCTGGGAAATCTTTTTTCAAAAACTACCATGCAGCTTTCCAGTTTCCCCATCCAGATCCTCCCAGACTCCTACTCCATACTAAGAATCAATCCCAGCTCTCAGTGTATGGCCAAAGAAAAATGCAAATCAGTCAAAGGAAGTGGTTAGGTTTAATATTTAAGAAGATTTTTTTCTAGATTAAGTAAAATAACTGAAAAATATATTCAATATGCTCACTAGCAGAATGAAGATAAATGATAAGAAAAAAATCTGGGAATTTGAAAACAAAAATTACCCAATCTGAAGAACAAAGAGAAACATAACAGTAAATAAAAATGAACAGTTTTAGAGATCTATGAAACAAAAATCAAGGAACCCAACATAAGTGTAGCTGAAGTCATAGAGGAAGGGAAAAATAAAAAGGAGCAGAAAAAGATATATGGAGAACAAAGCCCCCCCCCCAAAAAAAAACACAAGTTTTGTGAAAAATATTAACTTACAGATCTAAGAAGCTTAACGAACATCCTGCAGTACAAACACTAAACAAAATAGTCCTTACCACATCATAAACTTCTAAATGTCAAAGAGAAAGAGAAAATTTTGAAAGCCATCTAGAGAAAAATAACATTATATCCAGGGAGAACAATGATATCATTATCAGTTGGCCTCTCATAAGAAATAATGGAGGATATGGAATAGTCATATTCAAAGTGCTGAAAGATTTTTTAAAGACTGTCAATCATGAATTCTATATCCAGCTAAACTAGCCTTCAAGAAATAAAGGCAGAATAAAGATATTTTCAGATAATAAAAATGGAGAGAACTTGTCCATAGCAATGTTCCACTACAAGAAACATTAAATAGAGTCCTTCAGACTGACAGGAAATGATTCTGAAGGAAGGACTGAAATACACACACACACTTTTCCTCATAATTTCTTTATAAGATGGTTCGATTCCCAGTTGGGGCACATGCCTAGGTTGTGAGTTTGGTCCCCAGTTAGGGCACGTGCAAGAAGACCGATCAACGTCTCTCTCACATCAATTTTTTCTCTCCTTCTCTTTCTCCCTCCCTTCCCCTCTCTCTAAAAATACATAAATAAAATCGTTTTTTAAAAAAGCAGGTGAGACAAGTAGCAAACAAAGAGCAAAATGTCAGACCTAAATATGACTATATCAGTAATTATATTAAATAATAGACTAATGACTCCAATCAAATGGCAGAGATTATCTGACTGGATAAAAACTCAAGAATCAATTACATTCTGTTCAAAGAGATGCAACTTAAATAAAAATATACAATTAAGTTGAAAATAATAAAATGAAAAAAGATCTGCCATGTAAATAATAACCCTAAAAAAGCTGGAGTAGCTATACTAATATTAGACAAAATAGACTTCAAGACAAAAAGTATTATTAGAAAAGCAAAGAGGGGTACTTGATAATGATAAAAATGTCGATACACCAGGAATATACAACAGTGATTAATTTATATACATTTAATAATAGCACTTCAGAAATACAGGAAGCAATGAAATTTGATCCCTATCTTATCATATTAAAAAATTATCTTAAATAAATCATAAAACTTAAATGTGAAACGGAAAACTAGAAAACTTCTAGAAGAAAACACTGGAGAAAATCATTGTGACCCTGGGTTAATCGAAGATTTCCTAGATACAACATCAAAAACATAATCAATGCAAGAAAAAACTGATAATGAGTCTAGTTTAAAACTAAAAACTTCTCTTCAAAAGACACTGTTAGGAATGAAAAGACAAGCCACATGCTGGGAGGAAAGATTTGCAAATTATCTATCTAATAAAGAACTTGTATCCGGATTATATAAAGAATTCTCAAAACTCAATAAATGAAAAAGCTACCCAAATTAAAAATGGGTAGAAGTCACTTCACGAAAGAGATATACAAATGGAAAGAAAATATGCATATGAAAAGATGTTCAACATCATTAGTCATGAGGGAAATGTAAGTGAAATAACAATGAAAAACCACACACACCTATTACAATAGCTAAAAGGAAAAGGACTCACTATACCAAGTGTTGGTGAGGATGTAAAGCCACTAGAACTGTCATACACTGCTACTGGGAATATAAAATTGTGCAATCATTTTGGTAAATGGTTTAAGAATTTTTTTTAAAGTTAAACATAACCTTACCATATGACATGCCACTCCACACTTAGGTATTTACCTAATAGAAACAAGAGCATATGTCCATACAAAATGTTGTATACAGCCATTTATAGCTATCTAATAGTCAAAAACTGGAAAGAGCCCTGTTGGTATGGGTCAGTGGTTTGGGCGTCATCCTGCAAACCAAAAGATCATGGGTTAAATTCTCGGTCACTACACATGCCTGGGTTGCAGGCCAGATCCCCAGCTGGGGGCGTGTGAGAAGCAACAGATCAATGTTTCTCTGGCGTATCGATGTTTCTCTCCCTCTCTTTCTCCCTCCCTTCCCCTCTCTCTAAAAATAAATAAATAAAATCGTAAAAGAAAAACCCACCTGGGAAGAATCCAAATGTCCAAAACTAAGTGGTTGAATAAACAAATTATGCTGCATTCTTATGATGGAATACTACTCAGCAATAAATAGGAGTGAACTATTGATAAATACAAGAACATTAATGAAAACCAAAATAATCATGCTCATGAAAGAGGTCAGGCCACAAAGGGGTATATAAAGTATGACTGCATTTATACAAAATTCTAAAAAATACAAATTAATTTATAGCGACAGAAAGCATACTGGAGTTTAGCTGTTTGGGAAGTGGGAGGGGTGGGGGAGGGGTTGGAGGAAGGGATTACCAAGGGGCACAAAGAAACTTTTGAGGGCAATGGTATGTTCATTATCTTGACTGTAGCAGAGGTTTCACTGGTTTATTTATATATGACAAAACTCATCAAATTACATAACTTTAAATACAGTTTATTACATGTTAATTATACCTCAGTGATGTTGAACCTATATGGAAGACTTCAACAGCCACAAAAAATAATATCATTAAAAAACAAATACACAAAATAAAACTCAGAGAACTAAAAGAACTAGACAAATTCACAATTACAGTTGTATATTTTGGACATTTCTCTCAGTAACTAATAGAACCTGAAGACCAAAAAAAAAAATCAATAAAATATACAAGTTTGGGTGACACTATCAACCGTCTTAACCTACTCGATGTACATAGAACACCATATCCAAAAACTGCAGAAAACCGTTTGCCAGGGAAATTGTTAATCACTGATGAGGGTGGGGTGGGAACAGATGTGCAGGAGAAAACTAAGCTTTCTGGAATGCTTCCTAATCCATGAGAAGGACCTGCACAGAATTGTCTTAGATCTTTAGGCAACCCTCTGAAGTATATTATCTTCATCTTAAATACGGGGAAAAAGATTAGAGGTGTTAAGCAATTTCCCAAGGTTATGTAACTTTAGTGGAATTCAAACTGAACATTCCAGATGTAAACAGGAAAAAGAAGACATGCCCAAGAGTCCCTCATTAAAAAACATCCACTGTGAACACCCATAGCCAGGCACAATGCTTGACGTTGATAAAAAGCCATCCCGCCCTGGAGAAGCTCACAGTCAAGCTACATTAAGACAAAATCCAGACCTCAATCAAGATGACACAGTGAATTCACATTTCCATGCATCACCTGCTGTTTCAAACACAAAGTAGCAATAGTTAAGAGTTAAGAGTATTTTTGCCCTGGTTGGTATGGCTCAGTGGATTGAGTGCCAGACTGTGGGGCAAAGGGTCACCAGTTCAATTCCCAGTCAGGGCACATGCCTGGGTTGTGGACCAGGTACCCAGTAGGGGTTGTGCAAGAGGCAACCACACATTGATATTGCGCACCCCCTACTGGGGATCTGGCCCTCAACCCGGACATGTGCCCTGACTGGGAATCGAACCGGTGACCCTTTGCTTCGCAGTCCGGCACTCAATCCACTAAGCCACATCAACCAAGGCAAATAAATAAAATCTTTTTAAAAATAAACAAGAAATTATGAAACAAGAAAACAAATCAAGGACAAGTACATAAAACAGTATTCATTAGAAACCCTGGATATGAAAAAAAATAGTCACTGAAATAAAAAATTCAAAAGAAGAAAATTTTTATTCCAAATTACAAAGTTAAATATGAAAAAAAAACTTAAAGACTATCGTGACCTCATGAAAGAAAAGTTTTTCAAGACATAAGTGCAAACCATAAAGGAAAATATGGATGAGATCTGATTTCATTAAAATTTACAACATCTATGCCTCAGAAGACCCTAGAACCAAAGCAAAAAGAGATGATGTACAGAATAGGAGATCACTGCAGTATATATAAATAGTAAATTATTACCATCTTGCATTTATAAAAACTACTATATAAATCAATAAGGAAAAGGCAACCTAACAGAAATATGGGAAAAAGAGTAGGGAGGAAACGACAAAAGAGAAAACCCTCTGGCCAACTGACATTTACGAAGATGGTCATTAGTAATCAGAAAAGTGAAAATTAAAAGAATAATGGATCACCATGATTTGGCAAAAATGAAGATGTCTGACCATAACAAGTTTTAGTGAGGCTATGGAGAAATGGCAACTCTTATGCATAACACATAAATTGAAACAGACATTGTGAACAGCAATTTGGTAACACGTAGGAAAGCCAAAGATGTGCAAACCCCGCATCCCAACACTTCCACTTCCAGGTATGCACGCCAGAGAAATGTCACACGTTCACAAGGAGACATGAATAAGAATGTTCACTGAAGTACTGTTTGTAACAGTAAAAAACTGGAAACAACCTAAATGACCTAGAACAAATAAGGAAATGTTGGTATTGCATGCAATGGAGTACAGCTTCAACACAGGTACTAAGAGTATAAAACATAAAGGGAATAATAAAGCAAATTCAGCATAGGGATGATCTCTGGGAAGGCATGGATGAAAGAGGTTAGGAATGGAGAAGAACATACAGGCACCACAATTGCGCTTGTGATATTTTGTATCTTTTCAAAAGGAGAGAAAATTGGAATCTGAGTAGTGGGCATATAGAACATGAATTTTTTGTATTATTCACTATACTTTGATGTTTGTTTGAAATATTGAATACCAAAAAAGGTACACGAAGTTGGTATTCAGATTCTCAAAAGGTTATTCTACAGGAGGTAGAATAGCTTTACAAAAAGGGCTAAAAATTGGAAAGACAGTTTTTAAACTTCCATATTAAAGCTCACTTTAAAAATGGGAGGCTGTTTCACAAAATTGAAATATTCCAATTCCATATATACCACTGCTCTGGAATTAAAGCTTCTCTTCACATTATATTAATAATAGTTCTTTTTAAACATCAAATAAAAATATAAGAGAAGAACTATGTATCATCCCGCCTCATCCATCACTTCCTTATACTAACAGCATTTCATGAGGCTTACAGATGAGAAAGGCAGCTTTTCTGGTGAGGGCAGTTACGATCACAGTTCTGACACTTGCTGTGGCAGAGGCCTGCCTTAAAACTATACGTAGTTCGAGGTTCTAGCCTGTGGTTTCATGAACACCAGACTGCCTGTCTAACTTGTACCTACAATTCTCGGAAACTTCATTCTCAGATAAAAACACCCAAGCCTTATCTCAACAATAAGATCAAAACTTAAAGACTTCTCTGCTTTATTTTAGAACAGTGTTAGATTTACAGAAAAACTGTGAAGACAATATAGAGTGCCACACACTTGCTCCAGCTTCCTCTATTATTAGCATCTTATATTATTAGTATGGTACATTTGTCCAATTAATGGACTGATATTGATACATTATTCAATCTATACTAAAGTCCATACTTAAATATTTTCTGTATGTAACCATCCATATTTATATTACACTAAACATGAATTCATATTGATGTCTTCAATTCTAATCCATTATCACAAGTCATTCTAGCTTTCTCCCTTGTCTGTAACCTTCCATTCCTACAGTGAAAAATCTATCTCCTCCTACTTTTCACCTCAGAAAGTTACACAAGTAAAAGAAGTGAACTTACACTTAGATAGGAAATGTCTTCTCTAAATAGCCAAGGTTTCTGTTTGTTCAAAATATCAAGACTCTATAAAGAAAGATTTTTTAATAAGTGTTTTCCTTTTGTCTTTCTTTTTTTTTAAATCATCACCCGAGGATATGTTTATTGATTTTAGAGAGAAAGGAAGAGAAAGATAGAGAGAGAGAGAAGAAACATCGACTGGTCTCCTCCTATACATGCCCCAAATGGGGATGAAACCCACAACCTAGATATATGCCCTGATCAGGGATCAAACCCGCAACATTTTGGTGTACATGTCAACACTCCAACCAACTGAGCCATGCCCCCAAAGCCAACAAAGGATGTTAAAGTAATGTTAAGGTTACCTAGACATGAAGTGAACTAAAGCTTCACTTCCCAATGTTTCCCAGGTCATGACATACATAGAAAATAACAACACTTGAACAGCTCACTAAAGTACAATGGACAAGTCTGTGCATAGCTGGAGGCAATGGCTCAGGGACTTGGGATTCAGGAGTTAATGCTCACCTGTAACTATTCACCTCACTTTAGAAGCGCTTAGCTGAAGTAACATGAATTCTGGCATTGTGTATCGTATACTACTCCTAAAATATGAAAAGTAAAATCAAGTCTGAGGTTAAAAAAAAAAATCACAATATGTCTTACCCGTAACTGCTGGATCTCCAGGGTTCACCTTTAATTTACAACTCTCAGAAATTCACAGTAAAGCCCTGGCCAGGTAGCTCAGTTGGTTACAGCAGCATCCCTACATGCCAAGGCTATAGGTTTGATCCTATCAGGGCACATATAAGAATCAACCAGTGAATGCATCAATAAGTGGAACAACAAATCGATGTTTCTCTCTCTGTCTCTCTCCCTTCCTCTCTCTATCTAAAATCAATAAACAAAAATTTTTTTGAAAGAGCTATTTTGAAAAACAGAGAAATTCAGAAGAGTAGACATTTGGTCTTTAAGGTCAGGGAATTATTTTTAACTCCCCACTTAGATTTATAGTTCTAGCCTCTAATATAAAGCTCCTCACTCCTCATTTATTAAAACTCACACTAAAAGTAATGAATATTTTCTAACCTTACCATTGTTCAAAGCAGGAGATAAAATCCCCCAGCCCATGACCATAAGGCAGTGTGCTAGTCGTATCGCGAAATGTGAGTCTTAATTAGGCTTCTGAGTTTCCAGGCGAGGATAACAACCTGAAAGTCTGCCAGTTTGAGCTCTAAAGGAAATAAATGCATTGTAATTGAACAGTTCTTACCAAAAGCCCTGTTGAAAGCAATGATATTTAAAGAAGATGGGGGAAATTATGCAATGCACTCTCCACATTACCCTTAGATTAGGCCAGGCCTGGAAGCTTGGGTCGGATCTACTGGCCCCTGGTAGAATTGCTTTCAGAGTTATCTCCTGATGTCAAAGCCTCAACTTTCATCGAGAAACAAAGAAACTGCCTGATGAAAGCCATTATTGCATTTCCATAAAGGTAATGCTAACATTAACCCATTGCTCAATACTTCCTACAAGAAGCAAAGGGTTAGGAAACACTGTGCTTCCTTGAATAAGAGCTAAATTTTCTCCTTTTTCCACCATGCTTCCCTTTTCATTTTGGTTGCCAGGAAGCTTAGAGTTAAATTTATTACTGCATTATAGTAATATATACCCTTATTGTTTATGTATTAGGTACTATTTCCCCCTGGTCTTAACCACATACCATATATATATATATATTTTTTTAAAGATTTAATATAGTTATTTTTAAAGAGGGGGAGGGAGCGAAAAAGAAAGGGAGAAAAACATCAATGTGCAAGAGAAACATGGATTGGTTGTACTTCACACACTCCCAACTGGGGACCTAGCCCACACCCAGGCATGTGCTCTGACTGGGAGTTGAACCAGCGACCTTTCGGTTCACAGGCCAGCACTCAATCCACTGAGCCACACCAGCCAGAGCACCATAGAGTTTCAATGGTTCCTGATTTCTTATTTTGTGTTCCTGTCTTATCATTTCATTTGTGTAGTGTTTCATGCTTCTGAAAAACACCTCAAAATCCTTTGCAGAATGAGGTAGTATAAATTAATATACATATATAATCTTACTATTACTATTGTTGTTTAAACTTTGCAGTAATAACAAGATTAATGGCCTGTGGAGAGAAACTTAGTAAAGAGGAAAATTTTTTTCACCAAATATATATATATATTTTTTAATTCTCCAAAATAGAAAGAAAATAACTATTCTTCGCCTGAACATCACTTTCTCATAAGACTCATAATTCTAAATTCTGAGCCATCAAATTCCTAATCAGATCCCCTTCAAACATCCATTTTTCTCTACACCTCTTCTCCACCATGGTCAACCTTCGTCTCTTTTCTTAATTGGAGGAACCATGTGAGTGGTGGCTACACCAAGAATTAAAATCATCACTAATAATGGTCAATAGGAACACTAAAAATAGACTCAGAGCAAGCATGTTGTCTTTGTAAGCAGAAAGGAATACTAATATTTATTGAGTGGCAGACAGTATGTGGGGTACTTTATATATACCACCACTTCATTCAGTCTTCAAAGCAACCCCAGGAGACAGACAATATCACTAACATTACAGTATCTGAAGTGGTCAAAGCTCAGAGATTAAATAATTTGCCTAAGTGTGCTCAGTTGTTAATGTAGAAGCCTCTAGACCCGATACTGTCTGGTCCAAAGCTCTGCTCTGTCCATTCCTTCACCTCCTGTAAACAACCATACTGCTTTTATAATCTCTTGTCAGTGCACCTAGGCTGGGAAACCTTTTAAAGCTAGGAATACAAGTTAGTAATCTTTTCAACAGGATGATAAGGACCCAACACAGCTCTTAAAATGCCTTTCTATGGAAGAAGGTATCAAAACCAAGCTCTTACACAAATGTTCTACCATGTGGGCCCTTGGTGTTCTCTCCCTCCTCTGAGCTTCTTCAGCACTTACTGTGGGTGCCATTCACTGTCACTGGCCCAAGGTTCTTTACCCTGTGCCTTGTCTTTACACACACACACACACACACACACACACACACACACAAGCACCTTGTCTCTCCGAATCTAAATTTCTAAAATGCCACCACTGTACCTTATATGTGTTTTCCCCTCATTTATCTTCATATTATAGTAAATACTCAAAAAGCATCAAATAAATGAATAAATGGGAACATTCAATCCTTGAAAGGGAAATTCCTGCTAGATGTAATATCAGATTGTTCTACCTTTCTCAGCGAGTAAGGGACCTTCTTTGTCCACAGTAAGATGTGCCTCCCTTAACCCAGCAACATACTTTCTCAGAAGCCAGAAGAGTCCCTGCACATAGAACTAAACCTACTTACAACATGGCACCAACCATTTCTGCACTACTTTGCTTCTACCCCAATGAAATAGCCCCCATTCACTGAAACTTTCCTTGAATTTTTCAGTACAGCCTTGTTCTGCCATAAGATTCACAGAACCAAGTCCTGTGTAATCATGAATGAATCTTTTAAAAGTTCTCTCTAATAAAAATGTTGGACAGAATGTGGCTAAGGTAAGGACCAGACCTGAAAGGAAACATAAGTTCCATTTATCCAATTTTTATGCTATACATTCATTCATTCATTCATTCAATAATATAATGTATATGCCATTATTGTTCTAGGTGCTGAGGAGATAGCAGTGAACAAAACAGACACATATCCATACATTCATGCAGCTGCCATTCTACTAGGTGACAAAAAAAAAAAAAAAAACCTACCCTGGCTGGTGTGGCTCAGTGTGCTCAGCACTGGCCTGCGATCCAAAGGGTCACCGGTTCATTCCCAATCAGGGCACATGCCTGGATTGCGGGCCAGGTCCCCAGTAGGTGGCGCTAAAAACACAACCACACACTAATGTTTCTCTCCCTCTTTTTCCCTCCCTTCCCTTCTCTAAAAATAAATAAAATCTTTAAAAAACAAAACTAGAAAGAATGGTTGATGTGGTAGTTGGCAAAATCAGGGCTCAAAATTCATATAATGATAAGACTGAAAGCAACAAAATCAAATTTAATGGAGAAAAAAATACAGCATTTTACACATAGAGTCCAGGAAATTAAACAGACAAATATAAATGGTAAGGGGATATACAGCTTTATTCATGCAATAAATATGTATTGAGTCACAGGCTCCTCTGGGCACTGGGGATCTCAAGTCCCTAGTCTCAAGAAGCTCCTAATCAAGAGAGGCAGACGGACAAAGACAGAGCAGTGTACAGTACGGTAAATGACCAAAGTGTGAATTGTGTATTATGGGACACCCATCCCAGATACGGGAGGGAAGGAGGTGTCGGACACTCTTTCCTCAGGGTAACACCTAAACTGTCTTGAAGGATGAACAAGCCCTAAACAGGCAAAAATGGGGAAAAGAGGAGGCAGGAATATTCCATGCAGAGGGCAAAGCACGTACAAAATTAACATCTGTCAGTGGCTGTCTGAAGGTGTAGCCAGAATCACAGCACAACATGGTCTGTCATTCTAAGAAATAAACACAGGCTTTAACCTTTACACGTTAAGGAGTCATCATTAGTTTTTAACCTAGGAATTACATCAATAGTTCAGATAGTGAGCTATACTCATGGAGGAGACTGGGAGGGAGGCCTCTGGAACGTTTCTACAACTGACAAATGACAAGGGTCTGAACTCAGCAGTGGCAGGGTATCCAGAGAAGCAGATGAGAGAGATGTAGGTGACGGAATCAACAGAGCTTGTGATTCATTAGATATGAAACGATAAAGGGAGTTGACAAGAAGGTTGACTCTTCAGAGATCTGGCTAGGTGACAAAGTCAGGTTCGGGCAGAGGCAGATTCTAAGAATAAAGGAAAGGAATAAGTGTGGGGAGTGGAGAAAAGGGATGAAGAGTTTGTTTGAAAATACCAGCAACTTACTCAATATGCCTGAATGTAAGGCAAGCTTCTTTTTCCAAATTATACCTCAAGGAAGAAGTGGTTGCTTTATATTAAATTATCTTTCAAAACATTCCATATCGTGGGGCACTTCTCCTCAATTACTATATTTTGAATTAATTATTTTGGGGGAAGACAAGCCAGAAACTACCTTGACTGTTACTGATTTTGGATGCTCCTAGAGGTGACCTGATGGACAAAATAGGTTAAAAAGGAGCAAACAAACTTAACAGATTGATAATTTTCCTGGGGCATGCCTCACACTTGCATGTTTGGATGGCACAAATTTCACAAAGCAACATAGTGAGTAAGCAGTTATGTTGTGGAGATCATGAATATGCACCCACAAGACAAAAACATCTGTCTTAATACTGTGCAAGTAGAGACTTGTCACAGGGAGCCTTCCTCATTCCCTGGCCTCTCATTTCCCATTCAGGGACTTCCCAGTGGAATCAACTCGAGGACTGTCTCCAGTCCCTCTGTGATTTGGGGAAGATAACTATCTGCTTGGTGCCTTTGGTAGCAGAAACTAAGCATGCTCACTTAGCCCCTTTGGGCTTCTCTCTCTTCCTTAGTAGTGGTCTGTCCTCAGGAGGTCCAAATCCTCCAATAATCCATGACACAAGCTTACAGAACAAAGCCTGCAGGAGAGATTTACGCTGATAAGCTCACCTGTGAACGCCATACCAGCCCCATCCTTTCAATGCAGAGTGAGGTATTAGGTGGCCATGGATCATAATGATATTGATGATGAAAATGGCTGGGATTTCTTTAAAATTCACTATGTGCCAGAAACTCTAGATGCTTCATATATATTAAGTCGTTTAATATCCACAGCAATCCTATGAAGTAGGTTATTCTTAAGGAAACTGAGGCACCAACGTAAAAAAAAAATGCTCAAAATCACACAAATCTAATGGGTGGTGAGGCTGGAATTCGAGCCCAGTGCCCTCGCTCTTAGCTGCTATGCACACTGCCTTTGAAGTGATTGAACCAAAAATTGTAATATAGCCTGTGTTAAGAAGAGAGAAAAGGTATAGGATAAAAAAGTTAAATCTTCACCTTCCATTGAAGGAAGTCTGTAGATAAGTTTGAATATTTAAAATGCAGCCATATAAGCATTTTGTTTAGAAATATGAAGATAACCATAAGAAACAGCTAAAAGAGTTGAAAGCAGCTGCCTTTGGAAGAGGGTGCCCAGCGCCAGGGGGGCACGGGACAGGAGAGTGCTCCTTTCGTTATAAGCCTTACAGAAATCTGTACATACATACATGACCTTTATGGATAATCGTAAAAGCTGATTTTAGAAAGAAAACTGATACCAACTCTGTTAGAATTAATCAGAGCATATCCCAGGTCCCTGTTTTTAAAAGTCATATGACACCAATGCCCTGGCCTGGTAGCTCAGTTGGTTAGTGCGTCATCCCGTACACCAAAAGGTTACAGGGTTCAATCCCTGGTCAGGGTATGGGAGGCAACTGATTGATATTTCTCTCCCCACCCCCCACAATAAACATACCCTCAGGTAAGGATTTTTTTTTTAAATCTTAAAAATCATATGACACCAATATGATAAAATAACAATAAAACTACCCAGCAAATAGCCTAAGCTGAGAATAACAGCACTGGGAATAGAAAGTTATGACAGTGGTGTGGCCAGGCCCACAACTTGAGAAGCCTGATCCAAATTCCTAGGAATAGACTGAATCTGTGGGTCAGAGATCAATGATATAGGCAGGTTACCTAAGTCCAGTCAGAACACAGCCTCTTCTGATTTGGGGAGGATGGTAATAAAAAGACAGTCTTATGCTTGTAGCTAGTTTTGTCAGAGCTAGAAACCTAATTCCATGATTCACTTGCCAGAGCACCCAATCCTTGAAAACATAAAGACAACTATACTCCCTTTAACAATGAGAATATCTGCAATGTGAAGGGGAAAAGGAGGGTTAAAGTAATTGCTACCCAGCAAACTAGAGAAGACGGGTACAGACTATAAACAGGCAGCTCCCCCAAGTAGCATCAGTTCTGCCAAGGAAGATAAATATCAGGCCAGTGTAAGTGGAAAAAGACAAGTATTTCAAAAAAGTCCTTTGTGAGATTTTGGAGAATTTAAAAATGATTTAAATCATAAAGCTTTATGTTGCCACTTAATACTTAATAGCAGCACGTGTTGTTTTTAAAAGTAAAAAGGAATATTACACCTCACAGAGCTCAGAATGCTAAAGGTCATTCCAGACAGTATACAATCTCCCCATTCCCTTCAAGAGCAAAGAAGAAACTGTCTACTCCATTCCAAGGGGTTTACTGAGAACAAGCAATTTAGATAGGTCTAGGAAAACTCCGAAGTAAAATTTCCAGTGAATCTCAAACCGTCACCCCTACTGTAGCCCAGCACAAAACTTTGTATACATTTCCTATAGAGTTTTTTGCTAAGTAACATTTACTAAGTGCTTACCACGTGCCAGGCACTGTTTAAATGCTTTATATGCCTTACTAGTTTAATCTTTAAACAACCCTGACTGCAGTACCCTTATTATCCTTGCACAGAGAAGAAAACTGAAGCAAAGAACTTCAAAGTTTTAATTTTTTTTTAAGTTAAAGTTAACTAATTTTTTAAAGTTAAACAACTTTACCAAGGCCGCAAGGACACCACGTGCAGGAGGGAACCCAGGCAGTCCGGAGGCCGTACTTTTAACCACTACACGCTGCCCACCACGAGCAGTCGACATCTGTAAATGCCACAACAAACCTCTGGAGACACACTGGAGTGCCTCCTCCTAAAACTGTTCTGTACAAACAAGTCTTGATATTCTAAGAAAGCATCAATCCACACAGATAAGCTTCAACCTAACAGGCAGATTTCTATCTCCATGAATAAATGCCTCCTTGCCCTGTCCTAAGTACCAACTAAACAAAGATGCTCTCAAACAGCATTCCTAGCCACAACTAACTCTGCCAGGGAGTTGCTTATTACTGAATAGCAGAAAATTAAGAGATAACATTTATACGGCCAAGATAAGCCATCAACTGCATAATTAGGCGGGGTGGCAAGCCAAGCCTCTCACATTCCTCCCCAAAAGGATATTGGACCTAGATCAGATTATACATAAAAGAGTTTATTTATTAAGACAAGTTAAGCTGACGGATGAGAGAAAAAAAAATAGCTTAAAAGAAAGGATACCAAAACCAGTCCTCTTTTACTCCGTTCTTCTATGTTCTAGAAATCTTGATCTTCTTGCCATAGCATGAAAGGAAAAAGATTTGTCTTCACCAAATCAAAATTATCCCTACCATTCTATTTAACCTCAAAATCAAATTCAGGTGATAGGCATCTACTAAAAGTGCGACAGTGAAAAGGGAGGGAGGTGATCAACTAAGGCCTACAGATGGTTGTGATGTGATCAGCATCACTCCCTTAGAGACCCACAGAAGGACCCCTGAAGATCACAGATGCACAATCTCATAACAGATCTTTTAAGAACATGTGGCAGCTCAGCACTGAACACAGTGAGACTCACACTTCCTCTTGCTCAAGGCTCAAAGAAGCCCACTTCCACATCTGCTGTCCTATGCCCTAAAAACAAAGGGGGGTCTTATCTAAAGGCCATGAAGTTGCGGCAGTGCCACTGCCAAACTCAGAGACTGGCACCACAGAGGACTGCCATGTGTGCAGAGGACTTGGGCAGAAGCAGTTAGGTAAAAGAAAATAAACTAACAGAGCATGACTGCAGTGAACTGTTGCATAATGAAGTTTCACTTCTAAGCAGGGCTGAGCATTCATTTTCTTGCTTTTCTTCCTGTTCCAATTCATGGTTCTGGTGGTACTCACCAATGAGCATGATATTCACAGCCATTGCACATGGAGAGAAACATTTGGCAACATTAAACAATTCACATTACTCTTAAATACATACACATATATTGGTTGATCTAACATGAGTGAAACATGACACTAATTGTTTATATGGGGAATTAATAAATATTGAATGCTAGAATGGTTTTGATTTTATACAACTAATAAGACTTCATTAAATTTCAAAAATAAATCCAACTCAGCTACAAATATTTTGTTGTTAAAAATTAAAATTCTTGACTTATATTCTGTATTTTACCTTCTGATTTTTTCCTCCCATAACTATCTTAATGATCCATATACTATAAAATTTGACCTTTCAAAATATACAAATCAGTATTTTTTTTAGTATATACACAAAGTTGTGCAACCATTATCGTTATCTAATTACAAACATTTTATTCATCCCAAAAAGGAACCCTGTACTCATAAGCAATCACTCTCCTTCCTTCCTCCCCCAAGCCTCTAGCAACCACTAATCTACTTTCTGTCTTTGGGCATTTTATATAAATGGAAGCACATAATGTACTCGCATTTTGTGTCCAGGGTATAATGTTTTCAAAGGTCTTCCAAGTTGTAGCTTGAAGGTATGAGTACTCTTTCCTTTTTATGGCTGAGTAATATTCCACTTAGTATACCACCTTTTGTTTATCCATTAATTCATTGACGGACATTTCAGTTGCTTTCATTTTTTGGTTATTATGAATAATGCTAATATAAGTGTTTGTGTACAAGGTTCTGCATGTACATATCTTTTCAATTCTCTTGGGCAGAATAACTGTCATACAGTAACCTTTCGAGGAACTGCCACAATGTTTTCCAAAGTGGATGTATCATTTAAAATTTCTACCAGTAATGTATGAAGGTTCTACTTTTTCACATCCTTGCCAACATTTGTTATTGTTCATCCTTTTTTATTATAGCTATCCCAGTGGCAGTGAATGATTTCTCTTTGCATGCTCCTAATGACTAATGATAGTTGAGTAACTTTTGAGATGATCATTAGCCATCTGTTTATCTTTTCTGGAAAAATGTCTATTCAAATCCTTTGCCCATTTTAGAACTGCATTACTTGTTCTTTTATTGTTGAGCTGTTCTTTAACTATTCTGGATGCTAGCCCTTTAAGATACATGATTTGCATAAAATCTTTTCCCACTCTGTAGGTTTCTTTCCACTCTCTTGATGGTGTCCTTTGAAGCACAAAAGTTTTTAATTTTGATAAAGCTCTACTTACCTATTTTTTCTTTTGTTGCTTATGCATTCGATGTGATATCTAAAAAGACACTGCCTGGTCCAAGGTTATGAAGATATATGCCTATGTTTTCTTCTGAAAGTTTTATAGTTTTAGTTCTTACAGTTAGGTCTTTAAGTCCATCTTGAATTAATTTTTGTACTTGATGTAAATAAGCATGCAACTTAATTCTTCTTCATGTATGAGGCTATCCAATTAGCCCAACACCATTTGTTAAAAAGACTATTCTTTCCCCCATTGAACTGTCTTGGCTTGCTTTTTTATCTTAATAATTTTTAGTATTTAGAAAAAAAGTAACACTTTAAAAACAAATTTTTCATTTATTTTTTAGTTTTACAGACATAATTGTTATGCTAAACTCTTGCACATTGATGTTTCTCTCCCTCTCTTTCTCTCTCCCTTCCCCTCTCTCTAAAAAGCAAGTAAATAAAATCTTTTTTGCAGATTGATGTTTCTCTCCCTCTCTCTCTCCCTTCTCCTCTCTCTAAAAATCAAGTAAATAAAATCTTTTTTGCACATCAAGTACTGAATGACAAGATCTGACATGTATATACATTTGTGCAGTCACTGCCACAATGAAGGTGATGAATGTTTTCATCACTCCCCAATTTCCTCTTGCTTCACTGAAGTTCCTCCCTCTTGTCCTTCCCACACAACCACCGATTCATTTTCTGTCAGTATAGATTGGTTTGCATCTTCTAGGCTTTTATATAAATTGAAACTACAATATGTATTTTGTTTTATTTTACATCTTTGTTGAAATTATACAAATATTGTGGTTCAAATACAATTACAATATATTTTACTGATTTTTTTAGAGAGAGAGGGAGAGAGAGAGAGAGAGATTGATTGACTGATTTGTTGTTTTACTTATTTATGCACTCATTGGTTGATTCTTTCATGTGCCCTGGCTGGAGATCAAACCAGCAACCTTGGTGCATGGGGACAATGCTCTAACCAACTGAGCTACCTGGCCAGGGCCAATTAAATTATGTTTTAATCCTTAAATCACATACTGTGACTAGACCATGTTGCTAGTACACCAAAATATCTGAATTATAATAATATAGTGATTTTGATAAAATAATTTTATAAAATTACAAAATGTCTTTATTTTACTTTATTATTCATTCAAACATCATAGCCTATCTTTGATATTTTGCTGATTCTATTTTTTTAAACATAACTTTACATATTTCCTACTTTTGTTGGTATGAAGGCTTATTTGTCAAGACAGAGAGCAAATTTTAACACTGGTAAGATGTAAAATATGTAGAACTCCATTTGAGCTTTAAAAGCAGGCTGGGTTGGCAATGTTCTCTTTCTTCATAAAGGTGTTCATAATTATCCTTCAAACTATACAGGTATGTTTTTTGCACTCTCTGTACATAGGTTGCATTTCACAGTAAAAGAGGATTCTCTAAATTTTCTACAATGTTAGTGTATTACTTTTACAATTATAAAAAAGTATTTGTTTTACTTCATGCTTATATAATGTTTACCATATGCCAGATGTAGTTCTAAGTGTCTTATAAATATTAACTCATTTAATCCTCATAACAGCCCTATGAGGAGGGAACTATTAGTATCTCCTTTTTACCTAAGGAAACAGATTAAGTAACTTGCCCAAGATTACACAACTAGCAGGTAACCCAGCCAGGATTCAAACACAGGCAGTTTAAATAACACTTTTACCTATTACACATCACTGTCTATCAAAAAACAGGTTATCCTCCCTGGCTGGTGTGACTCAGTAGTTTGAGCACTGGCCTGCAGACCAAAAGGTTGCAGGTTTGTTTCCCAGTCATGGCACATGCCTGGGTTGCGGCCCAGGTTCTCTAGTTGGGGGTGTGCGGGAGGCAGCCAGTCGATGTATCTCTTGCACATTGATGTTTCTTTCCCTCTCTTTCTCTCTCCCTTCCCCTCTCTCTAAAAAGCAAGTAAATAAAATCTTTTTTTAAAAAAACAGAACAACAACAACAACAAGAAAAAGGTTATCCTTGTGGGAAAAAGCTACTCTAGCATCCTAGTGCAATCCATGCACTAGGGCAGAGAAGGGAAGGTGCGAGCATGGACGATGGCTATATGGAACCCATTCCAAGTTCGCAGTCCAGAGAGGGAAGCAGGAAGGATATGCATCCTCAGAAATGAGGTCCCTGGCAAACAAGAGTGGCAAACATGAGTGGACTTTCTGCCTGGCAAGGCTGCAGCCTCCCTGAGGACAGATGCAGTGTTTGCCAAGCCACAAGGCAGCTCCACATACACAACAGGATGTCCGGAGCTGAGAGTACCACAGTAGCTATTCAACTGGCGCGCACCAAAACAATGGCTTGGGGAAAGATGCTTCTTGCTCGGTACTATTTACATGTAAACACAAAGGAAATGGCCACGTGTCAGTGAATGGGTTCACTGAAGACTGTCATAAAAATAAAAAAAAAAAGTAAGTTTCCATAGCAAAGAACAAAGCCTATGAGAACCTAACAGGAAGGTCTGCTCCCCAGGAACTATCACTGTGCTGCTAGAACACATTACCCCCGGCTGTGTATGTGTGTGTGTGTGTGTGTGTGTGTGTGTGTGTGTGTCTTCCAGTACCAACATTTGTCTCACACTTTTGTTATGTCGAAAGTAAGGGGGAAAAGCTCTTAGAGCACACACAATAAAGTATTTTAAAGCAAACTACGTATTCTGTTATAATAATGTGTTTCATAATTAAATATCCCAGTTTATAACTCCAATGTAGGCATCCTTAATTTAAAGTGTAATGGCCTAAACTTAACATAAAACCTGATTTTGGGATTCTAGTTTGTATAAATTATGCTCCCAGGGATTGACTGTGTCAGATGACATCAATCAGATCATCTAGGTGCAAAAAAAAAAAACCCCACTGAATTTTACTTATTTTATAAAATAGAAAAGAGGAAACAAGTGTCTCTATCAATTGTCTCAGGCCATCTTCAAACTGGTTTAACAGGATTTCTACTTTGTGCCTTTGCCTTTCACTAAAATTACCTCTTGTCACATCCAGACGAGCAAGAGAAAAGGGCAATTTGGATGGGGGTGCGATCAGTACAGAACCTGAATATGGGATTCCATCCTTAGGGTGTTTGGAGTTAGATCATGGAGGACTTTAAACACCTCGTGCCTAGTCTGTAGTTACACAAGCTTGAAACTTAAAAACCACTTTCAATTAAACTTAAATACAGAATAACATCTTTATCACTAATAGTATTTGTCAAGTACTTTGTTCTTTCAGTCTGATAAACCTGCTTTCACAACAATAAGTAATACTTAGAGCCACTGAAAAGAGCAAACTATTGATAATTCTGACAAACAATGATGTACTGCCTAGTCACTAAAGTCAGGAGCAAAGTGCCATATCAGGTAGGGAATGTTTTCCCTCTTTTGCAACACTGAACCCAAGCAGCTTGTTAGTTTCACATCAGTTGCAAATCACTGTATTTTTCCACTTCCCCTGACTTCCTGGGAAGCCGGACAGGCTGCATGGAAAGGTGAAGACTTTTCAGGGTCCAAAAACACAGCTGCTCCTTCCAAGGCCAGCTCCAGAACTGACCTGGCTGCCTTACAGACATTACCCCGAACAATTATGAATGCCCTTTAGCCTTTTCATATTCCAGTCTTTTCCTTTTCACTGGATAGACTTAGTGCGTAACTTTGAAGCCCGTTATCACTTAATGTTAAATGAAAAATTAATAGACACTCTGTAAGCATGTACAAATTATACACAAATAAACACAAGAACTGGAAGGAAATGTGAAAAAACAGAAAGTTAATTTGGGGGAAAAGTCTTGACTTATAATTTTTTATTATTATTAATATTATATTGTTTTATAATAGAAAACTACCAAAGAGGTAATAATCGCCATCTACCACTGGTAAACCCCCTTCTATCATCTTGTTCTCTCCTCAATAAATACCCTCCCTTACAGCACTGCACTTAATGGTATACAGGTGGAACTTGTCAGAACAGGTCACCCAGGATATCCAACCTTTTGGCATCTCTGGGCCACAATGGAAGAAGAGTTGTCTTGGGCCACACATTAAATACAAAAACACTAAATGAAAACCAATGAGCAAAAAGAAAAAAAAAAGTTTTAAGTAAATTTACAATTTTGTGTTGGGCTGCATTCATAGCCATCCTGGGCCACATGTGGTCCACAGGCCACAGGATTGGATACCCACCTCTGCTATAGAATTCTATATTTCTTCTTAAAAACTAACTGCTATTGTCTTGATTTGCTAGTCTACTTTCCCCACAAGAAGAGCACCACCAGCCCCCTTCTTACCAGCCCATAAATAAGCAATAAGTACTATATATTAAGAGTGTGAAGATGCAGTTAAGAACACAGTATTCAGTTCAGAGTTCAGCATGGGTTTGAGCCCTGGCTTCACTGACCTGCTCTGGGACCACATGCAGATCTATTAACCTCCCTGTGCCTCATTTTCCCCATCAGTAAAATGGGAAGGATATTAGTATTGTACCTGCCTCAGAGGGTTCAAGGAATAGTAGAATAATGTAGGTAAAAGAGCTTGTAACTAGCTCTCAGTAAGCATTCAGTAAATGTTAGCTACTATAATAATAATTATATATAATTATAATGTTAATTGATTAACATTAAACTGATGGGATGATTCAAAGAAACAGACTTGCAAAGGACTGGAACCCTTTCTGGAGAATAACACAGAAGGGTATCACTGTTCCCTTTTGCCCTCAGTAGAGAGAAGCTGCTAATTAACAGTCTTGCTACAAAGCCAAGGGGGCAGCATCTGGGTTTCCACAACCTGGACTCACCAACCTGGGTCCAACAAGACCCAGCCTGTGTGGGGCCGACCTATGCCACCTTAAGAGAGCCACAATTTGTGCACGCCTCTGTGCACAACAGGATCTTTCATTTTTCCCCCACTCCTCTACTTCCTAATCTCAATTTTGTATCCAGTGTGCAGAAATAGCCTCTTCACCCTTTCCCCCATGCCGCCTCCACCCCCATGCCCTTTAGACTATTAGCAAAATAGATTGTCAATAGATAACTGCAGGGAGAATACACGACAAAGAGCACCGTTATCACATTAGGAGCAGCCAGCAGGAGCACTGCACGGCTCTAAGTGCTAATAATGCCAGACATTAGTTTCATGTCCCCAAAGACTATAAACTACAGGAAGAAAGAAATGTTTCACCTACACTTTTCCTTCATAGCACCTGGCCTAGCGTTTGCCCAAAGTTGGATATATCCCTCCCCTGCCCCATACACGACACTTGGAAGAAACCCGAGCTCTTTACCCAGGCCTAAAAACCCCACAAATTCCAGGCCCTCCACCTCTCCACACAAGACAATGTCTTCCTGTTCTGTTCCAGCCACCCCTGTCCGGCCTCTCAGCCTCTGCCCTTCATTTTCCTCACGATGGAAGGCTGTTCCGCCATACCTTCTTCTGGCAACGGTCACTTGGGTTTCAGATCAAATGCCGCTTCCTCCAACAGGACTTCCCAAACTAAGAAGGTCCCTCTCAAACACTGTGCCCTTTTACTCTCTTCAAAGAATGTCCATGAAATTCTTATTCATTGACCATTTCTACCACTGAAATGTAAATTCTATCAGAGTAAGGACTCTATCTTTCTAGCTCACCATCATGTCTCAGTGATTCGCACATAGAAGGGGCTCTCAATTTTTGTTGAGTTAAATAAATGAGTATGAATGTATTCCTAAGTTTGAATGAAGTATAGGAACCTCTGGACATGATAATGCTACTCGGTATTTACTGGTTGCCTACTCTATTCATTGTCCACTCTTCTAAAGACTTTCTACTCATTATCTTATTACCTCTCCAACAGCCTCACAAGGTACCCCCATTTTATGGATTAGGATACCAAGGCTTAGAGAGGTTAACTTGCTGTTAGGTTGCTGGAGTAATAACAGCAGAGCCAGGATACTGGTCTCATTCATAAAAGAACATATAAGAATATAAAAACTCATATTCTTAACCACAGTGCTCTACTATTTCCAAGTCAGATTTCTTCATTTGTAATATGATAATAACCATGTCATTTCACTAGTCTTAACAGGTTTCTTGTGAGAAGGAAATGTATAAAAACACCAAAAAGTATAAATGCTATGCAGATGTATTACAATATCCTAAATAGTCACAAACTGCCTAACATGAATCTAACTAGGTCAAAAAGAAATGTAGTAAGCGAAGTTCTTTAATCTCACACTTCATACCTGGCACAGCTGGCAGTAGTGGAGTGAATATGATACCCCTACATACAAGTATATTTCAACATAAATCAGTGCATGTTTTCACCCACCCATCCTTCAGCAGCAACTTAAGTATGAAGGAAGTACAGGAACAAGCTAACCAAAGAGTTAGTGTCAAAAAAGAGGACCTATAAATACCAAGAAAATACTCGTGGTGAAGTCAGCTTCACCTCTATAGCTAAACACCAGCACACTGGATCCTCAAGTCATCACACGGGAAAAAAGAGAGAGAGAGACAGAGAGAGAGAGAAAGACAGAGAATACCCAATCTGTAACACTGTTTTGAATACTCTTCAAAATCTCTTATTCTAGGGCTATAAGATAATTCCCACTAAAATAATAAGTGGTTCTCAACTCTAAAAATAAGGCACTATGGGTTGTAATTCTGACGTTTATGACAAATATTACATACATTTAAATACATACAATAAAATATCCATGTGCCTTATTTTAGCACTTAAAGTTGTCCCAGTGTCTGAATAAAGTCACTACTGATTCAGGTTACTAGCTGCTATGCCTGTCTTTGCAAAGAATTTATAATGTAAATCAGTATATAAGAGTATTCAACATAGAGCAGTACAAGGAATGTGGAGCTTAAAGTCCAAAGACATAGGTTTGTGTCCTACATCTTCCAGGCATCTCCTGTTATACCCAGTCAATCTGAGCCTCAGTTTCCTCATCTGTACAGTGAGGAGGATAATAAGAGTATCATCCTACTTGTTGGTCAGGTTAAGACTAAGGGTGTTCTTTATGTAAAAATACATCAAAAAGTATAAAGCAGTAAACAGACTTTCCATGTTTTATACAGCAATTGAAAGCAATTCTAACAGCAAATACACAGTATAAATACAAAGTTTTAATGCTATTCAGGATTAAAGAGACTTGTAAGAAATTATTTAACCATAGAAGGATCCAAAAAATTAAACTCCCTTCTTCAGACCATTTAGAAAAACTTAGCAGATGCAAAGGGATTTCAAGGGCAGTTTGGTGAGACCTGGAGAGAGTACTTTTTTGGTGTACTCATCAAGTGATGTAGTTTTTTAATGAGGCTAATCTTTTTTTTTTTAATTTTTAAAGTACATTTTATTGATTATGCTATTACAGTTGTCCCAATTTTTTTCCCCTTTCTCCCCTCTCTGCTCTGCACTCCCTCACTCTCCAGCATCCTCCCTCCTTAGTTCATGTCCATCGGTTGTACATATAAGTTCTTTGGCTTCTCCATTTCCTATACTATTCTTAACCTCCCCTTGTCTATTTAATGCCTACCAATTATGTTTCTTATTCCCAGTGCCTTCCCCCAACCCTATTCTCCTCCTCCCCCTCGCCACTGATAACCCCCCATGTGATCTCCATTTCTGTGATTCTGCTCTTGTTCTAGTTATTTGCTTAGTTTTTGTTTTTGTTTTTTAGGCTCAAGCATTGATCGTTGTGAGTTTATTGTCATTTTATTGTTCATAGTTTTTGAACTTCTATTTCTTAGATAAGTCCCTTTAACATTTCATATAATAAGGGCTTGTTGATGATGAACTCCTTTAACTTTACCTTATCTGGGAAGCACTTTATCTCCCCTTCTATTTTAAATGATAGCATTGCCAGGTAGAGTAATCGTGCATGTAAGTTCTTGCCTTTCATGACTTCAAGTATTTCTTTCCAGCCCCTTGTTGCCTGTAAGGTTTCTTTTGGGAAATCAGCTGATAGTCTTATGGGAACTCCTTTGTAGGTAATTCTCTCCTGGCATCTTGCTACTTTTAAGACTCTCTCCTTATCTTTAATCTTGGGTAATGTAATTATGATGTGTCTTGGTGTGTGTTTCCTTGGGTCCAACTTCTTTGGGACTCTCAGGGCTTCCTGGACTTCCTGGAAGTCTATTTCCTTCACCAGATTGGGGAAGTTTTCCTTCCTTATTTTTTCAAATAAATTTTGCATTTCTTGCTCTTCCTCTTCTCCTTCTGGCACCCCTATGATTTGGATGTTGGAGCACTTAAAGTTGTCCCAGAGGTTCCTAAGCCTCTCCTCATTTTTTCTGAATTCTTCTTTCTTCATTCTGTTCTGTTGGGTGTTTATTTCTTCATTTTGTTCCAAATCATTGATTTGAATTCTGGTTTCCTTCCCTTCACTGTTGGTTCCCTGTATATTTTGCTTTATTTCACTTTGTGTAGCCTTCATTTCCTCATTTTGCGATCGAGCTCAATCAATTCTGTGAGCATCCTAATTATCAGTGTTTTGAACTCTGCATCAGATAAGGTTGTCTATCTCCTCATCGCATAGTTCTTTTTCTGGAGTTTTGACCTGTTCTTTCATTTGGGCCATATTTCTTTGTCTCGTGCACCTGTTATATTGTAAGGGGGCAGAGCCTTACATATCCACCAGGGCGGGACAACCGTCAAGGCCCTGTCTGTGCGGGACGGGTCAGAGGAGGAACAATGCTGCTCTCCCTCCACTCTAGCCCCACTTTCCAACGAACTCTCCTGTGAAACTAGGAGTTTCTTTCACCTTCACAACCCCCACAGCATTTTACAAATAGGGGTTTTGAGTCTTTAGTTTCCTGGTCAGCCAGCCTAATGAGGCTAATCTTAACATCTTACTGTAAATGTGTCCTGGTTTTTGAAAACATGACTTTCCAGAAATTTCACGGGAGATAAGTGATAACCACTCCATGTCCATACACATCATTTAACAAAATATACTACCATTTCTACAAAGGCTGACCCCAAACTACTCCCATTAGGCCTAAAGATGAACTGATTAAATTCTTTGTAATTTAATAACACTGCTTTTAAGGTTGATAATGCGAGTTTTAGTGTGGTGAGTTACAGAAGCAGGAACATCTTTGAATTATAAAAAGTCTCTATAGATTTCATGATCTATTTAGGTCTAGCTGAGGAATTTGGAAACAAAAATAAAGACTAATTCAGGATTAAAATTAATTTTATTAATAAAATTTAAGATATTTTAATAAAATATTTTTCTAATTTTATTTCATTCTCCTAATATAGCACTACTAAGGTTCAAGTATGACTGTCTTTAATGAACTGTGCCATTCAGCCATCAGCACTGATTCAAAGTCTTGCTAATTAACAGTGAGGAAAATTTCCAGATACTGTGCAATGAACTGAGCTAGAACGCTGACAGTTAACAATGATGAAATTGCACAGGTAGGAAAAGCAAACAGTTGATAAACAGTTTATAAACATTTGTTTTTCCTAAGGAAGTCTATAAAGAACATTTTCTACTTCATGTTTTCAGAGATTTATTTTTACATCATATTAAACATCACACTAAAAATTATTACTACTCAATAACCTAAACCAGGATAAAGTTTTAGGGATTCAAATGAAGGAAAAGCACCCTATTGGGGAAAATAAAAAAGTTTTAAAGTCTTTTTTTCAAACTATAAGTACAAAAGTCCATTTCTCAGCCATTAACCAGCCCCAAATAATTAGGCTCATAATAAGCAGATAAAAGACCCTAATTTAAGAAGAGCTGATAGCATAGAATCCTTTGCATTACAGTGGCCAATTCCATCGCCCAAAGTTTATCTAGTTCATAGCATCTAAAAAACCACCCCTCAGTTGTCCAAGAACCCCTCCATCTTATATGTTAGGATAAAATCATCCTGGATTTAGAGCAATTTTCTTGAGGACCTCAGAGTGTTTGCTTGGCTATTCGCGTGGCCTTTCAACGTTTCCCACCTCTGACTGCCGAACTTTCCTGCTTCTTCTGGTGCAGTATTGACCCCCAACTCTGGGACTTTCTAGAGATTTTTAAAGGAAAAAAAGGGGAGAGGAGTATGACTTAAGCCAGTGTCTCCCTGATGGTAATATAAAACAAAGTCTACTTTGCATTGGCACCTCCTTCGGGAAGGGAAATAGGTAAGAGAGGACCCCTTGAGCTGAGTGTCACAGTCAGTAGGAAGGAGCACAGAGACTCAAATCCAACACCCCAGGGCAACCATCTGTGACAAGGGGCTCTGACTCGGGCTCCTATTCGCCCCTTAAACCTACATCAAGGAGACAATCAAGATGGTGGAGGAGTACATGGAAGTCACACTGACCTCCTACCGGGCCAATCTGACAGAGAAATCACCCAGAAAAAACAACTGAACAATAGCGAGAGAGAAGCCTTATAACCTCGGACAGACAGAAGAATCAGTTCGGTCCAACCTGACTGGTAAGGAGTGCAGCAGTGCCACAAGGATATTTAAGTGGCCAATTGGATCCCCCTGAGAAGAGTGGGGTCTAAACCATAAGCAGGGATCCCCAGCCTACAGCACCAGAGCCCAAAATATACGCAGATTACAGCCAGCTGCAAAAAATGGCAGGGTAGCCCTCTGCCAGAGACAGGCAGCTGGAGACTGAAAGAACCATTTAAAGGGCCAACGCATAAATTTTCATCTGTAGCCACTTACCCTGGGCTCCAGCAAAGGCGGGGCAGAGTGGACTAGAGATGTCTGAGGAGAGGCTGGGGACAGAGACTATGGGGAGAGAACTGAGAGAGAAGCCTCGGGAATCCCGGTGCTGAATCATCCCCCATAAGGCAGCAGCCATGGAGCTCACACAGACCACTCCCCTCCAAGCAGCAGCAGCCTGGGGGGAACATCAGCTCAAACCCCAGGAGGGCGTCTGCCCTGCCCTATGGTGCTTAAGCCTCACTGCTGAGTGCAGAGTGACTAGATTAACAACGGAAGGAGGTAGCCACAGACAGAAGACCCCGGGAAGTCTGGAACAGGCTGCCTAAGGTCAGACGGGGTCGACATCTGACATCACCAGAGGGGGATCCAGAAAGAAAAAACAGAAGTAAATACTAGAGGCTACCGAGACGAAATCCACTGAGGTCTTCTCCATGATTTGCAATATTTTCTTTACTACATAGCTTTTTAACATTCATTTCTTTTCCATCAGGTTAGCGCATGTTAAGTCACTAGATTTTATACTATAGTTTATTTCTCTCCATTCTTATAACAGTCTTAATCTCCTTACAGCCTTATTAATACTGGTTCATTTACTGTTGATAGTGTAATTGCAGGGGGGAGTTACTTTTGCGGATGTGGGTTGGTTTCCTGGGCTTTGTGGTTTTGATCTGGCAGACAAATAATGGGAAGACAAAGAAACAACCCCCAATCAAAGGGAAAGGCGGAATCCTCAGAAAGACTACTAAATGAAATAGAAGCAAGTAAACTACCAGAGATTGAGTTCAAAACAATGCTTATAAGGAAGCTCACTGAACTCAGTGAGCTCAGTGACAATTACAAAAACTACAGGGAAACTACAAGGAACTTCCTGCAAACTATGGCAGCATGAAAAAGGACATACGAACTATCAACCAGAACCAAGAGGAAATGAAGAATACAAGTTCTGAATTGAAGAATACAGCAGAAGGAATCAAAAACAGGATAGATGAAGCAGAGGATAAAATCAGCGAGCTGGAGGACATGGTACAAAAAAACTCCCAGAAAGAGCAGGACAACATGAAACACAATAATATCCATGTAATAGGAATACTAGAATGGGAAGAAGAGGAGCAAGGGATAGAAAACCTGTTGGAAAAAGTCAATATGGAAAACTTCCCTAATTTGAGGAGAGAAAAAGTCACACAAGCCCTGGAAGCACAGAGGGTCTCAATCAACAGGGACCCAAAGAGACCCACTCCAAGACACATCATAATTTAAATGGTAGATATCAAGGACAAAGAGAGAATCTTAAAGGCAGCAAGGGAGAAACAGGAAGTAACATACAAGGGAGCCCCGATAAGGTCAGCAGCTGATTTCTCCACAGAAACACTATAAGCCAAAAGGGAATGGCAAGAAATATTCCAAGTAATGAAAAGCAAAGGCCTGCAACCAAGACTACTCTACCCAGCAAGGCTCCCAATTAAAATGGAAGGCAAAATAAAGAGTTTCCCAGACAAAAAAAGGCGAAAAGAATACATCTCTACCAAACCAGCATTGAGAGATATGCTAAAAAAGGGACTGCTTGAAGAAGATGAAGAAAGAGAGTGAGAGAGAGGGGAACACAGGTACAAAGGGAAAAACATGAATAAGTACCTATTAATAATAACTTTAAATGCAAATGGATTAAATGCTCCAATTAAAAGACATAGAGTAGCTGAATGGATAAGAAAACATGATCTGTACATATGCCACCTACAAGAGACCCACCTCAGAACAAAAGACCTACAAAGACTGAAAGTAAAGGGTTGGAAAAAAATATTCCAAGCAAATGGACAGGAAAAAAAGCCAAGGTAGCAATACTTATATCAGACAAAATAGACTTCAAACAAAGCCCATAAAAAGAGACACAGAAGGACACTTCATAATACTCAAAGGAAGAATCCATCAAGAAGACATAAACATTGTAAACCTATATGCACTCAACATAGGAGCACTCAAATATATAAGGAAAATCCTGGAGGACTTCAAGAAAGATATAGACAGCAACACACTTATAGTAGGGGATTTTAATACCCCACTCTCAACAATGAATAGATCATCCAAACAAAATCTCAACAAAGGTATTGTGGAAATGAATGAAGCATTAGATCAAATGGACCTAACTAATATACATAGAATCCTTCATCCCAAAGAAGCAAACTACACATTCTTTTCAAATGCACACGGAACATTTCCAAAGATAGACCACATGATAGAACACTAAACAAGCCTCAACAAATTTAAGAAAATTGAAATCATATCAAGAATTTTCTCAGACCACAAGGATGAGTGGATCAAAAAACTATAGTATATTTACACAATGGAATACTACACAGTAGAAAGGAAGAAGGAGCTACTACCCTTCGCAACAGCACAGATGGAACTGGAGAGCATTATGCTGAGTGAAATAAGCCAGACGGTGAAAAATAGATACCATAGGATCTCACATAAGTGGAACCTAATCAACAAAATAAACAAGCAAGCAAAATATAATCAGCAACATTGAAATAAAAAACAAACTGACAGTAACTAGAGGGAAGGAGGGAGGGGGATGACAGGGGAAAGGGAGGGGAAGGGTTATTAAGGAACATGCAAAAAGGACCAATGGACAATGCCAAATAGGGAAGGATTGAGGGTGGGAGGTGAGGGTGGGTGAGGCTAGGGAAAGTGGTGGCAGGAAAATGTTGACCAAAAAAAAAAAAGACAGTGAGAAGCTAAGAATAGTGTAGGAAATTATGAAGCCAAACAACTGATATGTACAGCCCAGGGATATGAACAAAGAGGTGTGGGGATGATGGGCTGGGGTGCAGGGCGAGGGGATAAAGGGGGGGAAAATGGGACAACTGAGTATGTAATAGCATACTCAATAAAATATACAAAAAACAAACAAAGAGCGGCGGGGAGAGAAAAAGAAAAAGAAAATTTCTATTACTTGTTCCTAAAACCAAACTCCAATTTTAGCTTATGGAGAGTTAAAAAGGGCATTTTCTTTTTCCATATGTCAAAAAATACTTTGCTGGAGGAAGATTTTATTTTTTCAAGGGGCCTCAACAGGTTTTTCTACAAATACACATCAAGAACCCTTACCTTTCCGAATCGGAGGACTGTGGTTATTATTATCATAGGAATGCATTACTTGCTAACTAATTCTTACATGTGTATTTTGCCCCTTAACTTCCATTTAACCATAAGCCAGTTAGGAAAAATGCTATGTTTTATTTACATATTATCAGTCAACAGAGAAATTCCCACATTAAGCTTTTTTTTAAATTTCATTTATCTATTTTTAGAAAGAGGGGAAGGGAGAGAGAAAGAGAAGAGAAGCATCGATGTGCAAGAGAAACAACCAGTTGCCTCTCGCATACTCCCAACTAGGGACCTAGCCCGCGACCCAGGTGTGTGCCCTGACTGAGAATCAAACCAGCCACCTTTCGGTTCATGGGCCAGCACTCAACGCACTGCGCCATACCAGCCAGAGCAAAACATATTTTTAAATAAATAAGAGTATTACCGAATTCCTTTATAAATGTAACTGTAAAAGAAAAAGAGAACTCCTAAATTAATTTATTAATAAACTACCTTTGTTATCTTTAACAAAGGTTATATTTTAAACTCGTGTATTATGTTTAATATAGGGTAACAGAACCAAACATCCCCAAACCATTTTATTGTTTTTCTTTCTCCAAAGTATTACTGTGAACCATACAATCCATTGGTGTGCTATTTAGTTTGGAGTAACTAACATTCCTGTTACCTGCTGATATATCTGAAGTATATTTAAACATAAATGATAGGAACATTCTTTCAACTCTCAAATTTGATTAACTTCCTTTCTGTCAAGTCATCCTACTTACGCTACAGTCTTCAAGCTCAGGATCACTGCTGCCAGTTCTGTGCAATCACGTGTGTGACGCACGGTCTGCCCTAATACCCTCCAGAATGAAACTGCCAATATAAACCCTTTTTTGATTTCTACTAATTAACTAGACATTGGAATGTGCCATGCCCTATAATCTGTATTAATGTGTAAATACAAGTTTTGCCTACTTCATATTAAGCATACAGAGAGAACTTATTAAACAAAAAAATTTTTTTCAGTGAAGGATTTTCATTTGTTCAAAAACTTTATGAACACATATTATGTGCCAAGCACTACGCTGGACAGTACAAATATAATTGTAAACATGAAAGGCACAGATAGCCCCTGCACTCGTGGACCTTACATGTCTATTAAGGAAAAGAGACACAGGTGGTCCCACGTGTTTGGCCAGGAGTCCCACTGCCAGCTGCTGGTGCTGCTGTAGGTGAAGATGCCCAGGTATGGAGTGCAGATGCCCCTACCAGGGCCGCGAAGACATCACCATGCCTAAAGCACTGAAGGGAAAAAGTGTAGGATGAGAAAAAAAAACTCATGCATCCATATAGTAAAAAAGCAGCTCAAATTACAAGGGAAGCCCACAAACAAGAAAAAAAGGAAAAGCTGAAAAGTGAGAAAGCATTGAGTCTCAATCTTATTGGTAAAAAACTGCAGTGGTTTCAAAAATCATCTTGATCCTAAAAAAGTAGGATGTTCAAAAAAAGATGCTTGTGAATTAACTGAAAGGTATTTAAATCAATTCAGCAGTGAGCTGGAGCAGACTGAATTACATAACAGCAGCAAAGACAGGCAGGGAGGGCGGCACTGTTCCCGGGAGACAGTCGTCAGACAGATGATGGAGCGTGAGCGACAGTAGTATGAAGGGTATGGCCTCGAGATCCCAGACATTGTAAATGCAGGTTATCCGAAAACTTTTAGGGAATTGGATCTTGATCTGAAGAATCTGCCAAACACTAAAATGAGAAAAATGTGTGCTAATGATGCAGTTCCCAAGAAGCACAAGAAGGACACTGGTACAGCTGTGGACAGAGATTTAGGGGAATTGGAACTAAATGGTGATTCAAGTGGCTCAGGTGAGGAAATGACTGCGGTGGCCTGTCCTTTACTTGAGTTGAAAATAAATAAATTGGAACCCCAAGTTACACTTGAATTGATTATGGCAAATAATTATCTAGACACAAACATTTGCTATTTATTTCCTCTTACACGATGAGAATCCCACTTGCAGTTTAAAAATCAATATTATGATTGCTATTTAAAAATGAATGTTTTGTTATTTACATTAAATTGTTAAAATAGATACAGTGAAATAAAATAGTGATCTTTAAGATCTGTTTTATCTAAATATCTGGGGCAGGAAGGAGCAATATAAATAAGGACAAAAAGTGTTTTCTTTTCCTCACGTTTACTTGGGGTTGCCTGATCTCAAATTTTGGAACACAGGCAGTGACGTGTTCTCTAAAAGAGCCCTGTGGGTGCTTCTTGAGCAGTGACGATAGAGAAATTGCCTTTCAGTAATAATATTTCACTAATCTTCTTCTTGAACATTAAACCTATTTTCTTTCCTTATAAAATAGGGAAAATTTGATATGGAAGTCATATATACTGATGGATTGTACATTATTTTTATTTATTAGCTTTGAGTCAGAGTTACGTGGTAAAAAAAAAAAATGCAGGGGCTATCTATGTTTTGTTGATCTCCCACACTTAATCGGCTATCTTTTGTTAAAGGGATAGCTCTTTTTGTTTGTGTATTATTTTCTGCTTTCTCATTGTGAAAAGTGATAGGTTTTATTTGTGGAAACAGACCTAAAGATTAGACAATCTGTTTTTTCGACTGTGTGATTTTTTTTCTTCTAAGAGATAGGTTAAATGACATCTACTACAATTCATTATTCCAAAAATCATGAGTATCATGGATGCAATAGAACATTGTTTTTCACAGAACTTGTGTGCAAACAGCCTTTATTCTATTACTAAAGGATGTAATGCAAGTGTATCTGAGTATTTTCAAGGAAAAAATAAAATATTAATTCTGTATGAGCTAAACTGGATATCAACAAAGTTTTGTTAGCAACTTATTAAAAGTGTTAAGGCCTTTTTACTTTTGAAAGTTAAAAATAAAATTTACTTCCATTAAAAAAAAAGGAAAAGAGACACTAACAATGAATTACAACTAAATAGTGAGAAAGCTAATGCCACGACGGCGCCTTGCACCTGCCAAAGTAAAGCTCAGTACATACTGTTATCAATACCTCAATTTCAAAAATATAAATATTGAATCCAGTAAAGGGCTATGTTGAATTTATAGATCAGGAGAGATACAAAGGGAGGAAAAGACATGACCAAGTCGTGCTTCAAATTAAAATTATAGTATAGTGGTGATGGGTGCTCAACATTGTGAATGTGCTAAGGCCACTGAAATGTACACTTAAAAGTGGTTAAAATGGTAGACTTTATGTTAAATATATTTTTACGTTACACTATTTAAAGTAACAAAAAAAATTGCATTTGGTTATGTGTTTAATCAACTTCACCAAAGACTTAAAACACGAGTACATCCAAGTCTCAAATGGTATATTAAACAGTGGAGAGAAAAGGAAGCCAGAAAAAAACAGCTGAAAACAGGCAGAAAGCATGAAATTACTTTGTTTTGATTCTCTTCTAGCCTTATACCAATTGTTCAGTTCACCGTCCCTGCTCGCATATTGGGCTGCAGAACACAGCTGAGGGGGAAAAAAAGTCAGTCTTGGAAACTGGTTTTACTACAAATTCATGGTTTCCAATCTTGTTTGAGCTCTTAGAACTGTTATCAATCTTTTTCCTTATCACTAATCAGCTCCCAAACCTTTGCCACTCTCTTCATATCTGCTACTCAACCCCACGTACCATACTTAACAGAGAAAACATCCTCACCAACCCTACCTACATTTGCTCCAGTTCTCATTTCTCTCTAGGTCCTAAATAGGTGGCACCTCTGGCAAACCCCACCTCCACCTGCTGTGGTCTGGATTCCCTCATCTCTGACCTGCTCCTGAATCTTATTCCATCAATTAGCCACTTGGAAACTTTACCTTCTTCCTCTCTATAGTCTCCTTGTCCTGAAACAACTCCCACTTTTAACAAATTAAATTATTATCCTTCCTTGACCCCAGTCTTCCTCTAGCTACCACCTTATTTCTCCCCTTAACGGCATTTCCTCACTCCTTAGCTTGCACCCCCATCTCTACCGGCCTTTCACTGCTCCTGACTATAATCAGGCTCCACACCCTGCCCACCAAGGCCAAAGAGTGTACAGTGCAGAGTTATCAGTGATTTCCCTCCAACCCATTTCAATGATTTCAGAGAGAGAGAAAAAGGGAGAGAGAGGCAGAGGGAGAAACACAGGTTTGTTGTTCTATTTATACATGCATTTATTGGTTGATTTTTGTATGTGTCCTGGGATTGAACCTGCAACCTCGACATATTGGGATGACACTCTAACCAACTGAACTACCCTGCCAGGGCCTCATCAGTCTTTTTTTAAAACAGGAAATCTCAGTCATATTTGACTAATGATTGGCAGCACCACCATTCACCTAAGTGAAAACCTGTCCTTCAGAGCCCTCCCACTCCCATTATTTCACCTCCTCATTCAGTCACAATTCCTTTTAACCTCAAGTATATATAATGTTATCCTTCTGTGAAATTTAAAAATACAGCTGAGCACATACAATAAAATTAAAATAATAAAGTACACAAGAGGAATGAAAACATACGTCCGCACAAAGTCTTGCACAAAATGTTCATAGTAGCACTATTCACAAAAGGCAAAAACCAAAAACAAGCCAAATGTCCAATATATGGATGGATAAAATATTGTGGTACAGATATACAACAGACTACTACTCAGCAATAAAAAGGAATAAACTACCAATCACGCAGACACACGGGTGAATCTCAAAAGCATCATGCTGAGTAAAAGCTGGACACAAAAGAAAACATACTGTATTATTCCATTTACAGAAAATTTTAGAAAAAGCAAAACTATAGTGACAGAAAGCAGGCCACTGGTTGCCAGGGGCTGAAGTATAGCATACGACTGACTGCACAAGGCCCCAGGGGAACACGCTGGGATGATGAAAAGGCTCTGTACCATTGCAGTGATGCTGGTTACAGAGCTGTATACGTTTGTCGGAACTCAACAAATTATAGACTTAAAATTGGTGAATTTCATTGTATGTAATTATCCCTCAATAAAATTGGCTTTTAAAAATTAATTAAAGTGAGTCTTTTGAAAAGGATCCTAGTTAAGATTTCTAAATCAGTATTTGTTTTCTAAATGTCCTAATTTATATTTCGGTTCTATGGTAATTCAATCCCATATATGGTATTGTTTCTCATGATACAAATCCTTCTGAGCTGACTGAAAACAATATATAGCAGAATTCTGCTTTATTTCCTACATAAGCAGGTGATATTATCAAAATGTCAGTACTTTGACTGTGATAAATAAATTGCATGTCTCTTGATTCCAAATGCATAGCAATCTCACTTGCTCTCAAATACAAAAATGCTTTGGGAACCAAATGAAGGCCTCAAACTCCAAAAGATGAGCATTGCTCTGCCTTTGAAATACTGTACCCATGAGGAAAAGCAGCAAGGGCTTTGTCAGTTTTTTTTTTTACTCCTTTAGGATTGAAATACATGTTTTTCTTTATTGCCACTCCCATGCCTAGCAGCTAATAAATACAGCCCTTAAATAATGCTGACTCCTTCAAAATATTTATTTAATGCATAAATGAAATTGCTGTTGCCAAAAGACTCACTTCCTAAACAATCTATATGCAAACAAATTTTATAATGCTATTAACCTGTCTAATTTTAGTAACCAAAACACATACTCAGGTCACAAGCCTTTACCTGTTAATGCAGTTTTTTTTACTCCTCAGCTGATGTAAGGCTATGATGCCTACCTGAAAACCACAAGACAGTGTATTAATGTATTTTCCCGGTTGTTCACATACAGTTCCCAGGGTTACAAAATGATCGTGCTACAATAAAGGGAAGATAAGGCTGAAGGCAACTAGTTTCCATTCACTTATTATTAGACTTTAAAAAGCTGATCGATTTTGACAGGTCTACTAACTCACTGACTTGCTTTCCAAAAAAACTGAGGATTATTTCCAACTAATTATTTATAATTAAATAGAGTAATTATCCAAAGATTAGTGACCAATGATTAATTTATCCTCTTAAGTGACCATAAATAATAGAGATTATATTGCCTTGACATTTTTTCATAACCCATTCTCAGTTGCCACGACACAACCAAAGTCATCATGATGAATTAGAGGAAAAAGATAGGTTAATTGGATTATGCATTACTTTAATTTTTTTCCCAAAAAAGAGTAATAGCTTCCCTTTTAATTTAAGTGGTTTAAATATTTGTTTCCTAATCCAAGTTACAAAAAACTACCACATATACAAAATTAATTATAGTATACACACAACAAATGAGCTCTAAGTTATAGAAAAACGGTGTGCTTTGAAGTGAATACCAAAAAAATACACATAGCTCTTTTGTGATCCCTGACCTTTGGTATTAGCAAATCTCTTTCTGTCTGGTGTGTTGGCATGGGATTTAAAAGGCTATATGGTTTCTGTTCCTCAAACTCTGAGGAAAAAATGTTTAAGTTAAATTTCCCTTTTCCCTCTCTCCCCATAATAATTAGATATCAAATTTACTTGTTAGCAGGCCAGTGCTTCGGTCCATCCCAGCCAGCGTCACGGCAGACAGCATGGTCAAAATACTGCCTTAAATCTTGACATTTGCTTTAATACAGACCTTCTAAATGGGCTTTAATATCTAAATGATATTAAAAGTTGAAACAGTTACTGGAACGGTAAGGGTGTCTGGCTTACAAAACAGGGCAGACACCCTCTTCTTGCACAACTATCAATTCTCTTTTCATCCACCCCCTGCTTTTACTGGTTCCTCCTCCAGGGTCATTGCACTTCCAGCACCTTTAGCTGGGCCTTAATCACAACAGAGCAATTCAGGACCCAAGTTCTGAGAGATTACAGCACAGCACGTGAGTCAATACACACGCCCACATAGAGACGCAGTGCCAACCTGCTCAATAATACATCTGTTATGCTTCATACACCCAAAGCACTTAGGCATTCTATTATCTTGAGTCTTGCTGCCAAGCTGTGTGACAGGAAATTAAGGCAAAATACAACGGTGTGTAGCCAGGTAACTAGTTATTATCTGAATTGGAACTGACTCCATTCCCGGGAAGACAGACGGCACTCTCCTCCACCTGCCAGACCTCAGATGAGTAATGTGAGTGTGCGATAGCAAGTCCTGTTTCTTAACAGAGTGTACAATATTCCACCCTCATCCTAGTCAAAAAATAACTTAATTTCATTTATTTTAGTTCTCAGTTTTCCTAGACATTTTTTAAAAGAGTGAGCCTACACTTCAGTTAGCTGTTTTCATTATGCATTGTGAATAAAGTAGCTGACTCGGTTACTAAATGCTGTGAAGGCTGATCAACAAGATAACAGCACCTGCCTGTTGAACGAGTTTTCCACTACTGTCAATACATTTAAATTAGAAATACATAAATTAATTTAAACAATTCTAAGCTATTTCCATAGTCTCTTGGCCTAGAACATCTTGAAAATAAGACTTACTGACTGGCTTAACTACATCATGAATGAAAGAAACCATAAATGTCAATAGTCTCAGAGGCCCTGTTAAATTAAGGGGAAAAAATTGACCAAGTCTAGGACTAAGTTTTGGAAATACTTAGGACAATGACAGTAACCCCTCCTTTGGAAAGCTGCAAATCTGAATTAGAGAAGTCTAAATGCTGGAAAGACTTCTTAAAGAATGAGGTTTTGTTATTTTTAAATATGATGGTTTCAGTGGAAACTAACTAAACTCCCTAGGAGCAGCCCCCAGTCTGCCTGAGACAGAATTTCTGGTTTCTACTGTTCAATCATGTTCTTCTTAGAGACAAATGTACTTTTTAAAAAATTATTTATTTGTTTATTTTAGAGAGACAGGAAGGGAGGGAGAAAGAGAGGGAGAGAATCATTGATGTGTGAAAGATACATTGATCAGTTGCTTCTTGTACACCCCCAAGTGGGGACCTGGCCTGCAACCTAGGCAGGTGCTCTGACTGGGAATTGAATCAGTGACCTATCGGCTCACAGGCTGGCACTCAATCCACTGAGCCACACCAGCCAGGGTGAGACATAAGGTCTTTCCAAAGCTCCACCTCTGGCCTCAGCTTCACTCTGAGGCTCCACGTTTACATTTCCAGTTTTCTGCTTCATATCATCCCCTGATGTTCTTTTGGCATTTAACAGTCATTTGTCCAACATCTGAGTAAGCCTTTCCCTATCTACTCCTCCTCTTCAGGGCCCTGGGTCCTATCAATGGCACCACCCATCACTGTCTACATACTCTGGCACAGTACAAAATGAAAATCTGGGGCCTCTCAGTTCCAAATTTATTTGTTTGTTTATTTGTTTGTTTGTTCATTTATTTTATTTTATTTTAGAGAGGAAGGGAGGGAGAAAGAGAGGGAGAGACACATCAATGCGTGGCTGCCTCTCTAGTGCTCCCTACTGGGGACCTGGCCCGCAACCCAGGCATGTGCCCTGACTGGGGAATCAAACTGGCAACTCCTTGGTTCGCAGGCCGATACTCAATCCACTGAGCTACACCAGGCGGTTACCAGTTCCAAATTTATTTAGTTGCAGTCTCCAGACATAGGCACCACCTGTTTCCGTGTCACTGTCCTCAGCCATCACTTGCCAGAATTCCTTCAGTCCATCCTTTGAATGGTCTCACATCTGTCCCTTCCTTCCTACCTCTACTGCGCCTCAAATCTCCTCTTATTTCTGTCCTTTTGCAACCCACTCATATCTTTTTAAGGCACACTTCAGAAACTCTCATTATCTCCTCACTGTCTGTCTGTTAAATAATGTCCATACTGCTTAACTCAGCATTCAAACCTTCCATTCCCCAGCTCTACCATCCTCCTCCGGACTTACCTTCTGTAACTTTCCTCTACATATTCTGGGCTATTGCCAAACCAAACTCTTTGTCATTCTCTTAATAAGCCCAGTGTGAAGTTGAGTATAAAGAACCTGGGTCCTGATGCCAGAGACTGAAGTTCAAATCCAGCCCCGCTACTTGCTCATCTCAGTTGCCCATCTATAACATGAAGATTGTAATAGCAATTATACCATAGGATCATTGAATAGATAAAAGAAGATAACATAAACTATATAGTAAAGAACAGTAAAACATTCATTATTAGACTCTCTTAGCCCTTGCCCAGGCCCTGCACCCTCACATGGAATAGGTTTTTCTACTAAATCTGCTGAGGACAGTCTACCAGTCCTTTAAAGCCTAATTCAAAAGCTACCCCTGTGAAGCCTCCCTGGTTGGCTCAGTCAGAAGTCACTTTGTCTTTCTCTAAAATCTTCTCTCTTATTTACACTGCATTTAACATGGGTAGCATATTGCTTTAGAGTTGTTTAGGTATTTCCCTCATAACCTCTCAAGACTATGGAATTAAGTCAAATTCATTTGTTTCTTGCATGGCCTCTAGTACATAGTTTGTGTTCAATAAATTAAATGATTTATCTCTCTCACAAATCAATAGAGCAAAAAATAATTTTAAACACACATACACCCAGATTAATTAATTAAAGCTAGTTTCAACAGGATTAGCCAGGTCCAAGGAGGACGAGGCAAGGTCGCAGCATAGAGAGACCGAGACAGGAATGTTCTTGCAGACTGAGCCTCTGGGGGATGGGATATCACCTGGAAGAGTCACAAAGAATTCTCCAGAAGGTTCATTTCCAATACCACTCCCAATCCCAAGAAAGGCCTTGATCAACACCTGCACTGAGAGAGCAGAGGAAAGGGAACAAGGGTGTGTCCCACCTGCCAAGGTGTGTCAAGAGAGAATCTAAGGACTATGAAGTTTTACTCTAATATATTCACTGGTATGTGTCCTCTTATATTCCAGATATTATTCTAATTACCAAGGCATTTAAAGGCTTCAAAAACTGGGAAAACACACAGCCCTAAATGCAATCAAATTTGATTTAAAACTAAGTTTTAAAAATACCATTGGCGCTTATCAAATTGATAAAAATAAACCTAACACTGGTAGGCCTTTCAGGAAGCCAGCATATTGCTGGGCCACAGAAAACTGATTCGAGTTCTATAAAGAGGAAGCTGGCACCCTGGTTGGTGTGGCTCAGTGTACTGAGGGCTGGCCTGCAAACCGAAGGGTCTCCAGCTCAATTGCCAGTCTGGGAACATGCCTGGGTTGCGGGCCGGGTCCCCCGTTGGGGGCATGCGCGAGGCAACCAATCAATGTATCTCTTACAAATTGATGTTTCTCTCTCTCTTTCTCCTTCCCTTCCCTTCTCTCCACAAATAAATAAATAAATAAATAAGATCTTTAAAAAAAAAAAAGCAGCAGCAACAGCAGCAGCTGGCAATGTGTAACAAGTGTTATAAAGTTTTCATAACCTTTGAACCTGTAATCTCACTTTTGGATGTATACCTGAAGGAAGCAATCCAAAAGGAGGAAAAAATAATTCGTTTAAAGATGTATACACATATGCTACTTACACCATCTAATACTATTTGCAATTAACACAATCAGCAAAGGAGGCCTGGTTGAATAACCTAGGGTAACCAACCAGTAATGTAGAATACCACACCTAATGAAAACATTAAGTAGGTACACTATATATGATACAGAAAAATATACCTTAAAAAGAATGTTCACTGAGAAACACAAAACAAATTAAATAGTTATATTTAAATCCATGATTCCTTATTTACAATTCTGAAATGAAAACCCAAGCCCAGAGTTTTTTGTAAGATGGTATCAACATTCGTTTGGAAGCAAAACATGAGCTGAACTCACATGAGGCTATTTATTAACTGTTTGTCTTACTCTCAATACCCATACATTTTGTTGCAGAAGTATCAATGTATTCGATTAAAGCGTGCTGCCTCAGAGTCCCTTGGGGACTTTAAAAAATATAGGTGTACATACCAGATTACTATTTCAAAATCCAAAAATAATCTGAACCCCAAAAGATGTATAGTCCCAAGAGTTTCAGATAAGGGACTGTGGCTCTGAAGTGATGACATCCATACATATGTAACAACACATGTGTATATATATATATATATATGCATCAGCTGTAAATTTAAAGTAAAAGAGTTAAAGTTTGGTATTCCTAGGTTTTGGTGAAAAAAGTACTTGAAAGGAGTATATTCTTCCAGGGAGGCTCCTACTAATGGTTATCTCTGCAGGAGTGCGTGAAAAGACAAATAAATGCATATAAACCAAATCCCTCTCCAAATCCTTACAAATTCCAAACCAATAAAACTGAACTTGTCACAATTTCTTTTTACTTAGATTCAAGTAGGTTTCTACAGGAGATTTCACAGCATTTCTGGAATAGGGTCGGTCATCTGTAAATGATCGTCATTTATGACACAAGTTTATTGAAAGAAATGATAAACCCTCAGGTTTTATAAAATATCTTCCAGGTGGCCCTCAAAATACAATGATCTAAAATTTAAAAGCACTACTTTAAATCTTTTGATTTAAAAAAAGATTTAAAATAATTTTTAAAAACCACTATTCATTTAATGAATAGTAGGTTTCCTATTTTTATAAAATCTCAGAGTTTGGTTTTGGATCCAGTCTAAATTTGTCACAAAAATAAATTTTGACTTTTGAACACAGCACAACACTGTTGATACAATGTACTTTTTGGCAAAAAAAAAAAAAAAAAAAGGTAAGCTGAACTGCAGAGCAATGCACCTTTCCCTGACCTTTATCCAGTAATTTAACCACTGACTGACCTTTCATTGAGCTTTAACTATCTAATTACAGAAAAACTCTCTAGTCAATGATTCTCGCGTGGGGGGACAAGAGGCGGGAGGCCGCACAGTTCCCCTTCACTAAGAGGGGCATATCAGAAGTTCCAGGGAGCCACATTTAGGTTTTTAAAAATTCAACATTATAATTTTGTATTGAAAAAAACAAAAATGAATACTAATTATCTGCAAAGTACAACTAAAATTAAAGTGACAAAATCTTGGCTGGTGGACAATTACTTGGCTTTTATCTTCTGAATAGTAGGGTTCCTCATTCAAAAGGTAAACTACCCTTGGAGGTATGGATGCATTTCAGGGGCCATGAGATTTTTGTTTATCAAGAGGAAACAAAGGAGGTTAGAAACACTGCTTTGTCCATGTACATTATTTCACACCTGCATTTCATCTGTAGTCCCATAATTAAAAATTGGTGAAAGGGAAAAAGACTTCCTACTTGAAAGTAAGGTAAGTCATTCCCTCAGCTCTTAAGTTCTAGTATCTAGGTACACGCAAAGTGGGGAATTACTTTTGTTGTTAACGAAGATACTTTAGCAAAGAAGGTATGGTGGATGCACATTTGGTGCAGTACGTCTGAAAGCACTGTTTTCCTCCATCACTCCAGTCTGGGAAGGGCTGGCTGTTCCCCAGGAATGCTGCAGTTGCTCCTTCTGAATCACTGCCATTAAAAACACCCACAGTTCCTGTGTGCGCACAGCTGTGGTGATGACTGTTCAGTACTGTTTGGTGTTCAGTTTGTCTCTATTCAGGTTTGTTTGTTTAATTTGAATATGAGGTCAGATCTTTAGTCGGGTTGTGGTAACTCTAAAAGGTATTCTATTGCAAAAACAACTTTACAGGATTTCTGATAAGGTTCTAGGAGAAGGCATAGGTAAATATGTAGAAAATAGTTTTGAGGGGAAAAAAGCAGGGTTCTACATTTCAAGACAACTTTATCGTAAGTACAGTTTTTTACCCAGCTAAAATGATATTCTTAAATTCAACTTAATGTACATAACCACTGATACGTGGCTCAATCTTAAACTGTGCAAGGCACAACTTTATAAGTGGAGGTAATGACATCCTATGAGGTCACTCTAAAAAATAAAATTAATGTACATGAAAGCTCTTTCTTAACAGTAAAGGCTATGCAAATTATCACTTAAACAAATATGTATTATCTTAAAATGCCTTTCACAGAATGTTAGATTAGAAGAAGCTGAAATCTGGTTCTCTGTCTTCCTCTTTAAGCTTAATTCATAACTCATTTGAATTTACACTACCCCCAAAACATTCTAAGTGCATCAAAAATGTAACAAAACATCCCGAATTGCATAAAATCATTGTTATATCACAGGGTTGTCACAAAAGGAGTAAAATGGCCAGTGGTCTTACCAGAATTGTACAAGGACTAAAAACCCACTAAAGATAGGAGTGACACAGATAAAGGCACAGAGGCCAAAGAAAGCAGGGCAAACTTGGGAAAATGTAAGACCCTCAGCTTGGCCGGAGCACACAGAGCAAGAGCGGAGAGCGTTGAGAGGCAAGGCTACATGCTCAGACAGCGGTGAAGCTGGGAGGCCTTCGGTGGGATTCGACGTTGTCCTAGAACTAATGGGTATCACTGCTGGCTTTTTAACAGAAAAATTATATCATCCAATGTTTTAGAATAATCACTCAGGTGTACAAATATAACTAAGGACAAGGGAGACCAGTTAAAGAGTTATGACAATAAATGAGGTCAAAAGTAATAAAGGCATGAATTAAGACACAGCACTAGAGGAAAAGAAGGGATTGGTTTATGAGGCATTAAGTGGGTTAAGCACTTTGAAAGGACTTGGTCTGATTTAACAAAATATGTAAGGAAAGGAGAGAAATAAGAAATTAAGATGAATTCCAGGTTTCTGACTTAAGCAACCAGAGGTGTCATACTCCGAGAGAATTCAGAAGAAATGTTGTCCATTTGCAGGCAGGCTGTTGTTTTGGTGGTAAGTGAAGATTATTATGGAGTGGCTAAAAAAGTGTTCATTTAAGTTGAGTACGATGTACCCATATATCCAAATGAAACTGTCCAGAAATAGTAGATACGGGTTTTGAACACAGAGAAAAGATTTGAAAATGACCTAAGATAGCGGCTAGAGCCATTGGGGCACATGAGACACCAAGGAAGGCAGGAAAGATGGAAGTACGCATGGCCTGGGACTAAACCTCAAAGAAATCCAACACGGGCTCAACAAGGACCCGAATAAAAAGACACAGCATAGCACATCAAGAGCACAGAGTCTGATTTATTCTAAAAGACACCTCAGAAGGTGGAAGAAGGTATAAGGGGGACAAGCAGTAATGGAAAAAAATACAATTAAAAAAAAATAAAATAAATAAATAAAATGACACCTCAAAAGCTCTCCAGAAATTATCCTGTTACGCTTCTATTTTTGCTTGATTTGGTTCTTTTGATGGTTAATTTTACTGGCAAAATCCCATGATAAAAGCACCCCAGGAATACTCATATGGTTGAATTTAATTAGAATTCACTATACACTATTCACACACTGTTCAGTCTTGCTCTGAAGTCAGAAACATTCCAGAACTGCAATACGAAATGCTCACACCACATGCATTTCTTTATTATTCCAAAATCCTGGAGCCATTTCTGTGGTCTAATGACTACTTTTAGCCGACAGTGTAGATGAATTTACATGGCATTAAAGGCTGGATGTTTTTAGATAGGGGAGAATAAAGGAAATTCAAGTAAAACAGTTGCCATGGTGAGTTCTCTTAGTTTTTCAACCTCTCAGTGCAAATAACAGTTAGGTATTTATAGTGAAAGATGTACAGAACCAAGAACCAGATCATTTGTCCACTGTACAAAGCACCATTACCAAAAAACTTTCCTCAGATACTGAAATGATTAGTTTACAAGCAGCTTCCCCCGTGCCCCCACACCCCTGCAAAAACAAAACAAAACAAAAATCTTCGCTTAGCATAAAGGCCAGACAGTTCAGTTCTGAACTATAGCCAAAACCTTCTATAAGTTTAGGTGTAGCACACAGCTGCTCTATGTAGATATCAGCATAACTGTAAACGTGAAAACTTTCTTTTAACCTTCAGGAAGCACTGACTGACTTGAAATTTCAGAGAAAGGCTACTAAAAAACACATTTGGGAAATTACTAAAGAAAAGTAGTAGGGGTCTTCTTGACCAAGCCTCTGGACCACAAAGACATAATTTCTTTAAAAGGATATCATTAACTACACTAAATACTGATTCTGAAAACATACTTGTTTTAAATAAGTATGTTTTTAAAGTCCACATACCATTAAAATATTTTTCTTTCTGCAAGAAGAAAGCAGATAAGTAAACTAGATTAATATACTAGTAAAATCCCAGAGAGTGTTCAGGGCGCTGCATCGGGAAAATGAAAAAACCCTACACTATTTATCAGTTCCATGAAGGAACTAAAAATGAGTTCTCAAATATCTAGCAAAGTTAAAGCAAAGTTGCAATTTCTAAGGGAAAATAATGTTCCACTTAATTGTAGTATCTGTGTTAATTAGTAGTAATCTGTGTAAAAGTGTCGAATTCCCACCACCCAGGCAAGAAGCATGCACATATGAACAAGTAAAAACTTAACTGAAAAGAGACAACTCAAGCTCAGTTTGCTCCCTCTGCGGACATAACTGACACAGCAGTATGTAACTCCAAGCACTATGTCATTGGCAGCCACGTTACCACAATGGGGCTGTAATGCCCTCAACATTTTCCATCGGTTCTACTGCCTAACTTGCAGTTCAGTTTGATTCCCTTTCCAAAGCCTTAATTTCATAAAGTGAGATTTATTGCCATATAGAAAGAGGCCATTAAATGCCTTTTCCAGTCCCCACCATTCCCTGGAATTCCTTAGAATTTCAGCCTTTTAAAATAAGACTGGGTCCTGGCGTACTGCAAATGCCCAGGAAAGTACTTTATCTGTCTTTTTACTTGTTTGCGTCCCAAAGCAGATCTAAAGCTCTCTGGAAACAGCTGTCTCTCTCAGTTCCCATCTCCAGTGGCCTGCACAGGGGGCGTCAGATACTCGGTAATGAATGATACTTGTAGAATGAATGAGGAGTAACATTCGGATGTGTAAACTCACTTATATCTTAGTGTGAATTCATTTCTTCAGGCCTTTTCCTAAGTTTGGGTGGATCATCAGTTACCTAAGAGTTAAGACAGCTGTGAGACCAAGAAGTGAGCCTGAGAAAGGTTACTCTTCAGCTCTTACTGGAAACACTGTCCTCCTATGGATCAGACTAAAGGAGCATGGTTCTTCAAGGGAAACCCTGGGCTTTTGTTTGACATACAAAATGACCTTGTTTCTCTGCACTTCAAAAACCTACTTCCATGAGACATTAACGATTGGCAATTGTTTATTGACAGCCCAGTTAAGATCAAGAAACAGGGACCCTGAGCTTTCAGATTTCTTTTCAGCAGCCAGAAGAACTAGAAGAATCTTACAAATTCTAGAACCCAGAATACTTCAGGAATAGGTTAGGGTCAGGACTATAAAACTAAACAAAACACAGAACCGTTCACGGTGTGAGAAGGGCCATTTTGTGTTTGCCTGGGACTGAGCTATTCGACCTGATCTTAAGAATCTGGAAACCAAGTCTGACCCAATTGAACCTCTGCTGAAGCAGCTGCTCCAGCACAGACAAGAGGTTTGGGGGCTGATAAGCTCAGTGCTGTGTCTATGACCAGTCATTTACCAAGGCTGCAGCTTTGTAAACGTGGCTATTTTTATATTTTACTTTCCCACTGGACTTAAATAAAGGGTTTTCTGTCCTTTGCGGGGGGGAAAAAAGAAACAGGGACCCTGATCTTTCTTTTCTAACCCCAGAATTCCTGGTGTAGTACTCAATCAATTGCTAATGCTTAAATTAATCAAAAATACAAAGAACACTGGATTAGCAGAATATTCTCTAGCTAATGCAATATGATCAACTGTTAAAAAAACCAGCTTCTGGAATCAGATAAATCTGAGTCTGAATCCTGGCTCCACTGCTTACTTGAAGTCTGCAAACCTGAGTTTCCACATCTGAAAAGAAAGATATCAAATAAAACCTATCTCATGGGGCTGCAGTAAGGTTTAAATAGGAATGCATGTAAAGTGTTTAGCACTGGGCTGGCCAATAGAAAGTTCTCAAGAAATATGAACCTTCATTTGAAAACCTGAGTTCCCATTTTGCCAAAACTTCCCTATGCATCCTTGAACTAATCACTTTGAAGAAGCTAATGAAAACATGGAGACAATTAACTGTCTTTGAATGCTGGGATTATCAATCATAAATAGGATGAATAGAAAATGAATGAGCCCTGGCTGGTGTGGCTCAGAGGATTGAGTGCCAGCCTGCAAACCGAAGAGTCGCTGGTTTGATTTCCAGTCAGGGCATATGTCCGGGTTGTGGGTCAGGTCCCCACTAGAGGGTGTGCAAGAGGCAACCACACACTGATGTTTCTCTCCCACTTTCTTGCTCTCTTCCCCTCTCTAAAAAATGAAAAAAAAAAATCTTTAAAAAAATAAAATAAAACTTTTAAAAATAAAAGCTTTAAACAGGTCTAAATTATTTTTTGCAGTGTACTTAAGTTTGCATACATTTGATCGCAGTTGATTCAGCATTAGTGGAAAAGCCAAACTTCAAAGCAGTTAATTCTCAAACACTTCAGTGCCTTTTATAGATGATGAACTCTATGAAACACCTGTTGTGGGGGGTTGTTACCTCAACATTAACTGGCCCAATAACTGTCTTCTCTCCCTTTTTACACAGATACAGTTAAATCTATTTTCCTCCTCATACCTTAAAATGCATCTGTTGTATATGTATTACCTAGCATCCAGAAAAAGGCCAGCACTCAATCAAGCTGCTGTTATACAGGGCCGTTCCAAATGCATTAGGACCCTTTTGCAGGAATTAGATAAAGGGCATCCAGAGCACAGGCTGGTTTTCTGTCTCCACTTACCCTGACTTGGGCACCTCTGGGCAAGGGCACCACCAAACATGGCAGTCATGCATCTAGATAAGCACAGAGATCTTCAGTACCTAACTAGCATGCCTGTGTAACTGTTTATGTCACACACCCTCACACATGACTGAAAGTTGTCAAGGAATCAACAGAGTAAATGGAGAAAGATATTCATGAAAACTGAAAATAGGGAGTTTCAAAAAGTTCAAGAGAGCAGGTCCTGTCCCCACCCCCACTTTCAGCTATCCAATATTGGGATATTGTAGCCAGCAGGAACTTGGTAGGTAGAGGCTTCACCAGTGCAAAACTGATACCCAGCAAAACTATGGTCTGTCTCCAGCAGTTGCTCACTATCTCAAAGGAAGGAAGAAAGGAAGGAAGGAAGGAAGGAGAAACAAAACCCACAGACACCAATGAATTAACTTACCTGAGTTTGCAAAAACAGTAGTATATGAAAGGCTGTTGCCTTGTTGTTTTGACTGCATTAAAAATCTGTAATCCCAGGCAAGAATATCCTAAATGCTTAAGAAACTACTCTTAAAATGGTAACTGTCAATTCAGCCTCCTTAAGCTTTCCCTCCCAGATACCTGATACTCACATAGAAAAGACACAAAATTATTTGTTTACTATCACATATGCATATATATCCTGCTAAACTTTTTAATGGTAGTCTTCCCTATAAAGTAAGTATATGATATTACATTTTTAACACTTTTGTACCTAGCCCTGTGACCTGCATAACACAGCAGCTTCAAGAGCTATTTATGGAACAGAAATTCCAGGGTAAATATGGTACCTTATTTAACACATGCCCAAGGAGACAGTGTACATACAAGAATATTCATTGCAGCATTGTTTATACTAAGTTTGGAAATAATCTAAATGTCTATTAAAGGGATGCTGCATAAATAAAGCACAATGTAGCATACAATGGAAAACCATGAGTTAAAACAAAAAATGTAAGCTACCAGCTCAAATTGAGGTATTATATGGGTAAATCACAAATGTAACACAGTAAAAGAAAGCAAATTGCAGAATGATACATGTAAGGTAATACTATTGGTATTTATAAGATTTAAAACTCTCAACATTACCTCTGCCTTAGAATTTGTTATAGCAGTCTTACATGTTCATTATATGCACACTAAAGACCTAAGGAATATTCACTTAAAAATAATTTTAAAATTAAAGTTAAAAAAAGACTATTAATCATATAAAGTTTCCCAAGTGGCAGGAAGGGAGTCTAATTTAGTAATGGAAATCACCTGGCCCTTTAAGTCATAAGATGTGTGTTCTATCTCCATTCTGCTACTCACCAAGATACTTTATTTCACCAAGCGTCAGTTTGATAACGTAAATGGGGCTGACAACGCCAGCTTGCAGGATAAAGTGAATATAATGTAGGTAAAAGAGTTATACAGGAGGTCTTGAACTTGTTTTTTGCCTAATCAGTCAAGAGATCACGTAATAATGCTCTACAGCGCACACCACTCCCCGCCCCCCTTCCAGACGTTGAGTCTTACCTTTTTATCTAGTTTGGTAAATCGTTAAGCATGACAAAGAACACAACAGGAAAAAGCAACCTCTCACCTTCCTCTTCCCAATCCCTAATCTGGCTGCCCCCTGTGCTTTCTGTATTTAGCACAGAGCACCTCCCACCCACCCTCCATACACCTAGGCACACAGGGACCCTCCGAGGTGCACGCGCGGGCGTGGACCCACACGGCACGCGGAATGCGTTCATGGGGGGAGCCACGCCTGTCCCCCGGGGCTGGCCACAGCGGGCGTTGTGCCTCACCTGTCTTGAAGACCATCTGGTCATCGTCCTCAGACCCGAAGGTATTCAGCATGGACACGAAGAGCACCCCGCAGGCGTTCTGGATGCCAAACACCGACCCGTTGCACCACATGGCCGCCAGCATCACCACCCAGCCCCAGCCACCCTCGGGAGGCTGAGGGAGCTCGGCGCCCGCCGGCTCCGCCAACTCTACCTCTACATTCTCCGCGGCCGCCTCCGGACCATCTGAGGGTCCCAGGTCGGGCAGCGGAGCAGCCCGCATGGGCGCGGGGTCGAGCGACTCTGTCTCGCTCGTCCCTTGCGCGGAGCCAGAGTTTGCGGGGGAGGGCACCATGGCCCCAGCGGACCCCGTTGGACGCCGCGGGAGCGCGAGGGACGCGAGTTCCCGGCGGGCTCCCGGAGGAGCTGCCCAGAGCCCAGTGGGCGCACTAGTGAGGCCGAAGCGAGAGCTGTGGAGCCCCGGATGGGGGTCGCCGCACGGCGCAGAGGCTGCCTCGAGAAAGGCGGCTGCCTGGAGTAGCCTCAGGGTCCAAGACTCGACAACCCAGTTCCCAGCCCCACACCCCTAAGGGCCCCAAGCGACCGGCTCTTAAAGACGCCCCCAGCCCCGCCGGCTGGGGGCGTGGCCGGCAGCGGGACTTGCCCAGGCGGTCCAAATGATTGGGCTTGGCGGACTGGAGGCGGGGCCCGCCTCATAACCCTATCTCCCCCCTACGGAGCGCCGATCCAGGTGCCTGGTCACAGAAGCTGAGGTCGCCCCGCCTCAGTGTTAACGGAAGGGGCGCGTCTCCTAGGTGCAGGCTGGTGGGTCCACAGGGCAGTAGGATGGGATCCTTCCGTAGTCTCAGCTCACTGACAGCCTCACAACTAAACATAGTCTCTTTGTTTTGTTTTTTTGGCATTCATCTCTAATTACTAATTATAACTTCTAAGAAACATTATGCCACCTGCTTACTTAAAAACGGAGTCAGAAGGATCAGCGGCCTTATTTAATCATTTCTCCTGCATTCATTTACAATTCCCTATGAATTGAAGATGTTCCTTTTGGAAAACACAAGCTATAACACCGAAGTCTTCAAATAAACATTTATGACAGACAGCTAGAAAATATTACTGTTAAACTACAGCACAGTTGTTTGCACTTAAAAGCTAACACCGGTATGCACCTCTTCTGTCTCCCTGAAGCATGGAGCAACAATGTAAGGAAAGAAAGGAAGAGTAATCAGCTATGCAATATTGAGCACACTTCTAAATTTCTCAGTTACTCAGATTCATCATTTCAAAGTCTAAATATTCTACAGTTACTTTATGTGCCCACTGCGGTGATGGTACAGGTACACAGATGACTGTGACTGATCTCATTTCTGCCGCTGCCTGTTCACGAACTAGTAGGAAAAAGTCCTGGGATCGAGTAGGAGGCTCAGATGATGTGCTTTAGTACATGTTCAACAAAAAGAAGTGGAATGCGACCATTAAATTATATTTGAAACACTAGAAAAAACTTTCCACAGCAAGCAGCTTTTGGAGCTGAGCCCTGAATCAAAGAGGAAACTTCAGCAGGCAGAGACAGGGGAAGAGCATTCTAGGTAGAGAAAATAGTGTAAGCTGAGGAAAGTAAGTATATGTGTCCTAGGGATAGGGTTAGAATAATAAACTCAGAATAGTCACACGAGTGGCCCCCAAATGTGAATGTACAAGGATGTTATTCCATCAATGCTGGAAATAAGGAAAAGGGGGGAGCAAAAATGTGCCTCAGTAGAGGATTGTTTAAATGCATACTATTAATATATAACCTCTAAAAGTTATCATGTTCACCTCTATTGACTTTGAAAGTTGTCCACATTTATTTTATTTTGTTTATTTACTTTTAGAGAGAGGGGAAGGGAGGGAGAAAGAGGGGGAGAGAAACATTACTGTATGAGAGATACATCACTCGATTGGCTGCCCCCAACTGGGGACCTGGCCCAAAACCCAAGCATATGCCTTGACTGGCATCAAATGGGCGGCCTTTTGGCTCACAGACCAGTGCTCAATCCACTGAGCCACACCAGTCAGGGTAAAAGTTGTCCACACTTGATTGAGCAAAGAAAACACATCAAATAAAGTATGGATTATAACACAAAATATAAAATAAATGTCCTTAGGTCAGTAGTGATGTAAGTAAATGATTAAGTACATAAATGGAGGGGGTGGGGAGTGGAACGATCAGATCTCTCCTGCAGAAAATTTCCAGTAATATGCCAACCTCAAGAAGGTGAAGCGCACCTCATTCCCTAAGCGTGGGCTGTGCATAGTGAGTTCCTTCAAAAAGAAAAGTGTGAAAAAGGGGAGAATGCAGGGAGGTCTTTAGGGTCCAAAAACTGACAAACACTATTTCAGCCAGGTAATCAAGGATGTACCCCTGATATAATGTGATGAAAATGGCACTTTATCTCTGTGATCTTCCTCCCCAAAACCCATAACCCCAGTCTAATCATGGGGAAAAAAAAATAAGACAAATCCCAATTGAGGGACATTCCACAGAATAATTCACCAGTACTCCTCAAAACTGGCAAGAACATCCAAAACAAGCAAAGTCTGAGAAACTGTCACAGCCAAGAAGGACAGGCAGACATGACAGCTAAATATAATGTTGGGATGGGATCCTGGAACAGAATAAGAACATCAGATAAAAACCCAGGGGCTCTGGCCAGGTAGCTCAGTTGGTTTGAGTGTCATCCTGATGGGTTGTGGGTCCTATCTCGAGTCAGGGCCCACACAAGAAGCAACCAGTGAATGCATAAATAAATGGAACAACAAATCAATAGTTCTTCCTCTCCATTCCTGTCTCTCAGAAGGTTCAATCAATTAAAACAAAAAAAAAAAACCCTAAGGAAATCTGAGTAAAATATGCAAGTTAGATCATTATTAATATCATCAGTTCATTAATTGCAACAAATGCGGCATACTAATTAAGTTGATAATAATTGCAGAAACTGGATGCAGGTGTATGGGAACTCTATACTATCTTTGCAATTTTTCTATAAATTTAAAACTGTTTTAAAAATAAAGTTTATTTCGTCTTGTAAAAATGTACATGTGTGTGCATATCAATGTATTAAACATGATAGTTTATTTTTAAACTTTCATTTTATATATAAGTGCTACATATATTTATACAGAGGCTATGAAATGTTATTCTTAAAAATATAACTCATTCTCAAATATTTTTTCTATTTGTGTGTCAGTATTATTTCTAAACATTATATAGTGTACCGTAATTTCAGATTAAAGCTTGACACTTTCAGGGAAGATTTATATAGGAGCGGCTCTGATCTAAAGGACTGAAGAGTTAACATCTACAAAGCACTTAGCACAGAACGAGCTCTCAGGACACGTCAGCAGCCACTACTACCATTACCGTTGATGATGTCAATGTTTCTTTCTAATGACCTCTCACAACCACGGTTTTATTGGAATCAAAGTCATTCAAGTGGATGCTGCCATCTTTATAAATACAACCTTTATTTAATCACAAATGTATCAGTTCAGGAAATTTTAAAAATAGAAAGATTTAAAGTTAGGATTTTACACATCCTTGTCCTCAACTATTATGTTCTCTATTCCTTAAAAAGAAAGTTTTTATTTCCTACCAGTTACTCTTTCCCCAACTCACAAAAGGCACCAATTACAAAATCTGATACAGCATCTCTCTTACTATACTAACTTGATCTGTTTGGCTCAGTTATTCCAGGGCAAAGCATTCTTCCAGACTGCGGTCTGAGTAAAGGGTGTGTGCTGAAGTGTAGCAATAAAAACTAGGCTCTAGTTTAGCTATGCTAAGGTTTGGCTGTGCTTTCAGCTACACTGCTCTCCTTTGTTTTTTTCAAATTTCTAAGTTAGTGAAAAAAAAGGTTACATGATGTGAAATGAAACAATAAAACAAAAGCACTTTGAAAACTATAAAGTGCCTTAAAACATAAAATTAAAGTGTTACTTTAAGTTTCTATGCTCCAAGAAAAAGATATCCTGGACCCCAAACTGGATTCTGGTCTGAACTCTTACTAAATCAGGCAAGTTGGTGTTTAGTATTTTAAAAAAATTTTATTACAGTAAAGTGGGCATACATTATAGTAGTTTCAGACGTACAACATAGTGATTTTACATTTATATACCTCATGATGTGATCACCACACTAAGTTTAGTAACCATCATCACTGTGCAAAGTCATTACAATATTATTGACTGTATTTCCCATGCTGTACACTACACCTCTGTGGCTTATTTATTTTATAGTTGGTAGTTTGTACCTCTTATTCCCCTTAATCTTTCCATCCACCATCCTAACCCCTGATCTCTGGCAATCATAAGTTTGTTCTTTTTCTATGAATCTGTCTTTGGTTGGTTTGTTGGTTTGTTTGTTTGTTTGTTTTAGATTTCACATACAGGGAAAACCATACAGTTCATTTGTCTTTCTCTGTCTGATATTTCACTTAGCATAATACCCTCTAGGTCCATTCATGTTGTCACAAAGGGCAAAATTTCATTTTTTATGGCTGAGTGATATTCCATTATATAATGTCCTCATCTTCTTTATCCATTCATCTATTGGTGAACACCTCGGTTGATTCTATATCTTGGCTATTGTAAATAATGCTGCAACAAACATAGTAGGAGTGAACATATCTTTTCAAATTAGTATTTTCTTTTTCTTCAGATAAATACCCAGAAGTGAAATTACTAGGTCATATGTAGTTCTATTTTTATTTTTTTGAGGGCCCTCCATACTCTTTTTCACAGTGGGTGTACCAATTTAAAATCCCACCAATGATGCAAAAGGGTTCCCTTTTCTCCACATCCTCACCAACACTTGTTATTTGTTGACTTTTTGATACTAGCCACTCTGACAGGTATGAGGTGGTATCTCACTGAACTGGGTTGGCCAAAAAGTCCATATGGTTTTTTCCATAAAATAAAAGACACATTTTCCATTTTCACCAATTTATCGATTTGGATATTTTGAGTATGTCGGCTGTCTCCGACATGGTATAACATTGATTTTCTCAATTCATGTCTCGATTCGATCACTATCAACTTCAACTGGTCTACTTGACCGTGAAGCATTGTCCAGTGAGAAACCCCCAGCACAAAACTTCGCAAACCACTTTCAACACATTGAATCAGTCACAGCACCTTCTCCATATACTGCACAAATCTTTTTTTGCATTTCAGCTGTGTTTTTACCTTACTTGAAATAATTAAGCATAATATGCCTAAAGTGGTGCATATCTTCTTCCATCTTCAATATTAAAATGACTGCACAAAAATTCACCAATTTTGATTTTTTTAAAAATGCACACTGATATAACATCTGTCAAAATACAATATAACAAAATTGTCTCAAATGAAGTTAAAGGCAACTCAGTGCAACTAGATCTACCTTATGGAAAAAAACAAACTAACTTTTTGTCCAACCCAATGCCTCTTTGCTAGTTCCCCCAAAATACAGTGGTGCCAACTCCTGCTCCAGATGTTCTTCTGACTGGCCCCCTACTCTCCATGTAGCTTCTAGTTCTTTAATGACTCCTTGTCACTTCTCATGGACCATCGTGATGGCTTCCTAAGCAGCCTCAATGCCAAAAACTCTGCCTCCACAATTTCATCCTTCACTGTATCCCTGCCAAAACATGATTCTCCAGGCTCAGGGTCTGCTCCTCACTTCAGGAACAGGTATAAACACCTCCATACCTGCCTCCCTGCAGACCCTGCTTTTAAAATGACATTTTTCCCCCTTTTCTGAATGGTCAAAGTCTACGCTATTTTCAAGGTTTAACTCTAAAATGGAAGTCATCACAATGAAGCTTTTATTGATTCTTCCTTTAGGTTTCCATATTTTATTGATAGCAGTTTTCACAATCAGCAGAGTGGTTTTCAGTCTCCTCTACTAGAGTAAGAATTTTCAAACAGGCCAGATGATGCCTGACAATGCTTTGAACCATAACACCAAGCACAGAGTCAGTGTACAACAAATATTTGTTAAGCCAAACTAAATAGAACTTTTAAAAATGTAAAGAATCACAAAGCATGAAATTGAACACACCAATTTTGGTCCCATATTCTCTGGTGGAAATTTTTCAATATTTTTTAAACAACATAAATTTGTTTCCCAGTTATAAGAGCAATGCATGCTCAAATTGTAAATACTATAAAAAACAAAATCAAAATAACATTATCATATTACTCAAATTACTTCTCTTAACCTTTAATAGTTTTTATCATTTACATATTTATGGGAGAGCACCACTAGTTGTAAATAATTTTGTAGCATATTTCCCCTATAAAATATGGCATGGTATCACCGAAAAGATTATGTGACTCTTAATGAAAATTGCTGCATCCAAGATGATGAGTGAAACATAAAGAAACCTGATGAGATGAGGATTCCCAGTGGTTATTGCCACAGGTTGTCTTTCGCAGTCCATATGAGTCAGATTTGTACATCAGCAAAGTTTTTTACCAATGACCACGTATTATGAACCTTCAGGGTTGCTCACAAAGTCACAGATCTACTATATTTCCTTTCAGTCTTTTTCAAAATGCGCATTTTAAAATAAAATTAGAACCATAGTGTTGTGGACTAAGTTGTATCCCCCCCCCAAAAAAAAATATCATACATTAAAGCCCAATCCCAAGCACTTTACAATACATGTTAGGTGTTTGGAGAGAGGGCCCATAAAAAGGTAATTAAGTTAGACGGAGACCATTAGAGTGGGCCCTAATCCAATCTGACTGGTGTCCTTATAAGAAGAGGAGATAAGGATATACAAAGAGAGAGACACACACATAGGAAAGGCCACGTGAGGACACAGAGAGAAGGTGGCCATTTTTAAACCAAGGAGAGAGGCCTCAGAAGAAATCAAACCTGTTGACACCTTGATGTTGGAGTTCTAGCTTCCAAAACCATGAGAAAACAAATTGCTGTTGTTTGAGCCACTCAGCCTGTGATATTTTGTTAATGGTAGCCCTAGGAAACTAATACGCTAATAAAGAACTGTAATAATAATAATAATACTGTAAAACAGAAACAAAAGACCCCAAATGGAGTCACTTTTGTGAAGCCAAGTCACCAAAGCAAAACTTAATAACTAACCTAATTGCAGTTTCAACCTCTCTAAGGGGTGGAATTTTAAAGCAATCAGTCTAGAATTTCCTGATGAATTAGCTCTCCATCCTGGCGATGTTTGGGCAAAGGCAGAGCATATACCTGACATGCAGGCTTTAAAATAAAAGGAAACAGCAAAAAACTTGTAGAAGGAAGTTATTTGTCAAATATATTAGGGAAAAAGTATGAATTCAAACATGAATGGGTGGATGGTTGGACTAGATGATCTTCGAAAACCCTTCAAATTGAGGATCTCTTGGTTCCTCGGATTGGTTTTCAGCCACTGGGTGAGAAATTCTGGAAAGTGTGGATGAAGTCGTGAAAGGGTCTGGGCTATTTTGAGCAAGATCAGATGGAAACTCAAGAATATGACAGGGCCAGAGAGAACACCAAAGAAAAAAAGAAGAAAGTAGATGATTAAGCAATTTAACGGGAATCAAATGGAGCAGAGGAACAGAAAAAAGAAAAGGAGCAGAAGAAAGGGGGATCTTCTAAAAAAGAAAGAGAAAAAAGAATTGGAATAGAAAAAATGAGACACATGCGGGAGGTCTATGATAAAAGGCACGAATAGAAGCTTCAATTTTGACTCTCTAAGTAAGTAAGCTTACAAGCTCTTTATAAAACAGTTTGCTTAAAACTGTTATAGCAGTAGAAAAATATGAATGGGATATGTAATCGGAGGGCTCGATAAAAGGAAAAATAAAAATAGATGAATATAATAAACACAAAATATAGCTTTTGAAATACAGAGTGGAAATTATTTGACCACCCACGGAGCAAAAAGGATTTCTTCTACCACCTATCCACCCTCCAGATCTTCAACAGTCTAACGAAAAATAATAGATTAGATCTACTTGAAAACGAAGATTGTATTAATTTCCTAGTACTGCTGTACGAAATTACCACATTTTAGTGGCTTAAAACAACACAGATTTTGGAGGTCAGAAAACTGAAATGAGTAACTGGGCTAAAATCAAGGCATAATCGGGGCTGGTGCCTCTGCAGGCTCCAAGGGAAAATCTGCTCCCTGCCCCTTCCAGCTTCCACAGGCCGCCAGCATTCTTTGTGAGCTGGCCACATCACTCTGACCTTCGGCTCCTTTTCTCACTCTAACACTCCCGACTCCTCTAATAAGGGCCCTTGTGATTACTTGGGGCCCACCCAGGCAATCCAGGATAATCCTTTTATTTCAGACTGCTTATCTTAATCACCTTTTATTACTAAGGTGACATATTCACAGGTTCTGAGGATTATTAGGATGTAGGCTATTATTCTGTCTATAATAAGGATGGTAAGCATTTGCTTTTATCACTAGAAATATGATGTGAAAGTATTAAAAACTGAGGCCACTGACTCTGTATTTGTAGGACATTTGCTCTTACAGAGTATAGTGGTAGAAAAGCAATGAATCAGGATTCAGGGACCTGGTTTCCAGTCCTATCATTGCCATTAGCTAGCTGTATGACCTTGAGCAAGTCATTCCGTCTTCTCTGGAATTCTCCTTGTCTTTGAAATAAACTCTAGCATGTTTCTGATGGGGAATTATTAAAGCGGCACACTTGGCCTATTCTTTCTTCCTTGTGATAAACTTACCCAAAAGTTGCCAGTTCATCCACTGTTGCTATGAACTAAATTTTTCTCCTAGGAGCCAGACGAGCTCTGGGGTACTTTATGAAGCAAGCCATTTATAATGGTGTCGGTCTGCACTTTGTGCACGTCATTCAAGTCTCTTAAGAAAAGGATGCTCTGAAGATTGTTAAGACCTATGAACTCTGTGAGTACAACATCCCAGGCTGGTATCCTCAAACAGTATTTGAAACTATGGTTCAAATACTCTATATAAGTTCACTTATTCAACAAAATCTCATTGATTATCTGCTAGGTACAAAGCAGTATACCAGGCCAATTCCTGGTAAACTTGGTACATGACCGTAATAAACACTACATACAATACTTAATTAATTAAGTGGAACACTAGAACATTACCGGTCAGCAAACAATTCACTAAACATTTATGAGGACTAAGCAGAGGAAATAAGGAACTCAAGTTCTCTAACCTCAAGTAATACCATACAAATATAAGGCAACATATGAAAATTGCTTCAACATCAAAAGTATTTTTTCAGTTTTCATTTTCCTTCGTATTTATATTTATAAAACAAGTGTCGGCCTTCACCTCTACCATTTTCTAGATGCTGCTTCCTCTAGTACAGGAATATGAAAACAGGCATTTTGATCTTAGGTTCTGAGTATTTTTCCTGTTACAAATAGTATAATCCCATTTTTTAATCTTAAAAAGTATGTATGTGGTTTTTCCTTACAGGATGGGATCTTGAGGGTTTTTTATTTTCTCTTTTTCATGTCTCTACATTTTCTAACCATTTAATAATGAATAATTTATTTACCTATAATGAAATATATGAAAATGTTTTAATAGAAAATGGATACTTGCCACTTAAGATGAATTTACCCTCAAAGTAATCTCTCCGTTGAAAAACGTAGACATACTACTCAATTTCCACAATAGTAATACATGTCTATATCACCTGATTGCTTTCAAGTAATAATTATAGTCCGAAAGCTTTCATGAGATTGTAGGATTAAATTTTGACTTCTCTCCACCTCATTCTGGAACTTGGGGAACTGTTAAACTTCTCTGCACTGTGCTTCCTGGACACATTTCTCCCCTGACCTGGCAACAAATTAAGAGTGATATGGGTTTTGATGGTTAAACAGCCTTTGAAAACTTTTTATTTGTTATATTTATATCCTCTAACGGTCACTTTATGATGTAAGAAATTGAGGGAGCTAATTTGGCACAATTATTGCAAACCTCTCAAAACTAGTGAGACTCAAAACTTGACATGCCAATTAATCTCCAAATTAGATACTAAATTCTTATTGGGGCTTCCTGAAGATCAAAAGGAGAAAGACAAGCTTGTATAAGCAGCAGCATAAAGTTATATTTTAACCAGCTATTCCCATTTGAGATGAACACATTCCTACACACAGAAAAGGAAATGTTTGTTAACAGTTTTATCTGTTTCCTTCCATGGGATTTGAAGGGATTTACAGTTGAGAAGCAGTAATGTATTATTCTAACTCCAGTTACTTTAACAAATTTCAGGATGGAGCCCAGTTCGCAAGTACAGCACATCAAAGGTGATAGTCTCATAGCAGGGTGGTACTCCTTCACTCAATCCTGGAGAGATTAAATCGCCCAGGTCACATGTTTACAAGAAGAGCAGGGTTTAGAACATTGAGTTCCCAACTGCTGAAATAATCAAGGAGCCCTGTTTGGTATGTTCCTGAATCACACAGATCTCCTTTGTAGTTTTCAGCCCCAACCACCTCCAGTACTCACATATTTTGGCTTGTTGTTTTGGTTCTGCTCCTTATTCATTCATTCAACAGCCATTTTTGAACACCTGTTCCATGCCAGGCACTATATTAAATGTTGGAAAAATAACCAACACATTGTACTGTTTGCCATTCACAAGCCACTTTCACACCACCATATCATTTGACCATGTGAGTTATTTATAGTCAAGAACCAAGACTCATTCATTTTTGCATCTGTCATCTGGGACTTAGCTTAGTGCCTTGCTCAGTGTGCCAGATGTTTGTTGAATGATGCATAAATGCAGGAGAGAATGAAGAAGTGAGTGAATATATAAGCCTCATAGCCCTGGTCTTCACCATTTTTTATTTTCATAAGATTGTCAAACATTCGCTTTTCTCCTTGACTCTTTTTCCCCTTGGAAAAGATTTCTGGTCTCTACTTATTTCTTTCTCCCCTGCAGAGTGCCTCCTAATGATGCTCAGAGGCAAGACCTTGGCTTCTCAGGAGTCCTAAAGGAGCTGCCCTTTTCCCTTGGCTGAGACCCTTGCCATTGGCTGATAGCAATCCCCTCTGGGTGAGAGGACACTGTGTGTCAGCCCTACTCCAGACCCTTTTTGAAACTGACCAACTCTTCATGAAGAGTTTCACAAATGATGTGAAACAAATTTTTTCACTCTTCTTACCACTGTTGTAGAATAATTTTAATTGAAATATAAAGCTGTGAAACTAGGTTATCCTTGTTATATTAGAAATCAGGAAGGCAACACGTTGACAAATCTAGAAAATATGGCCCTGGCTGGGTAGTTCAGTTGGTTAGACTGTCATCCCAATATACCTAGGTTTGGGGTTTGATCCCCAGGCAGGGCACATACAAGAATCAACCAATGAGTGCATAAACAAATGGAACCACAGATCGATGTTTCTCTCTTTCTCTCTCTCTTAATCAGTAAGTAAAACTTCAAAAAAAAGTCTAGAAAACAGCAGTGGAAAACATACGCTAATGCTGATGAGCATTTAGTGCTCTGGGGGGGGGGGGCAACAGGCAGAATCAGGGAATGGAGGGTGTCCAGGAATTGGTACAAATATTTCAAAAAATTATCTACTAGCCTTACAAACGGAAATGGGTTTTTTTTCTATTTTTAAAAAATATCTTCCAGATCAACCAAAAATGTTAAAACCTTTCAGAGCATCACCCCGAAAACAGCCCCGAGGACAGATAAGACTCCAAAAAAAAAAACCAAAACCCCACATTTCCCGCCTAAAGCAGCAATGGTCCTCCTGTTCCTTTGTGCACTCAGTCAATAACTATTTATTGAACATCTGTTTGTCAGGCACTTTGGGGGATACAGTGGTTTAAGAAAAAAGACAAGTTTTCAGCTTTCAGCTCAGAGGAGGCCTAGGTGCAACTTTCTCCCATTGGCCGGAATGTGGGTTCCACTGACCCCAGCAGCCTCCACCATGCCACCTAAGTTTGACCCCAACAAGCTCAAAGTCATATACCTGAGGTACCCTGGTGGGGAAGTCGGTGTCACATCTGCCCTGGTTCCCAAGAGTGGCCCCCTGGGTCTGTCTCCAAAAAGAGTTGGTGATGACATCACCAAAGCAACCAGTGATCAGAAGGACCTGAGGGTTACGGTGAAACTAACCATTCAGAACAAAGAGGCCCGGATTGAGGCCGTGCCTTCTGCCTCTGTGCTGATCATCAAAGCCCTCAAAACACCACCAAGAGACAGAAAGAAGCAAAAAGAAAAAGACATTAAGCATAGTGGAAATACCACTTTTGATGAGATTGGCAACTTTGCCCAACAGACACAGCACTAATCTTTAGCTAAAAAGCTCTCTGGAACCATTAAAGAGATCCTGGGACTGCCCGGTCTGTGGGTTGAAATTCTGACGCCTGGCTAGTTGATTCACAAAGCTATCTTTTTTTTTTTTAATTGTCTGTCTCCCTCACTAAGCTCACTAAAGGAAGAGACTGTGTGTTATCTATTAATCCCCAGCACCTAGTACAGTAATTGGTGTTGGTGAAGGAATAAATATATAGTAATATGTGGTGGAATGCTCAGCTAATGTAGTTCAGACCTACAAAGGAGCCGTGGCTGGTATGGCTCAGTGGATTGAGCATCAGCTTCTGAACCAAAAGGTCACTGATTCAATTCCTAGTCAGGGTACATGCCTGGCTTATAGTTCAGGTCTCCAGTTGGGGGCATGCAGGAGGCAATCGATCAATGTTTCTCTCTCCTTCCCTTGCCCTCTCTCTAAAAATAACTAAAATCTTTTTTTAAAAAAGGAAAATATTTCAATTAAAGATCATTTGACAACCAAAACAAATGACAGACAGGGACACTGCTGGATAGCAGTCAGAGAAGGAGATGAAACTTCAACTCAGCCCTAGAGGACAAGAGGGAACAACACACGCAGAGCCCCTAAAGGAAAAAGTTCTGGGCTGTTCTCTCAGCAAAGGGAACAGACAGGGAGAACATATGAGAACCGGAATGGGGCAGGAGCCAGATGAAGAAGGGCCTGGTGTTAGAGGAGGCAGTTGGGTTTTATTTTGAGTCCAATGGAGACCCCTAAGAGAAGCGGAGTGGCAGGTTCTGACATATTTTGTTTGTTTGTTTGTTTGTTTGTTTGTTTGTTTTTAAAGATTTTATTTAGGTATTTTTAGAGAGAGGGGAAGGGAGGGAGAAAGAGAGGGAAAGAAACATCGATGTGTGAGAGAAACAGATCAGTCACTTCTCACATGCGCCTTGACTAGGGACTGAACCCAACTTGGCAACTGATTAAATGAGAGGTTGGTGAGGGAAGGGAAAGTGCACAAAAGGGGCAAAACTGACTCCAAGGTTCCACAGCCAGTAAATGAAAGACCACTTACCCCAATCTCCTTATTCTGTGAATGGCACTACCATTCCCCCAGAGAAGAGGATACTGTCCGAGAAGATTCACCAGTCTTGATGTCTTCTCTGTTCCCACTCTACCCATGTGATGGCCTCCGTCCGGATGTGTGGCAATAGAAGCTGTCTTCAGCAAGTCCTGGGCCTGGGCCTCCTCTGGTCAGCAGGTGCTGTGGCTCCAGGGGAAGCTGGTTAACTGCAGTCTGAGATTACCCCTTCCTGTTTCTAGATCACAGCCACAGCTGCCCCTGCTTCTTGTCTCAAGGAATAAAGGGAAGAAATAAAATGGAGTCACTATGGTCAAGCTGCTAAAGGATTAAAATAAAGTAGGCAGAGGCATGAGGAAACAATTCTATTCTTGCCCTAACTAGCCTGAGAACTTAAACTTCTGAACTTTCCAGTCCAAGTCAATGCCTGGATATACATCAGATCCTCAGATGACCAACTAAATGACCTCAGGAAGAAATTGTTCCATTGTTTAGACCACCAGACATTTGAAGATTAGCATCTTAGGCCAATGACAGGCTAAGAATGCAGGACCCTAAGGCCCTTTAATATTCATTTCTAGCGAAAGCCTCCTGACTCTTTTTGAGTATGTCTGAAAGGACCCATCTCCTAATGTTGTATCATGTCTGACTCTGACAACAATTTGTTGTTGTTATTCTTTTTTGTTTAATGGTACAACCCCTTGGTCTACATTCCTGGCATAGAAACAAAGAGCTGGTTAAAGATGATACCTTGTTTTAATGGAGCCCTGGAGATCAAAGGCAGGGGATCAGGGTGGGCAGCTCGCTTCCAAGGGCCTGGAAGCCCTTTTCCTTCCAGCACAATTTCGATGCTTCCCTGTGCTCAGATGATTCTGAGCGGTAACAGAATCCTCTTGCTCCATTTGCAACCTGATGCCAAGGGAGAATTCACACTTACTTATTAAACCTTTGGAAACAATAGAGTTGAGTAGGATGAAAATTAAGAATAGAATCAAATCAAAAGCTTAGTTGTTTTATTATGCATACTACCACCCACATAGCTCAGGTTTGCTGATTGAGAGATAAGTGGGAAGAACCAGGGAAACAGGTGAAAGGAACGTTTCCTTTTCTAAAGACTCTTCTGAGCCACAGCTCTTTGTTGGTGATTTGACCACATTTCAGGGCCACAATAGCATAGTAGGAGTTCAGGAGAAATGCAAACCTTTCATTCCTTCATTCAACATTTTGAGCACCTGCTGTGTGCTGGACATTGTGTAGGGAAGGCTCTGGGAGAATAAAGAATAATAATACGCACTCCCTGTTCTTATGTAGTAGCAAGGATTAGGGATTAAGGCCTGGTACCAAGCACCAAGTAGATAGAAGAGGGAACTGCAGCTGCCATCTGGGGAAGTTGGGAAGGGAGGAGGTGATAATTCAGAAAATTCTGCAGAGAGAGTAGGAGATAGCTAAGTATTAGAAACAGCATGTACTAAAGAACAGAGTTGTAAAGAACATATTTTGTTCAATGAACATTAAGAAACTGCAAGTTTGTGTAATTTAGTCAATGGCAGGGGATGGGGCTGGAGAGGCAGGCTGGGATTATACTGTGAAGAACACCTTCTATCACATTAGGCATTTGGATTTTGTCATGCCATGGAATTCTGCTGGGAGACTGGAAGAGTGAACGTTGCTCTAGAAATAAGGTTGTTTTCTCTCATTCACTGACTTGTACAAATCCATATACTCCCGGAAACCTCCCCAAACCTCCCCAGATTCAGTCTCTCCAATACCTCTTATGTGGATGGGTAATGACCCTGAATAAGTGAAAGGACATTCTTGGTATCCATCTGGGGGCTGCTCAGGTACTGTATCTTGTGTCTCCTCCCAGTCTTATTACCGCCATTCTAATACATGTCCTGTCATCTCTGATCTCAACTCTGACTAAGGCTTTTAAATTGGTATTCCTCCTTCTGCTCCAGCCCTCTGTATTGATCAGGAGTGTGTTCAGCTATAACAGGAATCCCTACCTCAGTAGTTTAAACAAGTAGGGATTTAATATTCTCGTGCAATAAAAAATCTGGGCGTGGGCTGATCGGAGTTTATATAGCTGCTCAAGGGTGTCGTCTGAAAACCAAGCTCCTTCTATCTGCCCATTCTATACCCTTGACATGAAACCTTTCTCCTCATGGATGCAAGGTGGCTGCTGTAATCTTCAGGCACTGCATCCTTCTCTCAGATAGGAAGAAGAAGAAAAAGTATAAGGCAAAGTGACATATTTTTATCAGTTAAACAATAGTTTTCCCTGAGAATATTGGAAGTCCACTCGGTAGACTTCCAAATTATATCTCATTAACCACTTATACTGTGGCAAGGGAACCAGTCAATTTACATTCTTGGCTGAATATATCAATGCCTTGAAAAAAAATCAGGGTTTTTTTTTTAAGTAAAAAACTGGTATCTAGAAGTATCTGCTACATCTCCTTTCAACACAGCCCCCGCTTCAAAACCTTCAGTGGTTTTCTACTGCTCTAAAAGAAAACCTAAAATCCTTAAAGTTGGAGCTTCTGGTGGCAGGGTCCGGGGAAGAGGAGGCAGGCACCATGTCCAGCCGCCAAGTTGGCAAGAAGCCCTTGATGCAGCCCAAGAAGCAGGCCAAGGAGATGGACGAGATAGGGCACTCCGGCAGAAGCAGAAAGAGGAGCAGGAGAAACTTGAGGAGCTAAAAGCAAAGGCTGTGAGAAGGGGCCCCCTGGCCACAGGGGGAATTAAGAAATCTGGCAAAAAGCGAGTTGTTCTTGTGCCTGGAGCAATGGTGATCCTTCATTCCTTTCCCGTCATAACACCTGTTGCCACCTATGGCTACCATGAAGGGTTGCCTTGGAGTCTGTTGTACATTTAAGAATAAACTTTTGTAGAAAATAATAATAGCAGTCATGCAGTGGCTCATTTCTTTAGTTCTTCTCACTGCCATTTCAACCGTGGCTGTGAGGTCAGAGTAAACCCAGCCCAGAATCCTGTCTAAGGGTGTTCTTCCGTCTTTGTTCCATCCAGAATTCAGTACCGCCTGGGATTAAACTGGCCTGTTTGAAATGGCAAAAAATAAAATAAAATAAAATAAAATCCTTGAAGTTGCTGTTAGGAACAGAATTGCATCACTGCCCACCCCCCCAATTCATTGTTGAAACCCTAACTCCCTGTTAGAAGATAAGTTGAGGCAAAAATTTATTTGAATTGGGCAGTATCCAATCAAGCAGCTAGAAAGAAGCTCCTAGAAGCTGTGCAGAATGAAAGATTTTTTTATAGGGAGAAGGGAGAAAGAACAAGAAAACTATTCTAGGCAAAAAAGATGAAAAAAGATGGTTGATTATTGGAAGGTCACTTTCCTGCAGGGGTGTCCAGGATGGCTATGAATGCAGCCCAACACAAAATCATAAATTTACTTAAAACCTTTTTTTTTTTTTCTTGCTCATCAGTTTTTGTTAGTGTTTGTGTATTTAATGTGTGGTCCAAGACATCTCTTCTTCCAGTGTGGCCCAGAAAGGCCAAAAGTTGGGACACCCCTGCTACGGGATTGCAGGAGTCAACCTGTAAATTACCTAAGTGGTGCTTATCAAATAATTCCTAAGTGACCGGTTTAAGATTCCTTTCCTGAAAGAGGTGAAACTAAGTGTTGGTTTCGTGACCTGGGACTTAGCATAAATGACCCCATTTTTGGCCTGTTGTCTTGTTTTTCAACATCCAAGTACTTCCAAATGTACCTATATTTGGAGATAGGGCCTTTAAAAAGGTAATTAAGTGAAAAGGATGCCTTTAGGGTGGACCCTGACTCAAATATGACTAGTGCCCTCATAAGAAGAGTAGATTAGGACCCACAGGGAGGTACCAGAGGTGCTGGGGCTCAAAAGATATGCCCATCAGCAAAAAGGAGACCAACTGCAAACCAAGGAGAGAGGCCCCAGGAGAAACCAAACCTGCTGACACCTCGATCTTGGTCTTTAAGCCTCCATTTCTCCACTGTGGGAAAGTAAACTTCTGTTATTTCAGGCACCTAGTCTGTGCTATTGTGATTTATAATATATGATATATATTATCCTAGGGGTGGGGGCTGGTTGTCAGGGGAACCAACCCCTTGTGATTAGGGGGCTGGAAATCCCTCCTCTACAACCTTCACTTCTGGGGTGAGGAGACGTCTGGAGATTCAGTTCTTTCACTGATGACCCACGATTTAATCAATCACACCTATGAAATGAAGCCTCCATAAAAACCCAAAAAGGCAGAGTTCGGAGAGTTTCCGGATTGGTGAACACCGAGAGTTTTGGGGAGAGTGGTGAGCCCAGAGAGCACGAAAGCTCGGCGCCCCTCCCACGCTGCCCTAAGCACCTCTTGATCTGCCTGGCGTTTCTGAGTTAGATCCTTTGTAACAACCAGTGATCAAGTAAGGAAAATGTTTCTCTGAGTTCTGTGAGCCACTCTAGCAAATGAATCAAATCCAAGGAGGAGGTCACTGGAACCTCCAGTCTGTAGTTTGGTTGGTCAGAAGCACAGGTGACAACGTGAACTTGCAATTGGTGTCTGAAGGTGGGGATAGCAGTCTGACAGAGCTGAGCCCTTGACCTGTGGAATCCGATGCTATCTCTAGGTAGATAGTGACAGAACTGAGTTACTTATTTGGCAGCGTGGTGGAAATAAAACACCCCACATATCCTAAAGCCCTAGTAAACTAATACAGTTACTTGAAACAGCTCAGCGCGATCCGGATCCCCACTCAGCCTGGGTGCCCTGATGCCATTCTCCCTTGCTCACTGCCTGCCAGACAGGCTGGCTTTCTCTAGTTACTAGAACAGGTGGACCCAGTACCAGGCTCTGGGCCTTTGCATGCATTGTTCCTTCTCCCTAGAGCCGTTTCGCCCTTGCTATTAAAAGACCCAGCTCCTGGACCTGCAGCTCACGTACCACTTCCTCGGAGATGCCTCCCAGAGCACTGCATAGGACGGAGTGGTTCCCTGATATTCTGAATCCCAGGCCTTGGTGTGTTTCTTTGATAGATCTTATGGAAGATTATGACGTGTAATAATTGTGTTTACTTTTGTCGCCATGTTGTTTACCTTTTCCAGTGGAAGGTTTCAAGCTCCATGAGTGTGGGAGCGGATCTAGTTCACAGTTGTGTCTCTATGCCTAGGGCATCCTATACTTTCGATAAGTAATTTCTGAAAGAGTGAATGGAATGGACATTGGTATTTTCTGTTGATTAAACTTATTTTTTAGCTATGTATTGAGTGAGGGGAGGAAGAGCAGGCCCGGCCTTTCTGGATGGCAGGTGGGTAGCAGTTGGGTACAATCACTGCTAACAAATACACCCCTGGGATTTGGGGGTGACACTGCCCTGCTTCCTTTAAGCCACTTAATGACTTTTACTGGCCTCACTGAGATGGAGTAAAGATGATCTTCCAAGCAGTTTGCTTGTTAGTGGTTCTAGTAATAGATGTCTGAGGGAAGAGTTTGGAAGTAATCATGTGACTTAAAATTGGTCAGGATTTCATTCACTGCAGTGTATTTTCTTCCAACTTTGCTCCGAACTCCACCTAGTATGTTAAATAAAGACATCCAAGTGTACTCAAACCCTTATGTGTTTCCTTTGTAACACCCAGCAACATAAAACCCAAGCTATTTTATAAGTTTTGTAGACAGGAAGATTATTCCAACCACCACATATCACAAAGGCTTAACTACTGAACAAAGAACTAACAAATGGAAATTAGAATCTGCTCCAAGTCTCTAAAACCGAGCCAGTAGTAAAAGGAGTCTGTTATAATCTCCACATCTAACATGAAACTGAGATTCAGAGCAGTGATTGCCCTGCCTCAGCTGGCCCTAAATATCTCCTAGTCTGAAAAATCTATGCTTGCCAGATTGCTGGAAAAATGTTGAAAAATGCAATATTATTTCAAAACAACTATGTGTATGCAAAAACAGTGAGACTAATTAATCAAAAATAATGAGTTAGTGAAGTTCTACTAATAAAACCTACTTCAAAAGGTATTTGTACTGTGTGTCCCAAAGGTTTCTAAGTTTCTGAATGTGTTTAAGAGAAGCAAAAATATTGCTTGCATGTTTCTGCTAAATAAATCTGATATGAACAGAGCTGGCTAATCACCTCAATAAATAGCTCAGGGCTTCACCTCGAAAAGAAATCCAAATATTAGCATTCCCATCTTTCTCATTTTATAACTATAGTTGTGCCTTATTTCAAAAGACCATTGTAGACCTGACTGGTGTGGCTTAGTGGACTGAGCACTGGTCTGTAAACTGAAGGGTTGCTGGTTTGATTCCTGGTCAGAGCATATGCCTGGGTTGCAGGCCAGGTGATAAATGTTTCTCTCACATGTCGATCTTTGCCTCTCTCTAAAAGTAAATAAATACAATCTTTAAAAAAAAAAGACCATCGTATTTCTCAAAGGTTATGAGTGAACAACATTTTTTGAAATGGAATCACCTAATATCTAAAGATGACAACTATGTCCCCAGGTGAGGATTAAAATAGATAGATAAATAAGGACGCCAACTATTTTAGGGATCCTTATACTGAATTGTGTTTGAAATATTAATAAATATGTTTTAATGAAAATATTCACTTTCTAATTCTTCCATATTTATAAAGTAGATTTCAGAGGCTCAGATTAGTTTGCCTTAGAGAGTTTAAAAAGGATTACACACCATGACCAAGTAGGATTTCTCTCAGGAATGCAAGACTGGCTTAACATCCAAAAGTCAATTAATGTAATGCATCACCCAGTAGAGTAAAGGTTAAACTCCACCAGATCATCTCAGTAGATTCAGAAAATTCATCTGACAAAATTCAAGGCTCCTTCGTGATAAAAAACACTTAACTAGGAATAGAAGGAATTTTCTCAAACTGATACAGGGCACCTACAAAAAAATCCACGGCAAACATTATACTTAATGGTGAAAGATGGGGTGCTCCCCCACTAAGACGAGGATCAAGACCAGAGTGGCCTTTCTCCCATTTCTATTCAACATTCTATTCAATATTTCTATTCAACATTGTGCAGGATATTCTAGCCAGGGTAATTAGGCAAGAATAAGACATAGAAGGCATCTAGACTGTAAAAAAAGACGTAAAACTATCCTACTAACTGATAATGTGAAGTTACATATAGGAAATTCTAAGGAATCCACTAAAAAAAAACTATTAGACCTAACAAAAAAGTTCAGCAAGTTTGCAGAATACAAGAGCAGTATACAAATATAAATTGTATTTCTACACAAGAGTTACAATGAACAACCAAGAATGAAATAAAGAAAATAATTGCATTTATAATAGTATCAAAAATAATAAAATACTTAGGACTAATTTTAACAAAAGAAGTGTAAAACTTTTACACTAAAAGCTACAAAATATCATTGAAAGAAATTAAGGAAGATCTACAAAAATGGAAAGACATTCCATGTTCATAGACTGGAAAGCTTAAAGTTGTTAGGATGGAAATATTCCTCCAATTGATCTATAGATTCAACACAATCCCTATCAAAATCACAGTTCAATTCTCTGCAGAAATTGGCAAGTTTTTCCTAAAACTGATGTGGAAATTCAAGAGTCCCAGAATAGAGAAAGCAATCTTGAAAAAGAACGTAGTTGGAGAACTCACATTTCTCCATTTCAGAACTCACTACAAATCAACAGTAACCAAGACAGTATGGTACTAGCATAAAGACAGAGATATAGCCCTAGCTGGTGTGGCTCAGTGGACTGAGTGCCATTCTGTGAACCAAAGGGTCACTGGTTCGATTCCCAGTCAGGGCACATGCCTGGGTTGCGGGCCAGGTCCTCAGTGGGGAGTGTGTGAGAGGCAACTGCACATTGATGTTTCTCTCCCTCTCTTTCTCTCCCTTCCCCTCTCTCTAATAAAATAAATAAATAAAATCTTTTTTAAAAAAAGACACAAAGAACAAGGAATAGAACTGAGAGTCCACAAATAAACCTTCATATTTACTGTGAGTTTATTTTTCACTAGGTTGTAAGACCATTCAATTGTAAAAATAAAATAGTCTTTTCAACAAGTGGTGCTGGGACACTTGACATCCATGTGTAAAATAATAAAGTTAAACCCCCTATCTCACACCATATACAAAAAATTAACTCAATATGGATCAAAAACCTAAATGTAAGATCTAAAACTCTAAAAATCTTCAAAGAAAACATAGGAGTAAGTCTTAGTGACATTAGAATAGGCAGGGGTTTTTTTAGATGCCCAAACAATGAACAACAAAAAATTAATAAATTAAAAAATTAATAAAAATTTGAAACTTTAGTACTTCAAAAGACGTCAAGAAAATGAAAAGAGCCATGGCTGGTATAGCTCAGTGGATTGAGTGCCAGTTTGTAGTCAGGGCACATGCCTGGGTTGCGGGCCAGGTCCCCAGTAGGGGGCAATGGAGAGGCAACCACACATTGATGTTTCTCCCTTCCTTCCCTTCTCTCTAAAAATAAATAAATAAAAATTTTTAAAAAGAAAAGAACATGAAAAAGCTAACAGAACAGCAGAGAATATTTGCTAGTCATATATCTAATGAGAAATGTACCTAGAGTATATAAAAAACCCTTACAGCTCAAAAATAAAAAGGCAACCCAAATAAAAAATAAAGGAGGGATCTGAATAGATATTTTTCCAAGGACGATACACAAATAGCTAATAAACACATCAAAAGATGCTTAACATAACTGGTCATCAGAGAAATACAAATCAAAATGAAAAACAAAACCTCTGAAAATAGCTTATGATACTCTTATTCATAAATAGCATCCAAAAAACAAAAAACAGACAATGAGGTATTATGGTACACCCAATATGATGGCTATAACAAAATCGGTAAATGCCCTGGGTGGTGTGCCTCAGTGGATTAAGTGCTGGCCTTCGAAGCAAGGGGTCGCTGGTTCAGTTCCCAGTCAGGGCACATACCTGGGTTGCGGGCCAGGTCCCTAGTGAGGGATGCATGAGTGGCAACCACACATTGATGTTTCACTCCCTCTCTTCCTCCTTCCCTTCCTCTCTAAAAATAAATAAATAAAATCTTTAAAAGAAAAAGATAAATAAAAAGTGTTGATGAGAATGTGGAGATACTGGAGCCCTCATATATTGCTGGTGGGAATGTGAAATAGTACAGCTGCTACGGAAAATAGTTTGGAGATTCCTCAAAAAGCTAGACATAAAGTTACCATATGAAATTTAAAATTTTTTATTTATTTGTTTGTTTGTTTATTTATTTATTTATTTATGAGATGGGAAGGGAGGAAGAAAAGGAGAGAAGCATCAATGTGAGAAACAACTATTACTTGCCCCTCATACACGCCCAACCTGGGACCGAACCTGCAACCCAGGCATAGGCCCTGAATGGTAATCGAACCTGTGACCATTCGGTTTGCTATCCGATGCCCAACCAACCGAGCCACGCCCACCAGGTCTATTTTTTGATCTAGATAATAGACAATGTGTTCACTTTGTAAAAATTAATCACATTTACTCATTTAAGCACTTCCCTGTATAATGGGAATTCATTTAAGAAAAACTTACTTTAAAAAATGTTGCATTTTGTAAAAAGCAGAACTCCAAATAATACAGTAAGATATTTTTATTTTAAAATGTGTATTTTTAAGAAATGGCAAGTAATACAGCAAAATATTAACAGGTAGTATGATTATAGGTGACTTCTTTTCTTCTCTGCAACTTTCTCTTCAATAATCAGAAAAACGATTTAATTTTTTAATAATCAGGTTAAAAATCAAACTTGTATTGCTTTCTAAATTGTCAATATATACAATGGAAGGCATTATTCTAGCACAATGCCCACAAGATAATGCTTGAGAAATGCGGAGCAAATGGTAACTCCTCTGAGTGCTAGGCCAGCGCTCCTTTCAAAAGAGAAAGGGAGTCAGCTGACACTCTTACCTGGCAGAAGACCCCTTCTGGCTCCTAGCAATGACTGCCTCCATTTCTGACACCTCACAAGCCACCACTTAACGATTCTTCCCAGAATGTTGCCAGGGTTAGATCTAGAAGGTAACTACCTCTGCCTTACTCTACTTCCCCACAATTTCTTCAAGATTAACTGATATTCCTTACCTGGGATTGAAGCTTCAAGTCACTCAGTCCGCCAGGCGCTTTCCACACCCGCCATGAGGTTAGGATAGGATTTCTCTCTGGAGCCCCACTTCAATCGTGATGACTCTGCTCCTTTTCTAAGCATGGAAATCACATAATTCTGCCAGCTTGCATTATACCACCTGTCTTATTGGGACTCTTAAAAAATTCTTCATCATACTGCTACTACTGCTACCACTGCCACCACCACCGCCACCAAAAAACAAAACAAAGCCTCATTTATGTCCTCTGCATTTCTAGAAGAATGCTGGGAACTACCACTTGTAATGCCACTCTTAGAGAAACCATACCACTCATTGGTCTTGCCCGTGGTTTTGTGCTATCTTTAACTGGGTCCTTGTCCCTTTTAATCTTAGCTGAGCTCTCAGAGAGTATCAGAGATGTCAGTTTTTCTTAATGCCACAACTTTCACCCCCAACAGGGCACTGCCTGCTATCCCTCCCTCCAACATATGCCACTTTTGAGGAGCCCCCATGACACTTGAGCTTTATGTATTGATTTCTCAAGATTCTGTCTAATCTTTCTCCACGTTCTGCCTGTATGGTGGAAGGTGCTAAGGATAAAACCCAGACACATTTTTGACTTAGACTAGCTTTAAGTGATGAGCCCAATGGATGGAAATGAGGTCTAATGGGGACCATAGTGAATTCTCCTGCTCTTTCCTTCGGCATCATAAACCCCAGGCTGTCTCTGAGAAACTGAGCCTGAGGTGCTGTTGCAGGTTGTCATTTAAAGTAATGTCTCAGTCAGGTCACTTTCCCGTCTACTTTTGTCACATGACTCTGGGGAACTAGCTAAGGGGGTGGAAAGAACACCTTTCCAAGTCCATTTGAAATGTGCCAGTTATATAGATGGTGCTCTGACCTCCAGGCACGTTTTTCTGAGCTCACTTGCAGTGTGTGATAGGGACCCAGGAGTTACCTGGACACAGTCTCAACTCTAGCTCTGGATGCTGGTCCCTTCCTCAGCTCTGGTCTCTCAAGGTAGTGCCTCTGCAGCCCTGGGTTCCAGCTGAGTGGGACAGCATGCTGCACAGAGCCAACATCTGCTCCTCTGCTTCGAGCTCTGTGTTTGAGGAATAAATCTCAATCCCATAAGGGTACTTAAAAACCCAGGAGCTTTGACCTTTGCTTGGCAAAAGCCCTAACTGCTAAATACTAGGACCTTCGCCATTTCCTCTTTATCTGCTTTCTTTCATACTGGCTCCATCCCTGCTTCGTAGCAGGGGTCTGTACAATGCCAGATCTTTCTCTGTCTGGAACACACCCAGAGTGTGGGTGAGGGTGGGGTGAGGGTAAGAAGGGGTGGGAGAGGGAAGAGAAAGTTCTTTAAAGAAAGCAGAACAAGAACGGATTAAAATGCATGGTTATCTACAAAGAAAGGCCTATCTTACATTTACGCCATATTTTAAAACTTTTTCCCAAAGGGCTTGGAAATGGAACAAGGGCAGACTGGCTCCGATTCAACCATGGCACAGTTAAAAATCCTAACATGGCCCACTCTGGGTGGTACAGGAAACACAGTGATATCTTTGCTATTTTTAAATTTGAACTCCTCAAATTGTTGGTGTGAGAGGAAAACAACATATATTTACAAGCAAGTTGACTTTCTTCTCACAGCTAGCATAAATCTCAAACCAGCAAGCCCATTTTATCTTGTTCACAGTAGCTTATTTCAATGGATATGAATAATAAATATTCTGTGTAATTTTATAATGTATATATGCTACGATAAATTTGACTTCAATGCAATTATAGGATGTTTTCATCATTCCTGTGCTCTATTAAATGTGGAAAACCCAGTGGATTGAGCACCGGCCTGTGAACCAAAGGGTCACAGGTTCAATTTCCTGTCTAGGGCACATGCCTGGGTTGCGGGCCAGGTCCCCAGTAAGGGGCGCGCGAGAGACAACCACACCCTGTTTCTCCCCCTCTCCCTCCCTCCCGCCCTTCCCCTCTCTCTAAAAATAAATTTTAAAAATATATATATATTTTAGATTTTTTTTTTTCAGAGAGAGGGGAAGGGCGAGAGAGAGAAACATCAATGTGTGGTTGCCTCTCACATGCCCCCACATGTGAGAGGCAACCGCAACACTGGTATGTGCCCTGACTGGGAATCGAACCCACGACCCTTTGGTTCACAGGCTAGCGCTCAATCCACTGAGCCACAGCAGCTAGGGCTAAATTTTTCTTTATTTCACTTAGTGTAACTCTCATTTCTTCCTTTATGTTGTTGCTGTACTCAGTGAGTTCTCTGAGCATCCTGATCACCAGTGTTTTGAGCTCTGCATCTGACAGGTTGGTTATCTCCATTTCATTTTGTTCTTTCTGCAGTTTCCTTCTGTTTTCACTTGGGCCGTATTTCTTTGTCTCCTCAATTTGGCTACCTCCCTGTATTTGTTTCTGTGTATTAGGTAGAGCTGCTTCGACTCCATCTTAGTAGTGTGGTCTATTGTAGAAAGGACTCCTGTAAATTGTGTGGGGTGGAGTCTTAGGTAATCACCAGGATGGGGCAACCCGCTTCACCACTTTGTGGTTCTGTGTGGGGGGAGTGCTTGGAGAGAGGACAGTGCCACTGCCTGGCTTTTGGAGGTTTGCCCAGGACTCACCCCTTTTCCAGTCACTTCACCCACTCCCTGTATGCAACTGGTTCCCTTCCAGCTGTTGCCCTAGGGATGAATCCCACAGTGGGTGGTTTGCATACATTCTAAGGCCTTGTGAACCCTTTAAGTGGAGTCTCCCCACCCTTCCAAAATCTAGGCAGAATCTAGGACAGAGTTGTGTGGTTCGGGGGCAAAGGCCACTCCCTTCACCTTCCCCCAAGACTGCCCAGCACCTCCCACTCCCGGAAGATCCACAGGTCTATCAGACCACCAAGGCGCTGAGATCAGGCTCCTTGGCGAGTCTGGGACAGACCGAGTTGCGGCTCTAAGACGGGGACCATTTTTCCCTTGCATACCTGACTGGTGTAGAGCCCTCCTTTCACATGTCCAAATCTTGGTCTGTTTGGGCCTGATACACTTTGCTGGCCTCACCCTGACAATTCCTTTAGACCTGCTCTACCACAGAGATGTTCAAACACCCAGAGTATGGCAGCAAGACTTGGTATACCCTGGGACATTTGCTGAGTGGCCTCAGACCAAGCACAGGCACTGGGTTTGAACTTGTTTCAATCTGGTGTTCTCAGTGAGTCACCATTCACCTCTACCTGGTGTCTCACTGGAAACTTAATCACATGCAACTCGAGTACTACCAGAGAGTCTTTCAGTGACCAAAACTAACAACCAGCCTGCAGGTGGAGGTGGATCTCTGGGTGCTTTGAGGCCTTTGCTGACCCATCCCCAGCGCTGGTAAAGTTGGCCTTGGGTCACAGCTTGGTCCTTTCTGCATGCAGCCAGGCCCAGCAGAGGGAGCCACAAGCTGTGTACCTCTTGTAGCTCCAAACAGGTTGCCCAGGGCCAGTCAGTCACATGCAGGGTCTGACATAGGCCTGCACCAGGGTCCCTCAGAAAGGCCCAGAACCCACACACCCCGTGGTCAGACAACAGAGCAGGATCCAATAAGCTTCATGAGCAGCACAGCCACAGAGATCTCTGCAGGCACCAAACCCTGATGAGGCGAATTCCGCTTCAGTGATAAGCACCTGCATGGCAGCCTGTACACTGCGCTGGGCACTGAGCCTCACAGTCAGCCAGCCTGAGGGTCATTCCCATGCACGAACGGGCCAATAGCAATCAAGAGTCAATCATAAAAGGAGGACCCAGATAATGTACACAAGGGACATTCCTAGAGCACCCAGCTCAGGTGATCAGGGAGACTGCACCACTGAGTCTCACAGGACGCCTACTACATCAGGCCACCATACCAAGACTGGGAGTCATAGCAGATCTACCGAATACACAGAAGCAAACACAAGGAGGGGGCCCAAATGAAGAGACAAAGAAACATGCCCCAAATGAAAGAACAGAAATCTGCAGAAAAAAGGAGCTAAAGGAAACAAAAACAAGCAATTTATCAGATATAGATTATAAGGATGGTCAAGGAACTTAGGGAGAACTACAACAGCATAAAAAAGGACATAGAAATCACAAAAAGAACCAGTCAGAAATGAAGAATACACCGCAAGTAATGAATAGTTGGATGAAGCAGAAGATCAAATCAGTGATTTGGACAAGATAGCAGAAAACACCCAATTAGAGGAGAAAAAAATTAAATTAAAAAAAATTTTTAAATGAGGATAAAGAACCCTTGGGACAACATGAAGTGTAACAACATCCACATCATAGGAATCAAACCAGCAGTTTTTGGTTTGTGAGACAATGTCCAAGCCACTGAGCCACACCAGTCAGGGCTATAGAGAGAATGTTAACAGTAGCAAGAGAACCCTGTCTGGTGTGGCTCAGTTGTTTGGGCGTTGTCCTGCAGAGCAAAAGGTCGCCGGTTCAATTCTTGGTCAGGGCACATGCCTGGGTTGAAGGTTCCGTCCCCAGTTGGGGTGTGTGCAACAGGCAACTGATCAATGTTTCTCTCCCTCTCTTTCTCCCTCCTTTCCCCTCTCTCTAAAAATAAATAAAATCTTAAAAAGAAAAAAAAAAGACAGTTACCTGCAAGGCAGCTCCCATGACTGTCAGTTGATTCCTCAACAGAAACATTTTTGGCTAGAGAGAATTGGCATGAAATATTCAAAATAATGAAAAGCAAGGACCTAAAACCAAGAATACTTTACCCAGCAAGGTTATAATTTAAAATTGAAGGAGGCCCTGGCTGGTGTAGTTCAGAGGATTGAGCACCTACCTGTGAATAAAAAGGTCACTGGTTCAATTCTCTGTCAGGGCACATGCCCGCGTCCCCCGCTGACACGTGCAAGAGGCAACTCATGTATCTCTCATGCATCAATGTTTCTCTCCTTCTCTTTCTCCCTCCCTTCCCCTCTCTCTAAAAAATAAAAATAAAGTGTTCAAAAAAAGAAAACAAGGCCCATATGCAGGCTATCTACAAGTGACCCACGTCAAAATGAAAGATACACATAGACTAAAATTAAAGGAAAGGGAAAAAATTTCATGTAAATGGAAATTTTTTAAAAGTTGGGGTAACAATACTTATACCTGACCAAATAGACTTTAAAACAAAGACTATAGTATGAGACAAAGAAGATCACTACATGATGATAAAGGGAACAATCCAACAAGAGGATGTAACTCTTGTAAACATCTATGTAAGCAATAGAGCACCACCTAAATATACAAAGCAAATCCTGATAGACATAAAGGAAGAGAGTGACAGTAACAGTCATAGGAGGGGATTTTAACACCCCATTGACATCAGTGGAGAGAACTGCCAGACAAAAAAATCAATGAGGAAACTGTGGCCTTAAATCACACAGTAGATCAAATGAATTTAATTGATGTCTTCAGACAATTATATCCCAAAGCAGCAGAATATACATCCTTTTCAAGTGCACATGGAACATTTTCTAGGATAGACCACATGGCAGTATATGAAACAAGTCTCAATAAATTTAAGATTGAAATCGTATCGAGCATCTTCTCTGAATGTAATTGTATGAAACTAGAAAATTACACACACAAAGCCCCTAAAAACACACAAAGACAAAGAGGCTAAATAACATGTTACTAACCAATGAATGGGTTAACGATCATCAAGGAAGAAATCAAAAGATACCCTGAAACTAATGAAAATGAGAACACAACAATCCAAAATCTATGGAACACAGTGAAAACAGTCCTAAGAGGGAAATTTATAGCATTTCAAGAATTAAGATGATCTCAAATAAACAATCTAACTTTACATGTAAAGGAGCTAGAAACTAACAAAGCCCAAAGTGAGTAGAAGAAAGGAAATAATAAAGATCACAGTAGTAATAAACAAAACAGCCTAAAAAAATATATAGAAGTTCCATGAAACCAAGAGCTGGTTCTTTGAGAAGATAAATAAGATTGACAAGCCTTTAACTAAACTCATCAAGAAAAAAAAGGACCCAAATAAATCAGAAATGAAAGAGAAGTAATAACTGACACCAAAGAAATACAAAAGATTGCAAGAAAATATTATGGACTATATGCCAATAAATTGAAGAGTCTGGACAAAATGGATAAATTCCTAGAAATATGCAATTTTCCAAAACTGAATCAGGAAGGATAAAAAATTCTGAATAGATTACAACTAATGAAACTGAAGCAGTAATAAAAATATTCCATTATTTCCAGATGACATAATACTGTATATGGAGAATCCTAGATTCAATAAAAAAAAACTAAAACTGAAAAACGAAATCAGTAAAGTAGCAGGATACAAAATAAATATCCAGGAATCAGTTGCATTTATATATACCAACAATGAATTATTAGAAACTATGAACACAATCCTATTTACAATTGCACCAAAAAATAAAAAATAAAATGTCTAGCAGCTTAGCACAGTGGCAGTATCATAGCCAATGAGGTTTATCCGAGGTGTGATTATTGCCAGCTGAAAAATAAAATACTTAGGGATAAGTTTAATCAAGGATGTGAAAGACCTGTACTTGGAAAATTATAAGACACTGAAGAAAGAAACTGAAGGCACTATACTACAAGGCCATAGTAATCAATATAGCATGGTACTGGCATAAAAAATAGACATATCGCATCCCCAGTCATCTCACCCGCCATTACCGCTGCCGACATGAGTTCCATGCAGTCCAACAAGCGACCCTCATATAGGTTTTGACCCCAGGTCAAGAATTGGTTCCTATCCAAATATAACCCTCAGAAGGCAGAACTCCGTAGCTGGATCAAGGGACTCATGGGCTTTTCTATTGGTTCGACTTCCAGAAGGGTCTAAAGGACAGGATTATCCTGTGCAGTCATAAATAAGCTGCAGCCTAGCTGTCCCTAATATCATCCTCTCCATGCAAAACTGGCACCAGCTAGAAAACCTCCAACTTCATCAAGGCCATGGTCAGCTACGGCATGAACTCTGTGGACCTGTTCGAGGCCAATGACCCGTTTTGAGAGTGGAAACATGACACAGGTACAGCTGTCTCTTCTCGCTCTGGCAGGGAAGGTCAAGACAAAGGGGCTGCAGTGGACTGGACAGCATCAACTACTTGCAAAAGCAGAAGCTGCACTTTGATGACACTACTGTGAAGGTGGGCCAGTGTGTCATTGGGCTCCAGATGGGCACCAAGTGTGCCAGCCTGTCAGGCATGATGGCATAAGGCACAAGAAGACATCTGTACGACCCCAAGAACCCTATCCTGTCACCCATAGACCACTCAACCGCCGGCCTCCAAACAGGCACCAAGTGTGCCAGCCAGGTGGGCATGACGGCTCCCAGGACCCAGCAGCACACCTGTGACACCAAGTTGGGGAACAACTGTGACAACACCATGTTTCTGGAGATGGGCTTCACGCAAGGCACCAACCAGAGTGGCCAGATCTTTGGCTTGGGCCGGCAGACATATGATTCCAAGTACTGACTAGAAGGCCAGTGGCCAACCGGGCTCTAGGATCAGCAGGCAACTACGCAAGCCCAGGGAAGGTCCCAGAGTACCGGGCTCCCCACCCCTACTACCAAGAGGCAAGCTACTGAGATACCTCATGGGCTATCTCCCTATATTGTCACCCCATCTGGGATTTCAGGTTTTTCTGTCCTCATCTTGTTTTCCTGTGTGTTCAAGTGCTACCAGCTGAGGCTCTGTGAAGGCCAGATCCAGATGCTTGTGGGGTGGGGGGTCTCTGCCAGGGCACATCCAGGTAGCAAGTTTTCCAGTAGGCTTTGGGCCAAGCTGTAGAGGGGAGAAGAAACCTGTGTAGGGAGGGAACTGGTCCCCAAATGGCTTCTGGGTGTTTCTGCCCCTTTTCCCTTTTCTCTGCTAATCAGTTTGTGGTTTCTGTACCCCCAAGTTTCAGGCAGTTTGAACAAAAGTAATTTGCGGGTGGGGGTCAGGGGATTATGGAGGGAAGGAAGTCCCCTGGGACAGGGACAGGCCATAGTCCCGATATTTTAGGCATCATGAGAGACTGGTTTTCCCCAGGACCCTCTCAGTGGCCCAGTGAGGAAACTGAGGCCCAGGCAGGACAATGGAACTGAGTGGTTGAGCCAAAGCCAGACCCACCTCTTCCATACTAGTCCCTTCTCCCCCATGAAGTACTGGACAGGGACCCCAACCAGGAAGTCCTCTCTAAGACCAAACCTGGGAACAAGAGGTAATGTGAAATACCAACTACAGACCAAAGGCAATAAAAACCATTTCAGAAAAATAAAAAATAAAAAAAAGACACATAGATTTACACAACAGAATAAACAGCCCAGAAATAAACCCATGCCTTTATGGCCAATCAGTATTTGATGAAGGAGGCAAGAACATACAATTGGGCAAAGACAATCTAGTCAATAAACGGTCAACAAACGATAAATGGGAAAATTGGACGGATACAGGCAAAAAAGGAAACTGGACCACCTTCTTACACCATATCAAGAATGAATGAAAAATGGATTAAAGGCTTGAATGTTAGACTTGAAAACCATAAAAATCCTAGAAGAAAACAGGCAGTAAAATCTCGGATAGTTCTTGTAGCAATATTTTTTCTAATATATTTCCTTGAGCAAGGTACAGAAAAGGAAAAGTAAACAAATGGAACTATATCTAACTAAAAAGGTTTTGTACAACAAAGGAAACCATCAGCAAAGTGAAGAGACAACCTACTTTGGGAAAATATACTTTTCGATACAAGGGGTTAATAGTCAAAACTTATTAAAAAACTTATAAAAAACACCACCAAAAAATCCCCAATCCAATTAAAAATGGGCAAAGGACCTGAATAGAGACTTCTCCAAATAGGACAGATGGCAAAAGACATGTGTAAAGATGCTCAGTATCACTAATCAGAGAAATGCAAATTAAAACCACGATGAGATATCACCTCACACCTGTCAGAATGGCTCTCATCAACACATCAACACACAACAAGTGTTGACAAGGATGTGGAATAAAGGGAACCCTCATGCACTGTTGGTGGGAATGCAGATCTCTGCAGCCACTGTGGAACGCAGTTTGGAGTTACCTCAAAAAATTAAAAATGGAACTGTCTTATTACCCAGTGATTCCACTTCTGGGAATATGTCCAAAGAAACCCGAAACACTAATTCGAAAGAACATATGCACCCCTATGTTCATTGTAGCATTATTTACAATAGTCAAGATTTGGAAGCAGCCCAAGTGCCCATCAGTAGATGAGCGGATGAAAAAGCTGTGGTACATTTACACAATAGAATACTACTAGCCAGAAAAAAGGAAAGCTTACCATTTGCAATGGTATGGATGAACCTGGAGAATATTATGCTAAGAAAAATAAGCCAGTCTCTTAAGAAAGACAAGTACCGTATGATTTCACTTATACATGGAAACTAACAAACAAAATGGAAACAGACTCATAGATACAGAGAACTGACACGTGTCAGAGGGGAGGATTACTAGGAGGGTTGGGTGAAAAAGATAAAGGGATTAAGCAAAATAAAAAAAGAAACCTCAGAGACACAGACAACAGTATGGTGGTTATCAGGGGGAAAGGGGTAGAGTGGTAGAAAGAGGTAAAGGGGGCATAAATGGTGATGGAGGGAGACTTGACTGTGGGTGGTGAACACACAATACAACATACAGATGATGTATTATAGGATTATACACCTGAAACCTATATGATTTTACTAACCAATGTCACCACAATAAATTCAATAAAAGTTTTAAAAAAGAAAATCTCATGAAAATAAACAAATGAGCAAAATAGAGCCAGAGGCATTATATCATGGAATAGACTGATAGCTGTAAGAGGGAGGAGGGAGGTGGGAACTGTTTGAAAGAAGGTGAAGGGATTCAGTCAAAGAACATATATGATGGGCCAATGGACGTGGACAACAGTGTAGGAATTGACTATGGAAGTGGGGAGCTACCTGCGCAGAGGGAAGAGATGGGGAAAATATTGGGACAACTGTAATAGCATAAACAATAAAACGTTAAAAAAAGAAAATTTCATAAGTTGTTTGTCTCACTCTTGCTCAGTGTGCGAACACACAGGGTCTTTGCGTGACCTTAGGTGCCTACGACCCTAAAGTGCCCTGTGTCTTAAATCCTACCAATTCTGTCCTTTCTCACTCTACCCCTATTAAAACTTCCTTTCTCTGAGAGAAGGGGGGTAGGGCTCCACTTAGTAGCAGAATCTCTTGAAATAATAGTTGTCAATGATTAGGTAGTAGAAATCTCTCTTAGAGACCTATGTTTTATGACACAAAGCTTAAAATCTCAAACTGATCTCTAACTAGTAGTATTTCAGGCAAAATAGCTGAAAAGGAAAAAGTAAAAGCCAGACTGTAGGTATATGTTGGGAGGGGGGACAACTTTCCAGGTAGGTATAATGACTGTGTATACACTTTTTTGGGGCCATTTCTACTTTTCATGGTTTCCTGCTTTTATCTAAAGCCTAACTCACAAGTTCTCTGAGATACCAATGGCTGTTCTGGAGATCCCTCATCATTCACCCAGCCAATGACAGGGGAATTTGCAGGGTGGTTGGAGAGACAGAAGTATATCATGAAAAAAAAATGTCTCTAAGTAAGAGGTTTACTTTCACCCTAATAACAGTACATTACTGTTCATAATATACATAATTTACAGTTTAGGAAAATTATTATTATATAAAAACATATAGTAAAATCTTGTAAGAAACTTTGAAATGACTGATACTTGATAATTCTCTTAAAATAAACAGATTACAATAAAAGTAATTATTGGCTAAGTTCCATCAATCTTTTTTAATTATCTTTGATTTTTTCTCCTGGTCTTCTGTTATTCTTTCTGCAGGTCGCTTCTTCAACCCCTTCATTTTCCTGGTTTGTAGTTTGCTCAGGTCTTGCTTCTGCATATGAATCCTTCCATAAGTTGTACCAAAAGTATCATGGGAGATATTTTTCTTCTTCTTTGGCTATGAAACAGAATATATATATTTAATGGTCTCTACCATCATGAACTGATAAAAAAATCTAATGTACAACTACCGAATAATTCGCATTAGTGAGCACCCTCCCTCAATGTTACAGAGTCTATAGTCCTATTGACCTTTCTTCTCAAGTTCAAATGTACATACAAATCATTTGCAGATCTCGTTAAAATGAAGATTCTAATTCAGTAGGTCTGGGGTGGGCCCTGAGATTCAGTATTTCTAACAATTCCCAAATAAACTGTCAGACCCCACTTTGATATGCAACACAATAGACTACACTAACCTTTAACATGCACGGAGAGAATTTCCTGTGTTTAGCTTAAAGAATTGTGACTATCATATCTTTATTGGCATTCCAAAGATGCATGTCCTTTAAAACTATTCAAAAGTCAAAACACATTTTTATGCAAGTACAGGTTACACATCCTGTACTTGTGTAACCATCCTGTGCTCTAAATCCCCAAAACAATTCTTTTTCCTGAAAACTGGCATTCTTGGCTAACCAGAAAGTTCTCAGCCACACTTGATGCCTGGTTTCTGAAGTTCTTTGATTTATCCTTTATGGTTGGCTTATTTGCTTCTTTCTCCTTTTCTTGAGAGTCTAGTTTTATCTATTATATTTATTTCTTTAGGTATGTCCTTTAATGTTTGCCTTTTTGGAAAGAGTAGAATATACAATCTGCAAGTCATGTACCTTGAGGGCTTTTGGCATTTTCATGGATAACTTATAAAGGTCATCTGACGCCAGATGAGTCCTCCTCAGAACCAGATCCAATGAGGGTCCCATCTCTTCTAATTCAATCCGTGGTGTTCTACAGCCAGATTTTTTCAACAGCAGCCTTCATTAAAAAGGAGGAAGAGAGAAATATTGCTCTGACTTTGATAAACATCCTATCTCCACCAAATATTTTTGTCCAAGAAAATCACAGTTCCATAAAATGACAAAATCTTTAAAAAGACTAACCATCTTAACTACTTTATACATTTAGGCCAATATATTCTTTGATTTGCACATTTAAAAAAATAATAAATAAAAGCATACAATATTGTTGAGACAGCAAGTGAGAGAGACAATTCTAAGAAATGGAATCTTTTGATCTGACTTCATTTACATAACTTACATAAGATAAAATAATTTTAACTGGGTGTTTAAAACATGTTTAAACGATTAATAAATTTTTTTTTCTAAGACACATTTAGAATCAACTTTTCTCCACAGCTCATTCATTTAGCGATCTCCATAGATTATAATGAGCCTTTAAAATCTTAATATAACCACAACTTTCTGGATATCATGTGTCCAAACAGCTCTGGATCTGGAAGCATAAAGGATATAGTGGGGAGACAGAGAGAACAACAAATTCTTTTTATGAGTGATACTACAAAAACAGCTGGAAGACCTTAAGATTATCTAAACTGACTCAATTTGTTACAGTGGCCAGATCCCCACATGGAAAAAAAGAACTGACTGACTAACAATGTTTATACAAAGTCAGCCTTTTCACACAAAAGCTGGAGTGTGAGAAAGGCAGCAGGTGACGTGAGAGAAGAAAAAGAGGAAAGCACAGTAAGCAATACCCAAGAAAGCAGCAAACACTGGAAGAAGTGCATTTGCAAAAGCTAATTACCAGCCCTTGGGACCTTTAGTAGTCACACACAGATGGCCAACCAATACAGTCCACCCATGGGAGATGTGTTTATTGGCTGCAGGAAGAGTCACAGTGATAAATATGCTGTATCAGACATACTAATTTATACACAGTTGAACAAGAGAAAAAAAGAAAAAAACCCTCCAACAGCCTGGGGTATATAAAAAGTGTTAAAACAAAGAAACAAACACAAAAAGCCTGTACTAACATTAAAAGGTAAATGAAGATTAGTGTGGAACCTGCAGGGAGCAAGCACGGGGCAGAGAGTCTAAAAGAGAGCCCTCAGGCAGCTGCTCTCTTTACACGGTTCCAGCGCGAGAGACAGAACACCTGTCTCGGGCTCGCTGAGAGGGAAATATTTTTAGAAGTAAAAGCTGGCTGGCTCAGGGCATCTTCCCAAAGAACTAATTCGAAGCATACAGGGGCAGTGATCATTGGGACTGTCATATCACACCTACTTCGGCGTTTGCACTCACACTTCCAGTAGCTCCAAATAAATCCTATATTTAATGCTGAACTTATATCAAAATTAGTATCTTGATGAACCCATCAAGAAAAAAGGTGTTCGGCTGGCTACTTAAGAAATCAGGGAAATTATATATAAAATTTCAATGAAAATGTCTTCTACTGCTTAAAATGCTTTCTTTCAACTAAGTGGAAAACTTGTCAATCCAGGACAGTTCGAGGCATGCCCAATGGATTCAGATCACCCAGTACCACCAGATGTGGCCAAATTGCTCTAAAGCACCTTTTTATTTATAGAAGTGTCCTCCTAACAAAGTAATATTTTTTAGTGATATACAGGATTAGAATTATTTCTGAATAATTACGTATGTTGCTATTTATCAAAGGACTGAGTTACAGTGCCATCCTATCTATGTAAATAACCCAATCTTACTCACTTCATGTTTTACTGACATCAAACTGGTAAGAAATAGAAGGAAATGCTCTCTGGTTTTCAGTTCCCTGAACATGGTTTCTGGTGATAGGCCTATCATTCTTTCTCTTTATTAAACTACACATCACTAGGGGGCGCATGAGAGGCAATCACTCATTGATGTTTCTCCCCCTCCCTTTCTCCCTCCCTTCCCTTCTGTCTAAAAATAAAAAATAAAATCTTAAAATAAATAAATAAATAAATAAAACCATTTCTTTCATCTTCATCCCATTATACACAGTACAACTTTTTTTTAAGGTTTTATTTATTTATTTTTAGAGAGAGGCTATGGGATGGAGAGAGAGGGAGAAACATCAATGTGTGGTTGCCTCTCACATGCTACTAACTGGAGACCTGGCCTGCAGCCCAGACATGAGCACTGACTGGGAATCAAACAAGTGACCTTTTGATTTGCAGGCCTGCACTCAAGCCACTGAGCCACACCAGTCAGGGCGACACTGAAACTTTTTTTAAAAAGATACAGTAGTGCCCCTTTATCCGTGGTTTCATTCTCCATACTTTCAGTTATCCACGGTTAAAATTCCAGAAATAAACAATTCATAAGTTTTAAATTGTGCACTGTTCTGAGTAGCATGAAGAAAGCTCTCACTGTCCCGTTCTGTCAGGCCCAGGATGTCCATTATCCCTTTGCCCAGCACCTCCATGCTGTACAAGCTCCCTGACTGTCATGTAGCAGCCATTTCAGTTATCAGATCAACTGTCAAGGCACTGCAGTACTCATGTTCACGTTACCCTTATTTTACTTAATAATAGCCCCAAAGTGCAAATGTAGTGATGCTGACAGCTCAGATGTGCCATCAAATACTTTGTTTAAGTGAAAAGGTAAAAGTTCTCGATTTAATAAAAGAAGAAAACTATCATATCCTGAGTATGTGAAGACCTCTTGTAAGAATGAATCTTCTATCCATAAAATTATGAGAAGGAAGAAAAGTCTATGTTAGTTTTTCTCTCTTACCTCAAACTACTAAAGTTAAGGCCACAGTGCATGGTTAGTGCTTAGTTAAGATGGAGACATGAAATTTGTGGGTAAAAGACATGAACAGAAAACATGTTCTGACTGACAGCAACGTGTTGCACCAGAAAGCAATGAGCTGAAATGAAGACTTCAGCAAGACCTGAAACAAGTGACATGCTACACCATTTACTGCAAGTAAGGGATGGCTACAGATTCAGGAATAGGTTTGGATTGAAAATATAAAAATTACTAGAGAGGCTGTGTCTGTTGCTGAAGAGAAAGACAAGCTGAAGAAGTTGATTAGGGTTCAGTACTATCCTTGGTTTCTGAGTACTATCCTTGGTACTGAGGGGTCTTAGAACATATGCCCCATGGATAAGGTTGCACAAACAGGTGCACAAACGGCATTACCACACAGAAGACACCTTCCGCACTGAGCTGCTTGCTTTCAGGCTGCCCTGCCGCGCTGCAGCTCAAAGTAAACATCAGTCTGAATTCGATGCTCAAAGGAAAGCAGTGTGTCAGAGTCAATGCACTCTCTAGGAAACTGTGGGCTCTGTCAACTCAAAAGGCACAATTGTAGCATGTCATTAAGCTATTTAAGAAAAACAAAATCACCTTGTTACGATTTATATCATGGTGGGGGAGGGGTAGCAGGTTTAGGCTGAAGAAAGAGGGTAACATGGATCTAGGCACTGAGTCTTCTTATTCCATTTTTTAGACTCAGGGTTTTCAGATTTGCTTTGGCTGGCCTAAGTCTTGTGGCTTGGTGTTCTACGTCTAGTCAAGAAAAACAGGGAAATACTGCATCAAGTAGGGTCACGACTGCATTAGTGTTCTAAGACCAGAGGGAGTGCAGCATTAGACGCTCCAGGGCCCTGGAAGAGCAGGGTTTCAGACAGAAGTTAGCAAGGAACACACTTGAGGATCAGCGCAAACGGCTGTGCCACTGTTGGTCGGCAAACTCTCCAAACTTTTGGCCCAACATCAATTCCAAGTTTGAGCTCTATAAACAGTCACACTGAAATACTAACCATGGGGATTAATAAAACCACGGTAAGAAATGCACTTACTTATAGCTTCGAAAGTAAATCTTCCCATTCAGTGCAGTGAAGTGCAGGACATACTCTAAACCAGCCAGGCGGATGTTTGATACTGTAGGGCCTCTGAAAAAATCTAAAAGCGCACACATTAGATTGTTAAAGCTAATCCCTGAAAAATGTCTGACTGCTCCATCCCACCTCTCTGCTAATCTCATGACAGTATTTTTTTAGTTTACTAAGCTGTTTTATTTTTTAAATTATTATTATTTTAAGGATACATTTTATTGTTTTTAAGAGTGAGAGGAAGGGTGGATCAGTTGCCTCCCATATGCACCCCTAGGTATGTGCCCTGACCAGGGATTGAACTTGCAACCTTTTGGTGTGCGGGACAATGCTCTACCAACTTGGCCACCTGGCCAGGGCTACTAAGACATTTTAATTTTTCAGTTTTGAAGTTCTCCCTCTAAACCAATGCTCAGCATAGACGTGTCATATTTACCATGAATATTAACTATCAAGGCATAAAATTTTAATATATAAGACAGGTTAAGATGGCAAATTTCAACAAAGTGGATGCTGAAACATTGACTATTAAATCAAACAAGACTTTGATTTTGTTTTGCTTGTTTGGTGGAGGCCAAACAAGCAAGAAAATTCTACCAAGAAATCTCAACTGTCAAGGGCAAGAAAAAAAACCCAAGATCAGTGATCAGGCTGTTTTTTCCACAGACTGACAATCATACCACTGGTGGCACATGAGATTATCCTAAATTATATACAGGCAGATATAATTTACCATATATTGTTTATTTTATTATATATTTTTCACTCACAGTAGGGACATTAAGTTTCCTTTTAAAAAGTGGAATTAATTTAAAGAAAAATCCCCAGTGAACACCACAATGGATACCAACTACATGTACTTGGCTAAAGCTGTGAAGGAAGCACAGGAGTGAAAGAAGTTTGGAAAACAGCAATCAAGTTTGGTACCTTTATTTTACTGCTAAGAGGACTGGACCCCAAGGAGGATAAATGGAAATACACAAATAACATTTAGTAAGAAAAACTTATACATTAAGATTATCCAACTGGAGCTCTCATACACCCTTGGTGGAAATGTACAATTGGACAACCTCATGGAAATCAGTTTGGTAGTTTCTTAAGATGTTGAACATATACTATTCAAATGACTCTACCATTATATTCCTAGGAATGAAAACATATGCCCTTATAAAAATTTGCATGTAAATGTTTATAGCAAGTCTATTGATAACAGTCATAAGCTGGAATCAACCTAAATGTCTACCAACAGATGAAGGAATAAACAAATTATGGAATAGCTATAAATGGAATACTGTTTGGAAATAAAAAGAAGTGACCACTGATACACATAGCCAATATGGATGAATCTAAAAAAAATTGGGTAAAGAAGCTAGGCCAAGAAAAGTACACACACTATGATTCCATTTATCTAAAGTTCTAGAAAATGCAAAAAAATCTATGACAGAAAGCCAATCACTGCTTGTTTAGAATAGAGAAAAAGGAAGAACTGCAAAGGAGTGCAGGGAAATTCCGGGAGGTGACGGAAAGGTTCTGTATCTTGACTTTGACTGCAGTGGTGTTTGCACAGGTGTATACATATCAAAATCCATCAAATTTTTAAACTTTAAATGTGTACTTGACTGTAAATTATACCTCAAAAGAAAAATAATTTAAAATGAAAATATTTAAAGTAATCTCTAAAAATTGAAAACAAAATGAAATGAACCTGTACTGAGCTGCAGGTATAATCTTACAGAAAAGAGCTTTCAAGTGACTTCAAAACACAATAATTTAACCATATTATCCCAACACAGTGTATCTCAGATAAATACAACTGTAAAACAAACAAAAACCAAAAACATTCACTTGCACACAATAGTCATCTAACCAGTGGTAATGCTGGTATTTTACGATGAGACTGTGTGTATAGTACAGTATAAAGTAATAGCACGATCATGTTGAAGTCACTGAGAAACTGAATTTTTGTCATGCATGAAAGAAGGCACTTATGTGAGGTCAATGAGAGATCATTTTGTCCTAAATTTAAGTTAGAAGTTTCAGTATGAATTCAGGATGTATTTTATCTTAACAAACAATGAAATTTCATAGTTCTGTCCACTAAAAAAGCCCAGAAATGATAATTAATGCAGAAACAATCCATAGCACCCAGACCGATTTTTAAAATAATTTCTCACTTAAAAAAAACAAAAACAAAAAAACCTCCCCAAAACCATGGCACACTGATTGGTGTGGCTCAGTGGATTGGGTGTCATCCCTAAAACCCAAAGGTCACCGGTTTGATTCCCAGTCAGGGCACATGCCTGGGGTGTTTGGGGCCATGCGAGAGGCAATGGGTCAATATATCTCTCACACATTGATGTTCCTCTCCCTCTCTTTCTCCCTGCCTTCCCCTCTCTCTAAAAATAAATAAAATGTTAAAAAAACAAACAGAGCGCCTTAGAGAAATAGCTGATCCCAGGATTGCAGCAATAAAAGTACAAGAGGAGTTTGAAACATCAAAGGGGTGATGTGATGATGGATGACAGTGTACTGAACCCTGGACACTGCTGAAAAGGCTCAGCTTAATATGAGCAGAAATGGTGGTTTAGGTAAAATGGGAGATGAGTATAAAAATAAGGATAAAAGCCCAGTTAAACAGAACTGAGGAGGCAGAAGAGGTAGAAGATAAATTGGTTGTAGTCAGAAAGCAAGCCCCAGTTTGGACATTTTCTCAATGGATCAATTCTAAGCAAAAATAAAGTCTGAAATGTTACTACATAAGTAAATACATTGGGAAAGGGCCAGGGGATCTGAGTCAGAGAATAAATCAGATCCTGATTCTGCCACTTCCTAGCTCTTCATCCACAGCATGGGAATAATATTACCATAATACACTGAATGTTTATGTTCTCCAAAATTTATAGGTTAAAGCCCTAGCTCCTAGCATGGCTGTATTTGGAGATTGGGGCCTCTAAGGAATTAAGATTAAATGACCTATGTCAAAAGGGTGGGGACCTGATCCCATAGGATTAATGTCCTTATAAGAAGAGATACCAGAAAGCTGACACCTTCTTTCCTCTGACTCCCTCCCACCCTCCCCAGAATACAGATGGGGGAAAAGCCATGTGAGTACAAAGCTCACAAGAACCAGCCAGCAAGGTAGTTCATACCAGACACTTTAATCTTGGACTTCTAGTCACCAGAACGGTGAGAAATATACTTCTATTATTTAAGCCTCCCAGTCTATGGTATTTTGTTGTGGCAGCCAAGCAGACTAATACGATGACCTCTGTAGCACTGTAGAAAAGATTAAATTTAATGAATTACCCGACCTAGTACATGGCAGTTGTTTTCACTATTATGTGTATTTCAAGTACAGTAAGTATTAGGAAATAAGAAAGGTTAAAAAAATTAAAAGAATGACAACTGATTAGATATGACCACTGATATATAGGCAATGAAGAAAAAGGAATCCAGTTAGGTAAATTTAAGGTAGGCCTAAAAGAAACTTTTATAAAACTGACCTATTATTTGATTTACTGTCATCATTTATATAGACAGAATAGCCATATAAAAAAAGTAACCACAAAAATTAAGATGGTCCTGCCCAGGTGGCTCAGCTGGCTGGAACATCATCCAGTGCACCAAAAGGCTACAGGTCCTTTTCAATCCCTGGTCAGAGTGCATACCTAGGTTGTAGGTTTGGTGCCTGGCTGGGGTGTATGCAGGGGGCAACTGACTGATATTTCTCACATCAATTGTTTCTCACTCTCTAAAAAAAATAAATAAATAAAATTTTAAAAAGAATAAAATAAAATTAGGATGGCTCTTTTCAGGTGGTGCTGAGCCATGGGCACCTCTCAGGACAACTGGCACAAGCTCCACAAGACCGATGGCAAAAGAAGGCCCCATCACAAGAAGCAAAATATGAATTGGGCGACCCAGATGCCAACACTAAGACTGGCCCCTGCTGCATACACGCAGTCCGGTGCAGGGAGGCAGCAAGAAGTACCATGTCCTGAAGCTGGACGTGGGCAACTTCTCCTAGGGCTCTGAATGTTGTATGTGCAAAACAAGAGTTACTGATGTTGTCTACGATGCATCCAACGACAAACTGGTCCACACCAAGACCCTAGTAAAGAACTGCATTGTGTTTATTGACAGCACACTGTACTGACAGTGGTAAGAGTCCCTTCTAGGTCGCAGAAAGTGGGCCAAGCTGGCTCCTGAGAAAGAAAAGATCTTAAACAAGAAATGATCAAAGAAAATTCAGAAGAAATATGATGAAAGGAAAGAGAATGCCGAAATCAGCAGTCTTCTTGAGGCGCAGTTCCAGCAGGGTGAGCTTCTTGCACACATCGCTTCAAGGCCAGGCCTATGCGGCTGTGCAGACGGCCATGTGCTCGAGGGCAAAGAATGGGAGTTCTATCTGAGGAATGTCGAGGCCCAGAAAGGCAAATAAATCCTCCTTCCTCCTATCTTAGTCATGTAGTGAAGGCGTTTATTGTTAAAAAAAAAATTAGGATAAATTGAATATAAAAATAGGTATTTACTAGTTTTCCATAAAGTAGGATCCACTAAGATTAACCACCAAGCTATATATCTAAGAAACCAAAGCAGAAGCAAAATGGGGACCTGCCATGAAAACACTGAAGAAGTTAACTATTCTTTCTGGTCAATTACACATGCACACAAAGAACTTCCTAAAGGGAGAAAGCCCTTGATAAAATCCTCTTTCGGTCTGTTCTACTTTATTTCATTTGAACATAACACAAACCGCAAGTCTGCAGCTGCCGTACTTCCCATTTGTATGAAAATCTCAACTGCCCTTGGTACCCAACAACCTCACTCCATTTCTCTACCTTTCTATCTTCTTTTCCCAGATTCCTTGATGGTTTTCATTCCCTCCCCCTCATCACTGCAATATGTGGTTATTCCTAACATCCAGCAGAAGCACAAAATAAAACATTTTCTTTTATTTTGGTCATTGTCTTCCGTGTATGAATTTTTTAAATTTATTGAAAATATAGGTAAGAGCCTGTAGGGAACTCTGCCAGGGACCTGCTCACTACCGCATGATGCACAACAGGGGCAAAAAGCTCAGGTTTTGGGTTTTGATTCTAGCTCACCTGCTCAATAGCTCTTAGCCTCTCTGAGCCTCCATTTTCCCACCTGTAAAATGGAATGTCTCCAAATTCAAGAGCTTTAGAAAGGACTGAATAGGTTATAGTGGTACTCAAGTTTTCTAAAAATAACCATTTATTAATAAAGAAATGAAAAGTTCTGAAAACTGTTAAACCCAGCAATAAAACCATAAATAATCCCAGTAAGGAAAACGAAAGCAATGTGTCTGTCCACAAACTTTATTTGGTCAACTCAGATCTATAAAGAGCATGTACATAATTTACTTATATAACCAGCCAACTTTTCAAAAATGATCTAGGGCAAAGCACATAAAAATTCAAAAGAAGGTCAACCAACAAGGTATATGGCCTAGCTTATAAGTTTGTAAGAATGATGCAAGAAAAGCTGAAATGCAATAAAGCATTTAAATTTGAGCTAATGTTGTTGAGCATCAGAAGCACCTGTATCTGCAGGTACTAACGAGAAAAGAGCTAGCAGGTGTGACTGCAGAAGGAGTACTGGTAACATTTAAGAAATCATGGAGAACAATTATGCCAACTTTTAAAAAAACGGGAGAAAAAGTGGTTTAAAACTGGTAAAATTAATGTCAATCCCAGACGATGACAATAATTGTATACTGGATTTTAAGAAGGTGACTTATGAACACATGGGAAAGAATGTAGTCATAACATAAATCATTGGGAACTAGCATTGTTCACTAAGAATAAGTAATTTATAAAACCATCTTACAAGGTCACTGTGAGAATGAAGCAATATATACATAAAGTACCTAATATATACTTGGCACTTAGGATAACAATAATGAAATAAAAGGAGCTGGGGAGGTCACTAAGGATTTCCTTGGAGAGAAAAGAAATTTGCAAAAATAGAAGAAAATAGATAAATAAGAATCAAATCAGAAAAAAAATAGGAATATGTACAACATACTTTAATAAACCACTTTTAATGGAAAAGGAGGAAGGAAATTGGGGGAGATCAAGAAAGCAAGTTATAGTGTGAAAAGCCTTGTATACCAGATTAAGAAAAAGGACTAGAGGTTTTGAATGGAAAGTGAATGATGTATAACCGTTTTGAAAACTTAACTTTTCAACTTTCTAAATTTAATTTAATGATGACAATAATGACAGGAGATGGGTGCAAGTATTTTATAAAGTGTAAAATGCTATATAAATAAGTTGAGACCAAAGTTACTATAGCAACAACAAAAATAATGATCTATAGAGTATAACATCCTTTTAACTCTCTCTTACTAGAGCAGACTAAGAAAATAATGAAAAGGAAAAAAAAGAAAAGAGATCAAAAGAAAAAGCTGTATACCTAGAGTGAAGTGGCAAAGAGCCACCAATGAGCCCAAGATTGCCTACCTGGGCTACCCTGCAGATAAGTATTAAAACACTTACCAATAAGAAGACTTTTTAGCCTTCTGTAGTCTTCTGTTACATCAAAATCATTGCCAGCAAATATTAACATGGGTTTTGTTCCCTCAGGGCATTTACTATTCTATGAAATGAAAAAAAAGTAATTACATAATTATCAAATCTAAGTTGTTTATATGTTGATTTTAAAGTTGTTGATACTTACATGTAATAATTCATTTTCAGATTTGCTTAACTGTCCTAAAACTATGTCTATGAATAATGATTTTAAACCTAAAGCCAGAGTTCGGATTTTTAAACTTAAAGATTTTTAGACTAAAAATAATTTTCATTTCACCACCTCATGTTGCCAAATAAGTGGTCAAAGAATGACATGAGCTACCTATTGATATTATTCTATGCAAAGAATAAAAAAAGCTAAATTTGCTATACAACAAGTACAACCCTCTAAAAGCCAAAGTAAAAATAAATTTAATTTTTTTGAATTATTTGCACCACTGTGCCTTTCCTACTGTATTACATAAATGGTATTTTTAAATGAAAGCTAAACTGAGCTACCAACTAAACATTCACATGGAAACCAATATAATTTTATACAAGCTATAGAAAGTATGAGCTAATCCTCCTTCTGCAGAGTTGAAGCTCTTACTAGAAAAAATATTTCATCCAGTTCTGGATTTCCTATACCAAGAAGAATGCGATGTAAGTAATAAGAGGATTTAAATTTAAAAGCCATCATAGTGAATGAAAATCAAATATAAAAAAACTTTCACTGAAGAATTAATTTATAGAGGAAGGTAAATGGCTGTTGGTCTGAGCTTCCCACTGATTCTAGTACCTCCGCTCTGACATCAGTCAAGGATATTCAAATCTAGTGAAAGAAAGAAGGAAGGAAAGAAGGGAGGGAGGGAGGAAGGGGAGGAAGGAAAGGGAAACAAAGGAAGGAAGGAAGGAAGGGAGGAAAGGGAGGGAGGGAGGGACGAATAAAAAGTCCTCTGTTGTAGGACCAGGAGTCACCTGTTGCTTCCCTGTTCACCATAACCTCTCTTGTTGGCATTCCCTGTTTCCAAAGCCTGAAACTTAACTGTCTATAATTCGGAGATGTGCCTAAGATCTGTCTGTCTGATCAAGTACCTAATTGGACTTTCCAGATCCAATGACTCCCCTGTGCTCCAGCTATCCTACTTGGCCCTCCGACTGATACCTGTAGGTCTACCGCGGTTATTTAAGTGCTAAGAGAAAGTGAGGCAATACCAACTACAACTTTCATTTTTTAACTATCCTAGCCACAATGCACTGTAATAAAAAAAACATCATTTCAAGTCATGACCCAGTATACACATCATAAAAATGTAGCTAAACAAGTTAAGTGAAACAGTACTTATCATGTAGATCACAAACCCTGAACTAGAAGAAGCAACAAGAGTTTATTCCAACAGTTTGGAGGTATTAAGTTTTAAAAACTATATAAATACTATGATATAGTATACTAAAAATACTGTAATTATGAAGTCCTTGAACTAACCTTTTGAATTGTTTTTTTAAACAAAAGAAAATAATTCTTATAAATTATATATAAACTTTTCAAATAAAATATCCCAGGAAACTGTGATATATTTTATACTACCTAAAATAAAATCAACTAGCCTTAAATTTTAACCATCTCACTCACTAAGGTTTATTTATGCAGAACCTGCCCCACCCCCACAAGCTTGGCCACCTAGAAAAGAGGTTCCTAGAATAATCACTCAGTTTCCTGATAGAGTCTAATCTGATATTGTTTAAGAGTTAATAGAGGCATGAGACTTGGCAATAAAAGCAAGTGAGAAAAGAAATACCTGGTGAACATGTCTTAAAAATGAGGAGGCAGAATAAGGAGTAAATAAATACAAAGAAAAAGTAGAATAAAACATACAATCCAAAACAGACTAAACCTATAAGCTTGTAACCAAATAATGCAGTAAAAAGAGAAGGGCTAACAGTCTCTGCAGGGATTGCCAATGTAAGCATATACTCAGCAATTATGAATTTTGTAGTTATGGACATGCTCCATGAGTGAAAATTTAGTATTCCGTTTAAATGGTTCTTGTTAAGAATGAGACCTGCAAAACAATCTGTGTTCTAGTTTACAAACCGCAGTGACAGCGGAAAGAGTAGACGGGTCGGTATGCACGCACTATCGGTGGATGCTCAAGCCCACTAACTGGTGACCAAGCTAGAAGTGGTCAAAGCAACATGCTGCTCATCCCCAAGAATTCGTCACAACCACAAAGAGAAAATGTAAAAAGTGATGGCTTCCACCATAAAAAGCACAATTTACACTTTACAAAATGCCCTCCAATACATTATTTTCATTGATAAGAATTTTCTCATATATTATCTCATCTGATGTTGTTATACCTATTTATTACTTGACTGAAACTAAGGGTCAGAGAAGTAACTGACTTTAATCGGGTCACGAATGTCATCTGAGTGGCCAAGACAGGCCTCAAACCCAAGTGTTTTGCCTCTAAATTCAATCTCGAGCCAAGGTTCTACACTGAACCTGAGGATGCTGATGTAGCCAAGTGGAGATCTGGTAAGAGCCTTTTTTCAAACCCACAGGAAACCTGAAAGCCATATCCTGTTTTTATAAGACACTGGGAAAAGGAGTTATTACAGTATTTGCAATAATTCTTTCAACTATATACCATGACCCTAAAAGACCTATAAACTGGAACAAGTACAAACTTCAATATCCTTTCTTTCAAAGTCCTTGAGTCGTAACTAGTTATACCATTTACTATATGTATGACTCCAAGTCAACAATGGAATTCCTCTGGGCCTCAATCTCTAAATCTATACAATAGGGAAAGTAATTTCTGCCTTTCATACAACAGCTATGAGGTCTAAGTGAAATAATGTATTTGATGGAATAGGTTAAGTTAAGAAGCAGAGTTCTGAGGTAGCAGAAGCCCAATTGAGACCCAGGAGCTGAATTTCTTGCTATTTACTACTTTCTATTCCATAATCCCATTCAAACAAAGGAGAAACAAAGCTGCAAGTCTTTAAGGGGAGGACTGAGCTAACGACTGGTGGCTAGCAGCCAAAATACTGTAGGATCAGTTAAAGCTTCCTAGGTTTTACACAGATCTCACTTTGAAAACTCTAGTATTTCTGGTGTTCCATAAAACAGGTGTTGTGGTAACTCAGAGGGAAATGATAGCATTTAAACCATGGGCCTAGACAAGAGTTAGTAATTGCTCTGAAGTCTTAACTACTGGAAGGGCCACATATGTTAATATGCTATAAATATATTCTTTTAAAAGTAAAGGTAAAATGAAATTGTGATTTTATTTAGGAGCACAATAAAAAAACCATATTCTTTCTAATTTAAGGTACAAAACTGTATCAACACTCTTTACCACAAGATGTCACTATTGACCAAGAGCAACATTACAAAATATTTTTTATTTTTATTAGCATCTTACCTTAATATCTTTTAGAGACACGAACTTCTCAATACCTAATTCAATCATATCCAGCACATGGTAGTCATACATACGACCTAGAAAGAAAATTCATTTTCTTTTAAGCATTTATTTTCTAAACAGTTTATAAGCAATGTTCCCACTTAACTGCCATGTTCACAATGTGTTTTTATCTGCTTTTTTTCTTTCTCCTTATAATCCTCAAACACATCTCCTTTTCTTTAAATTTTCGACATTACCTAGGATAGATTGTTGCAATCTTGGTCTGGGAAAGGATCTTAGAGATGATTTAGCCAAACTCCCTTATTTTACAGAAGAGTAAATACGGCCCACAAAGGGTAAAGGGTTTGCTTGCCTAAGCCAGTGAGCATGCCAGGCCAAGTCTCAAAACACCCAAGGCAAGGTTTGTTCGTTTTTTCATTTCCAATGGGTCCATTAAACAGATACTTATTACAAACAGGTAGGTACCCTACTTTGTTTCTTTCTAACTCTAACACTGATTTAGTACATATATGTATTCTATCAGAAAAATATCTACAACTTGAGGTGGGGTAATATTTATATGCCCATTCTTTCTTTACCTGAAAACCAGGAGACAAAAAATCTTACTCAAACTTGCATGGAAAAAATACTAGTTTAGAGCTTACGAGTCACTCCTGAACCCTCAATATCATCAATTACGTGTCATGGAATTGACTCTAAAGAAAAATATTACCAAATAAATGATACGTACCTATTACTAGATTATTTGGCCGCTTCTTATTATGGGAGCCAAACATAAATAAAGAACAATCTGACTTCTTTGAAAAGAATTCCTAAAAAAACCAAAGAAATCCCATTCAATCAGTGAATAAATGTAAGAAACTTAAGAATTGTACCTCTGAACTAAATATACATGTGTGTGTATATCAGTTTTTTTCAAGTTAATGAAGACTTAATGAACTACAGGGGAATAAACAGATGAAAAGGGTTTTATTTCTACCTTTCACTTCAAATTTTAGAAAAGACATAAGTTCAAAAATAAAAATATGTGAAAAATACTAGGTTAATAAAGAGACCATTTATATTTTCAGCTACACAGTTATTTTGAAATAGCATACCAAGTATTTAATTTGCTGAACAAATGCCTTTACTCGTGGGCATTACTGTTATCATTAATCAACATGGTGCTTTTGGGTTTTTACAATTGGACTCAGAAGTTTACAATGCATATATCTACTTTTCATTACAAACTTCATCCACACAAGGATCCTGCCCTAGAATCTCCATGCCACCCTAGCTGTGACTAGTTTCATTTTGTGTGCTTGGCAAGGGCTGACTGACCAAAATGTTGTTTCTACCAGTAAGAAATATCTCTTCCATTTGGCTCTCCAAAGTACTGACTTCCATAACAAATTTGATAGCAGTGGAAACAGTTATCCTAGACAGCTCCTTTTATGACAACACATTTGCTACATTCCACAGTTTGATTCAGTTTACTGAGATTCCCAATCTCAACACAAAATTAGATTCAATATGTTTTAACCTAGCTGGAAAAGGTTCTTAAATTAATGACAACACATTAAAGAACAGATAAAACTACAATAATCCTCAACTTTTCTTTACTGGTTACAAGGCTCCCTGAGGTGTGGGCCTCTGGTATTATCATTCATTTCCAGTGTTTAAACGGAAACAAGTGGGGCAAACAACTACCCACTTGCCTATCCACTCCTCATGTGGAGGATGCACAGCCAGAAGGTCCAATTCTAGCTGTCACTTACAATGAAATCTGGTCAGCCTTTCTGAGAATTTATCATGTGTAAATCAGGGATAAAAATACCTCCTGCAAAAACCTGCAAGAGCCACATGATTTGGCATATGTGAAAGTACCTTATACTGTCTCTGGCACAAAATAGGTGTTCAAAAATGTTTTTTTAAACAGCCAAATCAATAAAAATGCTTTCTTATGTTTTTTTTTTACATCCTCATGTTATGACTAACATTCCAAGCTTTCCATAGACTGCCTTTCACATACATATACTGGGTTGGTCAAGAAGTTTGTGCAGTTTTTTCCTGTAAGATGGCTCTCGTAGCACTTAGTTATCATTAACTTCATTCAAAACAATTTTATTAGATTGTATTGTGACAGCTGTCATATCAGCGTGCATTTAAAAAGAAACGTATCAAAACTGGTAAATTTTTGTGAAGGCACTTTGATATTGAAGATGGAAGAAAATACGCAACATTTTTGGTATATAATGCTTTATTATTTCAAGAAAGGTAAAAATGCAACTGAAATGCCAAAAAAGATTTGTGTCGTGTAGGGAGAAGGTGCTGTGACTGACTGAATGTGTCAAAAGTGGTTTGCGAACTTTCGTGGTGGAGATTTCTCACTGGACGGTGCTCCCCAGTCGGGTATACAAGGTGAAGATGATAGCGATCAAATCAAGACATTAATTGAGAACAATCAATGTTATACCACGTGGAAGACAGCCGACATACTCAAAATATCTAAATCAACAAAGTTATTGGTGAAAATGAAAAACATGCCTTTTATTTTACAGAAAAAACAATATGGACCTTTTGGCCAACCCAATATAATACCTTCCTCTACTGTTTTTCTCTGTAAGGCCCACTTTCTGTTAAGTCTAGAGCAAGGGTTGTCAAATTATCTGCAAAATGCCAGACAGCAAATATTTTAGAATTGTTATATGGTTAAAAAAAAAACCTTTAAAAATATAAAAACCATTCTTAGCTAATGGGCCTCACACCAACAGGGGTTTTGCCCACAGGAGATATATTTGCCAACTCTTATTCTTTTTTTTTTTTTTAATCCTCACCTGAGGACACACTTACTGATTTTGTTTTTAGAAGAGGAAGGGAGGGAGGAACATTGATATGAGAAAGAAACATCGATTGGTTGCCTCTCGCATACTCGGACCACAACCAAGGTTTGTGCCCTGACCAGGAATCAAACCCTTAGCCTTTTAGTCTATGAGACGACGTTCCAACCAACTGAGCCATATCAGCCAGGGTGCCAACTCTTATTCTAAAGCACAGTTCTAAGACTGTAGTTAAGAAATGGGGGTAAAGAGTTCAGGAAGAGGACTTCAACCACGTTTACAACATGACCATTGCTTCCACGGCCATTTTGAGCTTAGAGGTCTGAAATATATTATAGCCAATGAAATATCTCCTATCCCCAGAGGTAGGAGAATAAAGAGGAAATGTCACAATATTGAGTATAAGAAAAACTGTTACATCAACACTAGACTGAAAAAGTAAAGAATAGCATAATCAATAAAATATAATTAAAAAATAAATAAACAAAAAAAGCAAAGAATGCTACAGATGCTACAACATAATAGCATTGCTACAAAATGGTCACTCAACTAAAAGCATCATGGTGCCACAAAACAATACTAGCCCTTGATAAGTGATATATGGAAGAGACAGAATTCTGGGTTAGATCCTGTATTTTTACTTTCATGATCCCTTCAACAAATTACTGTGAAAAACCCAAGGCTTGCAATAAAAGTAATCTGGGAAACACTGAGTATTTATTTTGTTGTTTTTCTTTTTTTTTAATTTTATTTTTCAATTACACTTTACATTTCAACATTATTCTTTATTAGTTTTAGGTATACAGAATAGCAGTTAGACAACCACATACTTTACAAAGTGTTTGCCCCCAATATTTCAAGTACCCACCTGGTACAACACATAGTTATTACAACACTGTTCACTATATTCCCTGTGCTGTACTTTACATCCCCATGGTTCTTTTGTACCTACAAATTAGTACTTCGTAATCCCTTCACTTTTTCCACCTAGTCTCCCAGCTCCTCTCCCCTATGGCATCCATCAGTCTGTTTTCTGTAACTATGTCTGTTTTTTATTTTGTTTATTTTGTTCTTTAGAGTCCACATGTAAGTGAAATGATACAGTATTTGTCTTTCTATGTCTGGTTTATTTCACTTAGCATAATATTTTCTAGGTCCATCCATGGTCGCCAACAGTAAGATTTCATTCTTTTTTATGACAGAGTAATATTCCACTATATATATGCTCCACGATTTTTTATCCACTCATCTATTGATGGGCACTTGGTTACTTCTATCTCTTGGCCACTATAAATCATGTGGCAAGCTAATTATTTTTCTTAATTTTCATTGCAATTAGTTGCCACATTAGCATAAGACGTTCAATGTTAGTCGTCTAATTAACCAAGACTCTATTCAAAAGCTCTTTCTTCTAAATTCGTTAACTAAAAGAAAAAACAAGTAATGGTGTTCCTGTCAAGAGAACATAATTACATTCTGATTCCTTTTATAAAGTCAATTTAAACAGTTTAAACCACTTACTCCCTTAACATTTTTTAAAAAAACAAACCAGTATCATCACATACTCAAAGTCCATTCGTAATTCACTATTGTACCACTTTTTACCTTCTAATTTCATTCAACAGGCTTTTTCATTTCATTGTGGTTGTAATATACTTAAAAAGAAATTTGATTAACTTCAGTAAAGCAACTGACAACTGTTAGTAATTAATTCATGTAGAGTGCCTTGTTCTAAAAATATCCAAAGAAGTCAGATTTTTAAAACTCAAGCTTGTTTCATTCATGCTCTCTATACATGTTTCAAACATATAGAGAACATGCTTCATACATGTTCTCTATAAGAACAGACTCCTAACAAACTTCCTTTGACAATCCATTAACCATGCACTTAAAATACAATTAAAATTTAAAAAATTCTACCAATAGACTTATAAACAGTGGATAATACATACTAGTCATAGTGAAATTTAAGATCTATATTCATATTTTAAGAGTATATAAGCCTTATTCCCCCCATTTTGCATCAAAATTCTCTCCCATAGGATGATTTCTAATTTTAAAAATATCATATTAGGAGTAGTAAACAAAGTAGTCTGAATAATCACTTACATGTTCTCTTAAAAGATTTTCATACTTACCAATGATGTCTGATCCTCAAATGGTCTTGTAATGTTTTTCCTAAAAATATTTTTAAAAGGTGAGTGAAGTTTTAATAATCTTAATAAGTAATTCACCCATAACAATTAATACTAATTGTAAGTAAATACAATTTTATATTCAGATGATCAAAAAAAGATACTATAAAGATATTCACTTATTCAAATATTTATTTAGGGCCTATTACATGACAGGCTCTGTTCCAGGAGATAAGAGATATCATAATACCATGTCAAATAAGAGCCTTGCTTTCTTGGATATTACATTCTAGTGGAAAAATTAAACAATTTCAAAAAATAATAACTTTTGGCAAAAATAAAATAGGGTATTGTATCAGTGTGAAAAGTGGAAAATGACTGAGCTGAGATCTGAAAAAGGAGGAGGTAGACATACAAAAGCTATGAGATTAAGAGTAGGAAGAGGGACTAGAATAAGCAAAGATTCTGGGATGAAAACAAACATAGGCTATTCAAGAAACAGAAAGAAGGCCAAGTGTCACTGGAGCTTAGTGAGCAAAGGGATAACAGTGGTTAAAGATGTAGACACAAGCCAGATATGTAGTACCTTTCTGGGTAAGGTTAGGGAATGCACACATTGAAAGAGGAACCAGGACGCACTACAGAATTTTAGGCAGGAGAGTAATGTGAATGAATTCAAATTTTCCTTTTAAAAGACTGCTCCATCTTCTATATGAGAATGGAATGCAGTATGGTAAGAATCAATGGAGTCAACAATGAGCTACAGAAGTAATCCAGGAAAGAGCAAAATAACTGGTAGACTAGATCACAATAGTAGAGGAGATGGAAAAGCAGCAGCAGAGATATGGAGAACATGCTATCTTTCACGCAAAAGAGAAATAAGAATATATACTTTTATTTGCTTAAATATGCATAAAGAAAATATGCATAAAGAGATAAATATAAGAAACTAATGATGGTGGTTGTTTTGGAAAAATGTGTGTTTATATTTTCAGTATATAATTTATGATTTTTAATCATAAAGTATAAAAGTTTATATTTTTATGAATTTAAGAACAAAATAATATCTATAACATGATCTCAATTTTGTTTAAAGAATAACTGTACAGATATAAAAATAAATGGGGAGAAATTATGTCAAAATGTACACCACTTATCTATGTGTGATTACTTACTCATTATCCTAGTTATCTAAGATAATTACATTATTACTTTTATAATGAGTAAAAGTATTTTGATTAATAGCTAACAACAATTCATAAATAAGTAAATATGACCTGTTGGAAACACATGAAAATGTAAGGGAAACATCCCTTTCATTTCTTAATTTAAAAAAATAAAATAAGACAGCCCTGTCTGGTGTGGTTCAGTGGCAGCCTGCAGACTGAGTTTGCCAGTTAGGTTCCGGTTCCCAGTCAGGGCACATGTCTGGGTTGCAGGCCAGGTCCCTAGTTGGGGGCATGTGAGAGGCAACTGGATGTTTCTCTCTCTCTCTCTCTCTCTCTCTCTCTGCCCCCTTCCCTCTGTCTAAAAAATAAAATCTTTAAAATAAAGAAAATAATAATAAAACAAAAGTAGCTAAAGGCCCAGGAAACTTTTATATTGCACTCTGTCAAAAGGATGAACTTTTAACAAACCAATGTTAATATGCTATAATGGGCATGAAGCTGTAACCTGTAATCTCATGTCTAAGAACTTCATATAGGAACTAATGCAAAAGATAACTCATTTGTGTAAAAAACAGACACTTCAGCATTATTTTTAAGAACAAGAAAGTGAAAAACCCAAATCCCTCCCCCTCGTATTAAGGAATAGTAAAGTAAATTTTAGCATAACCATTTAACAGGCATTATACTGGCACACTGAAAGGACCACCATTTATAACACAAATGGAAACGGCTTGATATAAAATTGCATGTATGAAACAACACAGATAAACTTTAAATTCATTTTGCCAATGAAAGAATATAGACCCACAGGCTACATGTTGTGTGACTCCATCTGTGCGACATTTTGACAAAGGAAAGACTGTGAGGTTGGAAAACAAATCATTGGTTACAAGGGGGAGGACTGGGGAGAACTATGAAAGAGTACTGCATGAAGGAATTTTCAGGATAATGGAACTGCTTCTGTATGACTGTAGCTGCAGACACAACTCAATGCCTCTGTCAAAACCCGCAAAATTGTATACCACAAAGAGTAAATTTTACATAAATTACAACTACCACCAGGATGCGGTGGAAGCCCCAAAACAGAATACAAACTGTAAGAAGTGATTCTAACTGTAATATAAATAAATAACAATCACAATGAAGGGGGGAAAACAAAAAAAACCAAAAAAGAAAAAAAAAACACCTAACCTAAGTTATGTTAGAAAATGGTGTTTTGGTTGGATACCTTAAGGTTAAAGACACAAAAAATTCTGTACTCTAGTTACTACATTATTTCTTATAGGGTTAGAAATTCTGAAACTATGTATACACTAGAATTATACAAATCAGTAAATATATTATAAATAATGGAAGCCAGTTTTCTTACTGTCAGAAGTTACAAAGAAGAAAAGGGGAAAGGCTGAAATAAAGTCTGTGGTACTGGACTGAAATTGAGAGTATTATTATGAACTCATGGTTTTTAAATATACAGGACGGGGCACAGTAGGTTTACAGTTATTTGTATAGAAAATTATAATTAATAAATAGTAATACAAGAATAAACTCTGTTTCATGCACTCACAACTGTAAGCCTACTTTTGCCCTACCCTGTACAGATAAATATAAACAGAGATGTGCATACATGCATAGGTTAATATATATAATAGGTACTTTTAAAATCTGCCTTCTGAGAGGATCTAGAGACAGTGACATTCCAGTAGCAAATGAGCACACTTAGTACCCAGATCTTTGTTTCTCCATGGCTCCATGGAGAAGGGGCTGATTCCATAGCTATGGCAAAGAAAAACACAGGATGAGCCTGGAGTATCTTGGGGTCTCCAAAAGTAAGTACTCAAACAGGGTACATGTTGAAAGAGCATAGGAGCCAACCTGAAAGAGATCTCAATGGCCAAATGTAGAATAATTTAAACAAAAAAAATAAATAACAACACCACTGGATTATAACCCAAAAGAATACAGTAAATACCTGTAAGTCCACATTGATATAAATAAATAATTAAACAGACAGAAGGGACAGATTTTCTTTACAGAATTCCAATTAATAAATATAGAAGGAATGAAGAAAATAGAAAACCACCATTAGACCACCATAATAATCACTGCTGTAGACCACACCCACAGATGGATGCTAAAATTAATAAGCAGAACTTGAAGAAGAAAAAAGATTATTTGCATAGTCTTTGTATAGTCTCAAAGTACCTCCTCCAAACTGTAATTTATTAAATTACAAAGAGAAAAATAGTAACTTTATAGTGGAGAAACCCAGCAAACACCACTTTAACCAAGGTTAATGCCACGAGTAGAAGACATCATCATGTACTCCCTGGTATGATTTCGGAGAAAAAGCACATCACTGTGGTGGTATTCTTGCCAAAAATGCATAACCTCAATCTAATCATGAGATATCTAAGGCAAATCCAAAATGAGGGATATTTTACAAAATAACTGATAAGTACTGAGGTCATGAAAGACAAGGAAAGACTGGGGAACTATCACAAACTGGAAGAAACTAAGGAGACATGACAACTAAATGCCATGTGGGATCCTGGAAGAGAAAAAAGGCATCAGTGGAAAAACTGGTCCAAACTAAACAAAGTCTGCAATTTGGTTAACACTGTTGTGCCAATCTTAATTTCTTATTTTTGATCATTGCACTATGGTTATATAAGATAAGTATTAAGAGAAGCTGAACATACGGGAGGGACACATGGGAACTCTACAATTTTTGCAACTTTTCTTAAGACTATAATTATTTCAAATAACGTATATGCTACTATTACATCTTGGTAAGAATATTCAATACATATGAAAACAGACTTGAAAGAAATAAAAATTACAAATAGCTATAGGTAAGGAACTATAGTGTTTTTTAAAAAAAATGTTCCTAAATCTTTCTTAAGGTGGTTGTTATTTTTATAATAAATTAATATAATTTAAAGTAAAACAAAAACCAAACAAAAAAATCAACAAAAAAACACTTACTTTTTATACAGGACTCCAAATGGTTTTTTCAGCGCATACTGTAAAATATAATTTAGAGCTTTCAAAACAAAACACAGTCAGTAAAGCACAGGTAAAAATAAAGCATTATAATAGTCATGATACAAGATACTCTACTCCCTAAATCTGATGTCCTCTGCTTGTCTCCCTTTTGATCACTTAAAATAACTTGCAACATAAGCTTACTGTTCTAATTTAGCCTGGACATTCCTAATTACAATTTTCTATGCCCTTTCAATAGTCTATCCAACTTAAGTGTTTCCCTTCATTTCTTTAAGTTCTACCTACTCCATTCTTTCCAGGCAAACAATCTGAGAGTAGAAAGAGCAGAAAATAGAAAAAACTAAATCCTATCAGGAAAAGCTGATTGAATTGAAATGTCTGCAAATAAAACTGACAGTCATAATGATGACAATCAGAACACTAGCCAGTTTAAACATAGCTCTTTAAAAAGTTTCTGTTATTCAACCCTCTTTTCATTTTTCCTCCTAATTTTCTCCCATCCACTAAAAATCAACTTATTACCTATATGGTCTGTATTTCTCTGCCATACAGACTAACAGAGATCTAAGGCATTACCTTGCATTAGAGAAAGAGGTAAATGAAGGAAAACAATGAAAAAGAGGCGAAATGACCATTCATTATGAGTGCTGGTGAACAAAAGAAATTCACCCGCCCTGGCTGGTATGGCTCAGTTGGATGGAGCAATGTACCATGGCTGAAAGGTTGCAGGTTCAGTTCTGGGTCAAGACACATGCCTGGGCTGTGAGTTCAAACCCCAGTTTGGGTGCCTTAGGGAGACAACCAGGTGATGCTTGTCTCTTGCATCCGTGTTTCTCTCTCCCCTCTCTCCCTCAAAGCAATAGTAAAAAAAAAAAAAGAAGTCTTCAGGTGAGGACGAAAAAAAAAGAGAAAAGAAATTCACCAATAAAATCTACCTTTTTACTAACACTTACGATTCTTGACCACGTTTTGCTGCCTCAGTGGAATGAACATTACCACCTATTCATTTTTTTAAAAAACTGATTTAAGTGAAAGAAGGAGGGAGGGAAGGAGGGAGGAAGCAAGCAACACCAATCTCCTGTTCCACCCATTCACGTATTCACTGGTTGATTCTTCTTTGTGCCCTGACCAGGCATCAAGGCCGCAACCTTGAAGTGTGGGGATATCACTCTAACCAAGTGAGTACCCAGCCAAGGCCATTACCACCTATTTTTGACAACTTGAGAGTCATCAACATGAGTGTTAACTATAGTAATAATCTGTAATATTGTGCTCTTCTTAGAAGATTACTTAAAATATGTAGCATTATTGTGTTGAAATGATATTGGGAGGACAAGAGCTCAACACAATGAAATTCAGACAAACAAAAAGAATGAACATATGTTAGATATCTGAACTGATTACTGTGTTTAAAAGTCACAGGGAGTTTAGTCAAGTTCTAAAAATCTATTCAATTTTTTAGTTGATTTAACTCCAAGAATCTATCTGCTGTACTCAAGCACCCACTACAGGCTATGCCTTTCACTCACTTATTAAACATTTACTGAGCAACTACTATGTGCCAGACACTTGATTAGACACCAAGCTATTCAGGTACATAAAACTTTTACCTTCACCATTTAAATTACATGTCCTAAATTGAACATATCACTTCCCCGCCTAAACCTGCTCTGTATGATATATTCTTCAGCTGGCATTATCGCTCATCAGGTATTCAAGCCAGAAGCCCGTTAAGTCATACTTCTTAGTCATGCACAAACTCTTCTACCCTCAACATCTATTTTCTCTGGTCATCTCTCATCTTCATTGTCATCACTGGACTCCTGATGCTCTCTACCTGGCTGACAGCAAAGGCTTAAGTAGTTTCCTATATTTGCGTCAACCTTCTTTAGTCAAGTTGATTAAAAGGATCAGTTCTCTCATTTAAAATCTTTCATTGTTCCCACTGATCTTTCAGAATAAAGCTCAAACTTATTATTATTATATTATCCCTGCTTCCTCTTCTAGTTTTCATCTAGCCCACTCTTCTTTTGCCATCCCAATTACTTTAAGTTCCCCAAATGCATCATGCTCCTTCAC